>JAULUF010000009.1:14777500-15977500 GCA_031834385.1 Semotilus atromaculatus | reverse complement strand
AAACTCTGATTCAACAGTCTGTTTGTTTATTTATTCATTTAATAATTTCAATATATTAGGAGCTGTTTTGTGGTTTTAATTTGTTGTCCTTATACATTTTACACAAAGAAACATGAACATTTTCATGCTATATGGTCCTTTGAAATCACTTCCTCTTGGTTTATGACATACATACATGTGCAAATGTATATTTCTTGATAATATTTATTCATTCACTTATTTATTTTTAAATGCGGTAAAAAACATGTATAATTAATTCATTTATTTAGCTTTACTCATTTGTTAAATGTGTTAATTGGAAATTGAGACACAACCTTGTGTGTAGGATGGCTTGTTGGCTATTAATTATCTGTATGGAAAAGTTAATTGGCTGGTTCAGGCTGGTCAACAAAAGGTCATTGGCTGTTGGCCCCTGTCGGACGATGTTATTGGCTGTTAGCCCGCGTGGGAGAAGGTCATTGGCTGGCCATGCTGTTTTGGTTGCCAGGTGTCTCTGGCAGAATCCTCCCCCTGATAAACAAGCATATCAGATTCCTATTCAATCTTCTGCATATCACACAACTGTGTTCAAACACCACTTAACACTTTAAAGCACCTCATCAGTGCTCAAGGAACCTCATTCAGCTATTGCTATTCAATTCCTCAAGCCTAATATTAAGACTGGGATTTCTTTGATTTACTTGCATTGTTAGAAAAAAGCACATGTTTTGCTTTGACAATCGGTAATGGCCCCATATGTCACAATTATGGTCTGCACTGCAGTTTAAACAGTCTTTGGCATTCATAAATGAATGACAGTGGTTTGTGCATACAAGTTTTAATGGAAAGAAGATAGCACAAGAGTAGTTATGATCATAATACAGATTTTCCACGGCAGAAAAGGACAAAATATATTTTTCCCACAAACTGCAAAACTTGACATTGTTTCACTTCGTGTTTCATGTTTCCTAACAGATGGACGGTCGAAAGCATCCAAAACCTCCACATAAAAATGAGCGATGAACCTTTTGTAAAATCACCCTCCTTTCCCTTGCTGAGCACGCCAAGATACGATTGTTTAAAGTAAACCTCCTCAGAGAACTTGGCGAGAAATGTTCTGCAGCAGCACATCTGGAAAACATGCCCTATAGAAAGAGATTTTATTGTGTGTCTTTTAAGAACCAAAGCCCCCTAATGGTTTTTATAATTTAGCATAAAGTAAGGGATATTAGTTTCAATAATCTCTTATTCATACAATCTCCCCATAAAACAGAGCCACGGAGATGTCAGCTGTGACTGAGCACAGCACATGTGCCAAGAACATTCAGCCTCATTACAACAGGTCAGATAAGGCGAGAGTGTGAGAGCGGGAAAAATGTTTTGTGCCTTTTCACTTTTCCAGATTTTATGTCATCACATGCGATACAGAGTTTTGATACACCTTGTAGCCTTCCATATTTCCTGAGGGTGTGTGTGTAACGGAGAGAGACCATGTGTATATGTATTTGAGGCTAGTATTCTCACTATGCTGCTTTGTTTTCTTCCCATGGCTTTACTGGTTTATGTGCACATGTGTTCAAGTTTTTTTTATGGATTGGATGACTGCAGAGTGACTGCTCTTCAGAAACATCATAAACAGCCCTTACATAAAGAGGTCATTCATACTCATATAGCTGCCGACATCCATACACAGTCCCTTTGCTCATATATAATCATCTGTCAAGAAAACACTTTCTCTCTCACACATAGTATGTACATACGCACACACATTCATTGATGTAAGGAAGAGTATGCGCACTAAGACACTAACACGCGCCACTGGGCCTCTCCTCCTACTGTTTCACTGCCAACAATGTAAAATTTGTGCAGGCACAGCAGAAAAGCTTGGGAAGGAAGGATACATTTGATGTAAGTTACTTTCTTTTTACTTTGGTTTTTCTCTCATTCTTTTTATTCTATTTATCTCTTGTTTTGTCTAGGTTTTGACAACACAAGTAAAAGGGATCTATAGTTTCAACAATGAACACTTGAGAAAATACAGTGAGAGTGGGGATTCGAAAAGGGGAATACATCTGAAACGAAAAGAACCATGGGATCGACATTTCACATCTGCTCATCACCCCCAGGCGAGGCTGGTTTTTCTCCAACAAATATTGTTTTGTGTGTGTGTGTGTGTGTGTGTGTGTGTTTGGCTGAATGGAAATACTACGGTCTTTGATTGTGATAATCACAGAGTGTGTCTAGTGGTTAAGGATCTGAGCCATTAATTAAGCTATTAGATGAAAACTATTCAATTTTAAAAGGGGATAAGGAAGTTCTTAATGTTATATTATAGAATCTTCAGATCAGGATTTTAGTTTTTGGTTCTGTGGAGTACAATTACATAAATCATTCACTGAACAGTGAACACTGTAAAAATATCCTGTAAAAAAAACACCTGCTGCTGTGGTTGCCAGAAATTCATCATAAAAAAACAATCATCATTCAATCATCTCGCTCATCATTTGTTTCTATGGTGAGTTATTGTTTCATTAATTAGAGCACACCTGTTTGTATTTGAGTTCATTATCTTGTGTTTATAGTAAAGCATAAATAATATAAAGCATAAATAAATACAACAATAGTTGACCGCAGTGCTGTACAGAAAATAAGTAAAATATATACATATGTATACATACTGTACATACATACACATACATGTAAAAATATCAAGTAAAATAAACACACATTTTATGATGAGTTAAATGCCCGGGTAAAAAGATATGCCTTTAACTTAAGTTTAAACTCAGTTTAATAAAGTTACTTTGCTACTTTACTTCCTGAACTCTTAATCGCCGCCTTTGTGGACCAGAATCGTGACAGAACACCTTGGGTGCTTCTCAATATCCCTCCTCATTTCCTCGCTCCTCCGTGCTCCATCCTATAACCCAAAAACCGATCGAGCTCAGCCATCTTGAAGGACATCTCAATTCTCTAATTGCACCGCGAAGATCGAGGAGTGAGGAGGCTTCCAGAGGAGTCATGAGCGAGGATACACTGGTGTATCCGTTGCGGAAGTGTTTTATTGACTAAACATGACGCACGTATAAATTCTCCTCCCCCTTCACATTGATCACAATCATTTTAATTTATACTTTACCTTTGCAGATTAAATACACCACACATCTCACATATTTCAACAGGGCATCTTGCTTTATTATTATTTATTATGAATTTCTTAAATAACCAAACTAAAACAACATAAGGGCAGATGCTTTGAGCGCTGCTGATGACGCTGTGAAGTGATGCTCGAGTGATCAAGTATTCCAATATACAAATAAGCTCTTGTATCCTTCCCTCGCAGCCTGAGCACAGCCCATGAGCTCAGTTCACGATCTTCCACAACCTCCAGTTTGAGCACCAAATTAACCCCAGCACAAAGAAGGTCCTCCTCTGAATGTTCTGTGTGGATTTTAAGTCCAGTAGTCTCTGCACTGTCCAGTCAATGGCCATACCTCTGCCTGAAGTAAACGTTCAAGTGTATGCAAAACCATGGGGGCTATATCAAAGTATCTTTGATTGTGTAAGCGTGAATGCGACCATCTCAGGTGTATAGACAATTACCTCTGTTTAGTGACCAAAACTGACGAGCTTGTGATTGTGAGACCCGCGTTAAACAAAGCGTGAGGACCTCAAAGCGACATAGCTTTCTAATATGAACGAGAGACAGTAACACGCAGAGTGGAGCAGTTAATATGCAAGGTCATGGATACATGCTAGAAGGTGTAGTATTAAGTCCACTGGGACAAATAAGAGCTGGTACAGTATCATGACAAATCCTCTCCCACCCGAATTATCAGAATTACATAACAGAATTATCATTTGCGCGCATGTGCGTTTTCTACGTAGAACGGATCGTGCAGGTGGAACGGATCGTGTACCGACAGTCCCCTAGCTGAGGCGAAAATCTGGTCCATGGAATCCAGGCTGCGTGAATAAAATCGCGCTGCGCCCAAGGCAGCATGGGGACACCCAGGCTACAAAATACCATAAATAATGGCAAATACAATCATGTAATAGCATGCTACTCTTATATCTGTAACTTATGGCAAAAATAGTCAAGATTATTATGCTAGTATATAGCAGTACATGTATGTGCTACTATATGGTATATGATCATATATGAAAAATTAAGTGTAGTATGCAAGTAAATGATTTTGCATGACACTAGTGAAACAAACAAAAACTTACTGAGAGAACCTTTAACATATACCTCTATTTGTTTTTGTTTTTTAGAATTAATACAGTGAGACAGATAGCCAAATGCTTTGTGTTAGTGTCATATACCTTGGGGTAATGGACTTCTAATCCTTAACCCCCCTTCTAGGGCTCAGTCAAGTTTCCTTTGGCTGCACTCTGTATGCACACCCCCCAATGGATGAACACACATCTAAGCACTCATTAGCATTGATAATCCTACCATCTCATGACTACTAGAGCAGTTTTTACTGAACAGAACCACTCCCAGAACAGAAAAACCCATTGGCAGAAAACAACCAAATATACAGCTACACTAGTCTTACACACGCACATAAGCGAACACGTTAAAAATAAAATATATTCATGCACATTTAGCTCACACCTCACCTCACACACAACATGCATGATGTTCTCCCACACCCTGTGGTTGTGCACATGCGAGTATAATTAGAGATGTACTCTGGAGATTTGAATGATTTACTGTTTGAATAGTATTTGGCCAAATCTAAGCTCTTTACCCCCCTAAGCGAGAAAGAGCGAGGATCTAGAGATGTGGGGGAAGGGGGACTTCGGCCGCATCGGCCAAAATCGCATCAATACTCGACGTTCTCCGATCTTTTGTGTATGCATGTCCGCAGGACGAACCAATCTGGAACCTAGCTAACCCCGGCGACTGTCCAAGTGTCTGTAAGCAATCACAGCTGACTTGATTGACATCCCAGAGCAAAACAATTCATGCTGATTGTCAGAGTGAATTACAATATGAAGTTGGGGTGGATATGGGGGTGAGCAAAAACATGAGAGGTAGAGGCATATACTGCTGCTGTCTTTAATCATTAAAACACGTTTTAATGATTTATATTAGCTCATAATGAGCTCTGATCTGGTGCTGCGTGTTATCTCTCAACTCTGTGTGTGTACATCTCTTTACAGTGATTTACACTGCAAATATATTCTAAAATGCACACGGACACATTAACTTACACTCTGGCGCTCTTCCATTAGCCAGCTGTTGATATGGTCCTCTTTGCCTGCGTTGTGCTGAGGTTGTTTAAGGTTTTGTACTTGCTGTGTCAGTTTAACTGTAAATAAACGTCATTCTCAGAGCTCTGTGTTTAAGAGCTGCATCCCAGTACACAAACTCAATCTGTTTTCACAGAGTTTCCTTCTAAACTTTAATATCCGTTCACATGAGCATCATACTTTAATTAACCTAAGCAGATCACCTCTAGGTCAAAGGTCATTTCTGAAGCATTTTGCTTTTTAATCCTATGTGTCTGGACCGGTAATTACTGTATCGACTTTATCTTATCATGTCATTTACGAAATGTTTTAGTTTTTGTGATAAGAATCAGCTCTTGGGTGGGTTTATGCTCTGACTGACCCCTATTGCACTGAATGCTTATCCATTTTTTGCGAGGAAGATTGTTTACACTGCTACACTAGGCACATCATCTTGATGGGCTTCTCGTTGGCAGGTTAGCAACTCCAGATTTCTCCAGCAAAGTTGATGGTCTCCTCAGAATTTCTAAGCGCTTTCTCTGATCTGCTTTCACATCATGGCTTGTCCTGTCAATCTGTCTCTGTCCAGTGAAAACGCTTACAAATAGCGATATCTGCTGTCCATTTTTTTGCAGTCTCACTTCACAAGCATTCTTCCGGCAGATAGGGAAGATTAGGGGTTGTTACAGGGGGTGAGTTATAACACTGTCAGCTGAAATTATGTACAAGGATGAAATCTGTCATACATGAGTGCCAACCTCCCGAGGTTGTTGAGTACAATTATAAAGGATTTAGAGAAACAAAACCCAGGCAGATTTGAGATAGAAAATCAACATTTCAGATGTGAGTTAGAATTTAATTTGAAATCATGTTAATGAATTTTAAATGATATGACTGGTGTCATCTGAATCAGCAGGCTCTCTTGTTTAAGTAACATTTACTCAAAACAATCATCTAATTGGTAGAAATAGCAGTTTCGTGTCTGAGCAGGCAAGGAGGGTTGTAATGATTATTTTGCCATTTACTTCTATTGGGCCCTAAAAACAACGTTTGTTATGTTTTTTATTATTATTATCTCATGGTTTATGTATTTGTTCAATTTTTTTTCAATTTTTTTTTACTGTTTTAGAATAGCGGCCGTGGGTTAGGTTGTAGAAAACAACACACTTTGTACTTGACTTAGATGTTTAGATTTACAGTTTAGTGAAATATGTAGCAGAAAATTTAGAAAAGTTTGAGATAAAGAGTGCAAAAAAAAAACTGATCTCCCCTAATTTTAAGAGGATTTTTTTCTTTCTCTCATTCTTTATTATTATTATTATTATTATTATTATCATATTGTGGTAATGTAGTGTTTTCAATTATTTTGAGGTTTTGTATATGATAAGTTTTGCACAGCTTATTTCTCTTTTCATTCTTTTTTGGCATGAGCATTAGGACCCAAATTTTGATTTTGTGTTTTCCACACATGTGCTATGTAAACACCACATTTTGGTTATGTGGCCTTTTGTTTATGTACAGTGGTCATTGTGGCTAAAAGAAAATAAACTTGTCTCCAGCAGAGGATATTCCCCCTGTAAAAGGCCATTTGTGTTGAAGGCAGTTTAAGTTGTCACGGATACTGTTTATAGTTCATCCCCCTGAGTTTGATTCCACATAGAGGTGATGTGATCAGGAGCATAATGACACCCAGCTGACATACACAAACATGAACACAAGCTGCAGCTGGAAGAGATCTGACACAGCCTGTGAGGAAAGAGAGGAGTGGGTTTTGCCAGACTGAACTGACCAAAAGAGGGCAAGAGAAAGAGACTGAGAATAACGTGTGACCTTACTGAAATCTGTGCAGCCGAACAGACAGACAGACATAATGAGTGAAAATGGGAGTGAAAGGTTGAGTATTCAAGGGTCTGTGAATTGAAAAAGATAACAGCTGTGAGAGAAAGCAGCCATGTCTGGAAGATGGGACATTGTCTGTCTGTGGCTTTCTGACAAAAAAAAAAAAGAAAAAGTAGTGGATTTGATGGCTATTGAAGGAACAATAATCTCAGTTTGTTTGACCAACATGGTTGGGTCATTGTACTGCTGGATAAACAGTTTCCTGGACTGTAAAAGCAATGTTCTTTTTTCAAATTTTAAAGTTTTATTGCCATATTATTTTCCAGTAAAAGAGGAATGCTTTGAAAATGAAAACACGCCTTTATGGCAGTTATCTCTCTCTCTCTCTGTTTATCACATTTCACAGGCACAATCCACTCCAGTTGAATTACGTCACTTCACATCTAGTCACAAATCAAATAATGTCATTTATATTTGAATTCCAGCAGGCCACAATCAGCCACCAAATGTCAGAAAAATTATCACCAAGTGACAGACCTCAGTGTGAGTATTTTCCTATTGTGGTGTGAGGCAGCAGCTAAGTGTGTGGCCTAGAGGATCATATGATCCTATCCTAGGCCTATGTGGCCTTAATGCAGTCTTTTAAATATCAATTTCAAGTTTCATGCACATAAATGACCAAGCAGAGTGCTGTATTTAAGTACCGGTAAGTCTTGTAAACAGCAAAACATTTTGTCAACTAATGTAAAGCTAAGGACTTGCCTTTTGTTGTTTGCTTAATTTAAAATAATTCATAATTTGTTTTATAGAGGTTGCTTAAAGGTGGGGTATGTGATTCTCTTTTTTGTCCATTTTTTCAAAATCACTTGAAATCCTATTCATAACCCACTTACAGCCACTGAGTTAGAAGCACTGAAATGAAAATTAATCAATTTAATCATCTGTGGAACGGGCAGGACTCGAAAAACTCCAGCCAATCATTTCCAAGACCACCTAGAATCATTGGACAGTAAGTCCGTCAATCAAACGGTCGTACCATACCCCCCTCCCCCTCGCGCCGTGACCCCTTCGTGCGTATACTCAAAGCACATTGCTATGAATCCTGCTTTGAATAGAAGACTGCTGTACAGACGCCAGGGCTGAGTCTCACACATCTGAGATTTCGCTCGTGCATGATTGCGCGTCGATGTTCTTCGAATGGGTGGAGTCAGGGCCAGCGTTGGAGGAAAGAAGGTAGGACCTTTTGAGTTGTGTATTTTCAAAATCTGCCAGACGTTTTGGAAATCACATACCCCACCTTTAAAAGGGATACAGGTGTATTCATTTACACTTGTTTATCCATACCACCCAGTGTATTGTTGTTTTGTTTGTACATATAAACACTCTCAGAAAATATATTTTGACAGGCCATCGATTATGTGTTTGTTTTAGTTTTGGCTAAATCTCTACTTTGTTTCCGTTCTGAATTAAAGTAGGGTAGGCAGGATTTTTAAAAAAAATAAAAAATCCCAAATTAGTTTAAACTGTCTTTTATATACCAATACATAATTAAAATGTAAGTACTCTGAAAAAGAAAGTATAAAAATCGAGTGTCTGTAGTCCTCTCAGGGCTGCAATAAACACAGCTATTTATTCCATTCACTCCCACCCCCCTGTATTTTCCTAATAATATTACAGACATTGTCACTTCACTTCTATGATAATACACCATTTTGATCAATATGAAGAACATATATTTTTTATTATAAATAAAATTGAATGTTTTTCAAGCTAGCTTTGCATTGATTGAACCTTGGAGCAAGCTGAGATGAATTGCTTTGTTCAACAGCAGAGTGATATGGTTCTCCCTGTAATTCCAGTTCACTTGTTTCTTTTCAAACATGATTGATTGACAGTGTTTTAGTTTTTAAAGCTCATCATTCTTTTCATTAAAGTAAAGGATGTTGCCTTTGTGACTTCTAGTTTTTTTTTAGTTTTTTTTTTTATGTGAGCTGTATGTTTTAAAGGCATTTTTGCTTGGTATGAAATAGGGATGTTTACATGTGCTCTCATGTTGGGTTGAGCAACTGCTTGAATCTCTTTGTTTGTCTACTACATTTTCTAT
This sequence comes from Semotilus atromaculatus, assembly GCA_031834385.1. NCBI lineage: Eukaryota > Metazoa > Chordata > Actinopteri > Cypriniformes > Leuciscidae > Semotilus > Semotilus atromaculatus. The sequence continues at coordinate 15,968,337 of JAULUF010000009.1, read as the reverse complement.
AATACTACTATTTAAAAAAAAAATCTTAAATCTCTTTTCTGTATTTTACTTACGATCTTGAAATTTGCTGCTGAGATATTGCAAATATTGATTGGCTCTTATGGCTCCAATTTGTAAGTAACTTTGGATACAAGCTAATTAATTGAAATCCTTTAATCTTTTATTAGTAAATAAATATGAATAGTGCAGACAAAAATATATTTTTGCATCTTTTTTTTTTTTTTCACTCCGTAATTTTGTTAACATGAGAAAGATTGTCTCTTTTGATTGTTTCACATCATGCAGGAGCATTTAAGTATATTGCTTTAGATGCTGGTGAATAAGATATGATCCAGAGACTAAAAGGAGAACAAATTACCTACATACAATTAATGTGTGGGTGGATTTTTGTTTATGAGGTATGTTAAAGAATTATATTAACACTGCTCACAGATCACAGTTTCTCATCTCAGCAGAACTCCAGATCTGGGTCAGAGATCCCTCTTCTTGTGTCGTAGGCCCATTGCCATGGTAAAACGGCCAGCTGCTGGCTGTGTCCAGGCCATTAAGTGCACATGTATTATCTATGCCTCTCTTGACTTTAAGTTCACACACACACTTAAACAGCCACGAAACACAAATACACTTCTGTCAAGCTGCCTGCTCAAGCGCGATAAGAAAGTCTTGTGCTCTCTGAGGTCCCAGAGAATAATTAAGCTGAACAAACGCACACGTCATGTCAGTGAACAAGCTTATTTCAGTTTAAACATACACATGCATTCACGCAAACTGAACACACTCGCAATGTTCAACAGATGAGCAATTTTGAACTCCACATACAATTGACAGATATCACTAAACATACACTGACCTCAATGCTTTTTCAGTGTGTTTGGACTGAGTTACTGTAAGCTGATTTCATGGCTCCCTGGAATCACTAAAATAATGACTACTGACTCAACAGATAACAACTGTGAGATTTCAGTTACATCATAAACTTTTTTTTTAGAAGCTGCACAGCCACAACTTATTGTTACTCGCTCTTGATCTCGAGAGGTGCAGGACACTAACTGCAGGGACAGCCTCCCAAGAGCACTCGGGCGTGTTTTTATCACTGGCAGAATAGGGATCATGCAGGATTTTGATTACAGTTTCCTGTGTCACCCTATCGTTTGAACCTGAAACCTTTTGGCTAGCAGCCAGAAAAACACACCTACCATTTGATTTCAAAATTAAATTATCCTTTATACATAAAGCATATTTAAAGTGCAGCCTCGTCTGCGATGGGGGCATGCGGTAACAGGACGAGGCCAAGAGCCGCACCGGTCTTGAGTCTCACGAAAGTAGGTTCGGATGAATAAAAGGAGTGACAGAAGTGCAAGGTCTGGAGTTTACATTGTGTTTTGTTTATGTGTGTGGTGTGCGACAGTCGTCCGTGAGGGGCTGCCGCTTTACTTTAGTTTTGTGTTTGTTTATTTTATAATTAAAGTGATTGAACATTCACTGGTTCCCACCTTATTACCAAATTCCTTATTGATTTATTGATTGATTCAAAAGATTCGCTCATATAAAGACTTTTTCATTACTGGATGAATCCGCGGTTTTGAACGAATCTCTTGAATGAGTGATTCAATGACAAAAACTGGGATTTTTAAGTCACTTGTCACCAAAAGATGCAATTGATACAATCATTATTTGAAGCGTCAAGTTATTTCAAAAGGTGATTTACTCTATTTGAATCCTATTGTAGATATCAATGTTTATAGATCTATATTGTGAACTAATGTTCAGCTTTTCTTTTTAATGGTCAACTTATTTTCAGCAGTCACCAAGCTTGTACACACTGGTCACAGACACGAAGATGATGTATCTTGAATTTTCCCAAGCTGATTGCTCAATAATTTTTTTTTTTTAAACACCATGTTTTTAGGTCAGTTTAAGTTTGATTTTGATGTGATATCTAAGTGGCGGAGTTGTTTACTTACTTTTTAATTAGTCTTCCCATTAACATTGTCTTCATTCAGGCCGATTCGAACAAGAGACGGGATTTAGTGACCAGTGTGTACAAGCTTTGTGACTGCTGCAAATAAGTTGACCATTATCATACCGCTATAGAGGCATTGCCTCCTCTCCCGTGAATTTCCCCCATTCTTTCTCAATTATTTCTCTGAACTAATAAAACAAAAGTGTTTGATTTTAATCTAGGATTATAGTAAATGTGGGTGGTTTCCTTAACTTGGTTTTGGAAATCAAAATGACTTCCTTACAAACATCAATGTCACGGCTGTTTTCTCTTTCATCACCAACAAAATGTTGCACTCTTAGAGTCTACTACCCCTTTGAGTCCCCTTAACCTCTCCACCCCGTCACACCATCCTCAACTAGGAAAATCTCTAAGCCAACTGGACGACCTCATCCTGCACCCACACCCCCATGCCCCCAACAGACCAGTTTTGAGTGCTGATTGGGTAATAAAGGATTTGTGTGTCTGACAGAGTTAACACATTATCAGGAAGTCTGTGGAGGATTCGCATTATTAAATATAATGTCATAGTAACCAAAAGCTTTTATAGAAATGCTGAATCAGGACAGACCTGGCTAACTGATAAAGACAATAGGGATGGGAGGTGGAGAAAAATCCAGGCAGTCAAAAAGTGAGAAGAAGAGATCATTCACTCACTCTAATATTGTTCCAAACATGTATGACTTTCTTTTGTATGCATTTCTTTTACATTCTTCTAAATAACTTATTTATAGCTCCACAAAAGAAAAAAATGCTACATAGTTTTGGAACGACATGAGAGCAAGTAAATTAATACTTTTGGTTAACTATCCCCTTAACAAGAAAGCTAGCTGATTCTAGTGCTCGCAATGATCTTTGCTTTGCGCTGTGGGAAATTAAGAGAAGCCAAACCACTGACATTCCCCAAGATTAGCTGTGCTGATTGGTCAATTAATCAAATGACCACATGATCAAAATCACTTAGACTGAAATGTATTTATTATCATATTGAAATATATTTAGTACAGCGTTTTAAAGCCTCTACTCCATTGAAATCCAATAAAATAGCCAACTTGGTTTGATGATAATGAAATATGTCCCGAATGTCATGATGACAAAATTATACCAAAGTAATTCATGATGATACATTTTCCATGTCCTTCACCTCAGGGTATTGATGGCAATGTTTCTCATTGAAAGCAATGGGTTTACTGTCTGGCAGCATTACAATAAAGATGGCAGAGGGCGTCTGTATAGTAACACAAAAGTCTTGGATATATGGCATTTATCCAACCAAGGATGCCTAGGGAGTAAAACTCTGATAGCGATGGCATGCAAAATGATAGAACATATAAAAACCCATCACAGCTCCATGTTGTTTTTCAACCACTTTTGGCAGGTTGGCAGGTAAATGTATATACACATTTTTCATTATATTACAGTATATTTTTTTATTATATTATATTTCTATTCATTATATTTTAATTGTATATTCACAGCTGGATCTGACAGAGTCAAAGAGCAAGTGAATTAAAAGCACAAGAGTTACGTAGTGGCATGAAACCAGATAAGAAACAAGAAATGTGCAAGACGTGACTAGCGAGAGAGTCAAAGAAAAGAAATGGAGAGAAAGAGGGACAAAATGTTATTGATGTTTAATCTAATGCAGGAGTGTCCAATCCCTCTCCTATGTCCTCCATGCAGAGTTTAGCTCCAACACACCTGCCTGTTTCCTGAAGACCTTGGTAAGCTGGTTCAGGTTTGTTTCATTGGCTAAAGTCTGCAGGAAAGTGGCCCTCCATGATTGAACACCCCTGACCTAATGTGACACTTCTAAAGGTGCAATATTTGATTGAGAACAAGGTTAAGTGCAAGGGAAGATTTTCATTAAAAAAGAATTTCATCATGGCTTTACAAGACAATAGCACAGAACTCATATTGATTACTTTTTTTGCTTTGCTTGTGCTTGGCAGACATCACTAAGAACATCTTTGAATGGAAAATTATCTTCTTGTGTTCTATATGAAAAATATATTTGCATAAAGGTTTGCAACAACATTAGAGTAAGTTATGACTATTTAAATTTACTAACACATGATTGAACACATATTTGTACAAAACGAAAGTTCATGCATTATATAAAGAGAGCATAAGGCATCTGTTGGAGGACTCAATTATAACCAAGATTAACCATTTTACCTAGTTGGGCTAAAACTGCTACATGGCTAGACAGTCTGGATCACAAACACACTCAGACATACCAGAAACACAAAATTTCAAGAATTCCCTACTCTGGGGAGGGACTTTAACAGGGTGACCTTTGCCCTTGACCATGTTAATGCAGATATAAGTGGGAGAAGCAATTATAACAACATCTAAACCATGATAGACAGAAAATGGAGAGACAGGAGAATAGACAGAATGAGAAAGGAAATGCAATAATTAGACAGCTTAGGTTGGGTCTTGCTCTGGTATGTCTGACTGTAGAGCCAGAATAACGGTCAATTACAGGACAGCAAGTGCCTTCCACAGCAAACACACTTACACAGGGAGGGTAGAGTGCCCAACGGTTCTTTAGGGACAATATTGTCTAGGCCACCGACATGCTTAAGTGGGGAAAAAGTTCAGCACCAATCCTCACAGCACACAGTGCAAGCACGACTCGCACACGCCTTTATTAACCAATAGAGTACATGAGAGAGCAAGAAAAAACGTTGGGCTGTTTTGCAATGCTGTTCTTTGGAATGAAGTATGTGTTTAGTTTTTGGATTGTCAACCCAAAATCTTCAGCTGGCATGATGCAAATGCATGCACACAGTCACTAAAAATGCACTTAATGGTACAGTGAGCAACGGTAACACATTTGAACTTAAACACAGGTGAAGAAATGACGTGTATATAGTATAGTAATCTTAACAGCTTCAAAAGCTTTCAAAAACCTTTTACAGTTACTAGCAATAGCGCATTATTTAGAGAAAAAAAGACCAGTGACCAGATGTCCCCATTTTCTGGAATTGAACATTATACGATAAACATTAAACACTACAACATAGGTCAGCAACCTATGGCATGTGAGCAAAAGTGTGAGAGGTGTATATATTTCATTCAGATAAAGTACCTCGTACCTGCATACAGATCTACAATATCCTGCAATAATTATTTTGATTGTAAACTGTATAAATGACGCTCACAGATGTTTTCACGTTTTTACATTTAATTCATGTTTTCACAGCACTTGCTTGTAATATTTCTCCTATATATATATATTATATATTTATTTACTAGTTAATTATTATTTTTGCAGCTTTCATAATTTTGATCAACTTAATAAACTTAACCTTGATAAACTTAGTTTGTTTTAGTGAATTTCACAAAAATTTTGATATTTTTAATTTCACACACAGTTCTTTTAATTTCCCAGAACTCTTTACTGCCATGTTGCCGACTCAGGCTCTTCTTTACTGGTGGACAGCTACAGCTAGAAAAACACGCAGACAGACATAAATGGCAACAAATACAAAGTCCAGTAACTTTAAAATCAACTTTCTCATCACAGTCTTTCTTTTCACTCTCACATCCATTATTTCATCAGATTAGAAGGGGTATTAGATATTGCAGCATTCTTGCAATATCTTACTCTCGCGCTTTATGCTGTAGAATATGCTCCATACTCCAGTCTTTCATGTTCTTGTGAACTCTTTCTACACTATTAATCCATGACACACAGGCCAGAAGAAAAATGAAAGACACAATTGACTTCCGCACATCCCACAAACTCTCCTCAGTGTTACATAATAATAAAAAATGAAACTCCACCGTCAGTGTAGCACAGGAATGCAAAGGTGGGAAGGCAAAGTAAAAATAGAAAAGGGAGATAAAAAGAGTCAAGGGAGGATAGTAAAGATAGGATTAAAACTGAATGAGGAATCAAAAAATAATTGGAGAGGGCAGTAAAAAAAAAAAAAAGTCCAAAAGCGAGAAAGGGAGTCAACGAGAAATGAAAACATTTCAGGAAGACAGAAAAATTGTTCATGGATTTGTGCTTCCAGGAGATGACTAAACGCAGACAGTGGGATATAATCCAAACAAGCCCTTTCCCCTGCTCTGGGCCATCTCTCCGAGAGCACACAGAGCAGGAGGGTGCTGTAATGTGCCACTGAAACTAAACAAATCCTGTCACTGCAGCATAACACACCATTTACACCCACAGTAAGAGCATTATATGTTGATCTTTTCTTTCAAGGCTCGATGATAGGGTTTGAGGCAATGTTAGGGTCAATTTGAGGCAGAGTTAACCCTTGAGTCAGGCTTAGGGATGGAGACTATGGAAGATTAAGGTTGGGGAGGAGTCTGAGGTTATGTTAGGGTTAAAGATAAAGGATTTAGAAGGAGGAACATAAAGTTGCATTTGCAGGATTATGCCGCATTGCATCAGCATTAGCTTTAAACTTAGTTTTAAAGTTGCGACTGGGTTTGATTCGGAAATAAAAGATAATACCATATCTGTGCCTGTTATTGTGGTTTGTATAAGATTTAACATTCTGTCATGATCAACTCTTTAGCACAGAATAGTCATAAAAATACACCACACACAGGTTTTGCATATATCTGGTAACACAGCCAAGGTTGAATTTTTTTTGTCTGTGAGGACAGTTTTTCATAGCAGGAACAGAACATTTCACTCGGTCTTCCATTCTTGAAGGGATAGTTCGGTCAAAGTGATAATTTGGCCACCCTCGTGTTGCTTCAAGCCCATGACTCGTTCTTCTGTGTAGCAAAAAAGGAGAAATTTTCAAAAATAGACTGGTGACTAATGCATTATATATAAGCCATATGAAAAGTTAGTGTGAGTAACAAACCAGTGCTGTTATTAACTAAAACTCAGAATCAGAATTAAAAATACATGCATAATTGAAACAAAGTTGAAATAAAACAAAATGTATACATACGAGATGAAAAACTTAAAAAGTGAAATAAAAAAAGTTTAAGCTCAAGTAGTAAAATTACTAAAACTAAAACTGATAAAAATGTCAGTTTGTCCATTTGATCCAAACATGCACTGTAAAAAAGTATATGAGTGTATTATAAATTATGAAAACTTGCGCTTTTACATTTGCTTTCACTCATCAAAAGCAATTTTCAACTTTTTTTATAAGTTAAGATCTCACCAGATTCAACTCCTTATTTTTAAGTCAGTTAAATGTAATTTAAGTTGAAATTACTTAAAGGGATAGTTCACCCAAAAATGGTGAAAAATAGTTCACACAAAAAGTATTCTCGTCGCTTGATAAACTTAAGATTGAGCCACTGTAGGCACTTGGACTATTTTAACGATGTCTTTAATAACTTTTCGGGGGGAACAAGTTTCAATCCCTTAGAAGCCTATGGAGGACTGATTCAGCTCTCAGATTTAATCAAAAATATCTTAATTCGTGTTCCGAAGATGAACGAAAGTCTTACGGGGTTGGAACAACATGAGGGTGAGTAATTACTGACAGAATTTTCATTTTTGGGTGAACTATCCCTTTAAACATTCAAGGTGATTGTACTTCAAATTTAAGGCAGCCACGTTTTTTTTACAGTGTGGGTCGAAACAACCCAGCATCTTTTAGAATGTGGGTGAACGAATCCTTTAAACATTTTAAAACTTATTTCACATTTGATATATGAATCAAAAACTGCAGCATTTTATTAAGTTTTGGACTGAAACAGAGTATGAATGTAACAAGTTATGTTGTCCTGTGTGATCTGCTCATCTCATCTCTAGCCCACTGTATTTCAGTTTACTTGCACACATCTCTGAAACTGTCCTTTGTGAGTGTTTCCATAGCAAGAGTCCCAGAGTGAGCAAACTTTATTCTGAATTATTTTCCACCAGAGCCTCGTTTAGGATAATTTAGCACAGAAATCAAGACATTTTGAGAATTCCCTCAGTATGAACTCACCAACAAGATTAAAATGAGACATCTTTTTTCACTTTAACACTGAATTGCACACACAGTTGCATAAAAAAAACCGCAACCAACTTGTTTGAATGATTTAGAATGATATTTAGTGCTTAACTGGAAGGTGTTTAAATATGAGATAATATTGTGAAATTTAGAACCCAAACTTCCAAACATCTCATAATTTAAGAGGGCTAACTACTTCAGGGTGCATTAATGCCTTAAACACACTGGAAACTTTTATCACTTTCTGTCTTGTCTTTTTTTGTTTTTTACAGACTACTGAGCTACTGGAGTTAACACTCAAAGCTGGACATCATCTCTTAGTCAAAACTTTATCAAAAGTAGCTTACTTTGGGGCTTTCCGCTGACTTAATTGTTCTTTTCGGCTAAAAAGAGATATTAAAATGACTAATAGCCACTCAGACTGAGCCATTCAACCACATTTTGACAGAGATGTTCTCGCCCTACATCTTCTGAAGATTTAAGATGCCAGGAAACTGAATTCACACTGCAGCATTGCTGTATAGCCACTGACTGCTTATACATAATTTAGGAGTTGCCTTTCTAACAAAGCAAGTTATTTTACAGAGAGTTCCTACAGAGCATCCTGGGGTTAAGTGCCTTGTTTGATGGCACTGGTGATAGCGTTCTTGCCACTTAACATTAACACAATCCAGACAGAAACAACCAGCACTGGATGAAGGATGGCTGTGGTTAAGTGAACATGAAAAAAGAGGGTGAACATACATTTAGATGTGAACACCTCAGTCCTGACCTAGTGCTCTCAGATTCTTTTTTTATTGGATTTGATGTTACACAGCTACAGTTTATTGAATAGTTTTTCACCACATCTGTAAAAGTGCCCAGTGATTTATAATGTTTCAGTCCACAAATCAATTTAAACAATGACGAATGCCCCCATTCGCTTTTAATAGTGCCACTGTTGTTTATTATATTTAATTAATGCTCGTGAGATTGTCCAATCAGGATTTATTTACACTTATTCAAAACTTTGGAATCAGTCAGGTTTTTTTTTTTATGTTTTGAAAGAAGTCATTGCCTTTATTTGATTAAAAATTCAGCAAAAACAGTAATATTTTGAAATATTAGTACAATTCAAAGTAATTGTTTTCCTTTTGAATATATTTTAAAATGTAATTTTTGCTGCTCAAGAAACATTTCTTATTTTTATCAATGTTGAAAACAGTTCTGCTGCTTAATATTTTGGTGGAAACTGTGATACGATTTTCCACATTCTTTGATTAATATAGAAAGTACATAAGAATGGAAATAAAAATCTTTTGAAAATGTCAAATCTAATAATGTAAGAAAAATTCTTACTGACCCCCACCGGCCCCACTCTGTTTCAAGGTGTCTTGAACTAGTATGTACTAACATTTAAATTAATTATTTGATACAATGCACTTAATTTGTTTTATATTGTACTTTTATATATATATATATATATATATACATATATAAAAATGTGTAATTACATCTGTAATTCATTTCTGGAATTACATCTTACACTGTTCCCTCACCCCTTAACTCACCCTTAAACCTACCCATTCCACCAAACCTGTATCTAACCTCACCCGTATCCCACCGCAATAGCAAGTGTTTTGCAATAAAATATGAACACAATAAGTACATTGTACCTATTTTTTTATGTAAGTACATAGTAGTTAAGGGCACCTATTATAAAGTGTGACACCCCCCCTCCCCCCTCCCCCCTCAACTCAGGACTCACCTCCCAGAATGTTTTAGATGTCTCCCTATTCAACACTCTAAGAAGCTGAAGAGTTGAATCAGGTGTTTTATTTAGTGTGACATCTAAAATATTCTGGTATGTGTTTCCCCAGGACAACGAGACGCTGCGCAGAGATTGACGCTGTGGGGACGCAATCACGTTCCCATACAGCGTCAATCTCGACGCAGCACGAGTTACCTTGGATGGGAAACACTGTTCTAGAGGACAGTGACTAGCATGGAAAAAAATAGATGCAGTGCAGATCCCTGAAGCTTGCAAGGCATTGCACAGAGAGTAAGTGCGGCCAGGATTTACAGTGTCTGGCACTCAATCTGTGGCCTTTACAGCTGCCTTATCTGTTTCCAGCACTGAGAGACTGCTGGGGTTAGTTCAGGACAGAACACAATTTCACATACGTACACATACATACGCACTTGGAATAATGACATGCTCTAACACATTCATTCCAAAAGTCTGGAACTGCTAATAATGACAATGCATCTGTTTTGCTTTTTTCTCATTTAATTGATTTATTTTTATATCTACATGAACTTCAGAATGTCTTAGTGTTTGGTATTTCTCTTTAATGACAGCAGCACACAAGCTGCATAAACCTAATGATCATGTGTTTCGGCATGATCTGAGATCAGCGAATGTGCAACTAGTGTCCTTCAGTGAAGGCAACTGACCTTTTGTACAAACAGTTAACATGGTCAATGACACAGATTTGCTTATTTGATTACTGTTCTAAAAATAGAATGTTTTACGTCAAAAATGTTCCTGTTTTAAAGATGTCAAATTCTAAAGTATTGATATAATCATTTTTCTTGTTTCTTGCAATGAAATGCTGTAAAGTGAGGATGCTTTCAAAAATAATGTCATGAATAGATTTTATTTATCAATTAACTTCTATGAACTAAATCAAATCAATATTTGGTGAGACCACCCTTTGTGTTTAAAACATAATTTTTCCTGGCGCATCGTTTTTCAGGTAGTTTTTCAGGAAGGTTTCTTCAAGCGTCTTGGAGACGTTGCCACAGTTCTTCTGAATTTAGTCTCAGTTTTTTCTGTTTCTTCATGCATCACGGACAGACTCGATGATGGTGAGATCAGATCTCCATGTGGATCAAAATCTCACTGGATTATTACAATTAAAGGAACACTCCACTTTTTTTGGAAATAGGCTCATTTTCCAACTCCCCTAGAGTTAAACAGTTTTCAGTTTTACCGTTTTCGAATCCATTCAGCCGATCTCCGGGTCTGGCGGTAGCACTTTTAGCATAGCTTAGCATAGATAATTGAATCTGATTAGACCGTTAGCATCTCTCTCAAAAAAATGACCAAAGAGTTTCGATATTTAAAACTTGACTCTTCTGTAGTTACATTGTGAACTAAGACCGACGGAAAATGAAAAGTTGCGACACTAACATGCCTAAGATTTTTGCACAGTACTGTGTATATATAAATAATTTATTAAATTAATAAAATATGAATATTATCAAGATTATAATAATATTGGGGTTCACATAAACATGGTTACTGAAGAGATAGGATGGGATTCTGAGTTTCTGTAATACAGCTCCAGACTCCACTGTATGTAAATCTTGTATAGAAAACATATGACCTCTGCAATCCACACCTGTACTTACGTATTTCATTCTTATGGCTTGACTAAACAAACTCATACAGTTTTAGTTGCTTTTAAGTGAAGTTATTAAACATAATTTCGGGAGGAGTACGCCCATCTTCTAATTAATATAAAAACAGCCTTTACCACTTTTTTGCGGGTCTTCAGTTTGGTTACTGAGGTTTAGCATCTATGCCACATTTTTTCAGCATAAGTAAAAGACAGAATCGCTTTACTAATCAATAAAAAAAAAAATTCTTCATTGTCTTTCATCTGTCACAGTGATCTACTGGTTTGAGTTTCCCGCGGTTTCATCTGAAGCCTCATGCTGTCCTGTTACCTCCCGCACACCCACCGTCCTCTGACAGCTCATTCATTCATTTTGAAACTTCATTAGTGATTTAGGACACGATCTAAAGGCCAGAAATTAATAACTTCCAGTGTGTTTGCTGAAAGAGAACACAGAAGGAATATATACAGAAATCAACCATTCACAAATTGATGTTTTGATTAATCTTTGAGACGGGGGTCTTCAGTGAACCTTGTTGCAACACAGTGAAAGGCTATACCTTTGGTCCGATTTGGTGTCAGTTTGTGAGTTTTTGCATGTGCATGTACTGTGGTCATCAATGCATGAATAATTTCAACAAACATCATATGGGGGAATATTGTTAAATGTATTTTGAAACTGGAAACTGTTATTCTTAATAAACGAAAGTTGTTATAGATTGAAGCATCTGTTAAGACAGCAAAATGATCCCATTTGAGTCCTGATCCAAATTCCTAAAGATTTAGTATCTTGATATGGAACAGCAGGTAAACCCAAAATTGATCACAATGTGACCAACAGCGCTGGTCTACTTCTCAGCACCACATTGAGTTAAAAAGAAAGTTAAATATTTACACAATTACAATTATTTGATGGAAGAGATTGGGTCTGACTTTTCTGTTTGACCTCTCGAAAATGGCATAAATCTCAAAACAAATTGTGAAAGGTCAGACAGTACAGCATGCACCTCTGTCTGATATGACCAGACACCAGACAGCTGTAGATCTGCAGCCGTGTGACGTTTACATGAACTCACCTCAGAGGAAGCGTTTTACATTGGTTAGTGTAAATGTGTGTCGTCTGGGTTATCTGATTCTGAGTAAAGTCTTTATGCTGTCAGGATGAGATAAACTCTATGACACCTTATTAAAGCAAGTTGATAAGCTAAGAGGCTTAGTTCCATTCACTTTATCTGAATTGCTTTATCTGCATTTTGGTGATTGAGGACTTTTATGAGTCTTAATGGCTAATCTGCCATCTGATGTCATCGTTTCATACTATATTGCTTTCATTCACAAGGTTTCTTAGTGTCATTTCAGCTGGTCAAAAAATTAGCATCAACACCTTTCAGATTCACCACAGGCTCTGAAAAATCCACTGATAAACAACACAATGAGTAGAGAGGCAGCAAGTATGAACTTGGGAGACATTTTAAATGGAATATTCATATATTTGTTTCTATCTGGATAATTATTATTTTTTAAATCATGTTTTATTAACAAAGTTCGGGAGGAGCACGTTCAGATAATTAACACGAGTGGAGAGCACTCAGCAATCAATGATAAGAGGTATATATAAATTCAGCAATCTCACATCAATCCATTGTCAGTTTAGCAGCAGTTTAATAACTTTTTGGTTCGCCGCTCTGCTATCATGTCCCAACGACCAAGCTCTACATCCGACGAAGAAGTAAATATCGCCAGGGATGCGCCTTCGCATTCCGCCGTTCCCTCGACCATTCCTCCTGAGCACCTGAGCCCCAGGCTTCTTCACGCGGCCGCACACCGGCTCGATCAGCCCTGCGCTCACCAAGACGTCAAGGCCAGTCTTCGCCGCCCCCGGCAAGGCTTCCATCTTCCTCCCCGGCCTCCTCCTACAGCTCTGCCGTCCCGACAATCCCACCTATCGGGAAATGGACCGTAGCTGGATTGAGGCAAGCGCTGGGTAATTTAGACATACAGGCCTCGCGAAAAATGAATAAAGCGGAGCTGTATGATCTGTACGTTACCTTAACGCAGTCAGCTAACCACTCTCCAAAGTCCACACCAACTCCCAAGATGACTCACAGGCACAGCAAAGCCCACAGGGCCCTAAAGTCACCTGCCCAGTCACCACCGTCGTCCTCCCGCACAAGATCCGGCTCGATTTGCCCATCAAGTCACAGGCCTTCAGCGAGCCTGGGCCGCGCCCCCAGATTCCGCCATTACAGGCCGACTCCCACCTATTGACGAGGCCCAGCCCTCCACCACGGCTCCAGCTGTAGCAGAGCCGTATGTAGCCGGGCCCAGCGGCTTCTCCACAGCCTCTCAGTTTCATACTCGCTGCTCATAACCCTTTTCCTTTTCAGTGGCCTCCAGTTCCAGTAGCAGACACTAGTGCGAGGCTACCGCCGCTAGCATCATAGGCCCAACCCTTTCAACAGTTTCACCCAACAAGTTACAACCCCGCCCACATCCAGTGGCCTGCAGCTCCAGTAGCTGAGACAAGTGCAAGCCCGCCTCCGCTTGCATCACAAGCCCACTCTTCATTCTACCACCCTTCCTTTCTATCCTCCAACTAACTTTCCTTTTCAAGCCACAGCAGGCAATCCAAGCGTGAGGCCGCCGCCAACATTCGCAGCCCTGGCTTATACCCTTCTCAGCTCTCTCATTCAACCCAAGTCTCCAAATTCTCTCTTCACAACAACTCCGATGCCCGTCCCGTCCAATGCCATCGCCATAGAACCACCACCAGTCTCCCAAAGCATCCGCACACAGATTCTCTCAGAAATTCAGGATGCTGGCTCCAGAGGCGGACCAATTCCCAACTCCAGTACCTCGCTATTCAGAACTGATATTCCTGTAACCCACCTGCTAAAACCCCTCCTTAATAAATTTATTTATTTATTAAAATAAATAAATACATTTCGGTAGAGCACTCACATTTCTCTTTAGTCTAGTGACGCAGTGTGAGAAATCTCCCGGTTGAGTACCCATTTTTCTCTTTTCCCGTTTCCTCTTTCTGTCCAGCGAGCTTTGGTCCCACAGCGGACGCAGTGAGAACTTTTCCGGTAGAGCACTTACGTTTTCTCTTCGTCCAGCAATGCAGTGTGAGAAAATCTCCCAGTTGAGTACTAATTTTCCTCTTTTCCTTTTTCCTCTTTCAGTCCAACAAGCTTTTGGTCCCAGCGGACGCAGTGAGAATTTTTTCGGTAGAGCACTTACGTTTTCTCTTTCGTCCAGCAACGCAGTGTGAGAAAATCTCCCGGTCGAATACAAATTTTTTCTCTTTTCCCGTTTCCTCTTTCTGTCCAGCGAGCTTTGGTCCCACAGCGGATGCAGTGAGAACTTTCCCTGTAGAGCACTTACCTTAACCTTACCCACTCTAAATGTATGTAAGTGTGAACTAGTGAAATGATGTTTTATTAACAAAGTTCGGGAGAAGCACGTTCAGATAATTAACACGAGTGAAGAGCACTCAGCAATCAATGATAAGAGGTATATATAGATTCAGCAATCTCACCTCAATCCATTGTCAGTTTAGCAGCATCCCTCCACCGCCCCCTCTCCACACTTCTAGTCCTAACCACTTACATACGGGGAGTACTCTGGGTTAGGAGTCCTCCCCCCGGACAGCGCGCTAAATACGTATTAAACCTTACCCACTCTAATTGTATGTAAGTGTGAACTCGTGAAATATAATAAAGTCTCATCTTGCTGTTTATGTATATGCACATACGAATATTTCAGGGTCAGTAAAATATTTGTATGTTTTTGAAAGAAGTCTCTTATGCTCACCAGAGGTGCATTATCTAAAATACATCAAAAAGAGTACAATTTTATAAATAGCAAATATTATTGCAATTTAAAATAACTGTTTTGTATTTTAATATATTTAAAAATGTAATTTATTCCTGTAAGGGCAAAGCTGAATTTTCAGCAGCCATTACTCTCGTCTTATACTTTATGTACTGTAGATAAAACAGTTTAAGTACAGTTTAAAGCTACATAACAACTAATTACTCAATTGTATCGTACAGAGAGGTTTGATGGACTGCTATGTCCCGAAAAATTATGAAAGACTTAACTTGAAAGGTACCCTCACTGCACTTTCTTAAAAATAAAAAGTACACTAAATGATCATGTGTGTGAAAAGAACTGATAATGGCATATTTTACATATTTTAACCATAACTACCTTGTAT
This sequence comes from Semotilus atromaculatus, assembly GCA_031834385.1. Taxonomy (NCBI): domain Eukaryota; kingdom Metazoa; phylum Chordata; class Actinopteri; order Cypriniformes; family Leuciscidae; genus Semotilus; species Semotilus atromaculatus. Next base: position 15,952,800 of record JAULUF010000009.1, on the reverse strand, counting down.
GCACTCTCAGGCCTGTAAGAACTGTAAGAAGGTTACTCGAATGACTGCCATGACAATCTTTGAGTAGTGTTGAACATTTCAAATTTCATGTGGAGCCTGCAGAGATCTTTACCAAAGTGACAGTTTTATGATGATTCACACACACACACACACACACACACACACACACACACACACACACACACACACACACACACACACACACACACACTCATGGCTCCTTAATTTCCCTGCACAACACATTTATGTTCCTCAAAGGATGAATGAATTTCCATGCTGGAAGCATAGTTCCAATGTATTCTGTGGAGTCTTTAGGTTTAAGACTTAGCCAAACTTATCTTTGAATAATCCAAATTCAACATTAGGTATGGTATCCCAGTAGGTTTAATTTTATATTTCAAAACTAGTTCTCTGATAGACCTGCTGAACCCGCTGAATAACTGCAACTCTTGCCCTACATAACTGTTAACCATGTGTGATGGTCATTTCTTACACTGATAGAACTGACCATTAGTCATCAGACCTTTATCTCTAATGGGACTCGGCTTGGCCGTTAAGCCAGCAATTCTTAGAAACCTGTGCCATGATGCCACCGCCTGGCCTATCTTGCCAAGCCCCTCCCATGTCTCCCAGAGGCTTTTAGGGACTGACCTTAAGGTCATATGTACTCTGGCTCAACTGCTGAACCATCATGCAAAAAAAGCTACACTATGTGTGTTTGTGTGCCTTCTTTTTTTTAACTTTTTTTTTTATGTGCTCCTATAACACAACAGAACCGATGTTGCATAACACGCAAATAAGACCCCTGATAGTCATTATTCTAGACCTCACTCTCCTGATATGACACAAAATTTTAAAATATCACTGGCAGTTCTTGTGGTTGGGTGCTGTTATTGTGCAATGGCTCAGTCCCTTGATAGGGAACTGCTGATAGTGGCCAGAACACGGATATTGTGAGGCAGAAAGAGAGGTGGGCTCCAAAAAAAATTGCATATTGTGTCCAGGTGCAGCTCATACCGTTGTCATGGTATTGAGTTTGATCAAACAGAGTGAATAAAGATCAAAGTCCACACGGTTTGGTCAGCAAACAGCTTATCATAAACTTTATATTTTGTCTGAGGACAGACGACCAATTCAGTCTCACACTAAAAATAATTAATTTAGTCTCTAATAAAGATTCCGATATAGCCTTTCATGCTACACAACTGTCTGTCATCACATTCACGCTAGAGGATTTGGATCACAGACAGGTCCAAATATTTAATCTGATAAATATATTTTGGCCATGGCTCTGTCATGGTACAGAAGGGAAAAGACAGGTGAATTAAAGTAAACAGGTTTTATTATAGGCAGAGTGTATGACAACAGCGGGAACCAGGCGACGGTGACTAAAGATTGTCAATGGTGACTTAGGGTGCTTTCACACCTGCCTCATTTAGTCCGGTTGAATCACACAAGTTCGTTGTCCCCCTTGGTGCAGTTTGTTTGGGCAGGTGTGAATGCAGCAATCGCACTCAGGTGCGCACCAAACAAGCGTACCAAGACCTCCTCGAAGAGGTGGAAACTCTGGAGCAGTTCATATGTGGTGAGAACGTGATCCGATCTCGAACAGACCCAACTGAACAAAGAGCTGCGCCTTTTTGGACTAAACCAGCTGCCGTAGTCAGCTGCGCTGTGCATTATGGGATGAGGACTAATGTTTTCTGACAGTTTGCACTTTCAGCATGGCAGCTCGTGGACAAACTTGGATTTTAGAGGAGGTGCGGAGCCTCATATATGACCATATTAAGTCCCGACTTTCAATTTGCAATTTGCGACTTTCAACTTTTTCAATTTGCTTTGTTTAGCAAACAGCTCTCCATAGTAAAAAGCGGCGTGTTGTCTGCCGGATTTTCCTCCTCTTTGTTTACTTCAGGGAGATCTGTTAGAATTTTCCCACACATTAATTCTGGCAAATCGAAGTGCAGTTATGGAAATGCGTTCAAGACACATCTGGCCAACAAGTGATGTGGATGTTGTCACGTGACTGCATTTTGGTTCGTTTCAACTCATCAACTGATTCGGACCAGAGCAATCAGTGTGGTGTAAAAAGGAACCAAACGTCTGATCGCCTGAAAAAAGTATAATTTTTCACCCTTGGTCCGGACCAGATGAACCAAACTACAGATGTGAAAGCACCCGTAGCTGGCTGTAGACTGATGGTGGGTTTCTGTGCATATGGAGGATGGCATGCGAACAGGAACCAGACAGTAGACGGCGAACAGGAACCAGACAGTAGACGATGAACAGACAGGATTCTGGCGAGATGATCACAGGTGAGTATCCAGGTAGGGAGTCTGTATGTCTTTGTAGCATTGACGAGACCAGACACTGAAGTGAAGGTGATGTGTGTATAGGCCTAAGTAGTGAGTAGTGATGAGGGAGTGCAGGTGCAGCGAGTCAATAGTCAGGTGACTGGGTGATGATTGGGTTGTGATGGTGTGGCTGACTCTGTAACAGGCTGATACATAAAGGGGTGTCATGCACTTAGTATTTTTGAGGGGACACCAGTGGGGTAGAGGAGACATGGCCAGTGATTGCCACACATTTGGATACATTTTTCCATGGTGACGCCTGTTGCTTGTCACGTGACACAACGCAGTATGATGGATGTAGCCTATTGGTTTTATTTTATTTTCCTTTTTATTAGAAAAAATCCCAAACTTGTTAACTTTTTCATCTGATATTCCAATTCTCAAATACGTGTAAGTATATGCATTTTGTCCTTTAAAGACCTAGTTAATCTATAATGGGCAAATTCACAATCCGAATTGTCGGATTTACAACACGTAAATTCATCCATTCTCGCGAAAGACATTCATCGGCGGGGTTATGAGGGCACATGCTGTCACAGTCATCGTCTGCACCATTCTGTCTTCGTCTTCACTACACTTCCTAGAATCCTCTTTGTCTCCACACCTGAACTCACTCCCTCAATTACCCACCTGTTCCTCGTCGTCGTCGTCATCGTCATCATCTGTGTCACCTGTCCTCACCTCGTTAGTGGTCGTTTGAATCTGTATTTATGCTGCATCCCAATTCGCATACTATCCGTCTAATACTAAATAGTATTCTAAATTAGAATTAGTACGTCCCAAATCGTAGTATGTTGAAATGAGTGTTCCAAAGATACCCGGATGGTCTACTATATCCGGTCAGAATCCGAAGTGTAGATCGATGCGCACTCTAACGGCTGATATTACCCACAACCCATCGCTCGTTGGACGAGGATCCGATTAGAACTACAAACACGAGTGAAAAGTGTTAAAAAACTACAGACATGGAGTACGCGCAATTCCGGCGGTTATGTAGAAAGGTTTAGATAAAGGGGTTTGAGTGAGTAATTATCAGTATCTAACCTGACGAAAATTTATTTATTCAGTGTTGTCTACATTATATTGCATCTGCAGCAGCATTGTGAACTTTTGTAAAGATACGTTTAGCCATTAACCTTTAAATGCATCATTACATTCAAATCGCTACACATGAGGAGAGTCTCCGCATTAAAGACCCACGGCTCCAGACCAACGTGCCACCACAACATTTCTCTCCGAACCGGTAGGAAATTAAATTAGATTGAATGGAGGATTTTAACTGTGACGAGATGATTGACAGGGCAGTTTACGGTGACAGGACGCACGCGACAGATCTGTCCGTTAAAGATGACGAAGTAGTATGTCCCAAAGCTTGCCTACTCTTTAGCTACACACTCAAAAGTATGTACTTTTTCTTCACAAAAAGAGTACATACTTTTAGGTCGTAGTATAAGTAGGCGAATTGGGACGCAGCCTTAGTTTCCTTCTGTTCAGTTAGTCCTGGTCGGTTCTTGTTAATGTTACTGTGAGTGTTACCTGTCTGTTATTTCGTATTTAGTAAAAGTTTGAATTGGAGCTTTCAGACTCAGCCTCCTTCTTCCTCTGCATACACCATCCGTGACACATGCATTTAAAAAAGGATAATGAGATGCACGGATATCATTTATAAATAATACTGCAATATTCCATAAAATAATAATAATCATATCATTAATAATCTACTGAAATTAATAATAATTTTGAATGTTTCTCTTTGGTTATCCTTTTTGGTAACCTGTAGTAATACATTCGGACACCAATGAACTTTTCAAAAATAAGTTACATTTGCCAACACAATGTGCAAAATGTTTAATAAAAATACATTATAAATGACACATAAAACGACTCGCACATGATTTTTTTTTTAATGATGTGGTTTATTAATCTATCCAAGTGCACTAACTGCACAAGAGATCAGATCTGGTTTCCAGGCAGAGAATAGAATGCAGGTATAGCTAAACTTGTAGGGCCTTCACCTAACAGAAAGGTTGCCTGGGAGCTTGAGATGAGCACACATCTGCATTCACTCAGGGGTGATTTACACAGCTTATCTGTTCATACGGAGGGTCTCGGTAGGGAAAAGGTTATTGCATTGTAGGCAATCACTTCATACTGTTAATGGGGCCAATATGTCATCAAATGTTGCAATGTAAAAGGCTTGGGTAGGTGAAAGGAACTCATCATACTCTCGATTACAAATGCTATGGGCGAAATCTTTGCAGGCCATATTTTTTACATAAAGGCGACTTGTAAGTAACTGTTTTCAGACAGACTTCCAAGGCACCATATCTTCATGTCTAATGGCCTAGAATAAATTTGAGTAAGCTTTAGACCAAACAAATACTTAGTGATTACAATCCGAATTTCTTGGTTGAGTCAAAGTTAAGAAAATTTACATTTATGAATAAAATGACTCATTTAATTGAATCAAACATTCGATTTAGATGTTCTTCGATGCCTTTTTATTTCTGTATACTATGGTATGGATGACTTTAGACTAAAAGACTTTATGATACTTTTATGGTGTTATGCATTCTTTTTTGGATCTATAAAGCTTCAGCCCCCATTGTAATGGTATGGAAAAGAGTGACCAATACTCATCAGAATTTCTCCTTTCATGTTCTATCATATTTGGATGGTGATGAAATAATGATAAAAATTTCATTTCTTTGAACTAATCCATTAAGGGAACCTGGGACAGCGTGTGCATAAGATCAGCCTCACAGAAGGCGAGATGCTGTGCTGGATTTATGGCAGCAGTGACGGCATTAACTTCAGGTGCACTTCCACACTTGCTGCCAGCAGGATTGCGCTTTCGAATGGCGGTGGTGCAAAAATACTTGTGTTTTTGTACCTTTGCCATTTTGATACTAAAGATTCAGCTAAATCCAGGAAGGCCAGTCTGTTTGACTGCAGAAGAATATCAGTGGATTTGCTTTATCAGACACATACTCAGCATAATAGCTGGTGATATATTATCACTATCAAACTTTGAGTTTGAGACTCAGGAACAAACCACAGGAAAGAAGAGATAAAGACGGGGTAAAAGAATGTCCTTTGTGTATAAAGTCCACAGAACAATCTCAGTCCCTGTTAGGTTCAATGGGCCAGTTTTACAGCTCACTGACTACCATATCTTATCCAGAGAGAGCAAAAATGAGAGGGAGGTTGGGTTTGAGCTAGGTGTTCTTAGAAACATTTGTGAGGATTAACAGGTGTAGATCATACATAGATGATTGTGGTGGCTAGACCTCTTAAAAATGCTTTATTTGGTCACGGTCTTGAAATCTCTCAAAATGTTGTTATAAAAATATGGAGCATTTAAATCTGATATCCGGTGTTTAAATATGTCCCTGGTGTAGCAGGTAAACAGCCAGGTTCCAGATATACCTGATTTAGCTGACTCAGATAGGGAATTCTTTCTGTATTCTTTCGAGGGTGAGACAGGAAATGCCGTGTTACCACAAGTACATTCTGCTGCTGTAGAGTCATGACACTGAATTTGATTTCATACTTTTAATCCACCTTAATATATTCCACACATACCACACCCAAAGCTCTGTGCATATTCAAATGGCTGAAAGGTAATGTAAACCAGGGCTGGTGATTTATGAGCATAAATCACAATGTGGGACTTTTTTTCCTGTGAAACCACGTGCCATTATCGCTTACACAACTAGTTGACAGAGATGGGAGAGATGTGCCTTTTAGGCTGTTATTGTGTCCATGTTAGAAATCAACATGGTCAAAATTAACCATTCCTATTTTTTTACATCATGATTTTTTTTTTTTTATTCATGTGCACTTATAATCTTTCATAAAATTAATTTCCCTTACCTCATGCAACAACATTTCTTCTCTTCTGATTATGTTTTTCAATGGGACAATCTGTCACTCACATGAAATAGCACACTGTGATCACACTCACAGCAATAGCAAACCACAACCATCCAAAGATCCAATCCATATAGCAACTTCCGTTTCAGGCCGACTCTAGTGAGTTAGTGAGTGAGTGAGTGTGTGTGTGTGTGTGCGTGTGCGTGTGCGTGTGTGTGTCTGTGTGAGAGAGAGACATTTTAAATGCTTGATAGTTCTTCATGTGTGCTATTTGTCATTATTCTATTCTTTTGAACAGTCATGAACAAATAAGCCTGGCCATGTGGATGTATGTGTTTATTTGTGTATTTTTCACTGCACTGCACTGCGTATGTCTGTGATGGTAACATCTAACTTTAATACTTTTTTCTTTTATTTAGTCTATTTATTGTAACTTGAAAAAGAGTAATTTCTTAATTAGAGGAAGAAGTAAAAGATGACTGTACATTACCCAGTCTTTTACACAGCTATACTCACTCACTCGCTAGTGGAATAAATAAATAAATACTTGAACATGAAATGTTGTAAGTTTACCTGTAGATTTTCTGAAAAGTGTACTTCACTGCTGACAAAATGGGCTTTCAATAAAACTTGGCTGCCTATACAGTAGAAAGTCAAGTCACCTTTATTTATATAACGCTTTATACAATACAGAATGTTTCATCGCATCTTTACAGTGATAACAGGAAAATGATTATATGATGCAAACAGAGTTCTAATGATGCAAACACAGCAGCTCTAAAAGAAAATAGTGTCATTGTTCAGCTGAAGTCAGTTCACTGTTGAGTAATTAAGAAATTACTGTTTTACATGTTACAATAAATAATAAACTAAACGCATGGAATGTGTTGGTGCAGAATCCAAAAACTGAAAACATTCAGTTGACTTAAAAAGTACACGCTTGTCATTTGTATCATTAGATACATTCGATTATTCAAGTAAGTAGAACCCAATAAAAGTGTAATCTGACAATTTCAAACAAAAAATCCTGTAGTCACCACCGGCCTTTCGAAGGATGCAGCCTCTGGATAGGGACGCAGCTATTTTGTTTTGACACATGGAAATAGTTCAGGACCAGACATGCACAGTATATTCCAACGCTTTTGTTATTGTTTACATCCTTGAAATGGTAGTGCAACAGTAGGCTAACTAAATCAACCAGCTGTTCTTTACAATCTTTACAAAAACTGTCCTTTACAATCATCACTCTCAATTCTCTGGTTTTAAGCCCAAACCGTTTCATTACATTTTAGACAAATGACTATGATTATGATAATGATCATGACTATTATTATTTTTTGTTAGTATTATTTATAAGCTGAAAAATGTCCATCATGCCAAAGCTGACAGATCACAGTAGGACTTTGCAAACAGACTGAGAGGTGTAATGATTCTTCTTCTTTTTGCCTATTGAGGACTACTTCACTGCTGAGTGATTGAAGACTTCCTTTACGAACATCGCATGGCCAAACTCTCCAAAAAGTAAAATAGAATTAGTGATTGTTCTGCATGTGCAAAACTTTGGGGAATATTACAGGCACATCTGGCCTCACTGAGCAAGTCTGCTTACTGTCTTTATCATCTTCAATTAAGCCTTGGCCTGATCAAAAGAAACAATGCATTCAGCTTTGTCCAACAGTGTTAGGAAAGAACTAGTTAGGGCCAACTGTAATACAAGGCTAAGAATAGAGTTCACATTTGTCAATGATTTATTGTTCTTGCAAACTACTAACCGGATGAGAGAGAGAGAGGGAGAGAGAGAGAGAGAGAGAGAGGGAGAGGGAGAGAGAGGGAGGGAGAGAGAGGGAGAGAGAGGGAGAGGGAGGGAGAGAGAGGGAGAGAGAGGGAGAGAGAGAGAGAGAGAGAGAGAGAGGGAGAGGGAGAGGGAGAGAGAGAGAGGGAGAGAGAGGGAGAGAGAGAGAGAGAGAGAGAGAGAGAGAGAGAAATAGGGCCTTGATGAAACCTAAATTAGTTTTAGTTCAGCAAACATTTGTAAAACAACTGCAGATCTTTACATCATTAGTAATGCCTGGTTCAGATTACACAATTTTAGCCCAATTTTGTCGCGATCCGTTTGACGTAGGGTGTCGTGGGGATTTGTAAACGACAACGGGCGTCGGGACGCAAGATTCGATCGTATCATCTCGTATAGTGTGTCATAGTGGGCGGCAACCTATACTGTCATTGTCAACCCATGACAAAAAGACTAGCATGTTTAATTTTTTTAACGGTCGTCCACGACGGGTCCCGTCACATGTATGAGGTTTTAACAATCTGTTTTTGTAATATGTTATCGTTGTGGCAAGCTAGCAACATTATTTTACTTGTACTACTGGCTAAAAGTAAAAATATATAAGAAAACAATATTTTACCTCAAGTTCTCTTTGGAGGATTGACAGCCCATACTGTCCTGTTCGAGCAATCCAGAAACGTGTCCATTGTCGGGTTTTCTTTCTTTTTTTCTGAACACGGGACAGCCAATATACTCACCGCTTCATCCATTGTTTGTTAAAGGATTAGTTCACTTTTATAAAAACGTTTGCTGTTAATTTACTCACCTCCATGTCATCCAAGATGTCCATGTCTTTCTTTCTTCAGTCGAAAAGAAATTAAGGTTTTTGATGAAAACATTCCAGGATTTTTCTCCATATAATGGACTTCAATGGGAACCAAACAGTTCAAGGTCCAAATGACAGTTTCAGTGCAGCTTACCAGACGATAAATGATACCAGACGATGAATAAGGGTCTTATCTAGCGAAACGATCGGTCATTTCAAAAATAAATAAAAAAGTTTACGTTTTATAAGCACAAATGCTCGCCTTGCTCTGTTCTGTGATGCGCGTTCGCGACGCGTCATCGTAATACGTAATTACGTGGAAAGGTCACGCTTCTGTCCTGACGAAAATTTTCTTTTAGCCTTTTTAATATTAAAACACCCAGGATACGCACACGAAATGGGCATTTTAAACGATAAACTGACACAAAGACATTTGAATATGTGTATGATCCTCCTTCGTCACATTTGTAAACACTGACTCGGTACTTCCGCCTACGCGTGCCGTGAACTTTCAACGTAATTGCGTATTACGTGAGTCACTAACGCGCATCACAGAACAGAGCAAGGCGAGCATTTGTGCTTATAAAACTTAAACTTTTTTATTTGTTTTTGAAATGACCGATCGTTTCGCTAGATAAGACCCTTATTGGTATCATTTATCGTCTGGTAAGCTGCACTGAAACTCTCATTTTGAACTTGAACTGTTTGGTTCCCAATGAAGTCCATTATATGGAGAAAAATCCTGGAATCTTTTCATCAAAAACCATAATTTCTTTTCGACTGAAGAAAGAAAGACATGGACATCTTGGATGACATGGGGGTGAGTAAATTATCAGCAAAAGTTTTTTTAAAAGTGAACTAATCCTTTAACGTTCGTTTCCGAAAGTCACTCTCTAGTTTCGCCTTCTCGATGACATCACGCGCGTCGTTAAAGACGGCACGAGATGACTGGTCAGGAAGCAACGTGTAGTCTGACATGTTTCTTGTCCATGACACGTCAAGATTTTAGGAGTCAAAATCGCGTAATCTGACACAGTGACTATCGTAACAGACAAAAAAATCGTGTAATCTGAACCAGGCATAAGTCTTTGGCATTTAGGCTGATCCACTCAGCTGGATTGCTTAAAGGTGAACTCCAGTCAATTTTAACATTTGAGCTCATTTTTTGTTCATTTGGAGTGATGTCAATACAGAGAACAACGCCAAAAATCAGTGTTGCCTACACCGTGTTAACTTCTTTTTAAAATTTGCTCCCTGTTGACTTCAATGGGGCAAGTTTCAAACCTGCTTTTAGCCTCTTAACATCCTTGATGTGTCATTACAAGTGCACAGCCATGTGAGTGGTGTTATTAAGAGTGAACACGGTCAATCTGACTGCAGTAGATGTGAAAGATATTAATAAAAATGATGTTAATTCAGCCAGCTCACATACCTGTATTTTCTTCCTGTTTTCGGTCGAAGTCCAAAGTAGTCGATTATCAAGTTTGCGCGTGCGACCAGGCTGTATGAGATCCCATTCTCCCAACTCGATAATCGACTACTTTGGACTTCTGATGCAGATCAAGTTAGAGATTATATGATTCTTCCAGCTTGCTTGTATGTACAGTATTTACAATGGATCTAAATGTATTGGAACACTGAGTCACAATTAAAATATCAAAATAAGTGGCATCTGCAAACTATTATGGACGTGTTCCACTAAGTTTGAAAACATGAAAGTGTTGAAATGCCTTTTCTTTTTTTTTACTGTAGCCTATATCAACGATTTTACTATTTAAAAGTTAACAAAAATGTTTCTATGAAATTTTTGCTTGAAAAGTTATCTTTCTTTAAAAGACAAATGGCGCTTTTCGCGTTTTCACTGTTATAGGGGGCGCTATGCCTATGACACATCCCCTGAAAAAGTACTAAATCTCCAGATCAAATCACTGCCAAAGAAGCAGAAACAAGTGATAGTATATAATCATATGCATATTAAATAATACGATCATCACTATTAAACAACATATAAATCAAAACTGCTTAATGTTACTGAATGAAATGTCGAGTTATGTAGGCTATGTGTTTCTATGCCAAGTTACTTATGTCCACTTTCTCAGACAACACTGCGCCCTAGTGGGTGCAAGACAAAGTTAAAAGAAAGAAGTTCTGTACACACACACACACACACAAAAAAAAAAGTTCTGTACACAATCATTAAGAGTTATCTGATTCCATTTTATTCCATGAAGTAGCCCTATAGTAATCAATAACTAAAGCCTTAATTGAATATTTAAAGTTAAAAACTGGATGGATTCTAGGTCTAAGTGATTGAGACTCCGTCATCACGGAATATTTTTGATTTGATGACTACTATACTGACTGACAGGTTGTGGTAAAGAATGAACGACTGTATTGGTGTGCATGTTTCCATGTTCTTAGAGTACAGGACAGTTTGTTCATTGGTGAGTAACCTGCGGCTAAAGTTTAAATCGTGACAAATGCTGTGTAGATAATCAGAATCTGCTAGTAATGACGGGAAAAGACTGTAACAGGAAGTCAATGGGGTTGGTTCATTCTCGCACCTGATGACAGACTGACAGAACACGATTACATTACAATAAAAACAAGTGCCATTCGTGTGTGCGTGTTATAAGGTAACTGGCCTAAATAAGTGTTTAGATAAGTTGTTGCATCTCTTAAAATTATAAATACCAACAAAACAAAAAAACTTTTTTAAAATAAAAGCGTCTTAGAAAGAAAGTCTCTGTATTTTCAAAAGTATGCATCTTTTGGGTGAATGAGCGTCACTGTATAAGTTGAAGGACACAAACAGTAAAAATTCACTGATATCTGATTAATGTCTTTCACGCTGTCTCTTCACTGAGTTAAAATAATTCCCTCAATCCCTCATCAGTCTGAGATGCACGCTGATGCTGAAATTTCAACACATTTCATCAGTTAGTGTCTCCACTGATGCAACCGTGGCCCAATAAGCTCTGGTACTGGAGGAGGAGAGAGACACCTAGCGTCCAAGATGAAAAACACACACTGACTCACCTAGAAAGTTCTTAGAAGCATCCTTTAAATGTACTATATAAGTTGTATGCCAAAGTGTACAAGACAGTAACGAGACTTTATTTGTACATATATTGTACTTTGATATTATATCTGTTTCACACATATAAAAATCAAATAAATATTTTTAAATATCTGATGAATCTATGAAAACTGAGCTTAGTCTGCAACTGCTGTCTAAATAACAAAATATGAATAATATATATATATATATATATATATATATATATATATAAACGCACATGAACAAAAATTTGCAGAGCCCTCTAAATGTTTAAAATAAAATTTACAATACCTATGTGCCTAAGTGCAAATTTAAAGTCAAGTTGACTGGAAGAAAAAAAAGGGTAACACTTTATATTACGACCCGCAAACAACTGCGTAAGTAAACCAAAATTACGGTGTACGTTTCTGTAATTATAGTGTACTTCCTTATAGGTATAAGGGAACAATATGTTAAGTTTTGGGTAATAAAGGGGTAACAAGCAGATATATGACCTGCAAAAAACTTCGTAAGTAAACCGAAATTACGGTGTACGTTTCTGTAATTATAGTGTACCTCCGTGTAGGTATAAGGGAATAATATGTTAAGTTGTGGGTAATAAAGGGGTACAACCAGATATATAAGCGAATTATTTATGATGTAATTATTTTAAAACTAACAGGTACCTATTCTGTTAATATATTCCAGGCAAAAATTGTACGTCTGTTGTATATAAAAGTTTTTATCACATTTCTGGCAAAATATGTTCTTGTGCAATGTAGTTACAGGGTAATTTTGACATCTGTGTGTTGTAAATATATATATGGCTGTATGTAAGCACAATATGAAAAAAAATGTTTTGTTTTCTTAATAAGAGTACATTTCTCTGTACTGTGCAAATCGTGTTGTTTCGTATTGTTACATAGTAAGTCGTGTTTGTTACCCGTTTCAACTGTATTTATAGGGTAAGTGTAACTCCTGCGGGCTGTAAATTAAAGTGGCGCTTGTTACCCCCTTGTTCTGTGTATTTACAGGGTAAGTGTGACTCCTGCGGACTGTAAATTAAAGTGGCGCTTGTTACCCCTTTATAAGCCAAAACTTAACATATTGTTCCCTTATACCTACACAGAAGTACACTATAATTACAGAAACGTACACTGTAATTTCGGTTTACTTACGCAGTTGTTTGCGGGTCGTAATATAAAGTGTTACCAAAAAAAGTGCCAATCCATGTGCTTTTACCTATAAATGTAATGTTGAAAAGAAGTGTGGCAACGTGCTATTGTGTATTCTTCATATTAGTGATAGCTTATATATAAAGATTGATGTATAAGGTCACACACATTCTGCTAGGGTCATGTATAGATGTGGTAAACCACTACCTGTCAAATTCTGCAAGAACATGAGTGTGAGTATAGTGTGAGAATGTTTCTGAGTGTTTCACGAGTTCACTTGATTAGCTGCTGCTAGAAGAGAGGAAAATAGAGAGTTCGGCCTCTGTATCAGGTCCTGCGGCGGATCAAACTCAACCACCTGAGAGAAAACACAAAATAGTGTTTATGTTCACCTTGCTCTTAATGTAAGAGCGATTGTAGCTTGATTTTGTCGAGGCTTCCTTTTCTCATCCACTTCCATTTATTTTAGCTGCTGTACAAAAACTGCCTGTTATGCTGCTTGATATTGCAAACTGATATTTGTTATCATATTACTTTAATTTATAATCATAATCATTTTGCCATTTACAGCATTCTGTTATTCTTCCCGTTATTTACCTATAGAGGCAAATTAATCGGAAGTGCCCACAAAATCACAGAAAATAGCTTATCCGTTGCTACATAAGGGGAATAGAGTACTTCAATAATGCTATCAGACAGTAATGTACTGTATTTAGTTGAATGTAATGTCAATTTACATATTAAAAAGTAGTGGATTACCTTGCCCTGCTCCATGACGAGTATGCGGTCACTCTCCAACACAGTGTTAATCCTGTGGGCGATTGTGAGCATTGTGCAGTGCTGGAAACCATCTCTGATGGTGTGCTGGATCATGCTGTCAGTCTCGGAGTCTATAGATGCCGTCGCCTCATCCAATAGAATGATCTATGAACACAAATTAATCAGACCCTGTTAAGAGCGAGGGATTTTTTTGAGGGGATTCTGGTGCGTGTTTTGTATTCTTACTTTGGAATTACGGAGCAGTGCTCTGGCCATACACATCAGCTGCCGCTCTCCAACTGAGAAATTCTCTCCATTCTCCACTACTGGAGAGTGTAACTTCTCTGGCAGTTTAGCAATCTGCAAGAGAGAGAAAGAGAAGTGCGGATGACTTAACACCTGAATGCTTGAGTGTTTCTTTTATATTCTATGACTATTATATTTGATTGCTGTTTCTCCTTTCTTTTTTATGTTACCGTGGACCGAAGTGTGAAAGGTACTGCGAGGAATTTAAACAGATGTTACGTCTATGTTTCATCACTATAGTGCAGCTCACAGTAACATGCCCACTCTTATATATATATATATATATATATATACAGGTGAAACTCGAAAAATTTGAATATCGTACAAAAGTTCATGTATTTCAGTTATTCAAATTAAAAGGTGAAACTAATATATTTAGTATATATAACTATATACATATGCATGATTATACTTTTCAGAGGGCCGACATTTCTGTTTTTAAAATCCGTTTTTTTATTGATTTCATGTAATATTCTAATTTTCTGAGATTTTGAATTTGGGGTTTTCATAAGCTGTAAGCCATAATCATCAAAATTATAACTTTTGCACGATGTTCAAATTTTTCGAGTTTCACCTGTATATATTTTGCTCTCTCAATAAATGATATCCTCACATAAAAGGCTAGATTAACTTAGTGATGTTTGAGCTGCTCCTAGTAGAAATAACAATGAAATCGTGGCACCCCACTGATCACCTGAAAAGCAAACTTTATCATATACAGTGAAAGAAGTAGAAGTGCATAAGCACAATGGCAGTTTGATCAAATATATAGACTACTTAAACAGGTCATGTTTATCAAGTTTGAAACCTGTAGCTGGAAAAAGTGCGAGCATTCAGGCTGTGTTCTACTATTTGAAAAATGAGGAACATATTTGTAGAACCCCTCTAGAGGTCTAGAAAAGCATGTACTTGAAACATAATCAAAACCATATCCAGTATTGCTTGCGGGCCTTGTATAGAGTAAGCCTTTACCGTGTCCTTCATGTAGGTCTTCTCTAATGCCAGCCAGAGCTCCTCGTCGTTGTAGTTGTTAAACGGGTCCAGGTTATACCTGCACACAGTAATCACACAAACAAACACATTAAAGTCACCATTCCTCAATCTGCAAATTACAACATGTACAAGAATACAATACACAAAAATGTATACAGATAAAGGTTATAAGTATCGAGGATATATTTTTCGATATCTCACAATGAATGTTGCCTATTTCAGTTCAGGTAATTTTCTGACAAAAACAATTCAATGAATAAGACAAGGTGATGCACTGCTAGAATAAGTACTTATTGTGAATAAAAAAGGAGTAAAGTAAATTAAATCATCGTGACGTAATGAATAGAAGTGTGGAGTTGGTAGGTGAGAGGTCACCTGACAGTGCCGATGAAGAGTACAGGATCCTGTGGGATGATGGAGAGTTGGCTGCGAAGATCTTTTAGCCCAAGCTTGCAGATGTCCACATCATCTATCAAAATAGTGCCCTCAGCCGGCTCTGCCAAACGGAACAATGCCACACCCAGAGAGGACTTCCCTGAATCAGAAAGAGAGCGGCAATGGATGAAACCATGAGAAACAGAGACAGAGAATCCTCATTTATATTACATGACTTTACTGAAATGCACTAGCTACTTTATGCAGTTTTATGATGGCAGCCACATTTGTTAAAGAATACTTTAGGAAAACAGATTCCATTTCTTAATTTAACCCATCACGCACTACGTCAATCTGAATTTATAACAATAACAAACATTTAAAAACATAAAATTAAGCTTTGAATATAACACTATATGTTCTCACTCACCAGAGCCAGTACGTCCCACAATGCCAAGCTTTTCCCCTGGATTAATATTTATGTGGAGATTATTGAGGACTATGGGCGTGTTGTCCCTGTATCTCATGCTGTAGTTTTTAAAGGTAATGGCGCCCTCCTGTGGCCAGCCGGCGGGGATGTGAGCACCCTTGACACTTCGTGGACCCTCTGATACACAACTCTGCAGTGATAAATTAAAACTATATTCATGATTATCTGAACTGGCTAAACTGAATATGACTGCATGATAACCTGAAGGTTTGTCTCTTACCGTAATATACTCCAGCAGTCTCTCTACACTGGTGAACTTCGCCTCCAGCTCAGTGGACAATCTCACCACAAACTGAAGGATTCCAGTCAACTGAAATGGCATAAACACAAAGTGCTCAGATATCCCTCAGTTGTTAACCTACTGATATAGTCTAGCAGTGAGAGTTACCTGTATCGTGTAAGATAAGGCCAGGCCCTTTAGAGAAGGGTTTATGGCCTCATTGGGGCTGATCACTACGAACAGTGCCACAATTAGGGTAACAGTAGCAGACAGGAAGTCTAACCAAAATGACAGCCAGCGAGTCCCACAATTAAACAGCAGGAAGTGGTTTGAATTGATGTCACTCAGCATCTTAAACCTGTTATTGGAAACACAAACAATTTGAGGCTTTGAATTCATTGGATGTTTGCTACATTTGTGGGGGCACATAGGCTCTGAGCTATTAGTGTTGGCTTTGCGTGAAGAGAAAAAAAAGATTTGTTTTTGAATTTTAGTACTGAGTTATCTTTAAAAGCCACAGTTCATATGGCCTAAATTTAATTTAAACCGATACAGTAGTTAGTTCTGATCTTTGATTGGCAGTATATGGTCAAACAGCACTGGGACTCTTTTTGCAGGTTACAACATTACACCAGTAGTGATTCAACTGATTCATTCAAAAATAGTTTAATTCAGGAACAAAATCCCTCACAACAGTTAATTCTGTTTTGGCTTCACTGGTGGAGGAAAACAAAAAATTGTGTTTTATTGTGTTGCAAATCACTTTGTTTCAATATTAACTTCTTGTTTATTAGACTGTTGCATAGAAGCAATATAACATTCATCATAATCGTATTGTTGGTCTAAATATTGACACTCTTGCTTGTGTGTTATAGCTTCGGTATGCAGGATAATTACTGGGGTATGATTCATGAGGGTCACTCATTTCAAGTAACACAGCAATGTTGCCCTGCACTGTAGGTCTTTCTTAAATATTTTTTTATATAAAATTATATTGTCATAGATCCAAATATATTGTCAGTAATATCTTACCGTTCAATGTACTGCTTTCTTTTGTCATAGGCATGGATGGTGCTGAGTCCCTGTATGGTAGAGGTGGTGAGAGAGATCCAGGGAGAACGACTCACATTCTCCATCCTCTTCATCTGGCGAATGCTCCTTTGGAAAACACTAGGGCAAAAGAAAACCCCATTAAAACATGAATCTGTGATTGTAATCTTTATATTCTACTTCTGAATAAAAACACATCTTATGATATTAAGGTGCAATGTTTGTGTCTCACTATAGGATTGTGGCGAAGATGATTGCGAGAACTACCACGGCGATCAGGAGGTATGGGAATACTATGCAGATGATGAGAATGGTGAAAGTAACGATTAGACAGAACTGCAAAAAGTTCTCCATGTTGAACGGCAAAACTGCATCAACCTCATCTTGGTCTTTACTGAAGCGGTTCACCAGGCGGCCAGTTGGAGTTGTGTCAAAAAAACTCATTGGGCTACCAAGGATCTGATGAAAAATAAAGTCAAAATTCTTCTCAAATGGTTTTCATTTTACTGAACAAATTAGCACAATGCTAACATTCCATTACTAAACAAACTCTGTCCTATTAAACTTGATCACTTACATTAAAAAAAGGAGTTTGTGTGCTATGGGGAGGGTTTAGATCAACCAAGAAGCTGCAGGATGACTAAAAAGTATTTAAATTAATAAACTATTATTAATATGGTAAAACAATCTATTAAAATAAAATAAAACACATAACATTAAGATAACTATTGTTTTTATTAAAGAACAGTTCAGTTTTTGAAACACCTGGAATCACAAAATGAATCATGTTTAATCTAATATATTATTAATATATTAATAATAATAATAATACACTCACTCCTAGTTTTTGTTAAAAAACAAGCAGCTCTGTCATAATTACACCAGAAATACTGAAAAAAAGTTTAAATAAAATAAACATAAAAATACACCATGTACATATCTTAAAAAAATAAATAATGATTAAAAAAACATTTTTCTGTAATTAATTGAGATTAATCGTACCTAAAATTACAGTTTTTAATATATTTTTATATTGTAATACTTTCACATTGAATCTCCAAAATAATGTAGAATAAACAAAGATGGTTTCTTTTAAATATTTGTTTTAATGGCATCTTTTTACTATGCACTATGAATGATTACTGATCAGTACTGATACTGATGTCTATTAAATATATTTATTTTTTCTTATTTTAGACATTGCGGGGGCCTTCGAGTCAAAAAGTTTTTGTATAATATGATCTAAAACCAAAAATTCAGGAAGTGTAAATCTGCTAATCTTACCCGTTTGAACATTGTGTCATGGAGTTTGGAAGAGGCACGCAGAGTGACTTTAGTGAAGGTGTAGCCCTTGGCAATACTCAGCAGTACCATGGCAACAATAATAATGCCGTAAATCATTTGGTAGAATGGCAGGTCTGGATTCTCTGAGATATTACCGCTGTTTGCTGTTAGATTAGAACTGGAACTGTTCTACAAGAACACACAGAGAGAAAACAGTTTGAAAAGTGATGGTAAGGTCTTGGTGTGTGTGTGTGTGTGTGTGTGTGTGTGTGTGTGTGTGTGTGTGTGTGTGTGTGTGTGTGTGTGTGTGTGTGTGTGTGTGTGTGTGTGTGTGTGTGTGTGTGTGTGTGTGTGTGTGTTTACCCCTGATCCCTGTTCTAACCAGTAACTGAGCCACCAATTGCTGAAAGCAGTCGATCCCACAAGAAGAGTGAAGACAAGCATAACAAATACCAGCAGTATATACCCTACAGAGATATAAATAATTAAAGAGAACTCAGAATATGAAACAGTGTTACAGCATTTATAATGTACAGACAGAGAGGCCGAACCTCCAGCAGCTTTGCAGTATTGGTGGTAAGTCCTCCGCGTAACTGAACCTTCAAGGGACACTTCCTGTGTTACCAACTGATCCTTTTTCCCTGAATCACACACACACACACCATTCTATAAATCAGATTAAACTGAATATACTGTATGCACATAATGGACTTATTCATAATAATAATAAATTGTGAAGATGTTTATACATCTACCTTTTGTTTCTGTGGAGTCTTTGGGTAAATCATTTGTTACATGTTTCTCATCAGACATTTCAAAAGCTAGAAAGATAAAAGAAAGAGAGATGTCTGTTATCAGATGTTTGTGCACAATTAAGTGGATGAATTGCTTATGAATGCATGATCATTACATTTAATAATATTTAGAAGATATAGGGATTGCGTATTTAAACTGTAATTCCTCCAAAGGCTATCAAGTTCACATCTGTAACACAAAAATCCTTAATGGTGTACTTAAAATGTTCATGCTAAACGTTTATAGAACTTCTATGGAAGCCATCATGCTTTGCTTTGAATTCAATTATTATTAATTATGTTCAGCTATTATATAATTACATTAAATAATTGTGATATTTCTTATATAAATAAATGTATGAATAAATAACATATTTACATAGCGAATATATATATATATTTTTTTTATCTATTACAAAATAAAATAATGTCAGGAAAATATCAAAAGAGTCACTACAGTTAATAATGAAAACATTATTAATAATAATAAATCATTTGAAAACAAATGTGAAAAATACTAATTTATTTAAAAGGACTGCTTGAAAATGTTTGGGGGGGGTCCCCTAAAGAGATCCAAAATGAAAGAAAAGTAGATTCTAAGATTCTAGGGGCACCATAACACATTCATCCACTAACCTGGGTTTTCTATGCCGTTGACTTTGGGCTCATCTGCATTGGTCTGTTTAGAGTCTTTGTGTTCAGTATGTGTTTTGGAATCAGCTTCTATATTTTCCTGTATGATCCAAAAGGGAAAATTAAGAGGAAATGTTTGTTTCATTTAGTTTAGTATTGGAAGCCAATACATGTCAACCGAGTAAATAAGTAGTAGTATTTGAATGGCTCATTTCATGTGTAAAGTAATTGAGAGTGGTTACTTTGCTCTGTTCCATCTGGACGTTGTTAATAAGATGAGCGTAGCGGCCTTTAGCTTTCATCAAATCACTGTGAGTGCCTGTCTCCTTTATCTCCCCATTATCCAACAACAGCACCTCATCACAAAACTCCAAATACTGCAAAGAAAACAAAAAAAACTGAGAATCATTGGCGAAAAGCTACAATTTTAAGATCCTTATGTAGAGTTACGCATTAAAAGACAGAGTCAGACTAACTGACACAGACATAAGGTTTGTGTGTGGTTTCTCTGATGGAGAATTTTGTAATTAAATGCACGTGATGTGCATTATATGTTCCTGCCATTACATAAAAGTGAGGCAGACTTAGATGACCCTTTTCCCAACCTGAGGAGGTTATTCATTAAATGCGTTACAAAAATACAAATGAATCATTACTGATACATCATGAAACTGTCAACTTTAGGTTTTAAGTTTTATATCTTCCTCCAAGACACTGTTATATATTAACTTCATGTACAACTATATTTCTCCCCTTAATATTGGAGAGAAACATCTGTTGACAAAAAGCTTATAAATCAGCAATCCCTCCAGAGTAAAGGGTGAGTAAATGATGACTGAATTTTCCTTTTGAAGTGAACTATTCCTTTAAGCCATTTTTCGAGTAGCTTTTACAAGAGCAATATCTTCGATTTTTTAAAAAACATTTCAAATTGAAATCAGAACTAAAATAATCTATATCATTATAGCAACTGGCCTGACTTTTGCATTACTTTTTTTATTGATGTCCATGACTTTTTACAAACACCATTTCACCATAAAATCAAATCGAGTAAAGAGTATGCGTATTTGGTGTGCTGTCTAGGGGAGGGTTCCGAGCTCTGAATGTGGACCGAACCCAGAGTACACACCCTTTATCCCTGGCTGGGATAGGAACAGATAAGAGTGAGGAGTTGGGGTGGAGGAGGGATGCTGGAAAACTGTCATGGGACTGAGGCGAGTCGGCTATTCTTATATCGGCCTCCTCTCACTGATTGTTTGGATTGTCTGAATGTGCTCCTTCCGAAACTTTATTAACATCGTTTAAAATTACCTGATATTTTTAGTTTTTCAGAAACTACTGGGAATCACATATCTATAGATGTTATCTGGTATGAGCAAATATTTATTCCACTAACTCAAACAGAAAAGCAGCCTGCAAAGCAAATTAACATAATTGACCTTATGGATTATGTTGTTAGAGTGAATTACCTGCAGCTGATGAGTGACCAAAATGACTGATTTGCCCTTCAGCTCTTTCTTGATGCATTCCTCAAAAATGTGCTTCCCAACGTGTGCATCGACAGCAGACAGAGGATCATCCAAAAGGAAGATGTCTCTGTTAGAATACACTGCCCTGGCAACACTGACTCTCTGCTTCTGACCACCTGAAAGATTAATACCTCGCTCTCCAATCTTGACACACACACACACACACACACACAAGCAATATTATTAAGCATATAAGCATACGTTATATATGTATTCCTTTCAACTGTACTCATTAGTATTATAAAAATGTGATGGTTCAATTAAAAAACAAACAAATATTAGTATCTAATCAGAGTGTTGGTGAAAATATGGAAACAGACCTCTGTCTGGTCTCCAAATGGAAGTATTGCCAGATCAGGTTTCAGACAGCAGGCATGAATAACACTGTCATATCTAAAACACAGCAAGCACATAACCACTTTTTTTTTTTAGGATGTAGCAGTAAATCTCAGTATAAAGGATCAATGTTCAGCAACAATTTGACAGATTATAAAGCAGCTGAGACTGTAACCAGAGCCAGAAATTTAACCCATCCAATAAAAGCTATTACAAGCAATTAAAAAACACACCATAAAGTGGTTCACTGTATTGGCTATAAAACAGGAACTGGTAGATTACATGTGTTTGAAAGGTGAGGGGCAGCTTCCTATGAGTATGGTAGGAGTGACACTGAGGCAAATTAAACGGTCACATACAGTTGTTTGACAAATTTTTTGCGGGTCATTTCAGATTTCGCCACGTTGACCAACAAAAAGCTTGACTTCTGTATGAAGCACAGCTCACACATCACCACATTGTTGACAATAGACCATGGACCTTTTTTTTTATGTGACCACATTAACTGCGAGATACATGTATTTGTCAGCTAAATTTGTGTTACACATATGCGATTTGATTATTTTAAAATCACTATATCTTTATGAAAGTTTTCCTTTTACCTTTTTTCGTAGGTCAGGCTGTAGAAGATTTATCAAGATCTATTGTAACTAAAAAAAAAACGTCATGTGTAATTTCATTGCTTTAGGACATGACTGTACGTTTTCTTCTTCGTTCAGTTTAGTGCTGTTTATCACTCTAAATCATCCACTGTTCTCCATTAAGCTCTCCTCTTTTGGCCAATAAAGATGATAATATGATAGACTTTGTGATGGCATTTGGCCTCCAGTAAAATGTCATACTGTAACTTCAAATGTGGGTTTATAAGTAAAACTCTGGTAACCGCACTGCACTGCCTGTTTTTACGTTTTGGTAATCATTTTACTGTGCAGAAGTGAACTCTCCTGACACTTTTCAAAAAACAAATACCGGTATGTAACTGTTGACACATTCTTTGACCAGTTTTGTTTTTGGTGTTCTCTAGTTTTACCTGGTTTGGTCAAATGGTTCTCCCATGAGGATATTGTCCCTTACAGTCCCATGGAATATCCAGGCTTGCTGGGAAACATATGCAAATGTTCCATTAGCTGATATAGACCCACTCAAAAGATGCATCTGCAGGAATAAATGATTATACTGTCAGTCACACCTCATCACATCATGTGTCTTGGACGTAGAAAAGACAGGTGGTGCCACACCTGCTCAAGAATGCTTGATATCAAAGAGGTTTTTCCACTTCCAACATTGCCACACACCCCAAGCAGACTTCCCTAGAATTGAAAAGAGAGATTCATTAGTCTCTTGTAGTGTCAGAACACATCCTGTCTATCGACTACTGGAATGTTATAGTGCCCCACATTATAATATATTCATATCACACCTTTGAAAGAGTGAAGCTGATGCTTCTGATTGAAGGTTGGGAGTCTGACTGATGAGAGGGATCTTGTGGTTTTTCAGTGGCGTTCATGTCATCTGGCAGGCTCCAAGAGAATGAAGCCTTTTCCATGACCAGCGCCAAATCCATATTTTTATCCTGGGTAAGATAACCTTTGGGGTTCTGTACCAACATAAGCTTCTGTAGAGATGCAATCATTAAATATTCTGTTATTTGCATCATACTGCAGGGGAAAATCAGGAATTCAATGTAAACGATGTAATTGACGCATTTTAGAGTATCAAGTTACAGCATGTGTAAAATACAGCACGTGAAAATATATTTTCCAAACATTTATCTTTATAAGTTACACATATGAACAATATTTACATCTATCTCTATATGTCCTAAAGCAATGCCTAATTAGAGCAGATAATGAGGTACAAATTCGTAGAGAAAAGGAGGAATTCTTTTTGACAATGGGGTATAAATGAGAGAAAATTATCTTTGATTTTGATTAAGAGGAACCCGTGAATGAGTCCAACCTTGAGTCTCGCAAGAGCCACTTTAGCCTCAGCAACAGCTTTAACAGAGAATGGCAACAAGCCCATAGACATCCTCATGCAGTTAAATACAGCGATGATAGTGTACGCCTGTGGGGAAACAATCAGATGGTTAGAGAAAACTCATCTCTTTTTTCAAAGTTGCAAAGTACATTTGCCAGTTTACGTGATGTAGGGAATTACAACAGTTAAGCCAGACAGAACCGTGCTTTGAATAGAATTATTCAAATACAAAAGAAAAATAATAAATTGATCAATCAATGTATAAGTAATGAAGTTTTACACATTTACACTACCATTCAAATGTTTAGGGTTAGTAAGATTTTTAATGGTTTTGAAATAAGTCACTTCTGCTAACAAAGGCTGCATTTATTTGATCAAAAACAATAATATTGTGAAATATTATTACATATAAAATAGCTGTTTTTTATTTTAAAATATTTTAAAATGTAATTTATTGCTGTGATGGCAAAGCAGTTTCAGAAATCATTCTAATGTGCTGATTTGGTGCTCAAGAAACATTTCTTATTATCATCAGTGTTGAAAACAGTTATACTGCTTAATATTTGTGTAGAAACTGATACGTGAATAGAACGTTCCAAAGAAGAGCATTTATTTGAAAAAGAAAACAAGTAACAAAAGTATTAATATCTTTTTGATCCCTAACTTTTGAACGGTAGTGTAAACTTATCCATTTAGCAGAATATAAGCCTTTTTTTGCACTCACAGTAGAAGGTTGAAGAGGCAGTTTCAGTGCAGTGTGGACAATGAAGGTGAGGATGGTTGCCAGTGTGGGGACTATCGTTGTTAAGGAAGAGTTTAAACTCTGAACATAACCAGCCTTTTGTAATAGCAACTTCTCATTTTTCCTAATATCTATATCCGAAAAAAATAAGGAAAGAATGGGTGAGACAAAGGAGAGAAAACACAGCATTTCACAGAGTCATGAGTAAAATACAATATAATGGATGGATGGGTAGGCAACCTGTGATTGTTTTCTCAAATGACTCCTCCCATGCATACATTTTAATGAGCTTGATGCAGGTCAGAACCTCATTCATTGTGCGAACACGTCTGTCTGTCACAGACACAGCCCGCCTTCTGAACCCACCAATCAACCTGGCAATAGAGAACTATATCGCGCACATACAAACAGACAGGGAAAATACAAAATATTACTGAGACGGATAAATATTAAATGTAGATCTCGAAAATGTATCACACAAAACAGAAAAGACCATCACACCTGTATTGGTAAGAACACCAGGTAGACCAAAATTCCAATTAGTGCCGTGTATCCCAGAATAAAGCAGGCATATATGATACATATGATCAGCAGTAAAGGAACAGACAGCAGAAACGTTCCAAACAGAACCGCCTCAAACATCCGATAACCATCACTCGTCAACACGTTTATAGTCTACACCATAGAGAAACAAAACATAGAAATAATGCACACAACAGTTTATGACAAACACTATTTGTATTATATATAATTTAAGTAATTAAAAAGTGGTTGGAGTACTAAAGTAAATAACTACAAATTCCTTATCAAGTACCAATAAATAGATTCTACAGACAGTAAAGTGGCAGTATTCACTGTCGAATCAACAATCAATAGTTTACCTCTCCTACACTGATGCTGGTAAGATTCCTGAGAGAGATGATTTTCTTGAAAGCAAGCATGTTGAATGCTCCCTTCACTCTTACAGCGGTACGTAAATTCACAGCCCACATGAGCGATGCAAAAAATGCCTTGCTGAATTCAGTTGTGAACAGAGCCACGCACACACCAACGCCGTAGAACAGTGAGGATGTCTCAGACTGTTCGACGTAGTTCAGGATTTCATACACTAGAACTGACTAGAAGACAGACCAAATGTAAAAATAACATTCAAAACAGATTCATGATCTGAGGCAGGAACAATTATTTTACAGAAAATTTGGTTTTAGTACATTGACAATATAAAATATTTAATTAAGGAAATGCTTAACATTTTTCTCATACAGTATAAATGGGTATTATTTATACATGTAAATAAATATACAAATGCTACTATATTTTTGCAAGTGGGTCCCTCAAAAGGGGATTGACATTATAAACTATAAAGCACTTTAAAGCATTAGTTCACCCAAACTTTCTATTCATCAATTATTAACCACCTGGTGCCCTATGGATTACTTTTATGATGGGTGGATGTGCTTTTTGGGGCTTCAAAATCTCAGTTACTATATTCACTCCCATTATAAACCTTGGAAGAGCCATGATATTTTTTAATATAACTCTGATTGTGTTTGGCTGAAAGAAGAAAGTCATAGTCATTGTCAGTCAAGTCATTTTTGGGTGAACTAACCCTTTAAAGGAACATAAAACAATATGTTTTATTGATTATTCAACTGAATGATACTTTGTACTGCTAAGTAATTTTACATACCGGCCCAATAAATACAGCAAAAGTAAATAGGATTGAAGCCAAGAATGACACTATTAATCTTGTCTTCTGAAAACGAATGACCACAGCAGGAAGAGATGCCTTCTCTAGGCCCACACGGGCAACTTCATCATCCCACAGTCTCTGGAACCTAAACACAACAGAAATCACAACCTGTTTTCATTTTTCGAAGATAGTTGTTTTGCCCACAAATACTGTACATTCTCCAAGACTCATCCTGGATTCAGAAAAACATTCTTAGACCTCAGACAACGAGTTAACGTGTGACCAGTGTTTTTTTGTTCGCCGAGTGCTACACTGCAGCTACTCATTCTGTCGAGACTTCTTGAACTAAGCTAAGATTTAAATGAAAAGATTATGAAGAATACCTCTCTCCATTGATGTGGGCTCCATCATGAGGTGAGAGAGAGGGAAAGTCCTCATTTAACCGATTCCTAAAGAGCCTCCACATCATGGGTGTCATCCATGCAAATGATGTGAAGGAGAAGAAACCAGCATCATCAACTGGGTGCGAGCTGTGTAAAGTTAAAATATACATTTGACATTACATTATGAATTTATCAGACTTTTAGAGATTCAGAAATGTCACGTGAATGACAGACTTCTTGATAAAAACAGAAGAAAAAAACTGAGCATTAGCAATCATGAAAACAAAGGTTCTTTTGGTTTTTCTCAGATCTCTTGATGAAATCAATCAAGACAGATCAATTTCATTACTGAAATCAAAAATATATGCTTAAAATATGTTAAGAAATCTGTCTTACTGTGAGCCAAAACGGAACGGAATGAGGGTTTTCAAGCTTTGCTGGTACTTGTGCTTCTCAGGAGGAGGTTCTGGTTCCCTGTAATCTAGAACTGCAGGACCTTCAGGAAAGGCATTCATGACTGAAGATGATGCTGGTGTCCCCATACCACTGTCTCTTCTTTGTTTCTGCACAATAAGATAGATATGGAAAAACAAAGAGATAAATATCATAAAATAAAAGGAACTGTGAGACAATAGAAAGATCTCATAAAGTCATGAAAGATATCATAACAGGACAAACGTGAAAGAAGTCAAATATGCAGTCAGCTTCTCACTTACGAAAGAAACTCCTTTCACATTCTGTTTTTCTGTTGGGGATGACAAGTTCCTCATTTTTTCAGCAGTTCCTGTAAGTTATTAATAAAGATCTTCACATGAATCATTAAATATAACATTTAAAAGAAATAAATGAATAAACAAATAAATAAAAATCAGTAGCCTTCAGGTTGTAAATGTTAATATATAGCGAGATGTTAAGTGCCTTACCGTTTACCAGTTGTCTTTGTCTCTGTACTGGTCAGTGTTGTTGTCAGGCTAACCCTGAGAGCCTTAATACAGCAACTTAATATCAGCAATGTGCTTCAAAGTCCTGAGATTGAGTTACATCACTATTTTACCAGGCTCAAAGGTTACCAAAAGCAGAGGTCTTTGAAACTCCTCCTCTGTCTCTCTCCTGGTCACCACCTGTTGGATGCTGCAAATCTTTTTTTTCAACCTGTGAAATAAAAAAACTTTATAACAGGAAACTGGTTCTGGGTAAGAAGGCAAAGGCACAAATGGTTTGTTCACCTCTGATACTATTGTTGATGTAGATGTTATGTTGAGCATTGAGTGTTTGTCACCATATTATAAGTTCACATTTAAAGGTAGGGTAGGCAGTTTTTGTCTAAAAAACTATTTTCCAAATTTTGATTGTAGGTGGGCCTCCAGAAAACTGGATGGGCCCGTTAAAATAAGAAAAAAAAAAAAGAGAAAAAAACGGGTTCCCCTTCATCTCCGTTTCAGCGCTTTTCTGCGGCACTGTGTATCTACTATCTACTACACAAAATACTATCTATAACCAAAGACACAAATTCAGATAGGCTTCTCAGAGGTTATACTCTACTCAACATGTTTTATTATGACAGGTTTCAAAAATAATGAATGAAATAATGATAGAAATAATGTCTTTTCTGTATTAGAAAAAAAAAATTAAAAAAATAGCCTACCTCCAAATTGAACCAAAATAGCTCTCACAAACTTAACAAAAAACTAACTAACAAAAGTTGTTTATATCTTTAGTTTTCTTCTTCCTCTTTATCATGTTTTTCTTTTTTAATGGCCCAATGAAAAATAATTAAAACCAGGACATTTTCATCACTTTATAAAAAACAGCCAGGACAAGACGTGAAAACAGGACATGTCCTGGGAAAACAGGACGTTTGGTCACCCTAGCTTAAAGGGTTAAATTCTCTTTTTTACAGATGGACGAACGCGAAACATGCTTGATGCTAAATCTGCAATTTATCCGAAGTTCTCCAAACATCACCATGATTTTGAGGCGGAGGAGGACGAAAAGTGGCATCATTGCTGCCTGCGCATGGCCGCATGCGCTTCAATTATTGTGTGCGAGAGAAATCTCAGGACTGGTGGAAGCATATTGTGTTTAAATATAGGCTTTAACGAGGAGCAGTGGGTCCGAAATTTTAGGACGAGCAAGCCAACCTTTGATATGTTGATATGTGTCAACGTTTGTCCACATTCACGTTTTCTCTACGACGTTTTGTCGGGCAATCCATCCCTTTGCAGATGCGCGTCGGGGTTTATCTCGTCATTAAACCGCGGAGAAGTGGTCTAAATGCATTGACACATATCTGATTTATTTCTAATTTATTTCCACATATGAATGATGTATTGGATGAACTGATAGAATGAAAATCCGTACGCCTGCAAATAGAGGTCTCTGCAGACGGTAATAGGAGTTACCCGCCTGGGTCAAAATGGGCGGGCCCGGACCTAAAATGGGTGGGCCCAGGCCCAATGGTAGCGCCGCGGTTGCTCCCAACCCCATCCCATCTGGGTTCCTTCCAAAGCCACGCCCCCAAAACACATGAACGCGCGATACCGACCATGCTCAGCTGGAGGACGAGTTTACCAGCACCGAGCGGAGAGGAGCGCATGCGTGTAGTGACATCATGTCAGAATCACATGTAATAAAATACCTAACTTTATCATAATGAATATAAACAACTAGCATGGCTGTTACTACTCCATATCAAGCCAGCATATCGATACTGGTAAAGTTTGGAGTTTGATTCGGTAACGAGCTAGTAACATAGGGCAAAGCTATTGCTTTAAAACATGTTGCATTGATACACGTTTTCCTGTTACCATCAGTCACACTGTGATGAAGGGGAATTTCGCGTAAGATTCATAACATATACGGTGTTCTGCATGTAAGAGCTTCCACAATGAAAGCACTGTTGGCTCTGTTGAGGACTAAGTTACACTCCAGAGACAAGTACCGCATCGTCGGCTCAAGGACAGGTCCGGGTCGAATACTGTCTTCCTTTTTTTGCCTTGTTTGCCTTCGCTGACTGTATATGCACGTACTGGGAATTTTGACTGCTCTTTCTCTGCCATAATTGTGATTCTTACTAGCTTCCGTGCTTCTTCCTCTTCCCCTCCTCGAGTCAAACGGGTGCGCGCGTGTGGGCAGCTCCTGTAGCAGCAGGGGTGGTAGCCATGGTAGCGAGGGAGAGTGACAGTCGCCCAGCCAATCATTTAATCTGTTCCGAATGGAAATAATTAGCTGTGTTTATTGCAGCCCTGAGAGGACTACAGACACTCGATTTTTATAATGTCTTTTTCAGAGTACTTACATTTTTAATTAAGTATTGGTATATAAAGACAGTTTAAACAAATTTGGAAAAAAAAATTTAGACAAAAACCCTACCTTTAAGTCAAAATGAATTAGTTTCAACAAATGCAAATTTTAACATTAAGTTGCCAGACTTTTATTTCTCTCAGTAACAAAAAGATCACAAGGGAAAATAACTTTCTATAGCAACCTTTCAAGCTTATTGAACTTTAAAGTTTTTTTTTAATCAGTTAGAGACTTCTCAATGCTGTGAGGTCTGTCCTGTTTGTCTATATATTAACCATCATAACTTCTCAGTAGGTGATGGGGCACCTGACCTCAGAATAGGTAAATGCTGCTTTAAAGCTCTTCTGACCTATGAACACATATTTCTGATGAGTCAGTTTTGTTGACATTACAGTTAGCAAAGTTTATTATCCTGTTAACTTGACCATGCACCATGTCGTTAAATTACAATTATGATTTACACATTGTAAATAAAATACTATAATTTCATACTTATGTTGGCCTACGAAAGCTAACATACTGTTAAACTATTTAAACGTATTATTAGTGGTGTTTGTGAAGCTTGCACCAAAACGACTTCAAAACCAGGAGGATTAATTTGCCCCTGGTTCCCTTGAGATTTTATCAGGGTTTTATAATTGTGTTTTTAGTGTATGAGTAAAATAAAGCCTGAGGTAAACATAACTTGATGATACTTTGACGTTTTGGTCTACAACATAAATTACACATACCGAAATATAGAAACGGTGAATTTGGAAGCAGTTAAGTTTATTTTTCAAAACATTTATTTTTATTTTTTTATGTTTCTGACACTAGATAAGACAGTTTGAGGTGTGAGTTTGTGCAGTTTACAATGTAGAACAAAATGTCAAAGTATTATCAAGATATGTTTACCACAGGCTTTATTTTAGTCATAAATTGAAAAACCCCATTATAAACCTCATAGGAAAATCTCCATGAAACCAGCTGCGAATTAGTCTTCCGGGGTTTGACGTCATCCCTACACCACTTTATTGTTCTCTTGCATACTTATTAGTGGTGCTTGCGATTGCGAATCTCACATAAGTATATACTAATAGTACATACTGAGCACGACCAAGTGCTCAGAAAGCTGGCAGAGGTGCTGGAGAAAAGTCGACAGGAGGCAAACAACCAGAGTCCATCAGAGAGTCGATGCAGGATCCACTTCATTAGGCAGGGGGAACACGCAATGCATACCAGCAACACCAGGGGCGGTGTGGAAGATGGAAGTTGACTTGGGAAGGCAGCTCCAGTTCCCACAGGAGATATGCAGCACCATCTTAAGACCAGATGTGGTGCTGTGGTCTGCAGCTGTGAAGTCAGTAATACTGATTGAGCTGACAGTGCCATGGGGGGAGGGACTGGAAGCTGCCTATGAGAGAAAGAAGGTGAAGTATGCAGACCTGGTTGCAGAGTGCAGGGAAAGTGGATGGAGCCTGAGGCTGTGAGGCAGAGGTTTTGTGGGCAGTTCAATATCACATCTGCTCAAGGACCTAGGACTACGGGGAGTCACAATGAGCAGATCCACCAAAGAGCTCTCTGAAGAAGCTGAGAAAGCAAGCCACTGGCTCTGGCTGAAACGACGAGACAAGGCTTGGGGAGTAACATCAAATTAGGTTTTGCTGCAGAGGGTGTCAGGGAGACATCCCTGTTCACTGCCCCGCCACCATGAGACGTTCTGGGTTGAGTCCCTCAATTGTCCTCAGTGTGAAAACATGGATCTCAAAATCATACAGTCACTGCTGAAAAGGGTTCAAATATATACGAAAAATGCTGGAAAACTGATTTGCAGGACCTGAAAGATTCTTCTGAAGAACATTTGGAAGTTAAACTGCTCAGAACAAACAAAAAAACAACCATCACAAAACAAAACAAAAATCCAGGTAACAACACACAATATCAAGAATCAAGGGTATGTAAACTGATTGTCACAGTCTATGATTTTAACCTATTAACTTAAAATTTAATTACTATAGTGGAACAACTAAACACAATAGATGGTTTAGAACTTTTAATATTGCACAGATCACAACTGCACAACAAATAAGTCTAAAAATAAATTCTTCTTCTTAAGAAATGTAGCCTACCAAAAATAAATAAATAGTAATAAAAAATATACATACACATACACTCTTTGTAGTGCAAATTAAAATGATAAAACACACACCTTTTACAACTGGTTACTGTATAGCCTACTTGAATAATTTTCTTCCTCACAAAAGTAAACAGTTTAACAAAAAGTGTTCTCAATATAATACTGAACAATGTACCAACATAAATAATAATAATAAAATATAATATTTGTGGGTTTTACTTTTGAGAACGTCATCCTCAGAAGCCACATTCTAGTCGTGTTTGCTGCACGTGTTCACAACCAGTCAAACAAAGATGTTTTCTTTGAACGTTCCCTGAGATTATTAATGGGTTTTATTTTATAACAATGTAAACTAATTAAAACGTTTCAGATTATACAAATATGCTACAGAGATTATTTGAATGCTGAAATGTGTAATTTATTAATAAACAAACTTTTATATTATGCTCGTACACACTCTGTCTCTTTCACGCACTGTCAAGCGCGCTCCAGCGCCTCATAAACACACACACAGTCACACACACACAAAAAACACACACTTCTTTTCACCAGAGGAAAAAAACTTTCCAGGTATTATGACTGAGAGAGAGCCTCAAATGAAAACTGCTTCAGTGAGCTTAATTAAGCCCCTTTCACACAGAGTTTCCGGAAAATTCTTTGATTTTGGTTCATTACACTGACAGTGATTTTACGGAATCAGAGATTGCATAGCCTACACAACCCATAAAAATCCTGTAAAGACACGTGACATTGATGTGACGTAATGTCTCAGCAGCGTCTTAAGTTTGCTTATGAGCTTCGATTTCTCTCTCGAGAAACCACACTTGTGCATTTTTTCTCTCTGATTCGATCATAAGCTAGCACATTACGATCCCGACACAGCATTGATTACGGCTTTTGTTCACACAGCGCGCGTTCGGGGACTGAACACGGCAATGTTACTACACTCTTAGAAAAAAGGGTTCATTGGGGTTCTATATATGAAGCATAGGGTTCTTTACTCAACTCCAAAGAACCTCTTATGCTAAAAGGTTCTATAATGACAAGAAAGAACCCTTTTGGCACAATTATTCTGCAACATTTTGTAGTTGTAATTAAATTATTGTTTATTAAACTGTTGTAGTAACTTAATATCACATTTTAATCATGCTGATTTTTGGAGGAGAAAAACTGAAATGGCACTCTTCGTGTGATATTGATTAAGTACAGAAAATGATATAAATATATACATTTTCTAACCCCCATATCTTGAATTTTGTGATCATTCACATGCATTCATAAATACATTTTAGGGTCTCGATGGTTGTCAATAATATGAAATATTTAATCCGGAAAGGACTGTGGTGACGATTTTATGATATTCATTGATCTTTAGTAAAATATAGATGATTCAAAGAATGTCACATGTGTGTCTCTCACCTGTAGTGAGAGAAGATTCTGTTTATGTACCTGGGGAGGCAGAAGGGGAGACACTCCAGAGAACAGACGAACAAGGACCTCTGACCTAGATGTCAGAAGGCCATTTGGTGCAGGAGGGCTTAGTGGGCCAACTAGTGACGTCTATGGAAAACTACTGGGAGGAAGGCTCTGGGGGGAAGAAGGCCTTGAAACTAAGATAAAAGCTAGTTCAGTCTGTCTGGGGGTGTGTCACTCTTCTGCACAGGGTAACAACTGTGTATTAGACTGCTCCTATTCTTGCAAGAATAAATACTTCTATTTCTATAATTTGACAATGAGTGTCTCTTACGCAGTGATGTTTGTTTGATTAATTTTTGCCACAACAGGACAAAACAAATGATAATGAATGAACCCCTAAAAGGTTTTTCCTGGTTACAAAGAACCCTAAAGGGTCATTTTTATTGAACCCTTAAAAAGGGTTCTGAATAGAACCTTTTAGGGGTTCCAAATATGTAGCGCTGATAGAACCTTTTAAGGTTCTATATAGAACCTTTTCTTCTAAGAGTGTAGGTGCCCAACCCGGGATCGATCCCGGCATTAGTCCCGGGTTGTGTTTGCGTTCACACAGAAGGCGTTCTGGCAATTTCCCGGGATCAACGTGCTGTGTGAAAGGGGCTTTATAGTAACGCTGCATTTTATTGAAAGTAACGGAAACGCCGTTGTAACAGAGGAAAACTCCAGTCCACTCCAGTCCCTGGGATGAGCTCTTTCGATCTTGACAGGAAGTGGGTCATCGCCCCAGGTTGCGAACCCTTCTTTGTCGTAAGGTAGCACCTTCGGGACTGTCTGGAGTCTTGAGATCCTACGAAGACATTTGTTTCTGAGTGGTATAGCAATATTTTCATGGATGAGTGTAAAAGGAATCCTTAATAGTGGGATTCCTGATCTCTTTGAGATAGCATGGTTTGTTGCTTGAGTCTCAGTTGAGCATTTATAATGGCGTGGCTAGCACTTTGCCTAGCCCCCTTATACTTTCTAGTGATCTGCGACAAAGGAAGGCTCTGAGCTCTTCTGGTCTCTGGACTCCAACAGGAAGTGGTCTGTTCACCTTGAGCAAACCGCTCCTATTGTATGGCTACTCTGAGAGTGCAATGCCTGGTTGCATAAAGCACCTTAAGTTTTTCCCTTAAGTATGAGACTTAAGGCATGATGTCCCCTCAGCTGAGGGAATGACTTAAGGGTGTTGCATATAATCCTTTAAATGGTTCCCTTAGGTAAGGGAAACCGTTAAGTGTTTCACGACGCGACCCAGGTTTTGCCGTTAAAAAATTTTATTGCTGCCATGGATATGTTATTTGTTAATACAGAGAGCGCTATACGTTTCACAGAAAACAGCATAACATGGATAAGGAAAACTAAAAATAAAACAAAATATGAAAAAGAAGGACCAGACAAGACAGAAACTCAAATTGATTTCGTTTATTCAAAATAAAAATTCTGTCATCATACTCACCCTCATGTCGGTCTAAACCAATAAAACTTTCATTCATCTTTAGAAATGAAAGTTTCTAAAGAGAATGAAGGCTCTCTTGACTTCAAAAGAATAAAGATATTTTTAATATTCGCTCATCATTTCAGTCCATTTATTAAAAAACCTAAAAGTTATCCATATGATTCAGGCTGTTTTGTGCGGGCAAGCGCAATAACCAATTCGATTTATTATTGCGCCTTCTTTTAACCATAAGATGTATATTTTATGTGTTTATATGTGAAAAAACGGCTAAATTAAAATTTCCGTGTAACACTTAAGGTGAAGTTTTCCAAACCTTATGTTATACTTAGGAAAATTACAGTTAAGGGGCTTTATGCAACACTTGTCGTTTCTTAAGAAATTACTTAAGGGAAATTCTTAGGGTGAATGATGTTTCACCTAAAGAAACCCTTAATGCTAATTTTTTGCAACACCGCGTTCTAATGGTAAAATTACACTTAAGGTGCTTTATGCAACTGGGCACTGGAGTCTAGAGACCCATTCCTATTACAGGTTTTACAATAATTGTAGCTACCCTTCGTTGGTAGCTCCCATTGGTCATTTAGGATGAGCATGGAGTAGAACCTTCCCGGTTATGGACAAGGTCCCCCGCTCCCTGTAATGAGCTGGTTCTGACTTCAGCATCATTCCGCTATAGACAGTGACATCGAGTGGTATGGTTCTCTGTGAGCCTCCTTGCTGGAACTGTCTTTAAGGTGGAGTGTTGTTAGGCCTCCTCTAGACAGTCATCCTGCTGAGGCCTCCGTTTCCCAGAGCTCCGCTTGGATAGCAGAATCAAGTTGTCAGGCTTCTGTGAGCCTCCTTAATAAGCAGTCCTTAGCGTTAAGCGTAATTAAGTTTTCGCTATAGAGGGTCGTTATGCTGAAGCCCACGCTCTGAGAGCTCCGTGGAGGCAGTGGACTGGGCTGTAGGCTCTTTTTTTAGCCTCCCTGGTTAACTGTCTTCAAGGTGGGCATTCATTGTTCTCCCCTCGCTTTAGAGAGTCATCCTGTTGAGGCCTCCGTTTCCCAGGGCTTCACTTGGATAGCAGTATCGAGTTGACAGGTTCCATTCTAAACTCCTTGGTAAGCAGTCCTTGGTGTAGAATGTAGCTAGGCTTTCTCTAGCTTCAGAGAACATTGTAATAACTTGGGGTTGGACTCTGTTGACTTGGGCAGTGTACTGTTACCTTAAAATCTCTATAGCAACTTCATAGTAACCATCTATGACACATAACAACACCCTAGCAACTGCCTAGCTACCACCCAGAACACCCCAGCAACTGTTTAGCAATCAATCACCCAGATTACCCAAGCAAACTGCATAGCAACCACCTAGAACACTTTAGCAACAGCCTAGTAACCATCCAGAGTACCCTAGCAACCACATAACTACTGCCTAGAAACCACCCAGAAATACTCTAGCAACCCCTTAGCAATCACACAGAGTACCCTAGCAACTGTCTAGCAACCACCCCCGAGTACCCTAGAAACAGCATAGCAACTTCCTAGCAAATGTCCAGAACACCTGAGCAACAGTCTCAGGTGTTCTAGAGTTCCCTAGTGATTGCATAGCAACTGCCTAGCAAAACATTAGCGGCCAATTAGCAACCATGATTGAGGTATCAAATCGTACGGCTTATTGAGGAGAAGTGTGCTATGACTTTTAAAGTGATTGGGCGAACGATGGGATAAATCCCATTGACTTAACGTTGGACAGAACTTTGTGAGATCATATATCCAGATTAGAATGTCACCCTAGCAACCAGTTACAGCACCCTAGCAACCACCCCATAGATTCCATTGAGAAAAGGTGGGAGGGATATCTGTTGATCAGAATATCATAGAGACAAGTGAGTGGCCTCTTTGACCTCAGACTGGCAATATCTCAGCACCAGAACATCACAGAAACCCAGAGTTTAGCTCTTTTGATCTGGTCAAACATCTAGTCTATTAGTATCACCATGGTAACTGTCTAGCTGCACATTAGCAACCATTTAGAGGACCCTAGCAACCGTGTGGCTGCATGAATAAGCCATATTTCAGCAACAGAACATCTTAAATTTATGAAGGTTGGCTCTATTGATGAGGGCGGGCAACCAATAAGTTTAACCCTGATGAGTCCTTAGCTCACCATAGCAACCATCCATATAACCCTAGCAACTGTATAGGAACATGCAATGTAATTTCTTAGCACCAGAACATTGTAGTAACTTAGGGTTGGCCTCTATTGACTTTGAGCAGTGTACTGATACCATAGAAAATCTCTAGCAACTGACACCTATCAACCACATAGCAATGCCATTGCAACCACACAAACACCTATCAAGCAACAACATAGTGACTGTCCAGAATACCCT
Source organism: Semotilus atromaculatus (assembly GCA_031834385.1). NCBI lineage: Eukaryota > Metazoa > Chordata > Actinopteri > Cypriniformes > Leuciscidae > Semotilus > Semotilus atromaculatus. Next base: position 15,915,484 of record JAULUF010000009.1, on the reverse strand, counting down.
AGCAACACCCTAGCAACCACCCAAAAAACGTTCTACTTTCAAAACATTCAAACTGTTTCAGCTTTTACAACTTTTTTAAAAAACTTTCAGGCTAGGCTTTCTAAAGCCAACATTAAAGTTGGTATTTACTAACTTAGCTGATTACCTTCGTATTGAACTGGAGCACAACAGGGAGCATCGTCCAGACTGAACATGGAAAACTCTGTAGCAGAAGCAAAATAAAAACAAATTCAGTTCAAGCATTCAGACCATCAAGCTCTGGCAAGTATAGTAGGCTACATAACTTGGTATCAATAATCACCAACATGGTGAAGGGAGAACAAAACAGCATAGGCTCCGGTAGACATCAAAGCATGTCCATAATCCCATCAGTTTTTGTGTAACATCCTGTCTCCTTGGCATCCTGTCTAAAATGCCTTTATCTGATCGTTTTGAGGCAACCTTCACTGCATAAGTAATTTTTTTTTATATAAATGTCTAAAAAAAAGCATGCTGGCCAATATATATTTGCTTGTTGATGACTAAAAGTCACAATTTGTTCTAAATCATTAGACAACATTTTATACCTTGGGTGCCTGTCTGAAACCAGTTTCCTTAGGCGCGTTCATACAAAGATGCTGTTTGACTGGGCAGTCCATACCATAGGTGTGTGTGTGTGTGTGTGTGTGTGTGTGTGTGTGTGTGTGTGTGTGTGTGTGTGTGTGTGTGCATATTACCTAAAGCATACATTTTCTTAAGTCTTCTGAATATTAAAAATGTAACTAATTATTAAACATTATTATTATAACATCGTCAAATTTATATAAAGTTAAACAAAATAGTTTTTTATGCCAAGAACAGACCATATTTCAAAGAGAACAAATTAAACAGAAAATACCTTGCATGACTTAAAACATCTTATTTTGCTGTTGAAAGAACACAGGAAAAAGGAATTTCCTCCTTACTTGTGTGGCTAACTCAGTATGTTTGTCTCCTGCTGATTCTTGAAACAAGTGTTTCAGATACAAAAGCTTTGGAGTTTACTCAGTGATGCATACTTTTCCACAACAACAGCTCTGTGTCTACTGACCAAACCATGTGAAACTCTCGCTCGCTCTTTCTGTTTTCTTCAGTCGGGAGTCATATGACAGAACATGATAAATCAGTCTCAAAATAAAAAGTGCCCTATGAGTTCTGGTGTCAAGAACTGTTCCTTACCTCCTTTCCACTCCATACTTTTATTAGTGCTTGATTAGCTTAAAGGGCACCTATTATGGCATTTCAAATGTTCCATATTGTTTTGTGAGTCCCGAACAACAGTTTTACAAGCATGCAATGACAAAAAACACTTTTGTTGTTTTATAATATGCATTCATTTTGACCTGATTTGCTCAGTGACTCCCATATGAATCGTTCAACGACTCATTTTTCCAAACCCCGCCTTTGCGTGACGCTAATCTGCTGTGATTGGTCAGATGACCCAGTCAGTTGTGATTGACAATGTGTGTACACGTAAAATGTTAGCGGTGTTACTGTTTACAGAGATAATACTTCTATTGGTTAACACGGAGTACAGTGTTCAATGCTTTTATCAATTACATTGTGTTATAATAATGATTATAGTGCACCGCTTTGTAGTAAAAAATTCAAAATAAGAGAAGGAATTTAAGTTGAGAGTTATGTTAGCGACCATAACCCAAAGTTCAGTGGTAAAAGCACATTCCGTCTTTGTTTGCGTTAGCCCAACGCATAAACATATTGCGCGATAATGCAGTACTACGAGGTATTGCTCTATTCTTTATGACAACTCCAATAACAACGACAAACACTTCACATATTTCAATACAATTGACATTGAAGACTATAGAAGCTGCGCTGTGCGTACACAACACACAAAATAATTATTGAGCATGCTACATAAAACATAAAAGCAACAATTATTAATATTAATAATACTTACAGGTTGATTTGTAGGAGGAAGCTGGTCCAAATAAACTTGGTACTGAACCTTCCTTCAATATCAGCCGGCTCGCGAATCCATAACGTTATTTGATAGCATTTATGTTTGTGAAGCAATCATCTTCAAAATGACGCGAACAAAGTACAAGGTCCGGCCTATACTTCTGTGGTATAGTTGTATATATGAACTGTAGCCACTTAGTCTTCAAATGCTCCTCCCTGGGCAGATGAAAAAAGTTCGCTTTTGCGTCTCAATTCAGAACACAGCATCTCGTCGACATGATGTTTTCAAGGTTTCCCTGGTCTCTACGAGCGCAATAAGTGGGTGTATCTTATTCAAATAACTTGTCAAGTTGACATCAGACAGAGAAAAAGCCGACTCAGAGTCGACTCTTACTTTTGAGAGACAATAACTTTGTATACTAGTGGAGCGGCTAAGTGCTTATGTTTGGCAGAATCGTTCAGTTTATGAAACAAGCGTGAAAAATGGCATGAGCAGTCTCCATGGGACACTTGACAAGAAAATTGTCCGAGCCGCTTGAAATTTCAAGATGGCGGCCATTTTTCAAGATGGCCAACACCTTAGTGGAGCAGTTAAGTGATATAGTGGTTTATTTGGTGATACAAGCATGAAAATTGGCATGAGCAGTCTCTGATGGTCACTAGACAATAAGCCACCCACAGCTACTTGAAATTTCAAGATGGCGGCCATTTTTCAAGATGGCCACCACCTTAGTGGAGCAATTAGACTTAAGAAATCATTTAGTTGGTGATACAAGCATGAAAATTGCCATGAGCTGTCTCAAAGGGTCATTTGACAAGAAACCGTCCACAGCCACTGGGAATTTCAAGATGGCGGCCTTTTTTTCAAGATTACCACCACCTAAATGGAGCAGTTAAGTGATATAGATGTTTAGTTAGTGACATAAGCATGCAAATTGGTATGAGCAGTCTCTAAGGGTTGCTTGACAAGAAAACACTCAGCCACTTGAAAGTTCTATTTTCAAGATGGCCGACCCCTGGATCCTCAAAAAATACATTTTCCGATAGAAATGTATTGTTTTTTTTTCATTAAGGACGATTTGGTGTCATTTTATTTGATATGTTTTAGATTATTCTAATGAACAACTTTTAACGCATCAAAATATAGTTGTGTTGATTTGTTGATTATAGATAGATTAGACAAGAGTGAATATCTGCACAACCAGGGCACACTGGTGATATATCACTGCATCAATGTGTTTTCTATGCCATCACCTTCATCTAGTCGGGTTGGACTAAGTAAGATAGGCAGAGCATTGATCTTATGAAATAATGGAACATTTCTTGCAATGGTATCATTACCAGTACGATCGTGCTCTCTGTTGAATAAACTCGGATGAATGAGTTTTTCCTTGGTGTCCTGCTGACAAATGAAACATCTGTCCCTGTTAGTTTTCTCAACTGTAATGATGGCTTCTGCCATGTCTGCAGCAAATGTATAGGCAGAGGCCGAGGGTTTATCCTTTTACCACCTTTTACCAAGCACTTTGATGTATGGTATACAACTAAGTTCATGCCTTAAGCCTACACTTATAGTCCGATCGTTCATCCAATGCCATTTATATCCAATCATACATTGGCTAACGTCAGTGCTTATGCATAAATTATTATCGCGCCCTAATCAGAACATGTGCGGATTCCGTGGAACTGTTTATAGTAGCGGGTGCTGCCGATTGGTGTGAGCGAGGCGATTCCTCTTGAAATTATACAACCCTATATGTTTGAGCCAGAATCAGATGAAGAATCAGAAGAAAATGAACCATCACGACAACTATATGGATCAGTCCGTGTCCACATGTAAAGTGTGAAACTATTTTGAATTAATGTAATTTGTAACCCGAGGGCCGAGACACTTGAAAATGGGTTATTGTTGCGTAATTATCCAATAATTTGCTAACAGTTGAACATTATTTAACTAATTTCAATGAAATTATAGGGTGTACCACGGACAAAATGCATGCACAGGCCATATTTGAAGATGCAGCATTGATATGGCAAAAATGTTAATTGCTCCGCACAATGCTCCGCTATGTGAAACTTCGGTCTTCCGATCTTTTACCATTGTGTCAATTCTCAATTGATTTTGATTCAGATGCTTTTGATTCATATTCGCAGTTTGAAGGCGCGCGCACGCGCGGCCGGGTCTCTGCTCATTCTTTCAGTAACATGCGCCCTGTCACACTCATCTACATCACTCACCTATCAAATAAGGCTTTTGGCTGCATATGTTGCAAATAAACTGCATCCAACTGCTTTCCCTGATGTCTGGATCGTTCGGCAACGTATACAAACATGTTGTTTGTCCACAGCCAGGAACAGTACATCTGCGTCTTCTTGTAAACAGACCCACTCGCTGCACGTCGACTGAACACTTGTGGGCATGACAACGATGCGATGATGCGAAATGAGGCGTAGTTGTCCTGCGCTGGAGGTGGTCATATGCAAACGACTGGTAGTAAAATATTTTAGCAATTTAGTTATTTCAACTTATATTTTTTTGTAGAGATAACTAGATTGTCCAGACAACAAGAAATTTTAAGTTTTTCTTGTCCTCAACTTTTCGAAATAAGTTAGTTAAACTAAAAAAAAAACATGCAAAAAGATAACAAAATAATGAGTTAAGTTTTTTACAGTGTACGTCACTTCGTACCGTGACTTCACTTCATACCATGGATCCACAACGAGCTGTATTTAGAGCTTGATTAAATAAATGCTTTGTTTATAATGGGGAAGATTATAAAGACAGCATTTGCGATACTAACTTTACAATTAGCTGACATTGAACTCCACTCTGAGTTTAACAGCAGTGACATATCACCAGTGTGCCCTGGTAGTGCAGATATTCACTCTTGTCTAATCTATCTATAATCAACAAATCAACACAACTGTATTTTGATGTGTTAAAAGAATAATTCTTTTAGATTTGTTCTTTAGAATAATCTAAAACATATAAAATAAAATGACACCAAATCGTCCTTAATGAAAAAAAAAAACATTTCTATCGGAAAATTCATTTGAGGATCCAGGGGTCAGCCATCTTGAAAATAGAAATTTCAAGTGGCTGAGTGTTTTCTTGTCAAGCAACCCTTAGAGACTGCTCATACCAATTTGCATGCTTATGTCACTAACTAATTATATCGCTTAACTGCTCCATTTAGGTGGTGGTAATCTTGAAAAAAAAGGCCGCCATCTTGAAATTCCAAGTGGCTGTGGGCGGTTTCTTGTCAAATGACCCTTTGAGACAGCTCATGGCAATTTTCATGCTTGTATCACCAACTAAATGATTTCTTAAGTCTAATTGCTCCACTAAGGTGGTGGCCATCTTGAAAAATGGCCGCCATCTTGAAATTTCAAGTAGCTGTGGGTGGCTTATTGTCTAGTGACCATCAGAGACTGCTCATGCCAATTTTCATGCTTGTATCACCAAATAAACCACTATATCACTTAACTGCTCCACTAAGGTGTTGGCCATCTTGAAAAATGGCCGCCATCTTGAAATTTCAAGCAGCTCGGACAATTTTCTTGTCAAGTGTCCCATGGAGACTGCTCATGCCATTTTTCACGCTTGTATCATAAACTGAACGATTATATCACTTAGCCGCTCCACTATACGGTGAACTTTCATATTTAAAACTTTGCAGGATGTTTTCGTTCTATTAGATCTATGTTACACACTACAGGAAAGGTAATTTTCAAAATTCCATAATAGGTGCCCTTTAAATATATGTTTCAGACAGCCATTATCAATCCAAACAAGAAGCCAAAATAATTAAAACTGCTGTACATGGTTTGTAAATATATTTGTACTACTGTAGCCTACATCATATACATATATTTAAGTTCAAGTAGTTTATTTGTCATTTGCGCAGGTTACGCTGGGCATTGAAATTCTTATGACAAGGCTTCAGGTCACAAAAATAGTGCAGGACAACATACAGACAGACAACAATAACGTACAGACGGGCCGTGCATATATGAATGCAGTCAAAGCAATCAAGAAATAGAATAGAATATAGCCTATTCTTCAATATAATACTGTATTAACAAATGGATTCAGACTGATGTAGGCTAGCTGTATCGGTGAGATTAATTTATGATTAATAAAACCATATAGTTATAAACCGACAGATAAAGGTTGTGGTGGTCTTTGTAGTAGCCAGAATAAATGCTCCTTTTAGGGGTGCACTGCATATGAACCTTTTTGTGGAAAAAAAGAAAGGTGCAAAGATGACCTTTTAAGGGTTCTGCCCCACTCACAAGCTGTTGGACCCCTAAAGGTACAATTGTTACAACTTTTTTCTCTGTGTGCACCCAGACAATCTGAAATACACACATTATGTTGCATGATTAAATTGCAGTGTCCCACACGCAGGAGTATCTCTCTGTTGGAAACAGAGAAATTTACATAAATAAAAGCAAAATAAAATGTAGCAAATAAAAAAGATTCTGGATCTAAAACATTAGCTTGATTTGTCCACTTGAGGACGCTGTTAAACCAGTTTAATAAGGCTCCTGATTTGAGCCTTATTATAATTGTCCTGTGTACACGACACCGTTTTCAACTAAAAATGTAAACGCGTTTCAAAGTGCAAGTTTTTGAAAACGGTTTTCGTGTAAACAACAACTAAACAAAACGCGAATATCTGGAGACGATGACGTCATACACATGCGTATTACGTGTTCAGTCCATAGGGTTTCATCGCCATCTAACGGCCTGGCTGAAGAATACAGCGTGTAAATGGGTATCGGTTTGGACAATGGTGTCGTATGTAAGCGGAAAACTCAAAGGAAAACTTCTGTTTTAAGCATTTCGTTGTCGTGTAAACGTACCCTGGCCTTACACTTTGTAAGTGTGCGTAAGTGCCTTAATTAAGTTTATAATTTAGGTGTCATGAGTTTGCATGTTATTATGTTTCACAACAATACGACAAAATTTGAAGTAACCATATATTCCTCACAGATTGTTATCTGATTATTGTAATGTCTGGGACATTGTGGCATAAGCCTGTTAGGAGCAGTAGAAACACGTTTACGATTACGAAGTATTCTTAGTCAGTTCTAGCAGAGACATTACACAGTATAGGGCTCAAACTGTATCTGCCTACTAATTTTAGCAACAGTCATAAGACAAGAAGCATGTTGCATGGTCAGCAACTTAAACAAACAAGCATTTGTTTCGATTTCCATCACCAGTAGTGCTATTCTGTGAAACACTAGTTTTGTGATCTGTCACACATGATAGTTTGAAATGCAGTAGTAATGAATGCTGTGTTGGGTCGTTCATTAACGTTAGCTTTGTGGATTTTGCCCTGTGTTTATCATTAGTAGTTAATTTATAACAACCAATGACAACTCTGCGGTTCAAGGGTTATTCAATCACCAGTCCATTTTGCACGAATCCTCTGAGTATTACTTATCCGTCAACTCTAAATGGATTCATCTTAATGGTAAGATTTTTTTTATAATATATGAAAAGAATAACTTTTACAGTTCTTTCCTGATTGTTGTAAGAAGAATGTGTTCATGTCATGTTAATCATGTTATTTTATGTATGTTATGTCTTAACAGAGAACCTGAAACAAAATATCTCCCCTTACCCATGTGGCAAAAACAAATATATGTTCATATTTATTGTTTAATGTATTTAAAAATATACACAAATGTCTAAACTGATCATATAATTTTTTTTACATTTATTTTCAATACATTGCCCATTATTTATGCAGTTATCATTCATGTATTTTAAGATTAGAAATATATTCTATTCCTCCTTGAAGTATATTTTGGCACTTGAAAGATACATGCACACAAATAATTTCCTACTTTTTTGCCATGTGTGTATCTTCCTCTGTGCATAGGTTTCATCTTCTCCCACATTCTGATTTTCCTAAATCTTTCTTTTTTGTTCTCCATTGCTGCAATTTTGAAATATACAAAAGTGATTCTTTATAATTTTTGAGTTCCATATAATGATAAAATGGTTATTAATATGCTTTATCACATGAAATGTGAAGTCCTGAAATTGTTTATTCTTATACATTACATTATAACAATGTGAAATGGCTACACAAATTCTGCTAAAATTGTTTGTGCATTGTTTCTCGTAGTGATATAATGGATCTGAGGGAGTATTTAAACAGGATTGGATTTACTGGCCAATATGACAAAGCCAGCCTGGAGAGTTTGTTCACTATCCACAAGCTGCATGTCATGAATATTCCATTTGAGAATCTCAGCGTCCACAGTGGGGAGAAGAACACTATGGATCTGCACATCATCTATGATAAAATAGTGAAGAGCAATCGGGGAGGCTGGTGTTGTGAAAACAACCTCTTGTTCTCGTGGGTTCTGAGGGAGATGGGATACAAATTCACCATACTGGGCGCCAAAGTGTTTAACTCGCTCGATAAGGAGTTCCTCCCCAAGGACTGTCATCTCATCAATCTGGTGGAGATTGATGGGAACTCGTACATTGCTGATGTGAGCTTTGGAGTGTCGAACCAAATGTGGTATCCCTTAGAGTTGATCTCACGTAAAGACCAGCCACAGCCTCCGGGTGTGTTCCGCCTCATAAATGATGGGGTGAAGTGGGTTCTCGAGAAGACCGGTAGGAAGCAAGTGGTCCAAGATAAGGCCTTCGCTAATTCTAGCCTCATTGACAAAAGGCTCACCAAAACAATGTACTCCTTTACATTAACACCCTGTGATGCAGATCATTTCCTGGAGTCATCAGAGTTCCTGCAGACTAATCCAGAATCTCTGTTCATGCTCAAATCCATTTGCTCCCTTCAGACGTCCACAGGCTTCAGAGCTCTGATTGGTTGGACGTACAGTGAAGTCACATTCAAAGAGGACGCAGACTCGGTGGACATGAAAGAAATCCCAGATAGTGAGATAGAGGGTTTACTAAAGGAAAAGTTTAACCTGGTGTTAGTTAATAAATTCACACCTAAAAACAACAAAGCTGATTATTCCATCTAGTACTCAGCTACTACTCATCTAATACTTAAATACCCAGTGTATTTTGTTTCAATATTAAAGGGATAGTTCACCCAAAAATGAAAATTCTGTCAGTAATTACTCACCCTCATGTTGTTCGAACCCCATAAGACTTTCGTTCATCTTCGGAACACAAATGAAGATATTTTTGATTAAATCTGAGAGCTGGATCACTCCTCCATAGGCTTGGGATCAAACTTGCCTTCCCAGAAAGTTAGTAAAGACAATGTTTAAAATAGTGACTACAGGCTCAACCATAAGTTTATCAAGCGTCAAGAATACTTTTTGTGCGCAAAAAAAACACAAAAATAACGACTTTATTCAACTATTAATTTTCTTCTGTGTGGGCCTCTGAGTGAGTTCACGTAGTGTAACAGCACAGTTCTTCTGGGTTGTACTTGTACATCAGAACATAGACGTAGGCCAGCATCACATCACACACATGACCAGTGTCAGCCAATAGTGAGCCTACGTTCTGATGTACAACCCAGAAGCGCTGCGCTGTTACACTACACATTTTCTTGGCATAATAATAGTTGATGGATTTTTACTGGTCAGATGAAGTCAGACTTAGCTTTGAGAAAGACACAATTATTCAATAAACTCTGCAAATTGTGTACCATTACTTTGTGTCCTGCTTTCTGCTCTTTCCCCCCTGTATTCATCTGCCTTTCTCTTGGGCTAGTAAAAGAGTTTTACTTGACTAAATGTTAACTGTCACAGGGGCGGAATGGGACAAAATTTCAGGCCGGGAAATGTAAAAACGCTCATCCAGGCCATCCCATACACCCACAACAAAATTTTAAACCACGGAAAACCCAATTTTTTTGTATGACAATCACCATCACCATCTCATGCAAAATAATTAAATGTTCTTGAGCTTCACTTCCATTTTCCTTTTCATTCTCTTCATTTTCTCTGATATCTCTCTGTCTGTTTACTTTTTGCACAAATTTTCTTGTACCTGTCAGTTTTTCATCTACATGTCTCCACTTTGTTGCAAAACAACCACCTCATTGTAATTTGTCTGCACATAATATAGGCCTAAATTTATTTTAGATACATTTAAAGTAGGCATATACACTACGACCATGTGTTTTTGTTTTATCTTAAAAGGACTTAAATACTCTGGATTTACCAAAACTATATTTTCTAAATTGCCAATAACTACATCATGAAATATCTCTAGGCCTATAAAAAAATCTTTAACATGTCTTTAAAGGGGTCATATAATGGTACATGCCCTTTTACAAGTTGATTGTACTGAAATGTGTGTTGGCAGTGTCTGTACACAACCATCATATAATGATAAAAATCCATCCAGTGGTTTTGTTTTAATCTCCTTATATGTTTTCCCCTGCCTCAAATCGAGCCGTTCGAGCCTATGACGTCACAAGCTCGCACGCCCCTCCCACGATTGTTGATTGACAGCATCGTTTCAACACAGACCCGCCCTCGCTCGTGAGTGAGCTGTCAATCATGCACGCGCGGACCGGTCTTGTGTTGTGCCGAAATGTATACTGGAGCACTGTCACTGAGCAGAATGGAGTCTTAGCGATTGTGGTGTTCTGTTCTTGGGTGCAATAAGGAACACAACAGTCATTTTAATGTTCCTAAATCCGAACCGCTGAAGACGCAGTGGCTGAGTTTGTTTTCGAAGGGAATATTCCCCACGATCAACGTCAATGCTTTCATGTTTGCGCGAGTCATTTCACACCAGACTGCTTTCGAGGAGGTATAAAGCTGGTTTTGCTAAGAAGCTGCTCCTGAAAAAAGGAATCGATACCAACTATTCGTGTTCCTGCACCTCGAGAAGAACTGAAGTTAGTGTAATGTTTTATTAACCTTTATATATTTATATTAATCTTTGCAAATCGCTAGCTTCACAATGAATGCGGCTAATGTTTACACTCAGGGTACATTATGGCATGTTTTCTATGTACGACGTTCTGAATATAATTCATTATCCCACGTTTATAATGAACAACGCGTTATGGTTATTGTGTTACAAACATGTACGCACAGAACAGAGCATAGACTGTGGAACAGAGGGGCGGGGTGATCGAAGCTCATTATCATTTAAAGGCACATGCACTGAAACGGCGTGCTGAAAACAGAGCTGTTTTTGACCAGGTAAAATAAGTGTTTTCTTACAATACTAATGAGAATTTTTAATTAAAGTATATTACAAACTTTAAATTTAGACCCTAAAGAATTATATTAGCTTACTACGAAAATGACCCCTTTAACTCATTATCATGAGTCAGGTTTTTTCCCTTACGAATATTAACCATGGTTTTATAGTCCAGGGTTTTCTTGCATTCAATTTTTGTTGGCGGCCGCCAAAGCTAATTTTTGTCCCGCCAATTGTGACTGCTGCGCTTGTGATTTCTGCAATTAGGCGTCTAGAATAGGGTACACATTTAAACCCAGATATCACCATGATAAGTACTGAGTTGATTACATCAAGACAAACAAAAAATTTATTACAAGTTTTTTTGAAATTGTTTGTTATTAACATTATTAACATTTGTTGTTAACAGTTATTAACATTATTAACATTTGTTGTTAACATAGACAAACGGTGCATAATCTAATTACGTATACTAATTTGCATAAATACCCAAACAGATCTAAACATTGGGTATAGCCAGGTGAAAATGTCTTGTTGACACCTTACAGTAAAATACCTAATGTTAAGGTCTGAACGGAACCCATTCAGGCTACCCATGAACATTAATACATGGAGGCTGGAAGAAGTAGCTACTTTAGGAACCAAACCAGCCTTTATTAATTTGTATTGCAGAGATGGGGTTTGGGGCTGAAACAAGACAAAAGGGTAAAATAAAAAGTGGCTGGATCAAAAAATCAAATTACGTACACAATGCACGACTAGAGAATTTCATCTTCATTCTCTTCACAGGCCATCTGCATTGAGTTTGGTTCTTTCTGCCAACCAGTTCGCGGCCACGCCCATATCGTGACGTCACATTTGACTCCGGCGAACATCCCTATTGTTATTATTATGTTAAAAGAAACGTTAAAAGTATCACAAGACATACCTTACCACTGACATAAACTGATGGTTATTTGCACGTTATGTCTGTTTTGATCGAGCTGTAAAGAGACGGCACAATCAATTTTCGGCGGACCATCACTTTTCGGCACAAATACTGGGCAGGGGGCCAAATCGGCTACCAGGCCACCGGGAACGTCCACTTTAAATATCAGACCATATGGTATTTAATGATGGAGAGAGGTCTAGTAAAAAGACTGGATACAGCAGTATATGTGAACATATTGCGAGCAAATATAGACATCAATTTTGTTGTTTGTATATTTTGTATTCAGGGACAAAAAAAAATCTAAGAAAAGAAAAAACAATTGACCCTTCGCGTGGAGCTTGATTGACAGGTAATCAGGTAATCCACCATTTTGTCCGACAAAGCAGTCAGGAGAGATAGATTAACAAGGGAGGATTTGAACTTGAAAAACGGAGTGTAATGACGCCTTTCCGCGGTTAAAACAACATTCCTTCTTATGTTCATTCATGTTTATTTGATGCTATAAATGAACTAGAAGGAAGAGATGATCGGTACACGAGCAGCTTTAACTGATGCTCTACAGCGATCTGTCACGACACATTAAAGAGCCACAAAACGGTATTTATTGTTTAAATTTCTTTTAAAAAATTGCCAAATTTGAAAGGTGAGACTTTGTTTAATATGTTTAATAGCAAAAGTAACCGTATTCGGTAACACTGGGTGAGAACATGAGAGCGGCGTAGCTTGTCGGACATAGCGACAGTAACTAAGGGGGGCGGGTCTTTGCGAAGGGTCAATTAACGAATGAATAAATAAATAAACAATGTAAAAGAATAGTATCTTAAAAACATAATTTCAGTTACTGCCTTAACATTTTATGTGTAATTAAATTGTATGTCATTTCAACTCGGTTACATTTTTGATGAGCTAAAAGTATAAAAGTAAGCTTTAAAAGTAACAGCTTTGGAATGTGATGTAGCCTAGTTATAATTGCTTGAACAACCTGTTTGTTTTTGTTTTCAAAAAAAGGCTAGGGGTTTCTTACTACATATATATTCGGGGGAAATTAAAATAATAACAAAGAACTAAACATCTAACGTTAAGCGTTTAACAAATAAGCGTCTACTAAAATCTAACATATTCCTTTAAGATGACGCGCTCCTCTCTTCTAGCCAATGAGAAGAGAGCTTCCGCGATTGGCTGGTGCCCGCTGACGGAAGTTGCGTGTGTCTGCAGGCCTGAACTGAGCGTCCACAGCACTGGTGGGAAAAGCAATGAATTCATTAGAACAAGCCGAAGGTACTTTTCAGTAGAATATTAGTTTAGTGCACTCATCTCCGAGTGTCATATTCATATATTAGCAAAGCGTCCACGTGTTTGTTATGGCATGCTAGATGTATGTTAACACTGGGCTGCTAGCATCTTAGCTAAGACTCTTAAGACCTTTCAGCAGTTAACACCGAGATCTCGGAAAAACTGATGCTTCGACAAGGAGTGCAGCTCTTCTGTCATAGTTAAGTCTGGGTCTTGGCTTTAAACATTGTGTTGGCCTGTCATAACTCCACTATACCAGACACTGACGTATAATACATGCCAGTTAGTGTACATTTTGCACTAAATTTTTGAAAATTGTGAAATCATAAAGCTGTCAATGCCTTGATATGCCTGGTACAGCTGATATTTCTGTACCTATAAACAATGTAATTTAGCCCATTCATACCAGTGTATTTGCCTATCTGTATGTTTATCTCTTGTTTTTAATGCATTTTTCAGAGTGATGTGTGAAACTGCAGTATAGTGACTTAAAGGAGTAATTCCACTGGCAATATGCTCTCTTAATAAATAAATAATAAATAAATAAAAACTGTCTATGGAGTAGAAAATTCAAATGTTTTTGAAAATAGTGTTATATGACTATAAAGATCTGTGTTGTTGAGTTTTGCCAGAAAGGTAGGAAACTCCAACACCCATAATGCTCTGGGCTCGATCCGACTGTCTGCGGTCGGGAATGCAAAAATGCGGAAGTAAGATATGTAGTTTTAACAAACCCTGGCGCTGTAAAAAAAAAAAGCCCTTTATAGTTTACACTTAGTATACACACTACTGACATTGTAACAATACAAAGCTGAAAGCAAGCGAACTTGTCCTTTAAATGGCAGTTGAATTCTTTGGAAATAAAAAAACTGTAAACTGTGTTTGGGTTTGGGTTTGGGTTTCTGCCTCTGTATTTTTAAAAAGAGAGAGATTGGAAAATAGATGACCTCACTGTCTGTTCTTTGTTAATACAATTGTTTTCCTCATCCGTAGACCTGAAGGCATTTGAGAGGAGACTGACAGAGTATGTGTCTTGTTTGCAGCCGGCTACAGGTCGTTGGCGCAGTAAGTCAGTCCAGCTTGTCTGGTGTAATCTTTACTGAATCTGTCTCAAGCGCTTTAAAACCTGAACTGTGCTCTGAGCCACGAAGTGTACACACTTACTTCAGAGTGTTCATAACTCCTATATATCCACAAGGATTGAGTTTGTGTAATACACTGTCTCATTTTAATTAATGAATTCTGTCTTTTTGCAGTGATTTTGATAGTGGTGTCTGTGTGCACAGCCACAGGAGCGTGGAACTGGCTTATAGATCCAGACACTCAGAAAGTATGTGAAATTAAGGGATGTTACAAATGAGGTCAGATTAGCATCTGATGTCACATTCCCCTTGTATGCATTCTTATGTCACCCTTTCCACAGGTTTCTTTCTTCTCATCTTTATGGAATCATCCGTTTTTCACTATCAGCTGTGTGACTCTCATTGGCCTTTTCTTTGCTGGAATACATAAACGGGTTGTGGCGCCATCTATGTATCCTTCTCAATGCTGGAAATTTGCAGTGGTATTCGGTGTGCTCAGCCATTCTATTGAGTATTAACAATCCCAAAACTGCAGATTGTCAGTGACTACCAGATTTCTCCTTAACCACTAGTTGCAGAATTGCAGCACGCTGCCGGACAGTACTAGCAGAATATAACATGTCCTGTGATGATGTGAGTACTTGTGTCCTTTGAATTATTGCCCTTTGTGATCTATCAATTTCACTGATTTAAAATTCCAAAGCAACTTTTCTTGTGCATTCATTTGTTATTTACCCCCCTCGTATGCTAGACGGGGAAACTTATCCTGAAACCGCGGCCTCATATCCAATAGCACCTTGAAGAGATGGGAGTGGAGAGGATTTCATATTAACATTAATCATCAAGATTGCACATAGGCCTCAAGCCAGGAGATAATCCAAAGTGCGTGGGGGTCAACCTGCCAAATAGGACTCTAACTTCTCTCTGCAATTTATGAAGAAGCAATGGGAGCTCAAAAGGAAATGGCCATTTTGAAGAAAAACATTGTTTCTGCTATTTTTAAATAACCCTTATTTTTCTGTTGGAAAATTTGAGTTTTATTTGATTGTGGATTTTGATATCCTCATTTGTAATGCCATGGTCTTATTTTAGATACATACGGTGTATGTATTTTTAAGTAAATTGCTGAACACATAATGAATATTAAAGTGTTGATATTTGTTCACCTTAAGCTGACTTTTACATATATAATAGGACACATTTATTAAATGTCTATGACATGATGCACTGCTTTTTGTTGGTTTTAAAATTACTTTTATGCAACTAAAGGCTGCACTAGTTTAACATAAAAGGGTCACAGGCTAATGTGTCATGGTTGGCTGAGATTTTATCTACTTTCACTCCAGAGTTAAAATCTATACGAATATGTGTTGGCAATAATAAAAGTTGTTTGTAATACAGAGTTTTTTGCTATTTGTTATTATTAATGTCAACCAAGGCGTCTGTCAGTTAAAAATTTGAGTGAATTATTTCACGTATTTGGGTCATCATTACGTGTAAACCTCACGCATAGAATAGGTTATTACAAAGTCTTTGCTATTACATAATTCAAAGCGTTCCGAGAATTCTACACAATGAGTTTTTATTGTAATTTCTTTTTTCCAGATCGGTTTGTTCTAGCCATTATACACTTGAGTACAGATATAAAACTGTTTATTTACAACCTCAGTATAATTTGTGGTTACATTGAAAAACACAACGTTTTTATAATAATAATAAAAAATTTCGGTCTTGTGGACGTTCCCGCTGAAGTGATTCGTTGAAAAGGTCCGAGTCAAAAGAACGTTTGGTTTACGAATTGGACGTAGCAAGAGCTCACGCGGCCACCGTACTTACTGTAAACATGGCGTCCGACGAAGATAGCGAAGAGGATTTCGTGTCTTACGGAACTCCTCTAGAGCCTCTGGAAGAAGGTACTAACGTTACATGTACATTGTAGCTGTTATTTGTTTGAATGTGCAGGTGTTTGATGCAAAAGAGCTGTGAATATTTAATGAAAATTTAGCAGAAATTTCACACGTCCCTAGTTATGCATTACACGTTGTTCATATGTGTGTATTTCAGATGAACCCAGCAGAAAGCCAGTCCCCGTTCACGAGCAGACGGTTAAAGATGAGAAGGGTCGCTACAAGAGATTTCACGGAGCTTTTACTGGTGGCTTCTCCGCTGGTTACTTTAACACAGTGGGCACTAAAGAAGGTCAATGCCAACCTTGCTCAGTGCAGTAACTAATGCGTTTGATTTTGTTAAACGGGTCTTGTAGTTTAACTAATCTGTTATGTCCTTTAGGCTGGGCACCTTCAACATTTCTATCAACTCGACAGCAAAAGGCAGAGAGACAGAATGCTAGACCAGAGGACTTTATGGATGAGGAGGTTAGTGTGTGAATCCTTGGTTCTCACACTTCAACACTACTGTGCCTTTGCCTTGATACCTGTAAAGTTCATGGCGTGTAATCTTTTTTTCTAATACATAATGTTTTGTAAAAGGATTTTGGTGAGCATGGTATTGCCCCAAGAGAGATTGTCACTACAGATGATTTTGTATCAGAGAGGAAGGATCAGTTAAAAGACAAGGCACGAGCTGTCAGCTCTATTGCTGCTCTGATACCTGGAGACACTGGACTGCTGGAGGAGCTTATCGCCCCTGCACGGTAAGCATCACTCTAACTAATATGGGCTAACTCTAATTTAACCGAAAGCTAAACTTAATACATGGCATTGTGTGATTGCTAGGTCATCTATTGGTGTGGAGCTGCTGAGAAAAATGGGCTGGAAAGATGGCCAGGGAGTCGGACCAAGACTGAAGAGAAAGCACCCAAAGCAAAACACTGGTGATGAGAGAAGATATCACATATGTTTTGTTTTTGCTGAAGTGCCATTTTTAGGTTTTAGGTCTGGAAAGGATGATATGATGTGCTGAGCACAAAGTTAACATTTCAAGAAGCTTAGCTTTGCTCTTTCTCATCTTTCAGATGCGGTTAGAGTTTATGGCTGTGTTTTGCCGCCCAATGGATCTGAGGAGTCCGAGGTGGATATTGTTTAATGTTTGTGCTTCTGTTCAGATTAATTTGACATTTATAATGGCTGCATCCAAAATTGCATACTCTCTGAGCACGTACTCCTTTTGAATAAGTTCTTACTTCACGACCAGTAAAAAGGATGTTATAGTATGATTGTAGTCTGAAAGGACTACATTCACCATGTTGTCATAGTCATGTGACCTACCAGGGTCAGTTGCTTTGCTTCTCTGCTATTCACAAATTTCTCCAGTGGGCTCATTGGATTGTAAAGTGTCCATCAGTGTCCAAGTCATCCGGGTACTTTTTGCCTGCTGTTTTATGAATACTGTGTATTCTGGTATATTACCCGTTTCACATATGAGTATGCATATTCAGATGCAGCCTATGTGATTACGTGAAGAATGGACAGAGTTTAGTCATACTGAAAAACGTTTTATTTTTGTTCAGGAGGACGATGATGAATTTGCTCCAGAGAATGTGACCTTTGCCCCCAAAGATGTGATCCCAGTGGACTTCACCCCTAAAGTGGACTCCCATGGTCTGGGTTACCGAGGGCTGAACCCTCTACAGGCCTTGGAGGGCGGATCAGGATCAGGACATATAAACCTCTTCACGCTTCACTCTGATAGAGCAACCAGCTTATTTGGAGACAAAAAAAAGTCAGGACAGCAACGGAGGGGCGGGATTGGTGGACAGGTAACACCAACATGCTGATCAGTAATGGCCTAGAAAACTAAATTTGCTACTAAATAAAACACTCCCATTAGAAGAAATATGCTGACATCAGTGTATATGTGAGTAGGCTTTTGGAGTTGGTGCAATGGAGGAGGAAGATACCGATATTTATCATAAGGACTCCATGTCCAACTATGATGCTGTGCTGGGAGGAGAAGAGCCAGGGGATGGGCTCTATGGATGGACTGCTCCCCAGCAGTATACCAGGAAGAAGAACGGTTGGTGACATGAAGTCCTTGGCTGAGTCCTCATAATGTCATGATGCATTTATGTTGGATCAGGATGTCAGAACGGGGTGCTATTTGAGTGTCTTTTGTAATGTGACCGTACTGTTCCTGTGAAATTGTAGGCTTAGCAGGAAAGATGGCACCTCTATGACAAATGTATACGTTTTTTGTTCCAGACTCAAATAGAGACGTGGCGTATTCGGGCAGGATTCTGGAGGGGTTTACATTGGCCTCCCAAGCCTCAGAAATTAAAACTGTAATGTACAACACTAGGCAGTTCCTTTATTACTTTATTTGGTGTGAAAAAGTTGTGCTGTTAAATTAGGCTCACTGGTTTTTGTTTCTAGGTCTATCCTCCCCCTGATCTGCCTCGTGATTATCGACCTGTACATTACTTCCGTCCTGTGGTTGATCCATCCTCCGTTAGTCCTATTGTTGCCCAGGCACTGCAGGCTTCACGTGGACACTTATCACAGGATGCACCACAGCAGGGTCGTCACAATTTAGACTCTGCTCAGAGATGTGACATGCTGGGAGAAACGCCCCTAGAGGGTAAGGATGTCTCTTGTTTATATGTTGTGGTTGTTTTAAGAGTGATTTGAATTATAGATTTGTGATTGCAGGTAGATTCAGATCAGAGATGTCACATTTTCATTACACGATTGAACAAAAACAATTCACAATAATGATATGATCACGATACATCAAAAACATGTTGTGATACATTTTTACAACTTTGAAAAAAATAATGCTATCAGTCTTTACATTTATTTTGTTTACATTTTCTTTACATACATTTATACAGTCTTATCTTTACATTTATTTTGTTTTCTCTTTTTGGCCAAAGAATCACTCAAAATCTGAGTTTAGGGAGGTGGAGAGAGTTTGTTAGCGTAATTGTACAAATACATACAAAAAATGAGCCTACTGTTTGTCAGTACTTCTTGCTTTCATCTGTCATCTCCTCTGACATAATTTTGTGTGGCAGTAGCTGCTACACACTGCATAGTCACTTTTTTTTTTTTTTTTTTTTTGGTATGATGTGTGGCAACAAACATAAAGGAGTAATACCACTACGTATTGTCAACCAGATAGTTACTGTCACTGGATTAATAATTTCAGTTTTATTTTGTGTTAGTAATTTGTTTATTTAGTTATTTATGTGTAGCTTTAATATCCTGTACATCTCAGATCTCATAACTTCCTTGTTAGTCAAAAAACAACGTTTATTGAAACCGAGCTCCCAAAACAACTTGTTTTGGATTTGTCTCAGTATGACAACATAGTGCAAAAAACCGCCACAGCAGAAGATCATCAACGCCTACTTCTACATCATTGCCTCTTTAGCCCTGCCCACCAATTCACTCATGCACCAGATCGTGTCAGTAAGACACTTCGATTATAAATTATTAGTTTAACAAGACAGTTTGACAGGCTTTTCAAAGAGACTAAAAATAAGTTGATGCAGTGCTGACTATATTTTGGATCCAACCGTAATGTCACTCACAACACACAAGTGTGAGTAACAGTGTTTTTACCATTCCTTTGTCTGTTACAGATTATTTGATATGTACTCCTTTTACTGAAAATGATTAACAATGAATATAAGAATGACAGTGTGACAAACAATGGTACATTCATTCATAATTTGTTTACACAAAACACCATAAGTCATCCTTTGTCAACTATATCTGTGATAATTCCAAGTAGTTAAACTTTATTTGCCACAACCATGACTTACAAAGAATATGTAATACGCTTAAATATTTCACAGTTGGCAAATGTTTCAACTATGTAATAAGAATGTAACTATCTAAACTCCTTTCTGTAGCTTCTTTGTTTCAACACAAATTTAAAGGAGCCTTATGCAAGATTGTGGCCAAAACTGGTACTCCAATCACTTTCAAATTACTGACTCGAGGTTGCCAGATATGCTGCAGGATCTGATTAACGGTAACTAGAGCAGAGCTGGCAACCCGAATGTCGCAACACTACTGACTTTGTGATTGGTGGATAGGTGGAGGGTGGAGCATCAGACCAAAACACAACATGACAACATCAACATCAGTTGAGGGCTGCAACTTCACTTTTTAAATGACAATATCCTGGCCGGACTACTGTTGTCAGTGATATAAGTATTTGAAATGAACATGATTTCTTAATGTCTAGTGACATATCAGGGCCATTTTATGATTAATTGAAATAAATGTCTTACATACAGCTCCTTTAAAGGTTGTATCAGTCATTTCAAGCCCAAAAAAGGCTGAAACATAAATGATCACATTCATCTAATCTTTCCTAACGATCCGCTAGCTGCCCGCCCCATAAGCATGCCGTCCAAAAACCGTGTCTCTATAGGCAGCCTAGGCTCTGAAATCTGCACACAAAAACAAATGGGAACAACCACCACTCAAAACCAAAACAAACAGTGTTTCAACCAATCACCGACAGGGGCGGGTGTTGGGAGGTTTTGAGCTCGTGCACGGTTTGACGCGAAGTCGGAGCGGGCAGCTAGCGGATCGTTAGGAAAGATTAGATGAATGTGATCATTTATGTTTCTGCCTTTTTTGGGCCTGAAATGACTGATACAACCTTTAATGTAATGAAATACAAAAAAAAATCTCACAAATACATAAGGGAATAAATATAGATGGTTAATTACCATGCTGGAGTGTCCTTCGTATTTGAGGTGTAGGTTTTTCAAACATGTATGGCGAACATCGTAAGTTTTCAACAAAAAAAAATCCTCATGGTAATGTCAGATTATTTTAAAATGCAAAACTGTTAGCCAATCATAGCAGTGTGCAAAAACATGTTAGAAAATAGCCTATTACTTCTAAATTAGGGTGTTTTTTGATGTATAAAAACCTTGCTAACATTATAAGTGGACCTCAAAGAACATTTATAAGATTAAAAAAATGCAGTTTATTACTCCTTTTTAATACAATTTATAACCTCAACTTTTGTTTATGTTCTATAGGCCCTAGTTCTGTGTTTGAGTTGCTTGACAGTAAGGACAGAGAGCGTCTGAATGAGTTCCGCAGAGCGGCCGTGGGGCGGAATAAGCCAGCGGGAAACCTTTCCTCAGCTGCGGATCGAGCTGCCGTGGTGGCTTCGGCTAAAGCCGCCGCTCTGCAGGCCCTCTCCAGCCGTTTCAAGTCAAACGCATCCTCTGAGACCCAGATGGCTTTAAATGCCTGGTCTGCTCCCACTGCAGATGCTAGCAAAACCTTTAAACCATTTTCAAACAATGCTCAGAAGCAGGCCCGCTACGATCTGTACATCAACAAACTCAAACAGGGCAATAAAGGTGAATTTGAACATTTTATGTTTGGTCTGATTTATCCTGGATTTTCCTAATCTGTGCTTGGCTAAATACCTGATTTCCGCATTATTTGTAGATGCCCTGGACTCGAGTCTGGACTCCTCCATGACGGAGTGGGAGAGAGGGAGAGAAAGGGACGAATTTGTTCGTGCTGCATTACTCTATAAGCCCAGCAACTCTTCTCTCTCCTCACGCTTCACACGTAGCAAACAAGAGGATGACACAGACAATGTGGAGGTCACACGGGATCAAGAGGTTAGGAGCTTCACCTTTGATATAAGTTCAGGAAATTCATTTGGTTAAAATGGAACTAAAAGGTGCTTATGTTTCCAGTATTGTCCACTGTTAAGCAACTTGTTTTTATTATAATGGTACTTTAATATTCACTCTCTTTAGAATGATGTGGATGACAAGCAAGCTGCTGTGAAGATGAAGATGTTTGGGAAACTGACCAGAGAAACATTTGAGTGGCACCCTGATAAGCTATTGTGTAAAAGATTCAATGTTCCAAACCCTTATCCAGGGTAAGACGCAGACTTGTGGATCAAATCATATGCTGTCTCTGAAGACATTCCTTTACTATTGGAGTAAATTAAGGACAAAGGTCTTTAATACAAAACCCTGTTGAATTGCCCTAATTTAATTTTGTATTTATTTTTTACAATCATATTAAATTGCAGCCTCAAAAAATGCAATTACTGTTAATGCAATGTCTGTTTTTTTATTGGTGCTATTCAACTTTTTTTTCTTTTTTTTATGGAAGGTATTTTCCGCCAACCTTAAAAATGATTACATTTAAGTTTAAATTATTATTATTATTATTATTATTATTATTATTATTATTATTGCTTTAGCATTAGGAAATGTTTGTAACAAATTTCTCTTTCATTTATCTTTTGTCTTTTTTTTTTCAGGTCTAGTATAGTGGGAATGCCTAAAATAAAGAGAGATAAGTACTCAGTATTTAACTTCCTGACCATAACGGACAGCAGGGAGGCGAGTGCTCCCAAAACTCCCAGCTCCAGCACAACCCTTCCCTGTTTGACTCCAGAAGTCTCAAATAAAAGATCCAGGTGGGATGTACCAGGGCAGGTATCTGAAACTAAAGACCCACTCAGTGCATTCCTCAGTGAAACTCGCAGTGAGGTTTCAGCGGCCCAGCAAAATGAATCTGGGGTCAAGACCCAGACAGAATCTCCACATGCTTCTGTCACTCCAGAGGTATTCTTCACCCCTGAAGAATAAATTCAGAAAGTTTTCACCTAACTTGAAGCTAAAGTATTTTTTTTAATTAGTACTATATACAGCAAAACCTCAATGTAATGATCCCATTTCTGTGCAGGGAAAAGTGGCACTGTCCGATGGGCAGCAGATTGAACAAAAGACTGAAGAGGAGGAGAAGGAAGAGGATGAAGAAGAGGTAAGGCCTCCAATGGATCTCTTTAAAGCCATCTTTGCCAGCTCGTCAGACGAGAAGAGCTCATCGTCATCTGAAGATTGTAGCGAGGAAGAGGACGAGGTGGCTCTTCCAACATCTGAACCAATCCAAAGCGGTGCAGGGACAGTGAACCCTCTTATCTCAGCTCCGATCACTCCTGTTCCCGACATCAGCAATGTGACCGGTATGCTTTATATGAGAAGTTCAATAAAAACCTCTTTCAATGATTCAGATGTCATTGACATAATCCTTTATTAACTTTATTTTCTCTCCCCCTCAGATTTGAAGCGTCTTACAGTCCAGAGCATGCCATCTGCTGAAACTGCAGCACAAAATACTCAGTCCTCCGATAATGGTCCTGCTAAATCTGGCCTGGATGAAGAGGAGTTTGGTCCCAGACTGCCACCACCTGGTCAGTCACTGTAACCACTACCGTTAACACCACCCTCAATTTATCGTGTGAAGTAAACGCTGTGGGACTAAGTATTGAAGAAATAATACTAACTTATTTCATTAAATAATAATAATGATTTCAGCTCAATCTCCCAAGACAAGTTTCTTTACAACAATATATATATATATATATATATATATATATATATATAAATATATATTAGGGCTGTTAAACGATTAATCACGATTAATCACATCCAAAAAAAAAGTTTGTGTTTACATAATAAATGTATTTGTACTGTGTAAAATTATTTTGTATATATAAATACACACACGTGCATTTATATATTTAAGAAAAATTTGTTATTTATATATAAAATATTTATATATAATATAAATTATATATAAATCTATATATAGGATATACATGCAAATATTTCTTAAATATATACAAGCATGTGTATGTATTTATATATATATATATATATATATATATATATATATATAAATAATTATACACAGTACAAATACATTTATCATGTAAACACAAACTTTTATTTTGGATGTGATTAATCATTTAACAGCCCTAAAAAATATATATATATATATATATTAATTATCTGATACTTGGTAATATATAAGTACAGTAATTTTAGCTTTATTACTTTTTCTCTTTCATCCAGAATTTACTAGCCTGTCTTTAATACTAACATCAAGTTTTACATTGTTCCTCTCTTCATCAGGGCTTGTGCCACCTTCACGCTCACCGCAGCTGAAGAAACAGAAGAAAAAAGATAAAGAGAAACACAGAGCCAAGAAACACAAGAAAGAGAAAAAGGTACAGATTTCCTGGAACAGATTTATTCGGTCTGAGTGCCAGACTTCTTTGCAAAACCAGAAATGACATTGTTTCTCTATCTTTTCTCAGAAGAAAAAGAACAAGAAACATAAGCATAAAGGGAAACAGAAGAAGAGGGTGGAGGAGTCCAATAGCAGTTCAGACGACACTGACTCCAACAGTGAAGATGAAAATAGAGTTGTGTCTACAAGTGAACTGCTTCAGAGGTCAGAGCTCATATTTCCAATCATATATGATTTTATAAATGGTAATGGATCTTTGTATATTTAACAGCTTGAAAGATGATTTCTCTCTCTCTGGCTTAGGTTAAAAAACATCAAGAACAAGAGATAGAAGAATTGAGAGTGAGGAAGTTGTCTTACGGAAACGTCAAGATAATACTGTGCGTGGGTGTGTGTGCACATTTATTTACATAAGTGTACCTAATGTTATGATTGGAGATATTTTTAATAAAAATGATTAAAAAAATTAAATAATTTGTAATGAAATTTCAACAAACACAATGTGATCAAACTACATTAACCTTGTTGTAATGCAACAATATTTTGACCATATTCTGTTAAGATTCATACAATCAATTACGATGAATGATTGAACCAAACGAGGAAAGCTCAGATGGGAAAACCTGCAATCAACTGTGGAGCAGAACTGTACTTCTGAGCTTTTTGAGACTGTTTTGTGCCTTTAACTTTAAGAATTGTTCTTGTCTTTTTATTTTGTTCACTGTTATCCATCCATTTATGAGTGCATGTGAAGGCAGGTTTTTTTCTGTCACATTTGCTTGTTTACACATAAGGGACCCTTTTACCTTGTAAATAAAATTGCTAGTCTGCTGTACATTTAATTAGTTTCATATTTTGTGTAGGCTAATTTGTTAATTTAGTTCATGTTAATTTAGTTGACTAATGTTGGTTTGTCTGATGTTTCACCCAACT
Source organism: Semotilus atromaculatus (assembly GCA_031834385.1). NCBI lineage: Eukaryota > Metazoa > Chordata > Actinopteri > Cypriniformes > Leuciscidae > Semotilus > Semotilus atromaculatus. The sequence goes on along the minus strand of JAULUF010000009.1, from coordinate 15,890,131 downwards.
GAAATCATAGTTTCAATGTTGGATAAATCAGTTTGATTCTTTATACCATGGTACATGTCCAAAAATGTTTAATATTGACACTTTTTGGTGTTGTATGTGTGTAAGAGTCTATCTTTGGAAGCACAGTAAAAATAATAATGGTGGTTACTGGTTACATTTTAGGGGGGTCTCCAGCCCAATAAGGGTGGATTTCAGCAGGGATGTGTAACTCTTACTAGGCACTTTGGCAGGTTTGAATTTTATATAGGCCAAAAAAAATGTATTGTAGTTTTTTTTTTTTTTTTAAAGGCATCTGAAATAATATACTAAGTGCAATGTAGTGTCCAAATTATAAGCTTTTCTATATATATACACTGATGTATTTGAAATGCTTTCAATACTCATTATCCGCAGAATAGATGCATAATACCAAATGCTCTTTCTCGCTCTTCCATGATCTCTCCGACAGCGAGTTACAGCGATATATATATATACATTAGTTGTTATAGTAATTTTATAATAAATCCAAAAGCAAAACACCTGAAAAGAAAATGGTGTGGAAATGGCTAATGTGCTAATAAGTGGTTATCTGCTGTCATACTGGTTATAGCGGTATTTTCATGTTCGTTCTTCTAAACCAGCAGGTGACTGACAGTTTTTGGTGTCACTTTGAAAATTGATAGAGTGATGTGTTGTCGTTGTTGTTTTTTTTATAAAAAAAAAATAGAAAACCAAAAAAATTAATGATTAATAGATTAAACATTGCCAACGAAGACAAGATGAATCTAGACTTCATGAATAGCTAATGATTTGAAATTACGTCGGTATTCAGGGATTGACTTGTTGGGTGGCGTAGACTAAATTGTTCATGCGCAGCTTAACGTTACTCTTGCATACCAAAATATTAAATATCAATCCCTCACTGGGGAGTGGGGACTGAAGTCCCTGATATTGGAAATCCTAGATCGCCTCTGCATGCATGCTCGCACGTTAAATAACCTCTCGTAATTAATAGACACGCAGTGTGTCTATACCACAGTATAGATGCCTCAAGTAACGACCAATCACATAGCGGCGCCGTGGCTTAGTTGGTTAAAGCGCCTGTCTAGTAAACAGGAGATCCTGGGTTCGAATCCCAGCGGTGCCTTTTGAACCATGCAGGCATTACGCTACATTCAGGTACAAAACACTATTTAAAACAATAACATATGCTATAAAACAATACATTTAAAATGGACTAATGAACCTGTAAATATATGGCAAAAAATTCAAGTCGTATGTACGTTGCAGAAGCAGAGCCAAATCCATTCTATTTTGAAACCAATCTGTGCAGAATATTTTAAATGGTTCTCTTATGATAAGGTATTGTTCAGCAGCCAGCATGTAAATAATAAAATGGTGCGCACGCCATGCTTTCCAACGATGCATCCCTCCGTCCACGAGAGTGCAGGCTTTCACTGCCACAGACATTACAGATGGTGAGTGAGTCTCCCCCAGACAAACCAAGGCAAATATCAGGAAAAATGTCAGTGTACATGATTAGCCTACAGCAGAATGTCTTTCAAGAGTGCCCTCAGTCGATTCTTAAGACGTTACATTTCAGTTGAACATTTTGCCGTTTAACGTTAGATCAGCAGCATTTTATCTTGGTGTTGTAATATATCTCAGACAGTGTGTTGTTTCGCATGAGATGCGCTCAGTATGTGATGGACAGGAGTCCACTGAGCTGCATTGCCGCGATTACTTCACCCTGCATCAGGGCTTATTACATAGGCTAATTGACGATTTGGCACCAAGTAACTTACCACTATAATAGAAGTAGTGGAACGATTTTATTACTCGTTCGTATGTGATGTAAAGATAAGATAAGTAAATGTCAAAAGCTGTAGTTTTCGCCTCAAGAATCAGTGTGTCCTATCCTATGTTGTCCCCACTGAACCTCCAATCCCGTCTCTCCCCTGAAGGTCTCTCTGCCGTTCCCTCCATACAGCGCAATGAGGAGCCGCTCGAAAACTGGGAGAGACGTCGCTTTTGATGCTCGCGCAAGAAGTTAAATCGACCGTAAGCGTGAAACCGACATGAGATACGTGGTAAAAAAATGTATATGGATTTGGATTATGAGGAAATGACTTGAGCTGTGAACAACAAGAAGATGACGGTGATGATGGAGAGAATCGGTTCGATTCGGCTTTACCTTATGAAATGGATTTGTCTGCGTTGGGCTTGGGTTTGTGTGGGTAAGTAGACTTTTTAGGGGTTGTGATATTATCACCCACATATATATCATATAGCTGCTGTTTTGTATAGAACCAAAGAGTGAGGTGTGCGGTATATTTACATCAGAAGGTCCAATCACTTTTTATTACATTTGATCTTTTTTACCCACGTGTCAGAATTATATTAAATGTTATTTCACTCCTAAGACCTGACGCAGGTGAGGTTGAAGTATGGAATGGGAATGGCACCGATGACAAAGAAAGGTTAAGCGGCGCGCGCAGGTGTTGCAGCATTCATACAGGGAAAATCTAGGAGGACAGATTAGCGTTTGGCTTGTTGCCATGACAGTTATAAACACGGCGGCATCATCAGTCTGATCTTGTCGAAGACCGACTGGCAGATTGTGAATTGTTTTGACAAATGTGTGTTATTGTGCAGTCTTTCATGGATAAAAAGCAAATAAGTTGTTTACGTGCAGTTCTACACACCTTGTTGTAATAGACACCACATATCGGTTACCACTTAATTGAAAAAACAGTTTCAACTCTTTTTAAATGGTTTTGCTGCTCTCCCAGTCTGGTTTGTTTGTTATATTTTTAAAGTGGTTTGGGAGACTTTTCAGCTGGTCAAACTGAGAGACCATTTAAATCTGCTGAGCACCAGCATCACCCAGCAGCACCTAAACCATCACCGGCTGGCTTGTTGTAGAGAAATAAATATATATTTTCGAATACTATTATGATCAGACAATCTGATAATAACATAGTGATGACTAGTGCACAGGGACTTTTTCTACTTCCTCAGCATTCTGAGAATCAGTTTTGAGATGAATTCTTATGTCCACAATTAGACTAAAGCTAAAGCAACGGTTTCACAGTCTGCCACGTATTGGGGATCTGATCTCACCCTCAATCTATTCCTAGATAGCACTTTAGGTTTGCTTAAGAAAAGGTCCCGTTCTTCGTGATCCCATGTTTCAAACTTAAGTTAGTGTGTAATGTTGTTGTTAGAGTATAAATAATATCTGTGTAAAATTATAAAGCTCAAAGTTCAATGCCAAGCGAGATATTTTATTTAACAGAAGTCGCCTACAGTGAACGGCTCGTTTGGACTACATCGCTCTACTTCCGTTTTTAATGACGTCAGTAGAACAGCTCTCTGACTAACCTCCGCCCACGGGAATGCTCCCTCAACTCCCTCAACTTGCACACTTCTTATAACTTACTGTGTTTACTCAGGTCTTACGGTGATTTTCTGAAGTAAAACTGACGCTTCATCTTTTGTGTGATGTACAATAAACTTTATTAAACTCATCAGTATATGTTTGATCATCATTTGGACCTGGTCTGACACAGCAGACTTGTAGGCTATTAATAAATAATGGATACATACAAGCAGATGACAAATACGTTATAATAACCGTAATTAAACTACTAAACTATACCTGTTCCATCTCTATACAGCCCTCTGACTCTGTAGGCATTATTGTCCGACTCGAAATGAACACCGTTACTGAGAGTTGCTGATGTTATCATTATTCCATGAGATGAAATTGTCCTAAGAGTCTGAGTGCGAGCTCTTGAAGCTCCGCCCCCTGTGTCGTGCAGCAGGAGCTTATTTGCATTTAAAGGGCACACACTAAAACAGCGCGTTTTTCTGAGTCCTCAAAAAAGACAATTTAAACATGCTGTAAAAAATGATCTGTTGGGTATTTTGTGCTGAAACTTCACAGACACACTCTGGGGACATCAGAGACTCATTTTACATCTTGTGAAAAGGGGCATAGAACGGGACCTTTAAGAAACACAGGATCTGTTGATGTCAGCTAAACGCTCAACAAACAATCACAGCTAGAAGAGAGAGAATATGTGAGAAAGAGACATCTGCTTTTACCCTAGCAGATCTTCTCATATCAGAGACAGAAGCACAGAAAGAGGATGAATGTCTGTGTTTTGTTGGAAGTGGTGGTATCCAGTGAAAGGGTGTTGACAAAAGAGGGTTTGGTTGGGGGTGGGGGTGTGTTGATAGCACCAGTGACACCTAGAGCTCTTCGTCTCACACACAGACAGACAAAGGGACCTTCTTCTCTCTTCCTTTATCATTCTCATCCATGCACATACAAGCCGTTCTCTTTGACTACAGATATTCCATGTCCAGGCATCTTATTCCTACTAAATGTGTGTATCACTGATATTGACACATTTTCCTTATAGAGGATGTTCTGTCTGGTAAATGAAGACAATAGTTAATGATGTTAATTTACTGTAATAGTTTGCAATAGTTCTAAAAAATTAAGTAAAATAAAAACTGTGCCAGTCATCACAATAACAACAAAATGTTCTAATTTATGCGAAGAGGTGATTTGCTAGAATGTCATTTTGGAGGAGAGAAACAAAGCAGAAAAGTAAATTTTCAGCAGCCAAAAGATACAGAAAGAATATAGGTAAGACTGATCTGAGTTCAGGTTATGTGTGCTCTTTGTATCTGGGGATGTTAAAGTATGTCAATGAGGTGATCATGAGCCTTGAGACTCATGAAAGAAAAGTACTCAGAAATGATTTGTGCTTATATTGCAGGGATTCCCCTGATCTCTCTTTCCTGTTCTCTCACACAAAGAACAGGATGTTAGCTTCTGCTCTTCTAGCTTTGCCTAAGGCATTCAACCGCCCCTAGACATCATCATATGTAGAGTAAAAACTGTCGTTGGCTGTTTGAGAGATGGCCGTTTACCCTGCAGGGTAATGAACAAGTGTTGGGGATGTGATGAAAGAGTTACAGTATATATCACGTCATGTGCTGCCGTTTATATTCAGGGATCTTACTGCACACCAAACAAGGAAATATAAGGGAATTTTAATATTGGGATTTCTATTACTGATAAAAAGTCATGGAAATATTATTGAGAAATGTTGTTGTTTTTATGTTCAGCCCTAAATAAATTATTATTATTAATAATAATGTATATATATATATATATATATATATATATATTATATGCAGTATTTAAAAACCCAGTAATGACAAAGGACTGAAAATTAAGTATTATTATTATTATTATTTCTACTACTTCTGCTAATAAATTAAATCCAAACATTAAAATGGTTATATAGTAAAAATCTAGTAATCACAAATATTTATCAAGGTGTGTTGGAGACACACAGCTTTCTTGAACCTGCCTTTGATAAGCATTTACTTCCTAAATCGTCTTTCTTTACAGATGTTAAATGTATACACACATAAATAGACACAGTTCTGTACTCTCCTTTTTATTTAAAGAGACTTTACAGTGATTCAGCATAGATAAAAGGAGAAAAAGATGATGTATGAGAAAAAAATGGTTATGGTTATATACACTCATTTGTACTTTCTGTTTCTTCCTGGACTATTTCTTCCTTGTCTTATTGTGTTTCTGTCCAAATGCGTAATCATTAGCACACACTCACACACTAAATGGAGTATTGTGTGTCTCTCTCTGATCCTTCTTGAGTGAGTGGATCAAATTCTATATATAAATCATATATACAGGTACCTACCATGCACTCAGGAATCCATAAAGGCTGATGTGATGTGTTGATGCCATCTCAATCACAGTGTGACAGCTGTGGTCACACACAAACAATGCCCATGTCTTCTGTGTGTTCCTCAGCTGCCTGTGGCGGTAAGGTGGAGTTACACACTGAGAGGAGAGGAGTGATCTACAGCCCATCATGGCCTCTCAACTACCCGGCCGGAGTGAATTGCAGCTGGAATATACAGGGAAGCCGTGGAGATGTGATCACAATAAGGTAGACGCGTACACAAGCAGACTCTCGCTGTGGTGATTACATGAGCAGTGTCTTGTTTATTCCTATAAATATGATACAGTACAATATTATAGTGCCTGTTCAGCAGCTGTCCTATTCACGGTATCTTGATATTGGAAATGGTTTGCGAATTAGCATTTCTCCTCTCTGCAAGAAATGCTGTTGTTCATTAACAATTTGTCATGACAACTTTCACACTGTTAGGGCCCTTAACAGCTTTTACTAGTCAATTGAATGTCTGATATTTCCAGACCAAAAACAATGTAAGATTTCTTTCAAACTAATTAACTGTTTTTTGCCTTTTCAATGTTTATGAGCCTGTTTGCAAGTGCGCAGCATGTCTATTGGTCTGTGCAGTCTTCAGTTTGAAAGCGCCTAGACTGCTGTATTGCTTGAGCTGACTGCAGGGATTTTATAATGTACTTTTTCTCACCTCTCATACCACTGCTGTGAGTGTGTGTGTTTGGGCTTTGACTCTGCTTTAATGTAATGATTTCATCTAAAAGCATGACATCATCCCCCAATTCACCTCAGAGATCTGTTCTTGGAGGAAACCCTAAGGTGGAAAAGGATAATAGTGATCATTTCTTTTAATCCATTCTGGCTAATTACTCATTGTCTATAAGCTGAGTAGAGGTGTTTATGCTGTCAAACTGATTTTTCACATTGCCTCAGACAGACTGGCATATATGAGATGGAGAATTGAAATTAAGGATTTCTTTCAATGATCTAGTTGACTTTTGACAGTTGACTGCTGACATTTTCTCTAGTCCCACTCCCAGCGTACATTTTTTATTTTTTTTATTTAAGTATCTAATAATTTATTCGTATTGTAATGTACTTTTAATTGCTGGAAAGGAAACTGATTGTATTCTGAGATCTCTGAGTCTTATCACAAATCATTGCTGTAATTTCTCATCTGCCTCATCTGTATCAGCCAGACAAACATCAGCAGTTTTCACAACAATTAATATATCATAGAAAAATAAACATTCAAGTTTGTGGGGGATAAAAACACTTGTTTATGATCACCAAATATAAGACGCTGCAGCACTAGTGAAGTGATGGTTCTTCCAAATGTCAAAACTCTCTGGCACTGGCCCCAGGTCATCAGGTCATCCTTATTGTTGGGTCCTGTCTGAAATATTCAGAGGCTTTGCATAATGTGCATGTGTGTGTGCATTTTATTGACAGCCAGAGGAGGTTTGAATGTCTGGATTTTAATGACTATACAGACTACTGCTTGGACAACAGAATAGACCAGGCTGAGATTTGATTTCCCCTTCCATATAAAGGGCTTTGAGAACCCAGAAAAAGCGCTATATAAATGTAACTAATTATTATTACTTAAATGATAGTGCAGTTTTTTTTAGGATTCAGTTTAAAGTTTTATTGTTTGTTATTAAGGCACTTAATGGGCTCGCCCCAACCTATATCACCGACCTTGTACAGCCATACTCAGTTCAAAGGTCACTGAGATCCTCAAACAAAGAGTTCCTGCTTGTGACGCGCTCACGGCTTAAACAGAGGGGTGAGAGAGCTTTTGCAGTTGCGGCTCCACGTTTGTGGAACCAGCTCCCCCAGGATATTAGATCTGCCCCCTCCATTGCTGCATTCAAATCCAGGTTAAAAAAGATTTTTTTATTCCATGGCCTTCCTTGTTCCTTAACCCGGCACTCCTGTTGTTCTCTGTATTCTGTGTTGTGTGCCCTGATATTGAAGGTTTTCTTTTTATTCTTGTATTATATAATTATGACTATTGATTCTATGTGTTTTTTTTTTTTTTACTTGTCTTTTTAGTTATTCATTGTACAGCACTTTGGTCAGTTTTGCGCTGTGTGTAAATGTACTTTATAAATTAAAATTACTTACTAATATAAATAAAAAAACTGATTTACTCTTCTGCAGACTTATTGTAATAATTTTATTTGTTACGCTAAAATCTCTTCTGTAACACCTGAGCATGTTTTCGTCTGACATGTTTTGTCACTCAAATGGTCATGAAACATCTTCAGATTATTGTAAAACATTAGAGGAGACTTGGTAAATCTTGGAGGATTTGGAGAGAGTGTGCAGGAGAAAGAGATAAGAAAGAGAACAGGGCAATAGGCTAGATGTGTAACATTGTCAAGTTTTTGGCTGCAAAAGGCCCTTCTTCTGTAATGGTACTGGATGATGATTTTATCTCTCACTCTTGTGTGTATGTGCGTGCATTTTTGTTCTCTCTCTTTTGCTTATGATCTCTCACTCTTTGGTATCTCTGACATAATATTAGGGTAATTTCTGTTATGCGGAAAATTAATATGAGTGTGTAATTTAAGGAGGTATCAAAATGCAATCACAAGAAAAACTACAATTTCCCATTTAAAAAAAAATGTCAAGCATGTTTAAAGAATTTTGATTGTACTTTTTTTATTATAGATGTTGACATAAATCTGATATGATTTTTTTAAATAATAAAATCATATGATTTTTCATAAATAATTTGATCTTTAAAAATAGTTTAAAGAGCCCCTATCATGGCATTTAAAATGTTCCTATTTTTGTTTTGAGAGTTCCCAAAAACAGTTTCACATGCATGCAATATAATATGCATTTATTTTTACCTGGTTTGCTCAACCACACTCAAATGATTCGTTTAACGATTCTTTTTCCCAAAAACCTCCTTTGCGTGACGCAAATCTGCGGTGATTGGTCAAATGACCCAGTTTATGTTAGCGAGTCGACCATAGCCCACAGCTCTTTGCCAACCGCCATAAAACTCAGAAAGAAGAAGAAGAAGAAGCCCACAGCTCGGTGGTAAACACACAATCAAGTCATTATTTGCGTTAGCCCAACGCAGAAGCATATTGATAAAGCACTGCAGTAGTAGCTACACCAAGTAATAACAACGACAAACATTGACATATTTCTAAACAATTGAGAGCGAACACGTTGCTGTTAGATGGAGACCTAGAAGCTGCGCAGAGCGTACACAACACACACAACAAAATACGTATTGCGCATGCTACAGAAAACATAACAGAAAACATTATTAATAATACTTACAGGTTGTGATTCGGAGGAGGACGAAGCTGATCCATATACACTGGGTACTGAGCCCTCCTTCAGGAACAACCGGCTTGCGAATCCACAGTTGAATTAATTTATGTTTGTTAAGGATTCGTCATTAAAATGATGAGAACACAACACAATCGGGATATACTGTTGTGGTATGGTTGCAAATATGAACTTTAACCACTTATCCTTCACATGCTTGTCCCTGGGCGGTGAAAACAAAGTGGCTGTACTATCTTTGCATTGTAGAACACAGCGTCTTCTCGACATGATGCTATTCAGCTGAAGTATTGAATGTGTTCAACACTTCCAAGTTTACACTTGCGTCTGCGCGCACAATAACTGGACGCGGCCAATATGCTAATGTTTCATATCTACATCACTACGAAATGACTCGTTTCAAAAACAATTCATTTCATAAACTCAGAGTCGTCTCTCACTTTTGAATGACAATAACTTTATATACGGTGCACTTTCAGATATAAAACTTTGCAGGATGTTTTCATTCACTTAGAGCTAGGGCTGTAGTCAAGACCACCTTTGTCGAGTCCAAGACCTGGACTAGTCGAGTCCAAGTCAAGACCAAGTCCAAAGAGGTTCGAGTCCAAGACAAGACCGAGTCCAAAAAGGTTCGAGTCCGAGTCAAGACCGAGTCCAGGACAAGTAAAAAAAAGTCTTATGCATGACATTATCAAGAAGATTATCATTTTGGGTTATTATTTGTTGATCTAAAAGCAAAAACAGTGTCACAACACCCAGGATTTTTAAGTATAGACATTCCCTTGATATCATGTAATCTTCTAGCCTAGAAATCTAGACTCCACCTAGCGGCTGCAAAAAAATTTTCGCAGCGAGAGTGTAGTCTAGCAACTCTCCATAGACGTTTTAGCTGGAAAAACCAAACTCTGGTCAGGCCAATCACATCGCGTATAGAGTCGGCGGGCGGGCTTAACATAATGACGACAGAGTTGCGACGGTTCACTGGTACTTGAAAACAAAGAATGGCTCCTGCTGCTGGCGAACATATGTATTTCAAATCGGCTTTGACCGCGACTCAGGAGGATTTAAAGTTAAACTTTTCTTTGAAACATGAACAAAGAACATCACTTGAGTCATTTTAATAAAAGGAAGATACAAAAGACGTCGACTTCTTCATTGCTCTGGTTGGTTGTAGCGCTGTCCTATTGCATGCAGGGCGAATTTGAAAGACAACCGTTAATCCCGCCCCTCGTATTGAGCCCAGTCAACGGAGAGTTCCCAGACCTAACATCGTGATGTAGGTCTGGCATGCCAGGCTAGTAATCTTCTAATCTAAAGAAAACAGAATGATGACATATGGTGATACCTAATAATAGCAGTGTGAGAACAAACACCAACCCACTACTATTAACACTGCTAGAGTATTTGAGCAACTAAATGACAATATAGCTACACTCCAGTAAAATATATCTTTTATAATTTCTTCACGTTAAACCGAACTTTTATTTTGACGGGTTTCTGAGTGTATCTGACGATGAAATGCTGAAGATGAACGCGCGTGTACTTGAGTATGTGTAGTACATGAACCTGCGGCACTCATTTGCAGAGACTCGCTGAACAATCAGACTTAGTTTGATAGCAGTCTTTAATATTCACAGTCCATATAGCAATTTGATATTATGATCGGCAGTGAATAGACAGATCTGTTATTTCAGCTATGCGCGTATTGCAGTAGCAAATAGTAGAAAATAAATCACACATGCGCAGGTCGTACTTGTCAATGACGGGCACTACAATCTGCGGAAGTTTCTGGGGAAGTCTGCGGGAAGCAAACTACAATAATTTGTTACTGGGAACATAATAAATACACCTGGACTCGGTCGAGACCAAAAGCCATATTTGGCAAGACAAGTGGCCGAGACCGAGACAAGTCCGAGTCCGAATACCAGCGAGTCCGAGACAAGTCCGAGACCATAGAAAAACGGTCTCGAGTCCGGACTCGAGTCCAAGACCGGACTCGAGTACTACAGCCCTGCTTAGAGCTTTATTACACACTACATGAACAGTCATTTTCAAAAATCCATGATAGGGGCTCTTTAATATATTATATAATATATAAACCAACTGTGATGGGGACATGCTGCAAAGTAAGATTGACCCATTTATTGTGAAAAAGGTTTTTTTAAAATGATTCAAAGAGAAGAAAACAAATCACTGCGATGCATTGATACTGTAAAAGCTGTTTTGTATTTTTAGAACATTAATTTTGACATTTTTTTAGCAACTCATTTATTGTGGCTCTCATGCTTCTTTTGATGATATTGTTCTGGAAGCGTTCTTGTACATTATTGTACATTGGAAGTGCTAGTGAAGCAGTAGAGATTCCATCGGATACATTAAGCACCGTGTGTTTACTGTCCAGTTTTCACAGCTTTGATGTGGAGGACACGGGGGACTGCAGGGGGGACTGGCTGCTGCTCGGCCCCACATGGAAAGCTGAGTATCGCTTCTGTGGCTCAGTTCTTCCTCCTCCCTTCATCTCCTCCAGAGGACGGGTCTGGGTCTATTTCCACTCTCAGGCCAACAGCTCCGGACAGGCACAGGGCTTCAGACTGTCTTATATACGAGGTGAGTGAGCTTAGAGTGTGCATATGTTCCATTAGAGCCCATTCAAAGAATAATTCACTCAAACATCTCATCATTTACTTACTCATTATGGTCCAAACCCATAAAACAGTTTTTCTTCTATGAAACATAAACATAGCATGAAATATTTTGTAAATATATATATATAAAGGTGTGTTATACAATAAAAGTAGTTAATGCAACCCGTGCCCTATATTTAATGGTTTTAAATTAAAACTGTGGAAAAAAAGAAAAAAAATCTATAAATTTTTTCTACTGCCAGTCCACACAAATTTAAAGTGCCCCTATCATGGTATTTTAAAGTTTCCTAATGTTGTTGTAGAGTCTCCTACAACATGTTTACACGCATCAAAAGTAAAAAAAAAACGGTTTAATTTCCTCACAATATACATTTGCACATCATCACATTTTCCATGATTCTCAAAACGGCTCGTCAAATGAATCAATCTCTCTAAATCCCTCCTTTCCGTGAGTGTATCTGCTCTGATTGGCCAGACAGCTCAGTCTGTTGTGATTGGCCTACCCGTGTACAGCGCGTCTCCACAGCCTGAGCGCGTCGAGAACAAAACGCCCATTGCATAACACACCACCGACAGCTCTTCCTCTGCGTGTCCTGAGGCTTCCTACACCGTAAACTAAACACAGTAACGAACAATGACGTAGATTGTACCATAGTAATGCGAGCGCGAGTCCGGTGATGGAATATTAGAAGAACCAGTTATTCAACCTCCATCGCAAGGACGATTCGATAATAGTGGCCCACAGCTGGTCAGCAGAAATATTTCAGTTAGACAGTGATAATGAGAGTTAGCCAGTTATCAGGAGACCTACACAATATAAAACTCAAAACTAAGTATTTTGAACACCATCTTTCAAGAGCAAGCGGTTTGTGAATCCTGCATCGAACTCCCGAGATTTGAGAAGCAGTCGTCTATACTATAAAATAAAGGGAACACAGAAATAGTTTAGGATTATACTGCTGTGATATCTTGGTAAAGATGAATTTTAACCACTGATTCTTCACATGCTCATCCTTGGGGAGTGAAAAATAACTGGCTTTACCTTCACATCATGCACAGCGCCGTCTTCTCGACATGATGCTGTTCCAGTTCAGAAATCAGCTCCGGTTTGAGGTTTAAGTTTCCCTGCGTCTGTGCGCGCAATATCTGGGCGCAACCAATATGCTAATGTTTCGTATCTACATCACTACGAAACGGCGAATGACTCGTTTCAAAAACAATTCATTTCATAGACTCAGAGTCGACTCTCACTTTTGAAAGACGATAACTTTATATACGGTGCACTTTCAGATATAAAACTTTGGAGGATGTTTTCATTCACTTAGAGCTTTATTACACACTACACGAACAGTCATTTTCAAAAATCCATGATTGGGGCCCTTTAATTTATACTCATGCACATTCAAATCTGGTGTCATGTTATTATGTGTCTTGTGACATGCAATTTTGTGTCAATTGACATGCAATTGTGTGTCAATTGACATGCAATGTTTATGCATGTTTGCATTCAAAACTTCCCAAATGTCAACAGTTTCAGGTCACTACGATTTTTTTTCATGCAACTGATCAAAAATGCATTAAAAACAGTAATAATGTTAAATGTTATTACAGTATAAATAACTGCTTTATATTGTAATATATTTTAAAATGTAATTTATTCCTTTGATGACGAAGCTAATTTTCAGCATCATTACTCCAGTCTTCAGTGTCACATGATCCTTCAGAAATCATTCTGATATGCTGATTTGCTGCTCAAGAAATGCTTCATATTTTTGTGAAAACCAGGAATTTTTTTCCTAATTCTTTTTCTTTGATGAATTGAATACAAGTTTTATTTGAAAAAGGAATGTAACGTATTGTAAATGTATGTAAATGTAAGAAAAATTTGTAATATGACATTATATACTGTATGTTTTACTGTTTTAATGCATCCTTGCTAAAAACAAAAAAAAGTATTGATTTCTTTAAACAAAACAACGAACAAAAAATCTTACTGAACACTAATCCTTAGAGAAGTTGTGTGCATTATTCAAATGCAAACAAATGTTTTATTTTTTGTGTGTGAACTATTACTTTAAATCTTCAAGCAGTGTTCAGAAGAAGTGGTGATGCCATATTATCCGTTTGTGTTCTAGGGTTTAATACAAAATTATTTGGCATAGTTTAATTATACTTTATCCATTTTCTTTTGAGTTTGAAATATTTCATCAGATTTAGTTCTGTTCCTGCATTAGAAAGCAGCTAAATCACGAAGACTCTTTCCGCAGTATATAGATTAAGCACAGATTGACCAGGCAAATGCAGGCTTAGCAGATCAATAGTGTATGGCCATAGAGCCGTGATGAAACGCTAATGTTACATAATGTACTATGAAAATTGATGTGCATATTTAGATAGCACTACTTTCAGTGTGTTTTAGATAGATCTCCACTGTTGATTAGATCTAATATGTAGCTAATGAAGATGAAGGAGATAATGGGCTGTCATTACTCAACTCCACAGGGCATGTGTGCATGTCAGTGAGTGTGGGGGGGGGGGGTGGGGGGGGGGGTGAAATGCTGTGTTTGTGCATTTTCTTTAGAGGTGCAGTTCAATCAATAATACTGAACGGCTGTGTTTGTTAAGCTGTCACCAGGCAAACACCATCTGCAGAGTGGGTAGATTTGATTGGCTTTTTTCAACAGTGTCAGTTTTTACGTGTGCAAAAGACTCAAATCTCTTCTTCTCTCTTGTCTATTTTTTTCTCGTTAGGTCGACTGGGTCAGAGTAGTTGTGAGAACGATGAATATTTATGTGGAAACGGTAAGTGCGTTCCACGTTCCTGGCGCTGTAATGGATTGGATGAGTGCGGAGACAATACAGATGAAAGGATCTGTGCCGCCCCACCCACATCCGCCCGGGTGAGTCTGTGTCCGCCAGGCACCTTGCAGTGCTCTGATATCCAATCTACCCGCTGTCTGCCGGTGTCTCTGCGCTGTAATGGAGCCCGGGACTGCCCTGACGGATCTGACGAGTCCCACTGCCCCGACACGTCCTGTGGAAAACGCTTGGTCAACTTCTACGGGGCGTTTGCCTCACCTGATTTTTTCCGTCCAAACAGGAGCAGTGGCACAGATCTTCACTGCACGTGGTTCCTGGACACACAAGTATGATAAGAATCTCAGTCATTCTTATTTTGAGTTGCCTTTCTGCAAAATTTGCCTTTATGACATTGAATGATTGCAATTATGAAGTTTATTTTATTTGTGGAGGGGTTATATGAATGTTTGTCTTTGTGTACATGGGTAACCTTCTGATTTAGGCCACCTACTGTGAGAGAGTGATTTAGCTTTTTCATTCAGGGCGGTGTTTTTTTTTTTCAGACCGGTAGCATACATAATCATGCGGTTTATCATTTTATAAAACTTTGTACTTTGTCAAAACATTTATTATTTGAACTGTAAAGTTGTTAAAATCTTGTGTTGTTTCAAAACAATGTTGCTACCCAAACAACATGTAGTTATTTCAAGAAATATATGTAAGAAAAATTCCCCCCGTCACTTTTTTTCCCAGTCTGGAATTTGCAAGTATTAGTAAATCACTTACGGTGTTCCTCGTGACTGTTTTTGCTTCAGGACCCAAAGCCGCTGGTGCTGCAGGTAGACCTACAGCTGGGTGTGGGAGACTCTGTGCGTGTTTACGATGGTTTGGGAGAGCGTGCAGAACGCCTTCTGCAGAGTCTCTCTCACCATAATAACCACAGACGAGCTCTGCTGGAATCTTCCCAGGGACAGATGAGCGTCTTCTACCACGCTAAACCACACAGCCCTGGACATGGATTCAATGCCACCTACCAGGTCTCTTATTCCCTGTGATGCTAATGACTATTTGTATGCTTCCTGCTGATAAATTATGCTCTCCATTTTTCATTGACATTGTTTGTGTTGTTGAAATACTTTGGATCAGTACAGTGTAGAATTGTCTGATCTTTCTGTACTTGCATGCATCTGTATTGTCTTAGCCTCACACCACAGTCCATTCACTGACAGCACACAAATTCACAAAACTAGAAAACACTTCCTCCATCTGACAAGCTCTAATCTTATTGTTGTTTGGCTAAATGCAACTTCTGGTTGTAAGGGCACACAGATGTTTTTTAATCACACCAACTAGAAACAAAGTAGTTAGTTACAGTGTTTGATAGAACAAGTGATTTTTAGGATGAAATTATCACTAGAATTGCTCAAGTTAATGGGAGCAAGTCTTTGAATTATGCTTAGTGTTTGTTTGAGGCACAGAAGTTAAAACTTTTATTTCAGCAAGGAGTAAAGTAAAGACAAGTAAAGACATTGACAATGTTACAAAAAGTCAAGACAAACATGCAGTAGTTTAAAAAGGTTGAAGTTTGAAACAGTTTTAAGTTTTATTCTTTTGAACTTTCTATTAATCAAAAATCCTGTAAAATTGTATTCTGATTTCCTCAAAAGTTTTAAGCAGCACAACTGTTTAACTGTAGAGCAGCAAATCAGCATATTATGATTTCTGAAGGATCATGTTACACTGAAAACTGGAATTAATGACTGCTAAAAACCATCACAGGAATAAATTACATTTTAAAATATATTATAAGTTATTTTAAATTGTAATATTTTAAAATATTAATGTTTCGATCTAATGAATGCAGCCTTGGTGAGCATAAGAGACTTCTTTCAAAAACATTTGAAAAAAAGTGTATCAACCCCCAATATAATCAGTTGAAAATAAGTTATGTATTTTAAGTGGTTGGGTGAAATTTGGCAGGAAATTTGAGGTTTACTTGATTAGTTCTTGTATTGCAGAAACACAGCTGACAAAAAAAACAACTCCTCCACAAGTAACCTGCAGTTAAATGTTTTAACCACAAATGCCGGTATAGAGGCCAACGTTCCACAATGCAGCTTTAACTAGATATCCATAAGCAAAAATGCTTACTACAGTTTGTGACATTAAACTGACACAAATGGTGTTTAACCTCCACCCCTCTCTCTGCAGGTGAAGGGATACTGCTTTCCAGGTGAGCATCCATGTGGCACAGACGAGGGCTGTTACTCGGAGCTGCAGCGCTGTGATGGATACTGGCATTGTCCTGGGGGGCGAGATGAGGAGGACTGCCCCTTGTGCCAGCCAGGAGAGTATCCATGCGAGGGTGGCAGTGGGGCGTGTTACTCGGCTTCTGAGAGGTGTAACAACCAGAAGAAATGCCCCGACGGCTCGGATGAGAAAAACTGTTTTGACTGCCAGCCTGGAAACTTCCACTGCGGAACCAACCTGTGCATCTTTGAGACATGGCGGTGCGACGGGCAAGAGGACTGTCTCGACGGCAGTGATGAAAGAGACTGTCTGGCGTCTGTGCCCAGGAAGGTGATCACAGCGGCTCTGATTGGCAGCTTGGTCTGCGGGCTGCTGCTGGTCATTGCACTGGGTTGTGCCTTTAAACTCTATTCGCTCAGGACAAGAGAGTACAGGTGAGGTCGTTTCCATCTGTTTCCTGTCTGCATTTAAAGATATAGCAAAATAAGTCAGGAAATGTGTGGTGATTCCTGGGTTCTTCGTTTTTATTTAATTTTTGAATCTGTATTTTTGTCTTAAAGGTCCCCTGACATGAAATTTTCACTTTCTGAGGTTTTTTAACATTAATATTAGTTCCCCTAGCCTGTATTTGGTCCCCTCGTGTCTAGGAATTTCAGTCGGTGTAAACCGAGTTTTGGCTATCTTTCTCTGCCTGTGAGAAAATGAGATCTCAGACGGGCTGATCTTGAATCTCCCCTATATGACGTCATATAGGGGAAAGTTACCTCCCCCTTCTTCTCTGCTTTGCCCGTCCAGAGAATTTGACCCGCCCATTAGAAAACGAGCTAGGAAGTACGAACGCGCGCGCGCGATTTTAGTTTATCCTCGAGAGATATCATGGCGTGTGACCGATCGAAGCACAAAAGTTGAATAGAGAGATATAATGGCTTGCAAACGAGCGAAGCATGGCAGTTGTTCAGTGTTCACAAAAGTATTTTTTAGTTCCTTCATCCGAGCCTCTAAAGAAACAATGGGTTCCTTTTATTTTCTCTGGAAATGCGCCGACACAACTTCCCAAAGTTTTGGATGGTCCAAACATTTCACCGACGACTGTTTCCTCAACTTGGGCCAATACAGAGCTGGCCTCGATGAACGTCTGAAAATAAATCGATCGAGCTACCAAGCAACAATTCAAGTTCAAGTTCAGACAGGTAATCTTTCTCGTTATGAAATCAATGATGCACGCGACTGCACAACGAAGCTCTTACTGTATATGCATCATCGTGTTTGCATTGGTGAAAGCATTAGAGAGAGTGCAGAAACTGCGTTGTCTCGCAATCAACACACTGTCATCTGTTTGCTCAATGCTCATCACAGCAACATTTTATGTGATGAGAATAGATCTAAATACTTAAAACATTTCTCACGATTCGTTCATCTCGATAGCTGTATTAGTAAAAACGTATAATAGCTGTAGTAAAAGTATTCGAGAGAGTTTCACATGTAATACGTAGCTATTTCTTATGCACACATGTCAGCCAATCACAGCAGAGGCCGGTTACACACACAGACACGCCCCTCCAAACAGAGTGTTTGGCCTCAGGGCAAAAATCAGGCTAGGAAAAATGCCTTTTATTTCTAAACTATGACTATTTTTGATCTAAAAAACATTCTACCATTATGAGGGCAACCCAGGAAACATTATAAAATAATAAAATAACCCCATGTCAGGGGACCTTTAATAAAACAAGATTTGATCATCAAAATTATGTAAGATAATACTTTTTATTTATTTTTCTTAACCCATTTGCAATTTTCTTTTTTCTGACTAGATTTAGTTTTTGCTTAAATATTTAAATATATGTTTTTTTTTTTAAGAACTCACCTAGGCTGCATTTATTTGATAAAAATACAGTAAAAACCGTAATATTGTGAAATATGAATTAAAATTACAAATATTTTTATTTTAAAATGTAATTTATTTCTATAATGGCTCCATATCATTACTCCAGTCTTCAGTGTCACATGATCCTTCAGAAATCCTTATAAATATGCTGATTTTCTGCTCAAGAAACATTTCTTATTATTATCAATGTTGAAAACAGTAGTCCTGCTTAATATTTATGTGGAAATGGTGATATATTGTCAAAATTCTTTGATGAAAAGAAACAACAGCATTTATTTGAAACAAATTACTTGTAAAATGTATGACTTTACTATCACTTTTCCTTTCACTTTTACTGTCTCCTTGCTGAATAAAAGTATTCTTATTTATAAATATTACATTATAAACATTACCAACCTCAAACTTTTGAACGGCTGTGTATATTTAAAAAACAAACTAACATCTTAATATCTCTTGTCTTTTTCTAATGATGTTTAGAAATGGAAAAAAAACAAAACATTGGAAAACTTTAAGAACGTCAATCTTTAGCCTTTTCTTTTAATTGATAACGTTCCTTATTTTGTGCTAAATGGATTCACACTGTAGTTCACACTGTAAATGTACCTTTAATCTTAAAACCTATTGCTGAAAGTTAGAAAAGTATAAATTGGTCCCAATGAGAGAAAGAAAGAAAACATGAAGTGAATGCGTGACTCTCTTGTTGCACTTTAAACAAAATTGCATCTCCAGTAACAGCCCATTTGTTGCTCTGGGGGGGTGATGTGCTTTTTTTCTCTAATTATCCTTGTAAAGACACAGCAGCACCCAAAATACCTGCACTTCATCAAACTGTCAAAGTACCGCTGGTTAACAGCCCCTGGAGATTCTAGAGAGATACCCTGCCTGCATGTGTTCAGTAGCTTCTCTTTTTAAAAAGCCTTTGTATGTTCCTCTTTCTCATTAGAGCTTTTGAAACCCAGATGACCCGACTAGAGGCGGAGTTTGTTCAGAGGGAGGCTCCGCCCTCCTATGGTCAACTGATAGCTCAAGGTCTCATACCTCCCGTGGAGGACTTTCCAGTCTACAACCCCACACAGGTGTGTGAAAATGACATTGAATTTGTTTTGAGGTAGTATACAGGATTGCAACTCAAATTTGAGTTTAAATGAGCTGAAATGAAAAGAAATTTCAACAAGTGTCATTTTTAACTAGAAAAGGATGACAAAATTTGAATAATGGCTTGACAATGTCTTGTCTGAAAGTTTAAAAATATTTGCAGATTGTTTTTTTTGAAAAACAATTTTGGAATTCATTTATTTCCTTATTTCCTCTTTATATTGAATACAATTTTAGACCTAAAATAAAAAAAAATGCTTAATTTCTCAGAATGACTTTACTTGTTTGTCTGAATTATACTTCCTTAGTGGGTTTTGTGGAATCTTAACTGCACAAAGCAATCAAACATGGCGAACAATATGATAAAAATGACAAACAATTTCCATGTTTTTCCCACTAAATTACTTTTTATCTATTGTCAGATTTTTTTTCTCCATAATAAAAAAATTCTGATAAAATAGTTCTCTACTGAAAAGCCAAATTGCATTTTTTAATAGACTGCATATTTTTAGCTCTACAAATTAGCAACAGAGGCTTAAGATAAGATGCGTAAGAAATTAGTTCTACTCACACAAGAGTATTTAAGAACATAAAACAAATGTCTGGAATTAAAACATCTGAACAATGTCTTGAGCGTTATTTTTCAATTATTCAACGGCCTGTCGGCAAGTACGAGAGTTTGCATCATGTGATCAAAAAGGCGAACGCTGTCTCCATATTAACTGAGAGTCCAACTGAATGACTGACATATTTGATAGAGTCTGTTTCTCTATTTTCTGTGTCTCTCTCAGGCGTCTGTCCTGCAGAATCTCCGTTCGGCTATGCGGAGGCAGATTCGCCGTCACTCCTCTCGTCGTTCCTCGTCACGGCGGCGTCTTGGTCGTCTGTGGAATCGCCTGTTCCATCGTGGCTCTCGGTTACGGGGTCAGATCCCTCTCCTCACGCCTCCGGGTCACACGCACACAAACGCACACCACGATCTGAGCCTCCACAGCTACAACACAGCGGACGATGGCGGCGAGGAGTCGCGAGAGAGTACGGGACAGACTCCGCCATCCTGTTCGACGGTGGCGCTGGGTTTGGCGCTGCAGGCTCACACTGAGGCCCTCTGCCTACCTGACAGAGAGTCTCCGGCCTCTCCTCTCTCTCTGCCCTCGCCCAGCTCGCCGCGCTCCACCTCTGACACCCTGGAGGACGAAGATGATGAAGATGACAGAAGTTCAGAGGGGATGAGGGCGAGATCCAAACAGGGCATTTCCCCAAAACATAAAGATGCCGATAGTCCCCCCGGACCCTCCGATAGCCCCAAACGCAGAACGAGCCGGTCGAGATCTTCCAGACGGCTGGTGCAGGAACTGGCTGCAGAGCTCAGAGGAGTCTCTCTCCTACGCTACACCTCTGTGGGCATCTCGCCGCTTTCTTCCCCCGAGTCACCCACGTCCTCCAGCGGTCAGCCTGAGGAGCAGAGGAGCTTTCCTAAATTCAGAAAACCACACACAGACTCGCTCACAGATGCTCATGGACACTCCAGGAAATCATCAGGAACGGAGGATGTTCCTGGTGACTGTGTCAGGCTTTGCAGACTCACAACTAGTGAGGAAGAAGATGATGAGATTCTGTTAGTGCACTGAGAAGCCTTTATCAGCCTCCCTATTCTGATTTTGTGCCAACACAGTGAGCCTTACCAGGTTCAACCAACAGCCTGAGTCATAAAGTACATTTACACGCGCAGTAATATTGAAGCTTTTTGTATAGTCGAGCTGCAGACTTCATCTGACTGTATATATAACACAATTTGAATGCAAATATTTGAAGGATTAAATACATGTTGAGCATCACCTCTGTTTTTTGGGAAATGTCACAAGGCCAATTGTGGTCTGAATAGCGTGTATACATGCTGGACGAAGCTGAAATACAGTCACGCCTGGGTCTGTTAGTCTGACTTTGCAAAAAACAGACTGGTATTATTTCAGTCAGGCTAAAGCGTTTACATGACATTTGAAAAAGACAGATTATTGCTTTAGTTGGACCGAAATTGAAGTGCATGTAAACATACAGTATCGTTCAAAAATTTGGGGTCGGTTTGTTTTTTAAAGAAATTGATATTTTATTCAGCAAGGATGCATTACATTGATCAATTGACAATAAAGACTTTTACATTGTTACAAAAATGTCAAATAAATGCTATTCTAGAATGTAACGATAAAATATTAAGCAGCACAACTGTTTTCAACATTGATAATACGGTAATAAGTGTTTCTTGAGCAGCAAATCCGCATATATATTAATGATTTCTGAAGGATCATGTGACACTGAAGACTGGAGTAATGATGCTGAAAATACAGCTTTGCCATCACAGGAATAAATTAAATTTTTAAATATATTACATTAGAAAAAGTGTGATGATATTTCACTATTCTTTTTCACAATATTACTGATTTACTGTATTTCTGTTCAAATACATGCAGCCTTGGTGAGCAGAAGAGACTTTTTTCAAAAAAATTACAACAATTCTTAGCAACCCCAAACTTTTGAATGGTAGTGTACTTGCAGATTTGGATCCTTGTAGTTGCAGAATGTTTGCCCTGTCCGAGTAGAACCCCGGTGAGTCGACCTTAGCTCAGACACTGCAGTTTTTTTTTCTTTGGTTATACTTGATTAGATGATCTCACAGTTCAGCTCCAGCATTCAGTATGATTGTTCACATGCTAGAAATCACCAAAAACATAATAAATGTGGCTACAACACTGAAGCACACATATGTGCATAAATCCCTTATGGAATATCATGTCAATAACACAGAACTTCAGATGCCTGAATCTCTACTTCTCATCAATAACATTCTATTTTGACCTTCAGAAAGTCTGAAAAGACTTCAGAGATCTCCTCTTACCTCCCCAACGCCTTATAAGAGATTCACCGTGTCGCCTAGAGAGGGTCACAACCCAGCACCATTTTTAGTTTCATTTTTATCTGAAGCAAACAGTTGTCTCACAATTATCCTTTACACAATCAGATCTGAATGTTTGTTGGTTGTGCTCTACGTTTTATATATATATATATATATATATATACAGTGAAGGAAATAAGTATTTGAACACCCTGCTATTTCGCAAGTTCTCCCACTTAGAAATCATGGAGGGGTCTGAAATTGTCATCGTAGGTGCATGTCCACTGTGAGAGACATAATCTAAAAAAAAAAATCCAGAAATCACAATGTATGATTTTTTTAACTATTTATTTGTAAGATACAGCTGCAAATAAGTATTTGAACACCTGAGAAAATCAATGTTAATATTTGGTACAGTAGCCATTGTTTGCAATTACAGAGGTCAAACGTTTCCTGTAGTTTTTCACCAGGTTTGCACACACTGCAGGAGTGATTTTGGCCCACTCCTCCACACAGATCTTCTCTAGATCAGTCATGTTTCTGGGCTGTCGCTGAGAAACACGGAGTTTGAGCTCCCTCCAAAGATTCTCTATTGGGTTTAGGTCTGGAGACTGGCTAGGCCACGCCAGAACCTTGATATGCTTTTTACAGAGCCACTCCTTGGTTATCCTGGCTGTGTGCTTCGGGTCATTGTCATGTTGGAAGACCCAGCCTCGACCCATCTTCAATGCTCTAACTGAGGGAAGGAGGTTGTTCCCCAAAATCTCGCAATACATGGCCCCGGTCATCCTCTCCTTAATACAGTGCAGTCGCCCTGTCCCATGTGCAGAAAAACACCCCCAAAGCATGATGCTACCACCCCCATGCTTCACAGTAGGGATGGTGTTCTTGGGATGGTACTCATCATTCTTCTTCCTCCAAACACGGTTAGTGGAATAATGACCAAAAATTCTATTTTGGTCTCATCTGACCACATGACTTTCTCCCATGATTCCTCTGGATCCTCCAAATGGTCATTGGCAAACTTAAGACGGGCCTTGACATGTGCTGGTTTAAGCAGGGGAACCTTCCGTGCCATGCATGATTTCAAACCATGACGTCTTAGTGTATTACCAACAGTAACCTTGGAAACGGTGGTCCCAGCTCTTTTCAGGTCATTGACCAGCTCCTCCCGTGTAGCTCTGGGCTGATTTCTCACCTTTCTTAGGATCATTGAGACCCCACGAGGTGAGATCTTGCATGGAGCCCCAGTCCGAGGGAGATTGACATTCATGTTTAGCTTCTTCCATTTTCTAATGATTGCTCCAACAGTGGACCTTTTTTCACCAAGCTGCTTGGCAATTTCCCCGTAGCCCTTTCCAGCCTTGTGGAGGTGTACAATTTTGTCTCTAGTGTCTTTGGACAGCTCTTTGGTCTTGGCCATGTTAGTAGTTGGATTCTTACTGATTGTATGGGGTGGACAGGGGTCTTTATGCAGCTAACGACCTCAAACAGGTGCATCTAATTTAGGATAATAAATGGAGTGAAGGTGGACATTTTAAAGGCAGACTAACAGGTATTTGAGGGTCAGAATTCTAGCTGTTAGACAGGTGTTCAAATACTTATTTGCAGCTGTATCTTACAAATAAATTGTTAAAAAATCATACATTGTGATTTCTGGATTTTTTTTTAGATTATGTCTCTCACAGTGGACATGCACCTATGATGACAATTTCAGACCCCTCCATGATTTCTAAGTGGGAGAACTTGCAAAATAGCAGGGTGTTCAAATACTTATTTTCTTCACTGTATATATATAATATATACTACCGTTTAAAAGTTTGTGGTCAGTGAGGTTTTTTTAATGATTTTGAAAGACGTCTTTTATGCTCACCAAGGCTGCTGTAAAAACTGTAATTATAGTAATGTTTTTTATGCATCCTTGCTAAATAATTTTTTTTTTAAATCATACTGACCCCAAACTTTTGAACGCTAGTTTAAGATTTGATACCCTCAAGACTACTGGAGCTTTGTGCTGATTTAGCGATGATATATCATCTTTTTGTATTTAAGGTTTGTTTTGTAATGTAATGGCAGGTCCAGCAATGACATGAGTTATGTTAAGAAGCTTATCTTAAGGGAAGCAGAACTCAGGGATTGTATAATGATTAATGAGAGAGAGAAGCAGTTAACATGGATTTCTTTGTTAAGCTGTGTCTGAAGTTCTGAAGCCATCAGATTCAGGACATCACAGAGTCATCGGAAAATGACTCAATATCACATTTGTGTTTGAGCTCACACCAGTTAGTGTCTTTGTTTTTCAATTTCATTTGCATTCATGCATTTAGCACTTGAGGGACTTGTTTGCCAGTAAGATTACGTCGCTGCCTTTTCCATGAATGTATGTCCTTGTTTTAAAATGTAGTGCCACATACACTGTGCAAGTCATACTTGCTGCTTTAGCACACTTGGTCCTGGTCCAAGCTTGGAAATAAGAACTAATCGAACTAAAAAGCTGGTCCCATCTTTTAAGGGTCAGTATGTTCCTTCATCTCATTCTCTCTGCTGGCCGACTGCCTGTTATTTCACACATCTCCTCCATGCTCAGACTGGAGGATCTCTGATCACAGAGGTTCAAGAATGGCATTTCAGAGATTGACAGATTTTATACAGCTGCAAATGATGTTTTATTACAGTGTGAAACATTTAGATTCAGTGCCATTAGAGAAGTCGTGCATTTTCTAGGTTCAATTAAATGGCTTTAAAAAAGTACTTCTAAAATACTTTACTTGCTTGCCGTTTCTGAGACAATTTCTTTGACATTTTTTTAAATAGTGTCCTTTTATGTCCTGAATAATTCAAATAAAATTCAATAGAAGAGATCAATCAGCAGATACAAATACACAGTAAAGGCTTTGAGGTTATTCAGCCAGCAGCTTGAAACCTATAGACCAGTGGTTCTCAAACTTTTTGACTTGGAGGCCAACCACACAACATTTGAAGACTCCCATTTTAATAACAAAAACTTGCGGTCTTGAAATATTTAATTAATCAAGATTAAGTTTGTGTTTCCACAAGTTTCAAGAACTGTTTGTACTTTGATATCAACACTATGTATTAAGGGAAACTAAGAATTATTTTGATTTTGTGTGTGTGTTTAGCGTTTTAATTAAGTTATGGTAATATAATTAACTTAAACATTTTTAAGTCAGCCCCCTTGGAAGTTTACTGGGGGCCTGTGTTTGAGAACCACTGCCCTGGACCTTCTTCTTTTTTTCATTGCAGTCTATTTTTGCCTTTTGTAAATATATATTTAACATTTAAAGTTTTTCCTCCCTTCCAAACTGGTTGTGTATGTGTGGTAATGGTCAAGGTGGCTACATGTTTGGTTTTGATGAATTTCATTTCCTGGATGGATGAAAAGTACTTTGTGTTTACTTGTACCTTGCATTAAACGCACATTTCTCCATTAGATATCGACTAATTGATGTGTTATGAGTCATTCATAAACATAATCTTCCCTGAAGAACACAATTTAGTCTTTTAGCATATATAGACCAGGGGCCATATTACAGAAACTTCCTGTCAGAAGATGAGATCCTAAATCTCACTATAGATACTAAACAGATTTTGTATGTTTTTGTAATATACTGTAAGCTGTCTCTATGATGCGCCCTCTGGAGGTCGCATTTACCTTCGAAATGAGACCGCATATCTTTACTCATACACACCAGAGTAACACAATTACTACTTGCAACCTTTTTTAGAATTACATTTAATGTGCTAATATTGTTATTGATAAACACCTTTTAACAATTTTACAAAACAAGTATATCAGCATACATATCTATAGTGCATCCAATATGAAACATATGTATGCTTAATTACATACGTTTCACACTTTACTAATGTCAGGAATGTGATCTCACAATGAATCCCTGATGTATTTGAAATTGTAATATTTACATTAAGATTTCGTGAGCTTAGAATTATAAGGTTCTATCTCCGTTTAGGGTAGTTCTGAGATATTGAGCATCAAAGTTTTTACATCCCAGCTGGCAGAACTGTTGGAACCTTTTTATTTTATTAATAACTACTAACAATATTTTTTTTTTTACAAAAATAACACCACACAGGCATTAATAAACACCTAATGGATCAGATTATGTAAAAAACTCAATTTCGACCAAAAGTGGAGTTAGAACCTTATAATTCTAAGCTCACGAATTCACTGTACTGTGCTTTTCATTGTGCCTTCGCCGCTGTGGGCAGTGAGAGCATAAACACTGCTAGTCTTAGCAGACATCACTGAGCTGGACACATGGAAAGAGACGAGCACTTCATACAGGGTATGATCATGTGTCTTGAAAGATCTGACCTGAAGAGGGCACTCAAGTGCAAAACCTCTAAACAACTCCTTCAGATCCAGAAATCTGTTTGTCAGACTTCAGTTTGGTGGTCAGTTTCAAATGAAGACATGGATATCATCACTGTTGCATATAGCTCAATGGAATGTCCATGTTTAGTGCCCAAAAGAGACAAATGTCTAAAATATCTAAAGGCATTAATTGGTGGAGGACTACATCTCCTTTTGGATAACAGTTGAAAGTGTCTGCCTAGCAGGATTTCTTTTAAATGTAAAGCACCTTTTATGTAAATAATATTATTCAAGATGAATGAACTTGGAATATGTCATGGTTCCTATCATCAGCATAAGGCTAAAAGACTGGCAGTGCTAATGAGTGCTGGGGTAGAGCCTCTGTTAAACAGTGGCAAGAGATTGTTGCTTATTTAGGAAGCATGGCAATACATTTAGCGTGCAATATGCTAAAAATAGGCAACTACATTAAAGTGCCTAGACTATTCTTGCATAGACAGTTGAGCGAAGCTAGACATTATTACGTTGTTTTGTTTTTTTGTGCTTGAGGGAGTAAGTTATTATTAAGAGGACTGGATGTCAAGCCCTAATCCTCTAGAAAGTTCAGACTTACAGGTGGAGTTTAGATTTCAGAAGACTGGGTTAAGAGGTAAACAGGCTTCGACAAGTCCCCTTCACTCACAGGGGATTACTAATAAAAAGTCTACTTAAAGTCAAGATAAAACCTCAAATACAGAGAGAGATCCTGTAAGGCACATGAGAATACACCAACAGTTCTCAAAAAATTAACAACTCCCAGAGAAAACACGATGACGACAGAGGAATTCACTTCCGACAGGACAGGAGGAGGGTGCGTTCAATTACAAGGTGATGTCCGGACAAATATGCGAGAGGAGAACTGTTTCAACTAAGAAATGTGATGTCTGAGCGAGAAAAGATAAAACTTCTTTTTCTTCTGCTGTGATGGCTGAGTCTCAGAGGAGCTTCTGGGGAGCATCTCCTCACATACAGCATCAGACAAAGAAAACACTGAACAACGGATGGAAAACAGGTTTGGAATGACCTATTCCAAACAGGAGTGCAAGAAGTCCTGTGCTGATTCTCACAGCTCAGATTTTTCTGTAAGAGGCTGTATTTCAGAAGGATCTTCCTGGGGGAAGACCACATAACACAACTTCTGTCCCAGATAGGTGACTTTCTCTGAAACACATGCACATTTACAGATGTCAGACGGTTTTTCGTTGCAGAGTGTTAACAAAACAATGCAAAGAAGTTTTGGCTGGTCTTACTCACCCATGGCACTGTAAACCCAGTATGGTTTGTTCTTCCATTGCACTCCAATGAAGTAGATGGGGACTCCAGTGAGCATGATGACCAGCCCCATACCACACACCACAGGCTCCGAGTACAGACTGAAGCCCAGCAACACCGCCCAGAACACTAGATAGCTGAAAGGGACCAGCAAGTTTACCTGCACAAAGGGAGAGAAGAAGAGGGAGTTGAATAAAACTAAAACACTGACATGTCAATCCATCTTCCTGATGAGGTCTGTAGGTGGCAACTTAACTACCTTGATGGGTCTGAACAGTTTGGGTTTCTTCCATCTGTAGTACAGCAGCCCAGCTATAGTGACTCCATATGAGAGATAGTTTATAAAAGACACGTAGTTTATCAAGTTATGAGTGTCCCCGATACACAGGATCACTATGGTCGCCGTACACTATGGAGAACAAGAGAAAGACACTTAGTCCCTTGAAGGTTTTTGACATTTCTTCTGGCATTTTATGTTGTAATAATGACAGCACTGTCTCAAACTTTTTAATTAACATGAATTGGGAATGTTGATTTATTAAATTAATTAACAATGATTCATTTTGTGATTCTAGAATGTTAAAGATTCTCTAGTTCTTCAATAAAAAACATAAGTTATTGAGGGGGAATATAAGATTCTCAGTTTGGATTTAGATTTTTTACATTTATTATTAAGTTAAATAAATTGTAGTCAACCAGTGACCCCCTTGGAAGTTTGCTAAGCCTCCCCTGCTTGAGAACCCCTTGTCTAATTTAAATCAAGTCTGCACACTCTTGCTTCCAAATGTACTGTTAAATTGTTATCTCACCATAAATTTGATGGCAAATCCGTGAAGTTCAGTCTTTTCCAATGTTTCGATTAATTTAATTTAAGGGATTTAAATTTTAAGTGGCGTGACAGTTATCGTAAAAGGGGCACATAAACAGCCAAGTTTGCACCCTTTTTTAGTGCAGTGGTTGATTGACAGGTCCTTCACTTCTGTCCAGAACGCATCAGGACAGATTAGCGAGTGTTTATCAAAAGTCCAATGTGATCACGTGAGTTTTCTATTACCTCTCAATGCGGTTTGAGTGATCTGTTTACAAAACATTCTGGACCCCATTTAGACCTGAATTGGATCAACCAAATCATGCAGACTGAAAGCAGTGTTATGTTGCATGTGCTCTGTGTGAATAGCTCTTTCTCTCTCACACAAACAAGCAGGGCAGGGATTGGTGTGCAGCTCTTAAGGTGGATCATAGCCAACAGGTAGGGCAGGTGACCCTCTCTGGCGCCCGAGAAACACAACCTGTGGAGGATGTGCAATGAAGCGGTAAATACTCTGGTTTCAGGGTTGCTGTATTAAGCCAGTGTGATAGTGCTTTTGTTTCTTTACCTAGAAGAGGTAAACAAGTATCCGTTAATCCCCCCAAAGGTGGAAAGAGCTACAGAGATGGGCATCACCCAGGAGAACATTCCTAACAGCTTCTCACCAAATGTCTGCAACACAGCACACAAAAACAGATGGCGATTTATCAAAGCACCTGATAGATAGTATGTTGTTTTCGCAGAATAATGCAGAAGAGGTCAGAGAAACTCACCACAGCAACAGCGTTCGACTCTAGTAGCTCTTGAGGGGACATGGAGGTGAAGTACGCAATGTTGGTGAGAGTATAGACGAGCGTCACCAGAGGGATGGAGATGTAGATCGCACGTGGAAGATTCCTAGACAGATACACCAGAAACCATAAAACACCATAAGCTGTTTTGGGCTCATTTTCTGTAAGATTTATAAAAAGTGTGTACACAAAAAGTGAGGCAGACCAACTATATGTGCAAAAGTGAATGTTAAAAATCTGTGAAAATCAAGTATGAAAAAAATTTATGAACAATTAATAGTTTTAATAAGCTTATAGATAGGTTAATAATTTTTTGGCTAATTAATTTGGTTATTTAATTATTTTTGCTATGTTTTGCTTCTTTTTGTTGACACTTGACAACCTTTTAATTTGTAGCCCAGATTTTTCTTGAGAAAATGTGACAAAGCCTTTGGCAACAGGAGTGCTGTTTCTGCCATCCAAACGTGCTTGAAACACAGAGAGCATCTCAAATAGCCGCAAACTAATCCTTTCTGTGACCTGGTTTGTGCATTTCCAACAACTTGAGCACTTTTGACGAGGGTTTGGAATACGGTACTCGATGCTACGCGGCATGAATAAATTATGCAGATTATGGATGCTTGCTTGTTTCACCATTTGCTGCTTCTATTTATACTGTTGCTGTATTTATTGTCACTTGTTGATTGAAATTATTTCACGAGTTCACACTTACATACAATTAGAGGGAGTAAAGTTTAATGCGTATTTGGCGTGCTGTCCAGGGGGAAGGCCCGAACCCAGAGTACTCCCCGTATGTAAGTGGTTAGGACTAGAAGTGTGGAGAGGGGGCGGTGGAGGGATGCTGCTAAACTGACAATGGACTGAGCTGAGATTGCTGAATCTATATATACCTCTTGTCGTTGATTGTTGAGTGTTCCTCACTCGTGTTAATTATCTGAACGTGCTTCTCCCGAACTTTGTTAATAAAACATCATTTATCAGTTAGTTGTTGTTTGGTTATTGAAAGCGTTTTTTTTTTTTTTTATACATAGAATTACTTAGGCTTACCATCACGTGGTTTGTGTGTTAAAGGAGGTCTATGAATACATGTACCTGTTTGTGTGTTATTCTGTGCTGATAATATAATGGTTATTCCATTGTTCTGATTGCATTTTGTTAATGGAGAACAAAGAATATTTACTCGGCAGTAACCGCACTTAAACCATGTACATCTCCCCACGAGTCCCCCGAAGGCACATTGGGGGCCCCAGGCGATCGCCTGTAGGATGGCCCGACCCTGATTTTGACACGGTAAAGACTAATAAAGACTCACTTGCGAGGCTCAACCACTTCCTCAGTGACGTAGTTCAGGAAGTTCCATCCACTGTATGCAAATGAGGCCTGCAGGAAAGCCAGAGCAATCTGCCCCACTGACGGATCCTTTATGAACTTAAAAGCTGCCTGAGGCTCCAATGCTTCATAGTGTCCTAGAGAGAGAGAGACATATATATGGAAAATATCTGTTTAATTCATACAGGATTTGCATTTGGCAGACACTTTTATGCAAAGGGTCTTGCATTGCATTTCAAAGACCTCAATCAGTGTCTCTATAGCTATATGCTCTACTGATTGGGCTACAGGAATACTCACCAAATGTCATATCTTTGTTTTGTTTAATTCATAAAACACTGTATTTTTTCACATGCTCTTGGGATCAATCTGTTCACATTCATCCTGACACTCCAATGTCATCGGTTTGATTTTATTATTCCACCACATAGGCAGAGCCTCCAAAAAGCCTTTCTCTCTACTGTCAATCAAGAGTGAAACTGCACTACTCAGTTCTCTCATTTACTCAATTATTTATCTTGTCAGTTCAGGGAATGCCTCCAGACAAGCACACTAAATAAAAATATAAATAAAAAGTCTGCCCATAACGAGTCACAGCCATAACCTGCTGCTTTATTGTAATATTACTCAGTTGTGTAAAAGACAGTTCACATTGTTAAAACATTTCTGAAATGGAGGCTTAATTTTTGCATTAGTGTCACAAGTATATGCTACAGTCTTAGCTTAGTTTATTATGAACTGCCTAAATTAAAAGAATCAGCTATATACTGTACTGCTTTACTTTAAAGAAATATCCTAACATTCTCTGATTCAACTAACATAAATAAATTATTGTAAAATAGAGGTTGTGATATTGAGTTATATATAAATTCCATTTTGGCCAGAAGTTTTCCCTGATTTGCAGCCTGGAGTTGATGCTGTCTGTTCACAAAAAAAGCCAATCTGTAGATTTTTTTGGGCAGTCAGAGCTGACAGATTTTGCAAAAATTCACATAGTGTATCCGGATGTGCCAATAAGCATAGTGACATGTGCCATTGGTTTCTGTGTGTCAGATGCCATGTCACGTAATGTTAAAACCGTTTCTGGAGAGTTGTCTGCTAGTGTGTGATCCTCAGTCGTTTAGTGTATGATGTTTTATTCTGTAACCATTTACAAAGTCTGAACGTGTATAATGCCTAGTGTTGTTGTTTTTTAATCTGTTCAGATTTGAAAAGTCGTGTAGTGTATTCCAGCCTTAAATTTCACTGGTTCAAGTTTTAGTAGGGGTGATTTATGAACCAACCCATCATTGTGCAATTGAGTAAGGCACTAAACCGCAGGTTTCTTTGAGGGGGATATACCTGTAATAAATGTATTGTAAATCACTTTGAACAAGAAAGTACATCACAAGTAACTCACAATACAAGACCTACCACTAGATGTCACAATTGAAAAAATAAATTGGAGTTAAAGGGTTAGTTCACCCCAAAATTCTATCAGTAATTACTCACCCTCATGTTGTTCCAACCCCGTAAGACTTTCGTTCATCTTCGGAACACGAATTAAGATATAAGATCTGAGAGCTGGATCACTCCTCAACAGGCTTCTAAGGGACTGAAACTTGTTCCCCCGAAAAGCTATTAAAGACATCGTTAAAATAATCCAAGTGACTACAGTGGCTCAATCTTCAGTTTATTAAGCGACGAGAATACTTTTTGTGCGCAAAAACTAACAAAAATAACGACTTTATTTCAACTATTCGTTTCTGTCATGATTCTGCCCTCTTGTCCCTGATTTTCTCTAGTCGTGAGGCGGGATCATGACAGAATCATGTTTTGTGTACAAGCGCATGGCCTATTGTTTGGGCCATGTGCTTGTGTTGTCTCGTTACATAACCCCACCCCCTTGTTATCCTCGTCTTGTCATTATTGTCTAGTTAGCTTCACCTGTCCTTGTCATTAGTGTCTTCCTATATTATCCCCTTGTGTTTGCTGTCCTGTGCCGGTTCTTTGTGTGATCCACTGTGAGTATTTATCTATGGTATTGTCCAGAGAGAAGTTCTGATTCTATGTTTGCTGTTTGTTTACTGTCTAGTTAATTGTCAGTCATAGTCCACTTTAGTCACTCGTTGTCCTGTTCATGTTTTGCCCCCTCGTGGGTTTTGTTTTGTTTCCCTGTTTATTGTTCATAAATCGTGTGTCTAGCATTCTGTCTGCGCTTGGGTTCATCCTCCACATTCATAACAGTTTCCTTCTCTGTGGGCCTCGTCAGTTAACGTAGTGTGATAGCGTAGTGCTACTTCACACGCAGGCTCACTATTGGCTGATGCTGGTCGTGTGTGTGATGCGTGTGACGTCCACCTAGTGCTGCACGATTAATCATATCGCAATCGTAATCGCGACGTTAAGCCTTTGCGATTATATGCTGCGATTTTATATGAAATAAACAAATTAGGGCTATTAACGCACCATCTGTTATTTTTCGTCATCCTTTGGCTAGTGTAACATGATCCCGCTCTTATTCGTGCGAAAACCATTCTTGCACGACTAGTCAAAAGAGAGCGCGCTGTCTGTAAATGTCCTGACTGTCACCAAAGTCTCTTTCGCGCTTGAACGAACAATAAAACTCAATTATGCCAAAATATCGTTTTGTCAAGTATCTTCATAACATAAGAGCAGTTTTATGATGGACGTAAAAAGTTGTGAGAATGAGGCGCGTGTGAGAGATCCGCGTCTCTGACAACAACAGCGGCTGCTCTTAAAGCGCCAGCATCCAATAATGCCTCTGTCAGTAAAGTTAATCAAAGATCAAAGGGGACAGAGAAAATTACTCGGTCGGTGATCTTGATTAAATAACTTTTGTAGCTTTAATAAGGATTAGGGCCTAGTCTATATATAATTTATGCAAACTGTTTGATAACTTTATTCAGTTTCTGTATATGTCCTACCTGTTAGACAGGAAGGGCACAGGTAAATATGACATTTATTATGGGTTTATGTGAGGATTGTTTGAAGTTTACTTCAATTAAAAGCTGTTATATTTTTTTGAAGCTTTAAAATGTTTCTATAAAATTGATAGCTTTCACTTGTAATGACAGAATCACTGTAATGTTGGATGGCTCTAATGTCATTTTTATCCAGACATCAATGGTTTATTGATCATTAAAGGTGTTATTAATAATTTAGTTGTTGTTGCTAGTTTGAGTGGAGAAATACACATTAATACACAGAAGTATCACTAATCTGTGTGCATTTTGCTTTAGAACCAAGTAAGTTGACTCATGAAACCATTTGTTTATTATATCGCAATCGCACATCGCAATCGCAATATTGACTTCAATAATCGCAAGATGACATTTTCCCCAAATCGTGCAGCCCTACGTCCACCACAGAAGCGCTACGCAGTTTTACTACGTGAGGCCGACCGAGAAGGAAACGAATAGTTGAATAAAGTCGATATTTTAGTTTTTTTGCGCATAAAAAGTATTCTCGTCGCTTAATAAACTGAAGATTGAGCCACTGTAGTCACTTGGACTATTTTAACGATGTCTTTAATAACTTTTCGGGGGAACAAGTTTCAGTCCCTTAGAAGCCTATGGAGGACTGATCCAGCTCTCAGATTTAATAAAAAATATCTTAATTAATTGTTCCGAAGATGAACGAAAGTCTTACGGGGTTGGAACAACATGAGGGTGAGTAATTACTGACAGAATTTTCATTTTTGGGTGAACTATCCCTTTGAAGTAGTTCCTCCCAAAATTAGCAGAAGAAAAAACAACATGAGGGTGAGTAAGTAATAAAGTTTTAGATGATTTCCTCTCCTTTTTTTAACAGCCCATTTTTTTCCCCATGTTTTTTTATTTATTATTTCAGTGGACTGGACCCACGCAAAGTCATTCTTTTGCTTTTTGTTCATTAGATAACAGGTTAGGACTGGCAGCAGCTGGCATGTGATGGGAGTGCTTGATGATTCATGGCATTTAACTGTGGGAATTAGTACTAGATGTGAGTTATCATACTCTTTTCCTTTCTCTCCTTTGCCTACTCTTTATTTCTCTTTTTTTAATCTCTTAACCTCATTCTCTGCTTTAGTGGTTTACACCACTATAGCAAAATTCTGTTCAGGAAAGTGTTAGATTGCTTATCTGTACAACAGTTTGGCCTAACAACTGAAACTAAGGGAAAGATCAATAGAGTATAGCATTTTGATACCCCTAATGTTTAATAATTAACATTACTGTACATTTATAGACCTGCTTTAGTACTTCATACTGCATGGATTTTTTTTTTTTTTTTGTAAACCGCATAAAAACCCTCTTTTTTGAGAGAGAATAGCATGTTTCATGAAAGATGACAGCTGGCAAGAACATACGTGTAAATTGTCCAGACAGTCATACACACACACACACCTTTGATAATCTGGACCATTCCAACTACTATGATGAGAACAAGGGCCAGCAGCTTCCCCACAGTGAAAACATCCTGGATCCGTGTCCCCCAGCGCACACTGGAGCAGTTCACCCAAGTCAGGAACACTGTAAACACACACAGAGAACACAGTTATTCATTCCCATATTCCAAACTCACGAGAATAATTTCCTTGAAATATTATGAAAAATATTAGCAATATACATAAAAGGAAAATCAAAAACATTATGTCATTTATAAATAAAGACCATCACATATTAAGAACAACTGTCACACTTTTTGGATGTCTTATCAAAGAGCTGTTTCATGAGAAAAACTCCATCATAAGTGTCATAAGGACAAATCAGATTGTGATTCAGTAATGGAAGCAGCGTGGTTTTGTTGGCAGAGCAGCACTAACTGGTCACATGGTCCATTTTTATTAGCTTAATGAGGGGAAATAAAGATCAGATGTAACTTATTTTACTGCTGCAGGTAAAACACTGACCCATTCATGGCTAAGTGGTTCTCAACCAAGGGGCCAGGGCCCACTCAGCAAACTTCCAAGGGAGCCTCAAGATAACTTAATGACTTTTAAAAGAAAAAAAATAAGCATTGAAATCTGCTAAAGCAACTAAAAAACTAAATATTTCTTATTTTATAAGAACCAGGGTTCCCACAGACTTGGAATACCAGCATAAATGATGTAGACGGTTACCTCGTCTACCTTAGAGATGTATTTGGTATCTATCTTTATACATCACAATTGGGAGTTCTTTAGAAACAAAAAAAAGTAGTTTATCAAGGGGCATCAATGCAACACAGCCTAAAGCTGACAGGTTAAAAAACTATACATCCACAAATGGAAGTACAGGCATTATAGGCCACTGCTTGTCTGTACATCTGTGTTGAGGTTAGTGGCTTCTGTGTTCAGCTGCATTGTGTAACAGGTCCGGTGTAGATCCGGTACACAGAGGTCCGTCTCCAGGGCTTGACGGCACGGTATACCCAGGCATGCCGAGGGAGACACTGGGCAAAGGGGAGAAGGGTTACCCCCACTCATCCATCAATGGCCGGAATTACCCGCCCACACACGAAAACACATGCGGGGCATCTGTCAGACCCCCCTAGACAAACAGCTTCCGATGCCCTACAACAAAACGGCCCAGACGCCAGCTGAATTTTTGGCCAGAGTAAGCAGTCGACAAGAGCAGCTCACAGCCTGCAAACTAACAGCTAACCTGCTCAACCTCATCCATGCATGTAATCCTGAGCTCAATACACACCACCTGTGAACCTCCATGCCCTGACAGGACCTTAAGAGTCACTGCAATATTTTCATAGGTATTGTGCTCTTAGGCACCTTAAAACTATAACAATAACAATATGATAAAAACATGTTCAAATTAAAAAACTTAAAAAACATTGACAACATGGCAACATACATAGGAGATAGTTCACTCAAAAAATTTAAATTTCATCATTGTTTACTTACTGGTGAAATTCTTTCTACATGTTTTATCTTACACAGAATAAAGTCATAATCCCTTTAACATAAATTATTAATATTAATGAATGTAAATGTGTTGTGGTCACGTGGGCAATTAAGCATTTTATAATATAGGTTCACAACAGTTACAGGGCCCTATCTTGCACCCGGCGCAAATGACTTTGTACACTGACGCATGTATCATTCGTATTTTGCACCCGCGCAAAGCGGACTTTTCCCTCCACAGACGCACGCCGGCAAACTAGAGAATGAACTTGCGCTCCCTGGGCGGTTCAGCGCAAAAAAGGAGGCGTGTTCCGGCGCAAACAATCCCTGGTGCTATTTTGCAGTTCCAGAAAACAATTGCGCCACTGACCAGAAAAAACTACTCTAAAGTCAGTGGCGCGTTGCGCGTACATTCAGATTTTTTTTTTAAGCGCGCATGCTTGGTCATAATACAGAGTGTGAACAACGCGCATACACTGTAGATCCACACTCTCATCTACACAGATGCATTTTCCTTTTTGCAAATTATACATTATTATAAGGAAAAATATTAAAACACGAGGGAAATCATTGTTGTGTCCATGACGATGGGAAAAATAGGCATGAAGCTTACATATTCACCCAAATTATTATATGCATGTAGGCCTATAACCGAAGCTAATTTGGGTGGGTTTGTCCCATCTCCAATGTCACTTCTCTTTCTTTTACGGCGGTGACGTGAACATCGATCTCCTCGGCTGTGGACCGATTCTGAAGCGCTCCTGGTAAATGCGCCGTTATAATAGTATTGCGCCATGGAACAAGCGCACCTCGTTCATCATGCTGTTAAAGGGAATGTGATATGACGCTCTGATTGGTTTATTTCAGGTTACGCCCAAACCACACCTATGAATAATGAATCTACTTCAGACCAACCTCTTTTAAACTTGCGTCGGGCGCAAGAGTCATTTATTCCACCGGTAAAATAGCAACAGCGCCTAAGACCCGCCCACAAAGTTACTTGGGCTTCGCGCTTGATACTTGCGTTTCAGATCGTTAAAATAGGACCCACAGTGTTTGCCATGGTTTTGTTTGCTCTAGTTTGGCTTTAAAGTATCTGACTCCAGCTCCTTCTGTTTTGTATCACAGTGCAGGAGTGACTAAGAGTGGCCAAATTAAGTTAAATGAACACAAAGCTAATGAGAGGAGAATTCTAATCAAGTGCCAACAGCCTTGAAATCTGCCA
Organism: Semotilus atromaculatus; assembly: GCA_031834385.1. Classification (NCBI taxonomy): domain Eukaryota; kingdom Metazoa; phylum Chordata; class Actinopteri; order Cypriniformes; family Leuciscidae; genus Semotilus; species Semotilus atromaculatus. The sequence goes on along the minus strand of JAULUF010000009.1, from coordinate 15,851,809 downwards.
AAATACAACCACTCACTCCAAACTCCTGAGAGGGACGTCCCTCTACAGCTAATTGACCGATAAAGCCAACAAAAGATGCACTAAATACACAAAAATGTGCAAAACATTACAACTCTCAGTGGCCAAGGCCTAAAATGAGTACTATATTTTTCATGTTTACTCAGTATTATAGATCGCAGGCTTTTTAAAAAGTTTTATTTAAAGAAAGACATTACTAAATAAATTTGATAAATAAAACCTCTTCAAGATTGTTTGAAAAAGCAACCCACGTGGATACCAGGTTAAGATAGGCCTACTGTGCAAAACTGTAATATAGGCAAAAGGTTGGCTACTTTGAAGACGCTAAAACACAATTTAATTTTTTTGTCACTGCGTAATTTATATACCATACGTCCTTTTGTTTAGCTTATTCTTGATGGTATTTTGACTAGTATTGTCTCTTTACTTTTATTTGACAGTATTTATGCATTTATAAATGTATCTTTTCCAAATGATATGGCTGTTCAGAGACATGCTGTCAGCCCTTTCATCAGAAGACATAAATCTGAGAAACAAGAGTTAGTTGAGTCACATGAACATCTCTTTCAATCTCTAGAATGTGTGCCCTTTACTTTTACACAAGAGAGAAGCTTCCAACACACTCATAAACCTATAAAAAGTACAAAGCATTAGTGACACACATCTTTTCTTTGACATCAAATTTGAGATCAAGTTATTTTATGCTGTATTGTATCATGCAGATTAAGACTCTCAGCAAAGGTATGTGTGTCCAGTCCAGCAGAGAGAGTGTGTGTGTGTGTGTGTGTGTGTGTGTGTGTGTGTGTGTGTGTCTCTCTTTGTAATCTGACTTCAGCAGACAGAGCTTGTGACATTCATTCAGAACATTCAGAAGGGGTGGGCAAATGTAACACATGTCGCAATATAGACAAATTCTCACACAGTGCAACTAAGAACATTCACTCACACATAAACAAAGGTTCATACATGCATAAGTTTACCACTAAAAATATACACTGCAGTGCATCAACACAGGTACAGACAGCTTGAAGCCAAAACCTTTTTTGAATTAAATGAGAATTGCGGCAGTAGACAGGATGTAGTAATCATACACACAACATATGGGGCAATTACAGATACAGTATACATTAGTAATCAATGTTTGAAATGCCACAGAAAGTGTATTTGATGTACAGTATATATAGCATTATTTTCAATTAATATATCATTAATTTTATGGACCATGGTAAAAAAAAACAATTTATTTCCCACCAATTCACAAATATTTGTCAATATTTATGTTGATATACTTTATTTATATATGTTCATATAATTTTTATACATTGATAATTTGTTTATATTTTAATATTTTTAAGTTATCTTTTACATATGGTGTAACGTTTTGTGGTGCTGTCTATTAAAATTTAAATCTGTTTTAATGGCTGTTAATTGCTTATTTCTTTGAACTTAGTTTTGAGAAGTAAGTAAGCCTAATCTTTTAAAGATTATGTTACAAATAACATAAAAGTTAACATTATTGTTTTGTCACATAACTTTTGTCTTACAGTTACATTTCTTTAAGTTGCAATCCAGTAAATTCCTCTTCCTGTCATTTTCCTCACAACAAACTTCCTATGGGGGTGGCCAATTCAATTCAAATTCCATCTCATGGACTGAAAGGGAGCCAGTTCTTTAACTCTGAATTTCGTCCAACCTTACTTCAATCCCCACCACTGAAAGACCCAACAGAGGTTCATGAACACGTGACAAGAAAGTCAAATTTGTGCATCCAATGCATTTTTTACAGTGCAAGGGACATGTTTTGTTGGCGTTTTTGTGGGAACTGTGTGTGTAATATGTGTGAAAAATATGTGCGTAAAAGACCTCAGGTCTTTGGATGGTCCCCTGAGGTCTTTGGATGTCGCAGTTTAGGTTATTTGCTTGGTCTAAAGGTTAATGACAGACGATGGGAGGGAACGCGTTACAACTGTGCCCACCCTGAGCATGACTCACACACTCCAAACAGCTTATTAAAAAAATCATAATTCACTCTTCATTTGTCAGGTTTAAGCGGAGTTTTAGCGCTATTCACAAAATCCCGCCTCCATGCTCTTCTCCATCAAAGAGCATTGGGGTAGCCAGGACAACCGCAAGGTCCCCAAACAATACACAATACAGAAGACACGCCCACATGTTCCGCCGGCTCAAAGCCTGGCACCATTACGGAGTCTGACGCCACACAGAGTGAGGGTCAGGTGCCCTTATACCACAACATCAATACCAACTCCACCCTGTGATCTGGACCCAAACAAATACGTTCCTTGAATATTGGCCGAATCGGAGGAGAGCACAGTGATTTGGGATGCAGGTCTAGCATCCTTTGAAAGGGCACATACATGAGGTGTCTTCCTTAAATAGAGCATTTGGCCCTTGTCACCCTGCTCTCTAGAGTATGACTGACTCAAAGCTTTTGTTGGCTGTTCTTCAGGGCAGATTCTGGATTCTGCTGCCAAAAATAGGGATGGATGGCTCAACTCAGCCAGCACTGTCATTAGGACCACTGCCCTCACATTGACACACCCCCAGTACTCCTTTCTGAGAGCCCCTGTCCAGATCTGACAGGTCCAAACCAGCTGAGTCACGGGGCTCTTTGGAAACGAACACATACACACACGCATGCATAGACATACTGTACATTTGACTGGTTCATCTCCACCAGCTCCAAAAATATCCTGCCATGCACCCAACAGGGTTAAGAACCAGGATTAAAGCACTATAAAGTGGTATAGACACACAAGGGAGAGAAGGCAATTGAGAAAGAGAAAAATACAGAATGATAGACAAAACAGCGGCTCTAGATTCATCATGACGGAATATATTAGTCAGAAATAACTCTCTATGTCCTAGAGTAGTGGTTCTCAAACTTTTTTTTTCGCGCCCCCTCTCCCTTAAACCTTTAAAAAAATCTGCCCCGCCCCAAAATATTTGTATAAATAAAAACGGAAAGATATTTCAGTGATGCTTTGGATGAACAATATATAAAAGTTCACGTCATGAGCTCAGCTTCTTGTTCGTCTTTTCACCGGAACACGCACATCAGCAGAGTGGCGAGTTCACAATAGCAGCTTGAGTTTCGGTCCGCTGAAGAGGTGCTTTTCTACTTTTTCTGACCGCTATTCACGCACTTGAACGTCGTTGCAACGGCTATTTTTTGTTTGTTTGTTTTTCTACTGATCTCTCGCGTCCCCCCTGCAGTATCCTTGCCCCCCAGGGGAGCACACCCCACACTTTGAGAACCACTGCCCTAGAGATCAGGGGGAATTCCTCTGAGGCGGCAAGGGAGGCAGTGCCTCCTCAAAAACAATTACGAGAAAATGTATATTACAAATACAAAACAACGCAAATATTACAAAATGTGACTATACATAGTGTATAAATCACTAATTTTCCTAAAGTAACACTGTCCAACAGCGACACCAGCAAGTAAAGGTAGAGTGGGAGTCCGTGTTTCTCTTGCCTCCCCTTAGCCCACTGAGTTTTAACAGACCCCCTAAAGCGTGCAGTGGGTTTGATGAGGAGTAATTGAGAATGAATGAAGGGAAGTCACGTGAAAGGAGGCAATGCCTCTATCGGGCTATGATTGAATATTGGATAGGATTGGATATGATTGGTTTGTGCCATAAATCCCGCCTCTTGTTTTTGTGAGCATTCACGAATTGGTTTGAATGAGCAAAATGATGGTGTTTAATGGGAAGACAAATTAAAAAGTAAGTCACTTGGATATGACCGCTTTGTCACATCAAAATCACACTTGAAATGGCCTGATAACATGATGACTGTGGGGGGTTTTTTGTGAGCAATCAGCTTGGTGAAATAAAAGGTAGGCGACCACATGACAGAGCACTAAATCAGAGCTGACCTGAGAATGTCATATAAAACATCATTACTAATGGTGTGTGCTGTACTCACAGACGCAGGCGGTTGAGAGGACGCGGGTGGCGATGTATGGAGGCAGGCAGTTTGGGAAGGCAGGCTGTAGCACATAGTTGGAGAAGGTGAGCGCAATCACAGCCAGAGTTGTTGGGTACATGATCAACACTGCGCTCCACAGCAACAAGAACCTGTAAAAACACGTAAACAAATGGCCATCTTTATCATCACCAATTTACAACAAACACAGAATTCTGAGCAGTGTTAGTGTTGTAACTGAGCAAGCAAGTAAACACATGTGAATCTCCCTGAGGAGAAGTTCCCTTGTGTGCTTCACACACACAAACTGAGATATCCATATTGACATTTATGCATTTGGAAGCCACTTTCATCCAAAGCAATATATATTGGATCTGTTCATGAATCTCCTGGCAATCAAACCTATGACCTCGGCATTGTTAGTGCTGTTAGTGTATTCACTGTTTGAACTATATGAAAGCTGAGACAAACATTCAACAATAGACCTACCCCACCAGGCCCCCGAAGATCTCTGTCACGTATGAGTAGTCTCCACCTGATTTGGGGATGGTGACGCCCAGCTCTGCGTAGCAAAGAGATCCTAGGGCACAGATTCCTCCTCCGAGAACCCACACGATGAGTGAAAACCCCACACTGCCAGCATGATCCAGAACACCCTTTGGAGAGATGAAGATCCCTGAGCCAATGATGTTGCCTGAGAAAACAAAAGAAACCGCAATGGGTTGTTTAGTCTTCATATATTGTTCATATAATCTAAATTAAACTATTTGGATTGAATCATGAGGTCTTCACCTAATAATGCTTGCTTGATATTCTGTATTATAAATAAATAAATATAGACATACAAAAGCTGATTTTTGCAAAGTTGTGCAGATTAGAGCATTTGAAACAGTTTAATTGTACTGAATGCATGGGTGCACTGTAAATAAGTGAAGCAAAAATATTTGATGATGTGAGAATTTAATTATGCTGTCTATATCATGCTTTCATATCACTTGCATACTTGAAATACACTGCAGTCTTAACAAAATGATTGTTTAAATGAAAATCTTAGTTTTTTTTACCCGGTGCAAAGACAGTGTCCTTGCAGCTGTCAAAACGCTGCGGCACATTCCAAGCAAACGGACACGATAAATAAGATCAACAATGTTACAGTCAACATCAGTTGCGAAATCGAGATGAGAGTCCAGTATTCAGTAAAAGGTAAATGTTCTGCTTCATTGCATATATGTCTTAGTAAAACCACTCATGTGCAGTGCCTGAATGATAATGCCTCAGGAAACTTAAACAAAAGACTTTCAATTATACAAGGCTCAGCTACATTATGTAATCCTTTGGGTTCTCTCTTTGTCTGTGAGTGTTCACAATAATAGAATTTGGTAGTATTGAGTGGATGTGAATGTTTGCTCCCAGCGCCTCAGACCTGTACAGAAGATAAGGCATTAAAGTTGACGAGACCCAGCGCATCTCAAAAACAATCAGTCAAATGAGAAGATTCAAAGTTCCTGAATGAAGTTCACAGGGTCACTTGACTTTGACTGGTCGTACAACTCACAACATAATAACAATGTCCGCTTGCCTGATTAACAGAAGTATTAACTCCCCCGACAATGTTGTCAATGGATATTAAAGCATGTCATTTGCTGTTATTAAATTGTAGTTTATATCATCAAGAAATCGGTGATTGGTTACATCAGCTATAGACAAACGGTCAACCACAAGCCCAGACTATAATTAAGTTATGATGACGATGAATGAGGTTACATTGTGTCCATATTATTTAAAGTATTAAAAAGAAATAAACTTGAGTACTGCATGGGAAAATAGTTGTGAAGTAACTGATAAAACAGACGAAAAGTGTAAAGTAACTGATAAAATTTGTCATTGACCTTGAGTAATATCAGGAGGACATTCTAGCAAAGGAAAACTTTCCCATGTTCAGGAGGTAAATAAGTCACCAGATAAAATTCAGCAGTTATTTTGACTCTTATGAAATCCTTTGAGTAATCTGCAATCCTATACTCTTCTTAAAGGTGCTTTTCAGAATTATGTCAAACATTTATAATGGTGAAGGCTGTGAACAAAATTGCCTTACTACCCATAAAGCCACTAAACCATAAACATAACTGAAATCTACAGCTGCACCTGTATGCTGATGTTCCACTGGGACACCAAGCTCAAAACACTGAACCACTTTCACTTAATCTTATACAGCCTTACATTTTGGGGTAAAGGTCACGGCCACAATGAACAGTTAATATTAATTATATCTTAAACTTAATTTCGTATCATTGCTTCTTGTTAAAAATTAAAATCTCTATATAGAATAGAGACTAGCCATATGTTTCAGCAGTTATATATAAACCTGAGAAAATCTCCACAGTTACATCTAAACTCTTACACATGTGAGACTAAAATAAGGCCACATGTTTTATTTCACGTGACGTCTAACAAAATAATCTGTCAGGTTTACTGCAAGCAGACAGATACACAGTTCTTTCTGTTTTCAGTTGTATTACAGTATCAGGTCATTTTCAGAAACAAATCTTTATTTATAAATATAGAGTGATGCAGGTGTGTGTCTGTCTATAATATATATAGCCTATATATATATATATATATGTATTTATAGTTGAGAAATAAACATTTGTATCTTAAAATGACTTTAGTATATCAACATGTTTAATGAACTGTAACAGTGGAAACGTATATTAGCTTTTTTTTAATAGCCTGAGGAGTATACACTGGAGGGAAAAAATGTAACAACTAGTCTCCTTTATACTAGGCTGATACAGCTTTGGGAGGATAGCCCAATTTCACTGACATGACACATTACAAAATACAATAACAAAATATAAAGGCATAGTGTCAATCTTATCAAAGGCTTCCATTAGATGACCTTCATCTGAGTAACACAATAGCGGTAACACTTTAGTTTAGGGTCCAATTCTCACCATTGTTGCTTATTAGCGTGCATATTATTAGATGTTTATTAATACTTGTAAAGCACATATTAAACTGCGCACTGAGGATTAAGATGGATGTGTCCGGCACACAAATTATAAAAAGAAGATTTAAAAAGGTGTTAGGGTATTCTAAAGTCTGTTTAAGGATGCTTACATTTGAGGATGCTATAATAGGAAACATGCATTTTAATGTTGATGTATTTTCCTGTCCAGAATTTATTTAATCTTAGTCCGTGATTTATTGACTACAATAAACATTTAAATCGAGTAATGTATTTAATCCTACAGATCAGGACATGCATACTCCAGAACTTTAAAATATCATTAAAGGGAGCAAAACGATCTTACATAAAAAGTCTACACTTTCTTAAGTCTACCTATTTTAATTATATACATTACAGTACACTGCACAGCATATAGCAATGGACTCTTATGTGGTGGGTTTGTTCAGGACCCAGTGTAGTGGGTTGCAGCAGCCACGTAAGCGCGGAGTTGAGTTTCAGACTGATTCTCTTCCTCAATGATGCAATCTGCGCTCTGATGAACATAGTGTGATGGAGACTACTGTAAGTGGCAGCATGGCACGAGACATCTTCTCCACGGAAATCATGCAATGCTGCTCGTCTTCACGCAGACTGTTGTCCTAACAAATTAAGACAGCCGTACTCCGTGACGATATAAGTTTGGACATGATTTTGATGTAGCTTTTTAATACTTTACTCGACATTTAGGAGAGCAGATATGATTAAAGCGAAAGGATATGAAAGAGTGAGGACTGAAGGTTAAGATGAATAGATTAAAGAGAAGCAGGCAGTGATAAAATGACAGACAAAGAAACATGCGAAGTGATAAAAGTTCAAGCTGGTTGGAGCGCACGCGTTTGCACGTTAAAATGAGGAAACATCTCACCTATAATTATGGCGCACGCGCTCAGGAGACCAATTTCTTTTTTAAGAGTCACTCTATCCTTAGATCCACTTTGGTTTCCACCGGAGTCTAACATCTTCTGTTGCTCCGTTTTCGCGCAGTTTCTCCGGTTCGTTTCGGTTCCATCCATTTGTGCGGCTGTTCAAGAAAACGGCATCTGTATCCGCGCTCGGTCTCATATAGTGGGTTGATGTAGGACTCAGGGCGCTCACGCATGCGCAAAACTCCTGCTGCCTGCCTCCATATAGATCAACAGGTTACCAATTGCCTTGGCACGCGCTTACAATGCAATTGTAAATGGGTACTTGACATACAGGTGAAACTCGAAAAATTTGAATATTGTGCAAAAGTTCATGTATTTCAGTAATAAAAGGTGAAACTATTATATTTAGTAGGCTAGCCTATATACCTATACGCATGCATGATTATACTTTTCAGAGGGCCGACGTAGCCTACATTTCTGTATTTAAAATCCTTTTTTTTTATTGATTTCATGAAATATTCAAATTTTCTGAGATTTTGAATGTGGGGTTTTCATAAGCTGTTAGCCATAACCATCAAAATTATTTCTTTTGCACGATATTTAAATTTTTCTAGTTTCACCTGTATAACATTTCTACGTTCTTTTTCATTCAACTAAATGTTTTCCCCCACCATTTTAATTCCATTTTTGTCTTAATCAATAATAAAAATAAAAATAAAGTATCCTACAAAATAGCCTATTCTTATTCATTTAGGCCTACTATCAGAATCAACAATTACTGCATGTACAATAGTTATGAAAATAGAATAAAATAATATTTTGTATTATAGCACATCACACCACAAGACTGCTGAAGCTGCCTGAATTTTCATTTTAACTACCATTATGCTTTTGAATGTGTTGATAGGCTATTCATGCTGTGTCGGTTTCTTTTACACACTGTTCTAGATCCAGTCGTTGGAATGACTCCAGTAGTTGTATTACACATTGTGTTTAGTTGACACAACTTTAGTTGACAGTGCCACCCACTCTTTCTCCTCTGTGGGAGTTTGATGTGGAGGTTTTATGGGTGTTACGAGTGATCGAGTTGTTGTGTTACGACAACATGAAATTTCAGTCTTGGACTTTTCTGTTGCTGTATATATTGAGAAAAAAATTAATTTAAAAAAATGAGTTGGTGTTTAAACTTTTGAATGGTAGTGTATAATCATATTATTATTTCAGGTAGGTCTGTCGAACTATGTGCATGACAATGAAAATCAGCTTCAGAGTTTCTTGCACACTATTCTGTGTCACTCCATCCCTCCTCCCTCATTCTCTTCACTAAACACTTACTGTGTGATCTCTTTATTATAGTATAAATATTAGTCATCATCAAACACTCTTTATTTATAGCCTGTATTTGCTATCACACCATTTCGTTGTGAGTGAGTGAAAAACAAGAAATCCTAACAGATTCTGTTTATTGGATGTGGCCCTCTTGTGACTGATTGTGTCAGTGTACACTGTGGGTCAGTGTACGCTATGGGGGTACACTGTACATTGACACCCCATCAACCAGTCATTCCCTTCAGATGGAACTTGTAAGTCTATCTGGGTTGTGACATCACAGACTGAACAGAGAACAAAGATGAAAGCTTGTTAACAATGTATCAAAATATGGAGTTTGCACAAGCATGCGCAAACACTATATGCACACATATGCACAGTGAAATGCACTGTTCTCACACTAACCTCTTATATACGTCTGCATTTATTTTGATAGTATATTGATGGTAAACAAGAATATAATGCTGAGTACTAATTGTTCGTCATATGATACATGTACATACTGTGCTGCTTGTTTACTGAAACTTGTTTAATCAAATACAATGTTGACATTGTTTAGCAAATTCATTTGATTGTAAACTTTGAATATTCCACAAATTGAGTGAATAATAGTTTTTTTATGACATTTTTAGGCCCATAAAGCAAACCAATGCTTGGTTGAACGTTAGGAAAAAGAAAACACAGGACACTATAGGAGTAGTCAGCCTGTAAACAAATATATCAGAGCATGTGAAGACACTCTCATTCTGAATTACCAACTCATCATGGGAGTCTGTGAGAACAGAAGCTCCGCCCCAGTCTGGTGTGGACAGTAATCTTCGCGCTCTCTCCCTTAATATAGCCTATAGTGATATATAGCCTATATAGATATATAGATATAATCTTACAAAAATGTTATATAATAGTACAAATATATATTACATCATAGACTATATTTTACTCTATAACTCATAAAACTCTATAAAAACTGTAAAAAAAATAAATAAATAAAAACTCATAGTATCACCAGTAGAGGAACAACTATTTGTACATACAGAGTGGAAACCTTTATTCCACCGTCATGGAAAATTTGATCAGGCGTCTAAACTGAATAGCTCTATCTCCAGATATGGTTCACTATGTGAGCCAATAGATGGGAGGGGGAGCAGAATGCATTTTTCCTCTTGGCTTTTCCATCCGCACTACAGTCTTCTTGGCAGTTTGGAGTGAATATACACTGGCTGTTTAATGGTTGAGACACTTCCTGAACTCTAATAGTCTAGATTGCAGTACAGAATGCATCTGTGTTTGGGAGACTGGTGGACCCAACGATTCTGTCATCAATCACTTTGTCTAATGTTCAATGTAGCTGGTGTGGTCTTTCACACACAAAAACTCTCACCCATGCATGCTCACTTCCATACACACAGACACGCATACACACACACATTAATTATACTATAACAACTTTCTATGCCAACCCCCTTCATCCCCCATTCTCACAAACACAAACAAATTTTTAATAGACAAAAATAAATTCTTGAAATTTTACTCAAATCATGTCACTGCCTCGAATGGTCTGCCATTATGGATCACAAAACATAATTTGTCCAGTGAGCAACTAAAGTTCTTGGGGTGAGGTCTATGGCTGCATAGCAACTAAACTCTGCACCAGCCATGAGCGCTTCTCTGTTTCCACTGATCTAAGGTCAGTTTAACATGACATTTCTCACTCTCAGCCCATTCAGAGCAGGAAAAGCACTGCCCTGCACTCAGCTTTGTGCCTAGCCGAATAGAGGAGAGAAATGAGCGGAAACCTGTTGTTGTAAAAGTCATTCAAGCTCAGAGGAGGAACTCCTCTCTCTAAAAGTAGTCCGGCCTCCTTTACAATAAGTTGACAGATAGTCACTCTCACTCACAAACACTTTTTGGCTGCTTATTTTTGTGCAAAAATTGTCATATTTGCTTCTTCATGCTTTGCATTATCATAGGTTAACATTTTACTGCAAATTAACCTTTTAGTCATTTTACTGGAGAGTGCTGTTTCCTGTGTAATTATTGAGTCTTTTGTACACTTTTTGCTCCATCTAGTGGAATGGGGTGGAAAGAAAAGCACATCTGACTCTCAGCAGGCCTGAAGCTTGTTTGTGGAATGTTCCATTAATACACACACACACACACACACACACACACACACACACACACACACACACACACACACACACACACACACACACACACACACACACACACACAACAACAACAACAACAAATCTTCCAGGTTGAAACTACCAGCAGCATTAAATAAAGATGTTCATCTTATTCAGGTAGCCTATATAAATCTTATTCTCTAGGGAATGGAGAATGTAGGCAGTTAAAGTTCATGGGCATGGTGAACATCTGTGGCGAGGGAGGCCATTTTCAGTCAGCAGGCATGGCTGTCCCAATTACAGTAACACTATTTTGATAGTGGTTTTAAGAACAGCATTTTTTCTTTTGTTTTTAGGCTATGGTTAAACTTGAACTCGTGAAAGTTAAAAAGCATATACAAAAGTGTTTGACAGAAATTGTATTTTATTGTTGTGGAACCATGGGGTCTCATTTATAAAACTTTGCGTAGGATCCTTAATAAAAGTGTTCGTTAGGCCGAAAGCCAAAAAAAATATTCAGACCACACCCTTATAAACACCCTTATAAATTCCATTCAGCGGAAGATTGTGCGCACATGTGTCTCCTCCCCGAAATAACCATATAGGCCTATGGAGATTACAACGCTTAGTTTTACTATGTATCCTCATCTGCATAATATTTGCATATGCTTATTCATCCATGTGATAATACGGTAGGGGTAGACTGGGTACAGTTGAGACACGAGTACAGTTGAGACACCTTAAATAACTTGCGTGCGCAGCATGCAAAAGTTGTGATTTTTTTTCTGTGCACATGCGTATTAGTGTCCTCTTTTGTCGTGTGAAATTTGGACAGCGGACTCGTCTCCGATCCGAAGATATCTGCAAAAGTTTTTTTTCTAACATAAGACTATCACTTCAACATGCACACTCCACAATGAATAGCTTAGTATCCTTATGTGACTGGTAAACGTAACTGGTATCATCACAAATGTTATTATGTGCCCTAAAAACTGGCATATTTCATGATATTGTGTCATGCAAGGTCATTGCAAAATCTAGAGAAATGTGCGAGGTGGCCGGCGGGGTATGGTTGAGACACGTGTATCAACTGTACCCCTGATAAAGTTCTATTAGGAAACACACTGTTTAGTTGTTCAGTGTTATGATAACAGGTTAAACGTCGTAATTAGCCAGCATAAGATGCAAATGAAAATAAAATGTGATATTTGTGGTATTTAAACTGTGTATTATTAATGAATATATCAAATATATTGTTTCTGTTTTATCAATTTTAACCAGTGCTAATTTAAATCAAATTAATTAATTTAAATGGATGAATAAACAAACATGTTGGCCAATTGTTATTTTCTTTATTTGTCTTTATTTATTATATTTGCAATGAACGGTTAGTTACCTTTACATCATTAAAAATTGGTGTCTCAACTGTACCATGGTACTGTCTCAACTGTACCACATGGGTACAGTTGAGACAAAGTTGAGACAAAAAGCACCTTATTTTTATGAGCTAAATGTGGAAAATATAAACTACTTATGGGTATTATTGATTGATAATATATTAGTCTACAAGCTAATGAAATGTCATGTGGCATGTCATGTGGAAATTCACTTCTTTTCAGTATCTATTTTTGTGTGAAAAATGAAAACGCAAAAAGTGTCTCAACTGTACCCAGTCTACCCACAAGACATTAGGAAAATATGAGATTCGGATACACATTACATTGATAAAAAACATTTAGTAGCCTATCCTTGCCTTGGTTTTAAATAAATAAATCAAATAGTTTCAAATACATTTCAAAGAAAGTTTTTCTTAATCTTTTGCCCAATGGAAACAGTTAGGTCTTGTTGTGCATTATTTGCACGAAACTATTTTCTCAGACAATCTGCTGATAAGCAGTTCTCTCTGTAGTTAAAACATTAAAACACAGAATACCACAGGAAAAGTGTTCTAAAGCATCCCATTCACTACAAATATTTATTTTTATTGAATATATATATATTTTTTAAACTTCAGTAATTATTTAATGTAGGCCTAGACTAATTTAAGTGTTTAACTAATAAGAATGCCATATTTAATCAAAATGTTTCACTAAACGACCCAACGCGTTCGCTGGCCTGGACATTTAGGGATATTTGCTTCAAGTGATAGCTAGGCTTGGGTAGTGAAATTATATTTGTATTATCTTTCTGTATATGTATAATTTTCTTTCAATTTTCTGTCTAAAAGTGACCAAAAAGACTCCAGCTCACCATCGCCAAACTCTCCAATTACTAAAACCTTCATATACGCATGGGTCAGAGTGTGTAGCAGGCAGAGGTGGACAGTAACAAAGTACATTTACTGTATTTAAGTACACGTTTTGAGCATCTGTACTTTGAGTACTGTTTTTTTTGGGGAACTTTTTTTCTGCAACAGATTGACGTCAGAACCCGATGTCTGTCCAACGTTGGATATTGTGTCAATCTGGCGTTGGATTCTGATATCAACCTGATTTTCATTTTCAGCGTTGGGTTTGGTCTTCTAAATGTGAATTTTGTCATTGTTTTGGTGCACACTAGTTTATAGATAACAGTAAGGCTAACATATTCATACCAAAAGCCCAAAAACTTTAAACAGGGCACTATTTGAGGCAACAGCCATATGGGTGTCCTAAACCATTGTGGACGTTATTGAGTGCACTTATTCAATCTCACATCGTTCTAGAAATAAATTTGATATTGATATGAGGGTAGGTAGGCAGGCATAGATTCAGAGGCATAAGTTCCCTCCCCATTTTGCTACACGTGCAGGTGAGAAAATTTTCCCGTCAAGTTTGTTTGTGTTTTCACACTCCCTGATAGCACACATACATCACAGAGACGTCTATTTGATGTGTGTGTTTACATCTGGAAGATGTATTATTTAGAGTGTTTGCTCATCTGCAATACGTCTATAGGACGTTTCCTGTTAGATGTCAAATAGACGTTTAGAAGATGTCTTTAAGATGTAATGATTTAGAATGTATGTTAAACTGACATCTTAAAGATGTCTATCAGATGTTAGTAAACAGCAGATGCTTTCCAGATGAAGTGATCTTTAACAGACATCTTGCAGACGTACGTGTGCTATCTGGTACTTATGCGTCGGAAGTGGCCTACACCTCTTTCAGGGCCTGTTTTGTGCAACAGTTATAAATGAGGCCCCTGAACAGCAGAGAGTGCTCTAAATGAAACCTGAGATCCATGATGAGATGAGACATGTTAGCTTTTTTAAAAATGTATTATTATATAAAGCACTAAAGAGATAAAGGTGACTTTTTAAAAAAAAAGAGGGATAATTATAATTACGAAGCTTAAACTCTAACCAACTCCCCAAGGCAGCATTCATGTAAATACTTAAATATCCCAAATCGTTTGTCAGTTAAATTTAAGCAAATCTGACAATGATATCATAAATTGTGCTTCTTTAGCATATACACATTCTCCCATTCTTTTTTGTACAAGTGAACTGTCTACATCGCTGAGGGAGAAAGGTTTTGGGAACTTTTGAGGAAACTTTTAGAAGAAACAAACCTGTATCGTTGTCTCTCAACGGCAACGCATAGCTCAGTAAATATGAGTAAACAAGCTACATATGGGGGCTATACAGTGTTGCATGCATGATACCAGTTATGACAGCTTTGACCTCAAATCACTGGACCCTGTCTTACAGCATCGATCCAGTTGGCAAAGAGGGAAACATGGCTAACACGAGCTCTCCCTCTCTCTCTCTCTGTGTGTGTGTGTGTGTGTGTGTGTGTGCAATGTATCAGTATGTTATGAGATAATTTACTCATTATCCAGGCTGAAAGGGCAAGATCAAAAACAACACCCCAGAAATTATTAAGTGGCTGTGGGATCTAAACAGTTTTGTAACAGCTAAGCACACCCCATACAGAGTAATAATCCTAGGCTAAAGAGAATCTGACTTACAAGCTCTAAAGCAAAAATGTCCCCAATGCATAAGACAGTGTCTTTGTTTGTGTTACAGAGTGTCTGGCACACTGAAAACATTCCATAAACCTGCTCCAATATGATTGGGCCCAAACGTGACTACATTTCAGTGAATTTAACATATAGAATCCAGACACTAGAGGGCGCCTTCACTCTACAGCACTGGCAATTTTTTCCTACAGAATTAGAATGAAAATTATTATGATTGTTAGCCTATTTAAAAAAAAAAATTAGAATGAAAATTGTTGCCAAGTATACTTTCACACACAGTAAAAAACAAAACAAAACAGATAATAAAAATGTACACATATAGATTACACATAGATTATACATAATTATATAGGCCCTATATATATGTATATATAAAGCTGATTGAGTTGTATACTGAGTAGAAAAAATATAGCAAAACCCAAACTCTTTAAAGCATTGTTGTAATTAGAAAACTATGATATGCATTAGTTATCGGCTGGTACGTTTGGACTACCCGTCAAGTTAAACAGTCACCAATGTATTCTGAGCTAAATATAACGTCATTGATGCAGGGCCTTTATAAACAAGTCGAATCGGGGGCGTGGCAATTGCGCAGGTGAGATCAGACAGACTCCGCCCACTGAGGGGCAGCTCCCCTGACTCGTGACGCATCCGGAGCGAAGCGGGGCGGGACGTCTATGGGCGGGACGGGGAAGTGCAGCAAATAGCGAATGCTGAATGTGATTAGGATAGTTTGGACAACAGTGGAGCATCAACAGATATCTGAGATCTCCTTGGAGACACACACCTGTTGAGCTGAGCTGCAGGAACTTCTTACGACTTCTGCTTTCTGAATTTCATCGAGGCCATCGGTTGAGAATTCAGAAATGACGGACACTCTTATTCCCAATGGGTGTAAGACCAACGGACCGGTGGAGAATGGCTACTTCAAAAAGGTAAGAGAGACTCGAAGTTTAATTTCTGTTTTTCTCGAAGTTTCCGTAGCTGACGTTAAATTCCTCAAGACCTTTTATTAGTCACGGTCTTAGATGTATGCATCACTGGAGTTTTGCTACGTCGTTTTGAAAAGATTCGTGACTTATTTTCATGTTAGGCTATTTCATGAGTTGTGCTTGTGCATTCTCAGCCTCCTTTCTTCATAAGGTGTTTGTAACAGGATCTGTTGGAGATGAACACACATCTGCTCTGCTGCCCAAACAAAGTAATGCCAAGCGAAGACAGTTTAGACTCAGAAACAATGAACCATGTAACGTTAATTTATTATGTGAAGGATTAACTTAGGGCAGGCTACCATGATTTCTGTTTTTTATTCACCTTATTCATCATATTCGTTTGGTTTCTTAATGACTTTTTATATCAATGCCCCTTACAAAAAACAAACAAACAACAACAAAAACATGCTAACCATAGCATAGTCTAGGTAGTGCTACTGCAGTAAATTGTTATTAGGAGGGCCTGCAACTATGAATATTTTAATTATTAATTAGTTAGGCCTACTTGTTAGGATTTTTTTTTTATCTAAGTAATTTTAATTCATTATTTACAAAAATTGTTATTCTATATCCTGCTCAGTTTTATGCTTCAAACAATGTGCCATTTGAAGGCAACGAAACGTAGTGAATGTAGACTATATGCTATTATGAAAACTAAAACTGATATGAGTGAGGAACACATCTCACTCATCTGAATGCATTACATTTTTACTCCATTACAATGATACATTCAGAGTTACTGCTCTTATAAAAAAATAATAATACTATAATTACTCGTGTTACGTCTAGTAGAATGTTATTCTTTCTGTTAGGCTAATGCCTAACAAGTAGCCTAATATTTAGAAAAATGTAACCTATGTTTTTTGCCAGAACTATTGCATTGCTATTCAGTTGCACTCATTCAATGAAGTCTGTGAAGTTTAATCTATAATCAAATTTATTTTCGTTATCAATTTTTATAGAGTGAATACAAATTTATAGAGCCTCTAATTAGGAACCACTGTCATAAATGTATAAACATGACAGACAATCCCATATTATATGTCATGATTTTGCAGAACTGTCATATTTTGGGGGAAACTGTGGTTATTTATTGTGAATGATTTGTAAGCAAGTTGTGTAAAGAGTTGTTTTTGGCATTTTCTTGTCTTTTTATTTGGACAACTTTGATTTCTTTAAATTCAGGTTCTGCTGTGATCATGGTGAAATTGTCTCAGTATTTGTAAATAAATCATTGAGTGACTAAAGTATTCGGTATTATACATATTCATTCTTATGATTATCTTGTATCTTCTTGTGTGTACATCTATACACACAGGAGTGTGTGTTTGTGGACTTTTGGAAGACTAATGTGTGACCGGTTTCTGACATTTTATCATAGACTCTGGATGGAATTTAGTTTTGTTAGTGTGAATGGCAGTTGAAGAGGTCTATTGTTAAATTGTGTAACTCTGTTGAGCTCACCTCTCTTTGTGTTGAGTATCAATTGGGCTTTATTGTTCAGGGCTTCTTATTGATATTAAAGTGGTTAATGTAAAACTGGCCTGCATAGTGTTTGGTTTCTACAATTTCTCTTGGAATGTTTGTCTGAAGGTGCTTTCACCAAAAAAAGAAGCAAAATGGATCACAGTCTTTTTGTTTTTGTTTTTTAATCAATGTGGGCAGATATGGTTATGGCACTGCAAAGCTGATTGGATTTTAGAGGAAATGCAGTTTTTTGTTTGTTTAGTACATACATTTCCTGTGTCTCGTGTTCATTTATGACATGAATTCTTTGAAAATTAGTGTGGTCGCCGTCTGCAACGAGAAGGTTTCAGGCCTGTTACCAGGTGGGAGCTGGTTCAGACCGGTGATGTGGTTTTGGTCCATTTCCTCCCGAGCTGATCCTGCTTGAGCTGCACTGCTTAGAGAAACCGAATCGCAGATTCAGCATTTTTTCCCCCAGTTTTCCTCCTATTAGTGTTGCATCTGCCCAGTGACAGTGCATAGCCAAACCACAAACATTAATGAAACACAGATGCTCCCATCTCATGTCCTGGCATAGGGAAGAGAAGCTGTTCTGTGATTCAGGATTAGTAGTATAACATGGCTTCTGAACATCTCATAGCATTACGTAAAGTGACCGATCAGCTATGAGTAAGAAGGAAAGAGTGCATCTTAAACTAAAATGAAAAAAAATCTTCAGAATGGCCTATAGCCTACTCCTTGTTGCCTAATTCTTTAATGTTTACTGTAGCCCAACTTTGAGACAGACCGGTTTGGCCTAGTCATTGGCTATTCTCAAGGCTGAGAATAGAAATTAACATTTGTTACCGTAGTCTCATATTTGTGCGGATACCCCCGCCATATATAACAGTTGAACAAAATGTTGTACACTTATACAACTCAGTTGAGGCCCTGTTTTCTGTCTCAATTGTGCCCTGGTTTGATTGGGGCCTAGTTTCTGCTCTGTCTGCACTGTTAATCCAGGGTAATTGCTGTGTGATTGTGGAACGCAGTTGTGCTGGCAGCTCTTTGGATCAGCTTCGCTAAACATTGCCCTGGTCAGTATTCTAGAATGTGCAGAGGTCACGTCTGGTGCCTTTGACAACCACTGTTGCATTTATTGAGAGACAGCCCATGTTTACACTACACTCACATTCAGTCAGATTATTAACAAAAGTGACAACCAAATTATATAATTCAGTTGATTAGGTTAAATTTTCTGTGCATTTCGGCAAACATATAGACCTTATGTAGCCCCGCCCCTTTTCAGTGCTGTGCTCGTTGTCTTTTGACTTCCGGTCTGTATTTTCACAGCGATCTTGCGTAGTTATGAATGAACGGCTCGTTTAAAAAAATGTCCTGGTCGGCTTTCGTTAACTCTACAATAAGTAAATCCACTTCACCAGCTAATTACTCCTCGACAATGATGCCATCGAAATATACAGAGCGACCGCAAAAAACGGAAGTTCAAAGACAATATTCTAAAGATGGCGGCACCCTCGTTTCTCTGGTGCGTAAGGTCTATATTGTGTGAACAAATCCTCACGGGGCAGCTAGTCTGTCATGTCATTCAATACGAGAGGCACTCTGCACTGCACATGTTCGTATCTCACGTGTGCTGCGTTTTTTTATTTTTTTATTTGGGGTTTTGGTAACTCATAGAGACGGAGATATGAGCTGTGTGTTATCTGACACTTTTAGATGCTTTTAATGTCTCTCTTTCACCAGAGCTGTACTCATCTGCACTCATAAATAAAGCATTGTAATGCCAAAGTCTGTTAATTAAGATTTGATAGATAAACCTCAATAGTAAAAAAAAATCCATCTTTAACATTTACTTCTGTATCTGTGCTATAATATTCATGGCAGTTGCAAGAATAGAAAATGGTATTGACTTTGGTTTTAACAGATGGTACTCAACCTGCTACTGAAACATAAATATTCAAGAGTCACATTGGTGAGATTTGGGTGAAGTTTTGTGAGCAAATTGTCCATTTGTAATAGTATAGCAATGCATCATGAAGCACCACTCCACAGAGGTCACCTTCAAACCAAACAGCTTTCCATGACTAGGCAACTTCATATGACCCACTTGAACCCGATGTGAAATCTTTGCTGGGAAATATTTTCACCCTCACTCGAAATTCATGATCACATGGATTTCTGTTGAAGGTACTGGATTATGAATGTAAAATTTTGCTAACAATGGAAAATGTGACCACACTTTTAGTGTAGTTGTCGATTCTAAACAGTGACTGTGTGAATTTCAGTGGCCGCTTTTAAACCTTAAACTACCATAAATTACCACAAGATTGAAATAAACTAGGCTATATCTGCTGTTCACACAAACAGCAGTCAGTATTAAGTTTTGTATAACTTAATACATTAGGACTGGGCTATAATGAAATAAAAAGTTAGATCACTTCACCACTGGTGCTCTTTCCTGTGTGCTCAGTCATAGCTAGTTTACATCGTTTCAGATATAGACATTACGTGTTCACAGTAGGATCGCATAGAATGTTTGTCATGATAAGAGCAGTAAGCAGTTTGAATTTTATCCATCTAGATTGATACCAGCCTCCTATAAATCAGACCTCCTCCCTCAGCTATCAGATTTATGACAGATAGATACTCTCTATAGGTGTGTCTGGGTGGGAAATTGATCTCCTTACATCATGAACTGTGTGTACGCCACACCTTACTGACGTAATAGGTGTATGTGTCGGCTGGCATGTGCTTGTGTGTTTATCTTTTATAGGAACTATGGAATGCATTGCCGTTGTGGTTTATAAGATTGTAAAATGTTCACAGTGTATAAAAACAGCCAATAGATTCATTTTATATTAGTTGTCAATAGGGAGCCCTCGCCCCAAGAGCCATGTAAATTGTTTTTAATCTCTTTCTCTGACAGGGATGTAATCCATTTGCTCAGACTGGCCGCAGTAAACTGCAGAGTGATAGAGCGGTTCTCAACCAGAAAATCATCAAACAAATGAGGATGAGAGCTGGAGCAGAGAACCTTCTCAAGTAAGTCAAGCACACTTAAACACAAGGGCAAGCGCTCATTTATCACAAACAAAACAAATACGGGACATCTTTCCCAATTTAACCCAATAATGTTTCAATCATTGACAAAACAAGTTTTTCTTTTAAACAAAGTTCTGTAGTCTTCATTCACTGTTTTGCTTTCATTACATAACATCTGTCTTGAAGCATCTGGCACTAGACCGTAGATCCCCGGCTCTGTCGGGTAAATCATTTCCCTGTTTTGGAGGAATCCTTTGCTCTTTTTGAGGTGAGGTTTCAGTCAGAAGCCTTGCTGCTAATCTGTCGTCAAAGAATTTATCTGTTTGTATGTGTACAAAACCCAGTGTTTGGAGCTCATCTGCACTCTCATTTCACCTGTCAGGTGTGTCTTTAGCATTTTTACCATTAGATATGGAGTTGATGATAGACACAGTAACATTGTGCCTTTGTTAAAGCTGATGACTAAAGAGACTGGGAATGCTATGTGAGATTTTTCAGACCTGATAGATACCAGTGGAGCCTAGAACTAGGACATTGAAGTGTGTTGTTACAATGTCTACATTACGTAATTGAACAATTTTTACTCATTCTCTGTGCATCTGGACAGAGAAATTAACTTTTATTTGTCAGCAAAAGTCCGCCGGATGATGCGGTTGCTCCAGGGTTTTCATGAAAACTACAGATTATACTTCCGCATTTTTGTATCCCTTCCTTCGGACAGTCTGATTGACAGAGGATTATTAACAAAACATGGGTAGGTTTATCACTGATTTTGTATCATTGTATAGTAGTATATCTACTCTTAAACAGCAATGTTAACCGCTGGTCAGCCATGCGTTCTACTATAGCTGAACCGGAAGAGAGAGGAAAAAATCTGTCCAACTAAAAATGCAAAGTATCATGCAAATACTTTTTTAGTGTCACCTTTCTGGTGTTCTGTAGCACCCTAATATGGCATCAAGGAAGAATGTTTTCATACAAAAGTACACATCAGTTCACAGAATGTTAATGGCATTGGTGTTTCTAAAACAAATCATTGTGAATTAGAATTTGGAATCGATAGTTCAGTTTGAAACTAGTAATGTGGTTTGAATAGTGATTCAAATTCTTGTTCAAACTGAAAATTCTGGGCCTACTGGGCTGAAAACCTAAACCAAAATGGTCATTTTAAATTAGCCTTTGTTAAAATTAATAATATAACATACTTTTCTAATTGAGTACATTCACTTTCTTCAATTGGTATGACTTATTGACAACATTGGCAAAACATTATTATTATGCATGTGTCACTGTTGAGCAGTCATAAATTTGTTTACACACACTTTTATGATGTGCAGTAAACAGAATGTCATTACCTCAGTTTATTTAGTTTCATAGAGTATTAATTAGAGTGATACTTTTTTTAAAAATAATTTTGAAAGAAGTCTCCTATGCATGCTTACAAAGGCTGCATTACAGCAAGTACAGTAAAAGACTGAATGTGAAATGTTAATATAATTCAAGTGTTTCTATTTTATTATATGAAAATGTAATTAATTCCTGTGATGTCAAATTTTCAGCATCATTACTCCAGTCTTCAGTGTTTTTCACACGATCCTTCAGAAATCATTCTAAAATGCTGATATGCTGCTCGAAAAACATTTATTATTGCTATTATTATAATCAATTTTGAAAACAGAGCTACTAATATATTTTTTGAGAAAAGAATAGCATTTTATTTTAACCAGATTTCTTTTGTAACAATTTAAAAGTCTTTATAGTCACTTTTGAATTTAATGTGTTCTTGCTGAATGAAATTAGTGATTTCTTTTAAAAAACTGATTGAAAGTTTGAATAGTAATCTACGTATCTTTTGGCCTATTTTCTTTCAGCTGCTGAAATTTCAGTTTATCTATGGTTTTGAATACTGTAACTGTTGATGCAAATTGTGTCAGGACACGAAAGCTTGGATTGTACTTTGGTTTGATTGTAGGACATAATTTGCCTGATTGTAACTGACCAGTGCTAGACTGTCTGTCAGATTTCTATCAGTTCTGTTCAAGGAAGCATTTATATAAATGCAACTTGAGTCGAAGAGAAGCACTGACATATTTTCAGTGAACACCCACGCTCATTCAGAAAGGACAGATATTTGTGAAGTTTTCAGAACTGCTGTTGCATCTTGTTGTGAAAACCACAGCTCATACATTAAATTACCTCTCTCAAAAGATCCCAATGTTTTTCCCTGTACGATAAGCACACACTGTAACATTGGACAAACCGGTCGCCATGGGGATGTTAAGTGTGTCTGTCTGTTGTCTCCATGGTTTTGAAGGACACACCTGCTGGATTGGTCCTTGGAGCACAGCATTTGATTGGCACTGACATCAAAGTGGCTTTAAATCTTAACAGAACAATAAAGTTTGGACAAGCTCTTTTGACTAAGAAATTATTAGTGAGTCTCCCTTCTTTTACTCTCTGGAGGTTGAAGATATGTTAGGGCTAAAATCAATGTTGGTTAAATTATTGTCATCTGACATTGGTTGGCGTTTGGATGGATATTGTGAGCTGGCTGACTGAAACTAGGCTGGATCCAAGCAGATACAAGGCATAAAGCAGTTTGGTGCTTTTAATCTCGAAGGAATGTTTCTAGATCTAGTCAAATTCCCACTAGTCATCAGGTGACGGTTGTGAGTGTGACAGGTACTCTAGTGAGGTCATTGCAATGCTGTGAGGGGTGTGCAAATGGCCCTGAGGTCTTCTGTCAGCCTGTTTTACATGTCCACACTGGCACGTATACAGACATGTCAGCAGAAGCTTTTAAAATTAGGCTGTTTGAGAGGTCATGGTAGTGCGTCTCTCACACATACATGCTAACGCTGCCTGAGGATCTCTCTGTCGATACACTCTAATTACTTCTGTGTTTAATGTGTGAGTCAGATCTAAAGATCGTGTGTATTTTAATGATATTCATGAGTCATTTTTATAGCCCTTCAATAGAGCCGGATGTCTGAGTGTTTTACTTTGAGCTCATTAATATTGGGATGGGATGTGGATTCTTGCTCAATCTCTTTACGTTCCATTCATAGCTTCTCTATGTTCAGAGGTGATCTGGAATGTTCTCTCATTCATGGGTCTCAGAGGTTTGTTGTTCATGGGAGAAGGGACCACATAATAGATTGATTGTCTTAATCTCCTTTTATTAAATATCTCTCTCTCTCTCCGCGTCGCGGCGTTGAGAAACCTATCTAGTACGTGTTGTTGCGTACCTATCTTTCTGATCTAAGTGGCTGTAATCCACATTCTTGTGTGTTTGTTTGAGTGAGCCTACATGCCCGACCGGTTTCTTTGAGTGCTAATTTTGTAACGTCCCGCCCTGCCAATTTGTGTTTGTGTACAGAATCATCTTTAACTAAACTTTAAGACTTTTTTTTTTAGAGCCCTTCTGCTGTTGAAAGTGAACCACTGCATTATATATAATAGAAGATGTGAAAAGCAGAGAAAGGTTAATTTCTCACTCAGGTTGATGCGACAGTGAGGGATGTGTTGGGTGTTAAACAATGGAAAACATGACTCATAAGAGTTATATTTACTTAAAAATGATCTTGATCTACATTGTCACATTGTATAATTATTGTTATTAGTAGTAGTATTACATGTATGTAATAAAGGTGTCTGGGTAGTCTTTTTTTTCCTCTGTTGAGTGTTTGTTAGAACCACAAGGTATGTGATTAAAATAGAACAAAGTTATTTGTTCTATTTTAGAACTGTGTGATGTTGCCTGTGTGAATAATAAGAGCTCAAGTAAGTCTCCAGTCCAGCCTGACCTCACCTTCACCTTACTTCATCCCAATGACAAGATTTTAGAATAGAAGTCACAGATGAAACAGGGCTGCTATGCAAATGTTCGTCTCTCTATAATGTGATGTTTTATTGGTTTTAGTCAGGCATATCTCTTTTTCCTGTTTAGTGAGTGTTTGATCAGGACTTTGTGGTTTAATTCTAAAGCCTTTATTTGACAAGCATGGCTGTACTGCACACTTGCCACTTATTTCTATCATGTGCCAGTAAGCACACAAAATAACAAAAGCTACATTCTTATCAGCCTCTCCCTTCTGTACTGCAGATGTTGAACTAGCTGGACATTTTAAACCAGAGACATTGTGCGAATGATGCCGTGTTGTGAGTTACTGTAGATATGACCTCTGCTTATCCTCTCTCTCTGTCTCTTTCTCAAGGGCGACGTCCAATAATAAGGTTCGGGAGCAGGTGATGTTGGAGTTAAGTTATGTCAACTCAGATCTACAGCTTCTTATGGAACAGCTGGAAGGACTCAACAGCTCAGTGGAAATTTATCAGAACGTACAGTAAGTACACGCACACATAGCACTGATTATGATGAAGAAAGATACAGTGAGAACTTACTCACTCAAGGCTAATTAAGATCCATTCTAGAGAAAAGTGTGCACAGTCACCATTCACGCACATGTCCAGTTTATCTGGACACACAGAGCCTCCCTGATAAATTAAAGTACTGTAAGGGGGGTGTCCAGAATGATATAAGAGCAGACTCCCTGCTGAACTCCCTGCTCACTGTCCTGTATTATCACATTTTCTTTACTGATCTAGGAGGTCATAGAGGATAGATGTTTGAATATTGTGGAAATCAGCCAAGCTTTTTGGGAAATTCTGTGGCTACAGATTCCATGTAAGCATGCACATAAATTTCCTGCGATTAAGATTGATGACTTGTATCTCAGAGGGAATTTTGTGAGCTCCTGCTACACAGTCATAAGGCCTTCCAGTAGGAAGTTTAAGAAAGGTCAAATTTGAAAAACATATCTCTGTGTTTGGATGATAATAATAATCCAGTCATTCAAATGAGATCGCAGCAATTAGCAAACAACAACAATCAAGCAATCCCATCAAATCCTGATGGACAAAATCAAGTTCTGGCCAACATTTTTTTTGTTTTTTTTTGTTTGAGAAGCCTTTTCACTCGGATATACGTCACAATAGTGAATTTAAATGCTATTGCAATTTCTGTTTAAGTATTAAGTCACTGCCACATAACTGCCACAACAACAGCAATAAACTAAAGAAATTCCTGCAAAATATGTGTTTTGAGCACCAGCAAAAAAAAGGAGAAAAGAATATGTCTTGGATTTTATGTCAATGGCTGACGAGCATGTCTTGCAGCACTTAAAGGGATAGTTGGGCCCCATTGACTTCCATAGTATTTTTTTCATACTATGGAAGTCAATGGGGTCCATTAACTGTTTGGTTACCCATATTCTTCAAAATATAATCTTTTGTGTTCAGAAGAAATTGATACAGGTTTGGAACAACTTGAGGATGAGTAGATGACAGAATTTTCTGACAAATATGGTCATTGCGACTCTGTAAGTGATGGTACCATGAAGGATGTGTTTTTTTTAAACCAATTTCATGGCTTGGAAAATATGCTAATTTGGCTAGAAACACTGAAGACCAGAAATGTAAAGAAGGCTTCTGTGTTCAGGAAAAAGGTTGATTGGAGGGTCTCTTCTACTTATTCAATTCAATTCAAATGTATTTGTATAGCGCTTTTCGCAATACACATTGTTTCAAAGCAGCTTTACAGAAAGTGCATTTCAGAAATGTACATAAAAAAATACAGTTAGTAAATCACATATTAATTTAGGGCATAACATATCGCCGGCGTTGAGTCGTCTCTTCACGGGCGTTTAGTCGTCTCATCACAGGGGGGCATCTGAAGTCTCCGTGAGAGGCTGGATACAAACTGGAGCTGACGAACGCTATTTACCATATAACAGCAGAAAAGCAAATGGGAAATAATTAGCATAGCTGATGTTCATAATAATGCAGTCGAACTGATTCAGCAGTAGTATAAAAAGTAAGTATTATGTGAATGCTTGGTTAAAGAGATGCGTCTTTAATCTTATTTTAAACTGGGACAGCGAGTTTGAGCCTCGAACAATATCAGGAAGGCTATTCCAGAGTTTAGGAGCTAAATGTGAGAACGCCCTCCCTCCTTTAGTGGACTTAGATATCTTAGGAATGACCAGAAGCCTCGAATTTAGTGATCTTAAAGAGCGCGATGGGTTGTATGGTGATAGAAGGTCCGTTAAATACACAGGAGCTAAACCATTTAGGGCTTTATAGGTCAGTAGTAATACTTTGTAATTGATACGGAACTTAATAGGTAACCAGTGTAGAGATGATAAAATCTGTGTTATATGATCATATTTTCTTGATCTAGTAAGAACTCTAGCGGCTGCATTTTGGACCAACTGTAGCTTGTTTATTGAGGATGCAGGACAACCAGCTAATAAAGCATTACAGTAATCTAGTCTCGAGGTCATGAATGCATGAACTAACTTTTCTGCATCAGAAACGGATAGCATGTTACGTAGTTTAGCAATGTTTCTAAGGTGGAAAAAGGCTGTTCTTGTAACATATGAAATATGATTTTCTCCCTCCATTGCTATGTACCCTTATAGTTGAGAAATAATCTAAACTTAATCTAAAAGAAGACAAGACATGGGCTGCAGGTTCGTTGGTCAATCGGGTACATCTTTTTGAGTTTCTTTACATTAATCACATTTCCAATAGATAGAGACTCCACTCCACACAACTGGTCAGACAGGTTTATACAGAGGTGGGTTGACAGGTTGATAATTCTGGTGATTCCTCAGGCTCATCCTCCTTTCTCACACACGCCACGTCTCCTCTCACGGGTCAGAAAAGGATGTGCAGGAGTGTGTTCAAGTTTTCTTTTTAATTTGATGTTTCTGCTTCCTTTTCCATGGTATCATAATTATAGCATGTTTGACATTCTCTTACTGGCATCAAATTCTGTCAGAATCATCATATGTGAAAAAATGTTGTGGCTTAGAATGGTCATACCATAAGATAGATGACAATAGAGAGAGGAAAACACATCGCCTGTATTCAAGGATGTTTTAGTGATTCTTTCATTAGGCATACAATGTAAACCCTGCAGCCAAAATGAAAGGATTCATTAGTGGCACTGCAGTCATGCTTTTTTGACCATCATGCTGTGTATGTTTTGTTTATTTTGTAGGTTGTAGTGTTTCCTTGGTTACAGTTGGATTCTAGTCCTCTTTAAATCCTCTCTAAGCCCTCTTTTGCCTCTCAGACCACTGTGAGTGAGATTGTGTGTACACGCACCCTTGAGTGTCTTTGGCCTGCTTCACCCTCTGCACAAGAACAGCCATCTTTCTCTGCTCTAAGAAAGCTCAGACATATTTTCAGCTCAAACCTTGCTTAACTGAGCAGGACTGGCCTAGTTCTTCATTAGCATTAGCTTCATAACATGTTGAGGCTTAACAGTCTGAGGTTTGTCCCTCTAGGCCAAGCACTAATGAAAGAGTGTTTTTCCCCTGTGCCTGTAGGGTTCATAGTAAACCAGAAAAACCTCCTGTAGACATCTGCACCTGATTCTGAACCCCTGACCTACATCTGTAATTATAACTCGCTTTAAAGCTGTAAACAAGATACGATTTTTTTCTTTTTGAAGTAAAAGTATGGTACGTGTTAAAGGGATAGTTCACTCAAAAATGAAAATTCACCCACCCTTTACTTTTTTTATTTATTTACTCACCCTTATGTTGTTCCAAACTTGTATGACTTAGTTTCTTCTGCTGAACACACAAAAATATATATTTTGAAGAATGTTTTAATCCACATAATGAAAGTCAGTAGGGCCCAAAACAACACCGTTTGTATGAAAAAACGAAATAAACTACTACATTTTTATCAAAATATAATCTCTCTTGTCTTAATTTTCGGTGAACTGTCCCAGTTTAACAAAGGCACAGGCTTGACTGATTTTATGTTTCTCATAATCTTAGATCTTTTGAATTGAACTTTAAATTTTGTTTTGTCGATTAATATAATCAATTAAATCTCCTATGCTATGATCTGAGATGGGTTTGGCTCAAATTATGCTTAAATCCAAATTCAAATTACCAAAAAGTGTCTACATTTTTATTCCATCTAAAAAGCATCCCAGGTGTCTGACGTTGGTTTAAAGAACCCTAGCGTAGATAGAAGGCAAAAGGTGGCGACTCTGAAGAAACTGTTTCAGTTTGTTTTGATTTTGGTCCCTTCATGATTCCAATACTTCCATTTGTATCATTGCATACTTTTAATAATGTACTGCTGCTTTAAAATCGTACTAATAGCAGTAATAAAGCAGTAGGTGTGTCAGTTTTGGACAGGCATTGATTGTGTGAGTATATTTGTGGTTGTGCTTTTTGACTTTGAAGGGCTTGTGCATACCAGCCTGAGTTCTCTCTCCAGAATCTCTGGTTGCTCTCTTCTTTCGCACTGCAAATGTGTTTCTTCAAATTTCTACAAACCCGCTTTATTTGTCCTGTAAAACAAACAAAGCCTATCATCACCTCCTGAATATGATTTGAGTGTGGGAAAAGGAATATTCCCATTGGTGCAGTGTTATCACTGGTGTTTCATGCACAGAAGACCGAACAGAACAAGGTCTTCCTGTAGCTGCACACAATGTGGCATTCTCTTTTGCACCTGGCTTCCAGCTTTGTGTGTGTGTGTGTGTGTGTGTGTGTGTGTCTTTATAAGTACAGAACTGCATTCTTTCATTTCTTTCATGCCCCACACCCCCCCTTCTATCCCTCTCTGTCTGTTTTTGAAACAAACTTTTTTTTCTCATGGCTTGAAGAGTGTACAGACAAACCTGTCTTCTGTTCTCTGTGTATCACTGCCGTGAATGTTCTCTGCACCATGATTGGTTTGCGTTCTTTGAAGTTCTTATTACATAGTGCACTGAAGAACATGGCGGATGTCAACATTTTGTTGTGATGTGTGATTCAGTGCTACACTTGCAACATGGAAATGTTATTGTTATTCTCTAGGAGTTTGAAATGATCTTTGTTTCCAGTTTGAGAGTGAGTTCTTATATCTAGGCCTGCAAGTAATCTGTTCCAGAATTTGAACCCCGAATTACACAAACTTTGTTCTACACATCTTCTCCTACCTTTTGTGTTTAATTACTTGGTTACACTTTACAACAAGGTTCATTTTCTTAACCTTAGTTAATGCATTAGATGACGATGAACAAAACTTATACAGCATTTATTAATCTAGATTATTTATACATTTATAATGGTTCATTGGTTTTACATAATACATTAGTATCAATTTATAACTCCAATGTTAAAACTTTTTTGCATTCTCTACTGTTCAAAAGTTTAAAGTTGGAAAGATTTTGTTTGTTTTAAAAGGTTGCATTATTTGATTAAAATAATTAAATACAATAAAAACAGTAATGTGAAATATAATTTAATTGTAATATATATTTTTCTGAATACAAAGTTCAGCATTTATTTGAACAAAATATTTAATAACATCATAAGTGTCCTTACAGTCTAACTAAAATTTTGATTTGTTGTTTTTTAGGCATAGAGAATTTAGTTTACAGGCACATCTCCTTGAAGCACGAGTGATATATCCTGTCATTTCCTCTGATCCAGCAATATTTCTCACAGAACCCCAATGGTGCTGCACTGTTATCTGTCATCTAGATACAATCAGGACAGACCAGGATTGCCTCTCATCAGCTCACACTAATGTGTTTTCTAGTCTGTCTTCATCCAGCCTGCTTTGAGCTAATGCTCCACCAGTGCAAGCACTGTAGTTAATGCAATGACAAAATGAATTTAATTATATTGTGCTGAAGTTTACAAAGTTTGATCAGCACAAAATGTAGCAGACATACACACTCACACACAGACACCTCTTTCTTAGGTCAAATTTTTTTAATAGTCAATATTAAGTATTTTTAAGTAGTTTACTCAGGTATCGGCTGTTTCAGTCTTAGAGCTGATTGAAACTTGCAGAGAATTGTCATAGTATTTGTAATGTGTGAAAGGGGTCACATACACAAGCATGTCTCGGTTCTGAGTCACACACAGATTAGTGGGTCTGGCCTTTCTGAGTCAGCCTTGAATCCTTATTCTTCCCTACTGAAATACTGAAGGTGTTCTCCTTTGGTTTTTCTAAATTTAATTTCTACTCTCTTTGTATTCATTTTACAGAGAGACAGCCAGCATCCCTCTCATCCCTCTGGGACTGAAGGAGACAAAGGATGTTGATTTCTCTGTTCTTCTCAAGGTCAGTTTCTTTCAAGACGACCCCTCAATGTTTACCTCAGTTATCAGGCGTTGAGTTAGGTGGCTTTCATGATTCTCAAAGCTTTTCTTAGTGAAAACAGAAAGTAGGTCACAGAATAATAAACAAGAAAGCCAAAGACTCAATACAACGTTAATTGTGGTTTTGAAAGTCTACAGTGACGTTTGATGCATGACATTTATTATCTTAGATAAGTGGGTGTTGAGATATTTGTTAAGAGACAAGAATCAATCAGATGCTTTCAACCTGTAATTTAGCTGATCTGTAATGACATAGCAATGTAGGTGAATCTATGACACAATATTATTGTTACATCGTTTTCAGACAAGTTTAACAAGGAGAACAGGCCTGTGAATACGTTACTGTGTGGCCTTTTTGTGTTTGTGTTGACATTATCAATGAACTTATATGAAAATGCTTTATTTGAACAGGACTTCATCCTGGAACACTACAGTGAAGATGGCTCAAACTTTCAGGATCAGATCGATGACTTGATGGACCTGAGACAGGTATGATACAACATCTGTAAAAGGTGCCAGGTTTGATTCTTGGTTGAAATTGAAGTTTAGGATAAAATAAATTTGATCAGTAAAAACAGATGCACAAGGCTAACCAATTAGACCGGTATTATCAAAGGTCCTGAAGTAAATGTGTGTGTGTTTCAGGCCTGTCGGACCCCCAGTCGTAATCCTTCTGGTGTGGATTTGCTTGCCAACTACTTCAGTCAACTTTCCTTCTTGGAGACTCGATTTTTCTCCCCTACACGCCAGCTTGGCATTTTCTTCACATGGTAGGTTGCATCTCGCCCACACCAGCAGTAATATGCTTGTAATGAACTTATACACTACTGTATCAGCTGTAAACATAACTCATTCAGAGGAAACACACAACTGGTCTGACTGGGCTGTCAGGCTGCGTTTGTTGTTTCTATGTCAGCTTTTTGTTTCATTTATTACCCTAGAGACAAAGGGAGATAATGTGTCATCACTAAAAAGCTGGAGAGAATTAATGGAACTGTTAAAGGTTGTATCAGTGATTTCAGGCCCAAAAATAAATGTCTAATCTTTCCTAACGATCCGCTAGCTGCCCACCCCATAAGCAAAAAAAAAAAAAAAAAAAAAAAAAGCCTCACATGAGTTTTAACACATTTTTTTGTGCCTACGCAGGTATGACTCCTTTACCGGCATGCCTGTGTGCCAGCAGAACATCTCTCTGGAGAAAGCCAGCATGCTTTTCAACATGGCAGCTCTCTACTCCCAGATTGGCACCCGTGCTGACAGACAGACACAAGCTGGACTCGAGGACGCCATCGCTGCCTTCCAGAAATCTGCAGGTGAGAGGTTTTGAGTAGATGCACTTCTTATATGCAGATAAGTTTGTGAGAAGGTAAGGTATCTAAAACTATCCATGATGAACTGTGGTTGAACTCCTGCCTCATGAGAACAGACGTGTATTCAGGTTCTGGTTGTGTTTTAAGGTAGAGTGAACATGACGTAATTCTTCCCCCTCAACAGCAGATCTGTCACAGGCTCATGGGAACTCAGTGGCTTGTGTTGGTTTTTAACCTCCTTAAAATAACAGCAGCATAAAGAGAGATTTGGCTAGCTTTCTTAAGCTATCAAAACAGCAAACCCGCTGTCTTTCATCACATAGAATGTTTTGTATATCTCCACTGGAAAGGAAGCCCAAAAATTATCGCTCTCCCCTTTTGTTGCTGTGGTTATTACAGAAATTGATTGACACACTGTCCTACAAGTTTTTTTTTTTATCTCTAAGATCTTTGTGTTTGCAAAATCATTAAATGAAAGAGATGACAATGCTATTTTACATAAGCTATGATGTTGGGAAGCTTAAATGATCTAGAATTTTCTGTTTAATTTAGGCTGTGCTGCAGTGGACTGGAACTGGTTTGTGTAGATATGATGTTGAATGTAATGTTGATTTCTGTCCGGTTTTGTTTCTGTATGTTCTGCTGTAGGTGTGCTGCACTTCCTGAAGGAGACATTTACACACACTCCCAGTTACGATATGAGTCCTGCAATGCTGAGCATGCTGATCCGCCTGATGCTAGCACAGGCGCAGGAGTGTATGTTTGAGCTGATCACTCTGCCAGGAATCCGAAATGAGTTCTTCAGCCTGCTCAAAATGGCACAAGAGGCTGCCAAGGTACTTGTTAAATGTTTTCAGACTAAAGAATTCAGTGATATTACAGTGGGGATCTATCTGTAATACATTGGAGTGTTTTTTATTTATTTATTGGTCTTAGTTGATATTGGATATTTAATTGTGCATGCTCATTTTCCCTATTTTTACATTTCGATTAGCTTTGTTGTCATCTAATGGTTCCTTACAAAAGAAATTTGTAAAAAAACAACAACACACATAACATTGTTAAATGTAATCTTTAGCAAATCTCAGAATGAATTTTGTACATTATAATGTAGTGATGCCTAAATTCACTAGCTTTAAAAATTATTTAAATTATTTAACTTTTATTTAGATGCATTAAATTGATCAGAAGAGACGGTAAAGGCGTCTAACGATAACAATGATTTCTATTTCAAATAAATGCTGTTGTTTTGAAATTTCTATTCATCAAAAGAATCTTGAAATTTAGTTTCAACCAAAAAAGCAGCACTTTTTTTTTTTACATTGATAATAAGATGAAATATTTATTTTGTGCCAAATCAGTATAGTAGAATGATTTCTGAAGGATCATGTGACATTGAAGACTGGAGTAATGATGCTGAAAATTCAGCTTTGTCATCACAGGAATAAATTACATTTGAATAGATATTGCAATAGAAAATAGTTATATCATACTGTAATAATATTTTAAAATATTGCTGTTTTTACTGTATTTTGTTTTATCAAATAAATGCTGCATAAGACGTTTTTTTTTTTTTTTTTAAACATGAAAAAAATCGTACTGACCCCAAACTTTTGAAAAGTAGTGTATGTATTAGGGATGTCACGGTACCAAAATTCCAATTGTCGGTACCGATACCATTAAAATTTGACGGTTCTCGGTACCAATTTCGGTACCAAAGCAAAATCTGTTTGAACTATTTGAAATAAAATTATTAAAATTAAATTCAATGACTTTATTATTTATGACGTAAATGTATGAAAGCATTGAAGGCTACATGCTGTTTAAACGAAAATATTGATGAAATTTAGAAATATTGCTTATAAAAAAATCAAGTGAAAAATAAGCAACCTTCTATGCACACATTATTATTATTAGTAGTAGTAGTATTTTTAATGAATGGAGACGTAGCTAAATCTATTGTACAGTAGCCTAATATCATTATTTCTGTCAATTTATTTCAGTTAAACCGAACTTTTAATTTGACGGTTTGCCGTGAAGACCTTTTGAGTTTCTGTGTGTATGATATGACGATAGTTTTTCTCAGATGAAACGGTAAAATGCTCATGAAAACAGCGTGAGCGTCACTGCTAGTGTGTGTGTGTGTGTGTGTGTGTGTGTGTGTTTTTTATGTATATGAGTGAGAGGTAACGTTAAATGAAACCACGCGTCTCCGCCATTCATTCACACAGAGACAAGCAGAATAGGGATAATGTAGAGTGAAGAAATCAGCCGCAAATCCGAAATATTTCCACACATGGCTCTTTCCTCCTTTCTTATCAACAAGTGGACCACCACATCAGCAGCGCCGCTGGTCGCCATGTCTCAGCGCTTTCATTAAGAGGACGCAACTTCACGCTCTTTTTGCATGCATGCGCATCCAGAACCGGGTTTGACCAGGTACTTGGTACCACCGGAACTTGGTTTTAGTACCAAGGAAATTTAGGAAATTTTTTTAGTACCGACTTGGTACCGAATATTTTGACAACACTAGTATGTATAAAAAAAATTATTCACAAATAATTATTTCTGTTTTAATTCAACCTAGGGGCATCGTTACAAAGGGACATTTTTACATGCGTATAAATACATGAGTCATGACCTATTGATCCTATCAGGCCTTTTCCCAAAGCCTACAGTTATTCCTCTGTCTGGAGTGGTTGTGACATTTACCCCTCTCTCCTTTCTTTTCTCAGGTGGGGGAGACCTACAGTCAAGTTCACCAGTCCATGATCCAGACCCCCATTAAGAACAACGTGCCCTTTTTCTGGACTACCATGTCCCATCTGAAGACCAATCACTACAATTCACTGGCCCATTACTTTGTCTCCACCGCTCTGCTTGACCACCAGTGTAAGTTAAGCAGCCAATCACATCTCTTGGCCATCTCCCATTGGCTGACAGCCCACTGGAACCTTTAAAGGTTACCTTTGTGTCTCATTCATAGAAACTGTTCCGTTTTCCTTGTGAGAGTAAAGAAGGATTCAGGTATCAGTGCTTTAATGGACTTTATTCTGGGGAGATTTTTTGAGGACGTAAAGAGGGAGGCTGATGAAAGCCAGAGAAGGTTCAGTATCTCGGCTACTTTTGACAGTGTGTTGATGGACTGTGCCAGAACTAATGGGATTATGTAACATTCTCTTTGTTATTCAAACAGTCACTCCTCCATCCTCTCTTCTGTTTTTACATCTCCATAACTATTATCAATAAGGCTATTAATGAGCTTATTTGGGCTCAACAGACCGAGTAAATGCATAATGGGATGTGTAAATGCCACAAGAATTAACAAAGCCTTAGTGGAATAAAATAAAATGTACAGGAATGTATCCTGTTGTCTTGAACAAAACAATGCAGTTTTTAAATGTTGATGATATACGTGTCTGTATGTGTAGTGATGCCTAGTGATGATGAGGACAAACAAGAGAAGGCTCTGTCACAACTATACGATGCCATGCCAGAGGGACATTCTCCTCTTGACATCCTGAAGAATAAGGACGACAGACGGAAAATAGGTGTGAAGCTCATACGTACATGCCTGTCAGGTGTAAATGATTGTGATATTCCACTTCAGCACACTGAACTAATATTTTCTGTTTGCTCAGGTAAAGCTCATCTGCAGCGCTCCATCATGGGACACGAAGAGGCCATCCGCACGCATTCTTGCTGCAAAAACCTGCAAAAACTGGACATCCTGAGTGACATTCTACAAGCTAGCCTCAAACGCTCTCTTACCAAGTTCGACCAAAATGATAAGGAAGATGAGTTCACGGACTACATGCTTGCACCACATATTATCTGTAAGTCAGAGAGAGACACACTACTCAGTTTTACTCACTCACGATGTGATCACTCACCACATACGGTGTTAAAGGTTGTATCAGTGATTTCAGGCCCAAAAAAGGCAGAAACATAAATTATCACATTCATCGAATCTTTCCTAACGATCCGCTAGCTGCCCACCCCATAAGCATGCCGTCCAAAAACCGCGTCTCTGTAGGCAGCCTAGGCTCTGAAATCTGCACACAAAAACAAATGGGTACACCACCACTCAAAACCAAAATAAAGTGTTCCAACCAATCACCGACAGGGGCGGGTGTTGTGAGGTTTTGAGCTCGTGCACAGCTGGACGCGAAGTCGGAGCAACACCCGCCCCTGTCGGTGATTGGTTGGAACACTGTTTATTTTGGTAAGCCACGGTTGCACAAGACTTTGAGCACACACAAATTTAGCGAATACTGTCTGCAACGGTCGTAATATGACATTACATTCTGCAGCATCTTTTTTTAATGCATAATGCATCCAAAATGGATCCATTGTGTTCTTTTAATTCAGCTCAGCTGTCATGCCAGTAATTGGATTACTGGAGATTGATTATGCTCATTATGTAAACTTTGACAGTTCTGCTGTATTTTTTAACCTAAAAAGTAACCTATATGCAACATAGAGTTTTGTTTTCACTGAAGCATCACATTTTGAACGGTGTTCTCAGAACTGGACCTGCATGTTACAGTAGAGAACAAAAGTGCTAAGTTCAGTTGACAGTGTAAACATGCAGTAACATTGTTTTACTCCCTCTCTGTTAGCTAAAACGGAAAAGAAAGCTGAGATGGAGATTCCAGCTGCCATCAAGGTGAAAGTCACAGACCTATTCCATCGTCTGGTATGTGGGCTACTAATTTTACTCAAACTGTTCGAGCTCTTTTCACAGCACAGGAATGCTTGTACAAATTTGCAGCTTTCTTGGTACACTGACTAGTTTTGCATAATAATTAAGTCTTCAGTGAGCATGTGTGCTGTTGAACAGACCCATGTTAATTGACCTGTACGCACTTGCCAAACAGACCATAACCTCAACAATCTGAGGTTTTTATTTATTTTGTTTAACCAAAAAAACGGTAACCAGTTGGGGATGTAGCTGAGGCATATTTTAGAATTGTTGGGGAATCTGTTTGGTCAGTCTGTAGAGTATGATACTCCTTTTACATTACTAATATGAATAACCCTGGTTTGAATATGAATTTCTGAGTGTTATAACATCCTGAAACTATGACTCTATAAAACTCAAATCAACCTTGTTTTTACTATTACTCGTATTTGGTGTCAGAGGTTTGAAAAAACTTCTAACCCTAAGCATTTCACTTTGGCACAAAACTCATCCTGCACTATTTGTCCAGACACCTACCACATGACTTGTTGAGGGGTGATGTGCTGTTACATTTTTTTAAAACTTGATTCCTCATAAAACCTTTGTTTTTATTAGTAATTAAGTTTATATAATTGTCAAATATATGTCTCTGCGTAAATAATTTTGTTATATTGTTGCAGTGATTGTAGGTCAATCCAGAAGTTAGCATCACTCTGAAAAAATCCCATTGTATTTTGGATTATTGCAGAAAACAAGCTCTGTGACCAACAAATGTTTCTGATTCTTACATATTTTGTTCAAATGAACATGACTATGAATTATGAATTTTGATGCCTAAATACAATCAGCTGAAGTAAAAAGCAAAAAGAGCTACACTGCGGACTCATGACTTTAATGTCAACACCAGAAAGCTTCTGAAAACTCTTTCAATCTTTATTTAAAGTCTACAAGTTGGAAACTTTGAGTTAGAATAGTTTACAGCAGTGCGAGTATAAACACGAGGCTGTAAAAGCGGACTAGCGAGTAGATGGGTTTTCCTGTTCAGTACAATGATGTTTAATATCCGCAACAACCTCTGTAATCCCATTTAGCCACTTGTTGTTAGAAACCACATTTTTCAAGACATGTAAAAGCTTAGGAACAAAATCACTAGTTGGGTATTATTGATTTATTTTATTTTATTTTATATTTTGAGCTTTTATTAACCATCATTGGGTGTTTTTTCTTCATGATATCAGGATAGTTATCAAAGTAAATTTTAAGAATTAAAAACATGCTTATTATAGAAGTCATTGTATGTATTAAAGTATTTTTAAATTAATTAATAGATTTAACAAAACCTAACGTTATTTCATTGACCCGTTTCATTGACCCGTCATTGACCCATCAAACTTTTTTTTTAGTTTGATTTCTGTAACAAACAGTCTTTGTCTGCAGTAGATTCTGTGAAACTGGAAGAATCGTTTTGACTCTGTGCTAGAATATTAGAATTGTAAATCTGGTGTACAGAACTGGAACATTCGAGAACCACAGTGACGTATATTCCGTTCCCTCTGGCTGTGGGGAGCAGGCTAATTCAGGTGAAGGAGGCAGAGTTTATGATGTGGTTAGTTTTATGGAAGCGTATATTTGAGTTTTACCACCTTCAGATGTCCGAGTGACCTTCAGAGAGTTCAAAGAACAACTGCTGTTATTCTGTAACAGTTGCCATGGGCACTTTAAATGACCCCTTACTTAAAATTTCATTTCTGTAGAACATGGGGAGGTCAGTTTAACATAATAAGCTTTGCAAGTCAGATGAACCCTTAATCAAGTCAGATTACCTTTTTGAGACAGGGGTCAACCATATACAACTTTAACCAGTGGTTCTGAAACTTTTTGACTCAAATACCCCCCTTTTCTGAGAGAGGCCCTCCAATCTAAACTGATACAGTATGTAACTCTGGTAGTTCTGTTGTAATAAAATCAAATAAGGTCAAAAATATTAATATCACACATCTTTATTTTAGTGTTTTATCATTGCAGTTAAAGGGTTAGTTCACACAAAAATAAAATTTCTGTCATTAATTACTCACCCTCATGTCATTCCAAACCAATAAGACCTTCAATCATCTTCGGAACACAAGTTAAGATTTTTTTTTTTTATGAAATATTAGAGGTTTTTGAACCAGCCATTGACAGCAACGTCATTGCACCTTTCAAGGCCCAGAAAGGTAGTAAAGACATCGTTAAAATAGTCCATGTGACTGCAGTGGTTCAACCTTAGTGTTATGAAGCAACGGGAATACTTTTTTTGCGCAAAAATAATGACTTTCTAATAACAATTTCTTCTCTTTGTGTCAGTCTCTGACGCTGTATACGTTGTAAACACAGTGCAGCACTTCCGGGTTCTACAGCAGAACGTAGAACCTACAGAGCCTACGGCTCACCATTGGCGTCAGCATCACACGCATGTGTTGTGGTGTTGGCCAATACAGAGTAGGTCTGTTGGAACGAATTCCGACATTCGAATATAATTTGAATATTAAAAAAATCAATACTATTCGAATGCTAAAGTTACTATTCGAATATTGCTTTATGTATATTTTAAATTGTTTTTATATGCAATCTTGTCTTTCTCACCGCCTTGGCTTACACGCAATAATTTTTTGAATCGTAACACAATTGTGTACGTTATCCACGCTGTATCATCATAACAATACTGTCAAAAATGGTAAATGTTTAACGACGTAAAAAGCGCCCCCACAGCGCTCGTGAAGCGAAAAAAACAAATATCTCGGCGAAAACTCAATGGATTCGGCAAGCTTGTTTGAACCGTCTAGTCGAACTGCAAATAATGATATAAGTTTCAGAATTTTTGGTGGTGTTTTCGCAGAGATATTAGCCGAAAACCATTGGAAGCGCTTTAACCATATTCAACACAAATAAAATGTTTATTGTAATGTTAGATGTCCCTCTAGTGGACAGAACGTGTAACAACCACATGCTATAGTGGCATTGGCGATCCATAAGCCTGTGTAATGCTGTAAATATTAATAATAGGATGAATTTGAGCATTTAATATTCTAATATTAAATAAAATTAGGAATGGAATTCGAATAGTATTATAGAGGAAGATTGACGGCCCTAATACTGAGCCGCCTTTCTGCCGTAGAACCCGGAAGCGCTGCACTATGTTTACTATGTCAACAGCGTAGGAGACTGACATTAAAGTTGAACCACTGTAGTAACATGGAGTATTTTACCGATGTCTTTACTACCTTTCTGGGCCTTGAAAGTGGCAATAACTTTGCTGCCTTTGTGTGGTCAGAAACGGATTTGTGTTCCGAAGATGAACGAAGGTCTTACGGGTTTGGAACGACATGAGGGAAATTTTTGGGTGAACTAACCCTATACAATTTTTAATATAACTAAATTAAAATTTTAAGGCTCTTTTGGCCCCCCTGGAAGTAAAACTTTTTGTGCCCTCAGGTTGAGAACCACTGCGATAAACGGTTCGACCTGAACATCACCTCAGATGGTGGTGCTTTTCATGATAATATTAAATAAACCTTCTACACCATATGAGCAAAGCCATTCGCATATACTGCGTGAAGTCAGTCTGCCAGTAAGCCAAATGTTTGGATGGTGAGCAGTTTGGATTTACAGCCAAGGACAACCAGGGTGGCAGGCTAAAGTTAAAAACGCCCTGAGTGTGTTTGAATTAAGTGAGTTGCTATAGTGAATTGCTGTTGTATTTGTGTTGTGCAGGGGCCTTTGTCAGTGTTCTCAGCTAAGCAGAGATGGTCAGCTCCGCGCACCATCCGACTGAGACTGCAGGACAGAGACCTCGGATTCACTCTGAAGGGAGATGTGCCCGTGCAGATACAGTCACTCAATCCCCTTTGTCCCGCAGCAGTGAGTGTTCACGCACAGACACAAACACAATAATGCTTGTTGAACACAACAAATATTTTGAAGAACCTTTTTAATCCATATAATGAACAATGGTGTTCAAAACAACAGTGGACACCACTGTGTACAACTGTATGGGCAAAAAGAAACTTGAGACATGTCAACATACCCTTTTTTGTGTTCCTTGTTGTAAACTTCTCCCCCCTCCATTGTGTTGCAAATAAATAATTAATAGTCTTGACAATTATCAGAAGAGGTACCTACTTTCTGTTTCAATTAATCTTCCTTTTATACATGTGAATGTCCCTGAAGCTGAGAGTAGATTTAATCTTTGGCCACAGCAATTAAATGAAAACAAAACACACGTATATATCCACGCCTACTGCACCTGTTTTTGACCATATGAGTCTCAAGCTGTCTCAAGCAGCTGTGTGTCTCCCACAAATAACTCTCCTTATTTTTGTTGGAGCACAAGAACGAGTCCTCTCAGAGCTCATCTCTATGGTAACAGCAGTGTGGTCGTGCCGATAAACTCATACCATAAATATCTGAAGTGTCAAAGCACCACTCTTGCAGGAAGTAATTTACTTCTCTGACCTTCTCCTGTTTTTCCTTTGTTTCTTTTTCTCTTCATCTCTTCATCACCAGGCTGAGGGACTGAGAGAGGGAGATTACATTGTTGCTGTGGGCGACACAGAGTGCAAATGGCTGGGAGTGAGTGACGTTATGAAGCTTTTAAAGGATGTGGATGAGGAGGGCGTCAACATCAGAGTGGTCAGCATGATGGATAGCAGCAGCCAGCCAATGGTAACTGCTTTTTTCTCAAGGTTTTCTTTGCCTACCATTGGTTGAGGAATTATATTTAATATCCCAAAGAGGAATTATATTTACTAATATTTATTTAGATGCACTAATATTAACAATATAGTTATGAATATAAATACACTACCGTTCTAAAGGGGTCAGTATATTTCAAATAAATACTATTTTATTCAGAATAAATGTTGTTGGTGGTTTAATTCTCTCTCTCTCTCTCTCTCTCTCTCTCTCTCTCTCTCTCTCTCTCTCTCTCTCTCTCTCTCTCTCTCTCTCTCTCTCTCTCTCTCTCTCTCTCTCTCTCTCTCTCTCTCTCTCTCTCTCTCTTCTCTCTCTCTCTCTCTCTCTCTCTCTCTCTCTCTCTCTCTCTCTCTCTCTCTCTCTCTCTCTCTCTCTCTCTCTCTCTCTCTGAAGCCCACCAAGAGTGCTACATACTGTGGCGGTCTGCCGAAGACCTACTCCATGATCTGCCTGGCTCATGATGAGGATGAGAAAAACCCGAAGTCTCGCAAGGTAGCAAAAAAACCATCATTCCTCAGCTGGGGTCTCAAAAACAAGAAGAGCAGCAGCACGCTGAGTCTCCCTACTGCAGATTACAATGGACCCTGGAACAGACCTACCTATCCCAACTCGTATAATGAAAGCGCTCTCTACTAAACACACAAAACTGGATTTATACATATGCTGATAGTGTAAAAGCACACTATATTACAAGAAGAGGAGAGATTTTTAGTGAGATTCAGATAAATTACAGATGGAAAATAAAAATGTACATTTTGCACAGACCTATAAACACAGGTGTAAGCTATACTTTTGTTCCTTCATTAGTCTGGTTGTCTAGAAAATCTCGCCAATAAATTGAAGGTGAATGATTACGTGTTTTAACAAATCGGTAGATAAAAACATGACGTGTTTGCTGCTCGAAGTATTTTTTTTTTTTTTTTATTGGTTTGTTTTATTATTGTTTTATTGAATGGCTAAATTGTATTATGAAGGGATTTTTTTTTTGTTGATTTTTTTATTTAAATTCCACAAATTAGTGGCATTAACAGGCATCCTCTTCAAATTAAAATGAGGGCTGGTAGATTGTCAGTTAAAATGCAGGCTTTTTTTGAGCCTGTAGCTTACAGATAGACCACCACAGCAGGTTTCTGAGATGATCTTGCGTCATCGAAACCGAATTCTAATCTTGTGTCAATCACTGTAG
The DNA here is from genome assembly GCA_031834385.1 of Semotilus atromaculatus. Taxonomy (NCBI): domain Eukaryota; kingdom Metazoa; phylum Chordata; class Actinopteri; order Cypriniformes; family Leuciscidae; genus Semotilus; species Semotilus atromaculatus. Next base: position 15,808,944 of record JAULUF010000009.1, on the reverse strand, counting down.
AAGAACAGAATGTAGGAGAGGATGGTGAATAGCTTTTGGCCTTGGAATGTCTATACAAACAGTAATATGATTTGGTGTAACTTAAGTATTTACGTACTGAAGCGAAATACTATGATAGGACTCGATTGCCAAATTCAAGCAAGAAGGATGGAATTTAGCAGTGAATACAAATGGCGTTATGTTTTAACCTTTTCATGTGTTTTACCTGGCACTTCTTCAGTGTTGGAATATTTCATTGTCTACAAAGTAGATTTTTATACACATTTGATAATCAAATAATTTATATGCAAAATAAAGAGAAAAAATATCTATATAAACATGTATTCATTTTAAGTATTTAGGTTTTGTATCGTGAAACTGTGGCCTGATTGTTTTTTGGTTACAAATCTTTCTGTTACTTGGTGTACACTCTTCTGTGTATATGGTATTGCTCAAAGACTACAGATTGCAATGTGTTTTTTTTGTCTTACTGATAATATTTAACTTTTCATTTATTTGTGGAAAACACTGCCTCTCAGAATCCTAGAAAGTCAGAAGCCTTTAAAATGACTTGCAACAGTCTACACTGACAGAATTGTATTTAACTGGACTTCCGCTCCTGCTTGTAAAAACGTTATTATTTTTAATGAATGTATCCTTACCATTTATGTGTCTGCTAGTGCCACATTTGGAATTATAATGACAAACACTGTTCTGAGAGGATGTTGATATTATAAGGTTACATATTAATGATTCTTTGAAAGTTAATGTTCACAGACATTCTTTAGGGTCAAGCCAGAATCTGCATCAATGCCCCAAATTCTAACTTGGCTTCAAATGTTAGTAATAATAGAGCAGATTTATAGTTGCTCTTGTGTCTACAATTTATGTAAATTACTAATGGATATGTCTATGGAAATGTCTGGATTATGATGCACACTATATTGTTGTCTACTTTTATGTTGTTTATGTACATTTTGATCTAAATAAAATATGGGGTCAAACCTGTGGCTGTTCTTATTGTGTAAGAGGTTACTGTGGTCATTCACTGTGTAATCATCCCAACCATGCCAATTCTGGTTGAAAGTAACAATTGTGTAAGCAAGTGGTTGTATCTTGACTGTTTTAAAGCAGATTGTGTCAGAATCATACAGACAGCAGACTATGTATGACATGACTGACTACGCGCTTCTCCTTTGATAATTCTAAAATATATAATTCAAAGCCTTGTTGCCCTCTGTGACTTGTACATGAAACTCAATGTAAAGGCAGGGCAGAATGGCGTAATCGCACCATTAATAAAATGCAGTAATACCACAGTGATATAATGATCGATTGACTTCTAGAACTGAGGAACCTCAGCAAAACAGCGAAAGAAATTCACACTCTGTTCCTCTCTTTGTATTAAAGGAAAAGTAGTTTGTGTTGTGCTCTGTGCGCATATGAATCTGGGCAGTGAAAATGGTGTGGTGGACTAATGGATTTTAAATCACTCACAGACTGGGGAAATTTATGGTGTGGCTTTGGTTAGGTTATTAGAGAGATTGCTTACCAACGCCAGCAGTGATGTCACAGTGGTTGTGTGTGTGTGTGTAAGACAAGAGAAAGATAGAGAAGATGTATCTGCATCTCCTACAGCTGGAGAACATTAATATCAGAAATACACTGACTCAGGACTTATCCAACAATAGCTTTTATTCAAAAACTGGAGTTTTACTGGAATCATTTACATATCCCGCATGAGTCTGCTTTTTACAGGAACACTTTAGTGATTTCTAACAGTATGACTCACCCACTTTCTCCTCTTCAGCAGTCTTGTAAAAACACAGGAAGCATACATTTAACCCACTTACAAATGGAGTCAAGTTAGATGACACATACTTATTGAAATTAATACTGGTCTAGTCTAGTATACCAAAAATATTTGCAATGACAACTTACTTTGTTTTCTTTAAATGAAAACTGGATATGGAATAGTTTTATGCTATTACAGACTTAAGTGAATGTATTTGTGTCAAATACTGTATCATGAAGATTAGACACTAAGTATAGAAGGTTTCACTCCAGTGAGGCTGACTCCACAGATAGTACACAATAGGATTAAAAACTGTTAAATCTCTATGTGACAGTGATACTGACCTCATTCCTACTTTCAGTGCATGTTCTGAGGATTTATGCAAGATAAATAATAATAGCAACAATAATAATAACAATAATAGTTGTAGTAGTAGAATATGGAGTAATAATGTAAAAAGCATGAAAGAATCGTGGAACACACTTCTAGCATTTCAGTAGCATTTCATAATGTTAGCTAAACATTATAACCTATTCTGCTGTTAGTTGATGAATGGTGTTCATCTTAGAGCTACGATTTTAGGTTATGCAGATTTCACAAAATACCCTGCAAAACTATAGATGTTTAGGAAAATGTTGTGGTTTTGTTGCCTTTAGTGTTTTTGGTTAAAATGACATTTTCTTTAACTCTATTGCACCCTATAGCGAGTGTGGGTTTCAATTTTAGAAATTGTCAACTAATTTGGGGTCAAATTTGGTCAAACTTTAATTCTGATTCATTTTATTTTAACTTTAATTGGGAGATTCTGAGGTCACAAAGATCCAAAACGATTTTACATTATACATTTTAAGTAAAGATTGAAGTGTATAATGTAAAATCGTTTTGTTAATAATAATTAGTTTTATTGATTTTTCTGTTGTCCATGGATAATTGTAAATAGCTTCAAAATGATCCAGAGACAACAGAAAAGTCAATAATAACTAATATAAATCAACCTTTATTATTTTTCCTCAAACACCTTTGCCCCGTGCAGCCTTCTCAGTTGTGGTCGAGACTTCCCTCTGCTGGAGAACTGCCGCACTCACACGTGGCACGACGCCGTTGCTAAGAGGATTAAAAAGCAACGCTGATTGGTTAAGGGAGCACACGCACACCAATAGGATGAGTTGTTATATTTCAAGTTTTTTTTATGGAAAGCGTCTAGTTACGTGAAGTTGAGTTGAATCCATTAAGATTTCGATGAAAATAATCGTCGTTTATTAAAAAATAACCTATAAAACTGTCAGTTATGAGCTATAAAACATAGTTTTGCCACACCGATATCTCTGGAAAGATCAGTCCTGAGCGCGGTTCTCATAAATCTTAATGTCACATCTCTCACCGAAGCGAGGAAGTTTGTTGAGGACTAGTATGTCATCCAAATTCAACTTCAGCTTCAGGAGAAAAGAGAAGAAAGAATTTGTAAGTCTTCTATTGCTTAAATATAACTTGTAATATAAGCTAACGTTACACTTTGTGGCTAAGTCCGTGGTAACGTTACTAAGCAACCTATAAAAATATATATTAATTCAGAACTTTTACTCATTACCAATGGTAACGTTACTGGATTGCTCTAACACGTATGTCCTGTGATGTAGTCAAATGTTTGATCTTGTTTGCGGCTGTTTAGCGGAATATAGCTCATGGCTTTATCCCTGCTGCCACCATTGCCCCCAGACCTGCTGTTCCCCGCACTCCTCCCCCACGAAGCCCCAACCCCTCTCCAGAGAGACCCAGGTATACCCACACATACCATATCCCAATCCATTCAGATCACTTTAGTTCCCCTCCATCATTTTACGCAGCTCTCAATGCATATATGTTCTTGAGGGTCCCTTAATTAACTAATCATTAGCCATAATGTTTTTCATCGAACATTCTTGTTTCAGGTTACTTTTTCCAATATCTTTACATGCTTTTTATCTGTAAACTTTGTAATCTCTCTGGTATCTGTCACAGGTCTGCCTTGGCAGCTGCCATATTGTCTTCCTCCTTGACAGGCCGTACTGTTGCCATTCCTCCTCCACGCCAAAGATCTTACTCTGAGAGTGATTGTTCAAGTGCAGACAGCCAAACTGGCTTTGAGCCCTACGCTGCCACAGCACTTTATACGAGGTAATATAGAACATTGTTTCATTGACCTAAATCAGGGATTCCTAAACTTTTTTTTTTGTCAGTAGGGTATTTTAATTAATATTCTAATAATTTAACAAATGATCCCATGACATGCAGGTAAACTAAATATTTCATATTTTTTATTGAGTGTTATATTTTAATTTCCTTTAAATCAAAGTTAAAGAAACACCTGCAGTTTCTTTATGAACTCCAGTTTGGGAAACCTTGACCTAAATAAACCTGAGGAATGGTTCTCTTAAAAAAAAAAATGTTGTAAATTTTTTATGACTCTCAAGTCATTCTAAATATGGTTTACTTTCTTCTATGGGATCTTTTTTTAAAATATCATCCTGGTATCAGTCGCATCAACAAAGCCATTTTGTTAAGAAGACAGTTATTTAAGATCTAGTATTACCCACTAGCAGTTAGTCAAGGGGCATTCAGTCCTTTTTGGTATCAAATTAGGCCAATCCATGTTTTATGTAACTGATTAAAAAAAATTCTGAACAGTCTTAAAGGTCCCCTATCATGGATTTTTTAAAGTTTCCTAATGTTGTTTTGGAGTCTCCTACAACTAGCCTAGAAATCTAGACGCACCCTAGCGGCAGCAAAAATTATTTCGCAGCCAGTGTGGTCTAGCAACTCTCCATAGACGTTTTAGCTGGAAAAACCAAACTCTGGTCAGGCCAATCACATCGTGTATAGAGTCGGTGGGCGGGCTTAACATAATGACGACAGAGTTGCGACGGTTCACTGCTACTTGAAAACAAAGAATGGCTGGCGAATGGCTGTCTTTCGATTCGGCTTTGGCCGCGACTCTGGAGGATTTTAAGTTAAATTTTTCTTTAAAACATGAACAAAGAACGGGACTTGAGTCATTTAAAAAAAAGGAAGATTTAAAAGACATCATCATCTTCGTTGCTCTGGTTGGTTGTAGCGCTGTCCTATTGCGTGCAGAGGGAATTTGAAAGACAACCGTTAATCCCACCCCTCGTATTGAGCCCTGTCAATGGAGAGTTCCCAGACCTAACATCTTGATGTAGGTCTGGCATGCCAGGCTATCCTACAACAGGTTTGCATGCATCAAACGTCAAAAAACGTTCAATTTCAATTTCTCATAATTCCTCATAATTCAATGATTCTCAAATGACTCGGCAAATTAATCAATCTCTCTAAATCCCTCCTTTCCGTGAGCTACTCTGCTCTGATTGGCCAGACAGCTCAGTCTGTTGTGATTGGTTTACAGCGTAATTCCCATTGCCATAACACCGACAGCTCTGCGTGTCCTGAGGCTTCCTACTAAACACAGTAACGAACAATGACGTTGATTTTACCATATCAATCCGAGCGTGAGTCCGATGATGAAACATTAGCAGAAGAACCATTCATTCGCCCGAACCTCCATCGCAAGGACTAGGGCTGCACGATTAATCGAAAAAAAAATCACGATCTCGATTCAAACATAAATGCGATCTCATTTCTTAATGATGGCGATTCACTTCCGTCAGGGTTTTCCGCAGCACTTTGTAACTAAGGCGGCCGCCTAAGCAACACACACCTGCCGCCTTAACTAACGTTATGTCGTCAAAAAAAAATGTATGAGCGATATCCGCCGTGTTACTCACTCTGTCCTGTTTAGAGCTTAGATTCTCTGCCCGAGGCGGAACTTGGGCCGATACATTCCGCCGCCATCCTCGGGCCGGGCGCTTGATCTAGAGACGTGCGGCGCGGGACTAGATTTGATGGCCGAGTGCGAGCGCGGGCGGTGATGCACTCACTCTGTGTGTGTGGGCTGCGGGAGAATAAAACGATTCGCGGGACTCAAAATATGAATATCAATGAATAAAACGCATGTGCCAGGCGTCCTGAATCAGGGGGCAGACATGTTATCCAGGGACAACCTTCTCCCAGGGGAATGGTCCCTCCACCCTCTGACGGTTCAGTGGAAATGGGATACCTTCGGCAAAGCAGAAGTCGACCTCTTTGCCTCCAAGGAAAACTCTCACTGCCCTCTCTTTTTCTCGAAGAGCACGGACGCGCTCGCCTAAGACTGGCCGAAGCGTCCTCTGTATGCTTTCCCCCCGGTGGCGATGTTACCACAGGTCATCAGCCGGGTCAGAGAGAAAAAAATGTGCAGTGCTTTTGATAGCTCCATTCTGGAAAACCCAGACGTGGTTCCCAGAACTGATGCAAATGACGTCATCAGCCATACACCTTATTCACAGCAGCGCCATCTTTGATTTTTAACAGGAATGAAAGCGAGGCTGTGAGGGATAGACCTCCATCTCTTCAGTGGGTTGTACTGCTATTAAATGTGTTTGTGGATTGTTCTGCTGACGAAACCATGCAAAAATATGTTTCTAAGGAATTCCAGTAGACCAAATAATCCAGACAATATGATGCGTTTAAAATTATAAGTGATCTAGGAGCTTTATACAGCTTTTTACATCGGATCCCATTGAAAACACAGTAAGTCTATCCCTCACAGCCTCACTTTCATACCTGTCATGGCGCTGGTCTGAATAAGGTCTATGGGCCCTCCATGTATGGCCCCTCAACGGGTACCTGGGGAACTCCTGAAGGGAGTAATGAATACTATCACTGAGGCAAGTGCGCCCTCTACCAGGCGCCTCTACGCCCATAAGTGGAAAGTGTTCTGTAACTGGTGTGATTCTAAGGGCTTACAGCCGCAGCCATGCGAGATACCAAGTGTACTCGCTTTCTTACAGGACCTATTGGACGTGGGTCGCACCCCCTCCACGCTCAAAGTGTATGTGGCAGCCATTACAGCATCACATGAGCCTATAGCTGGAAATCCAGTGGGGAAAAACGACCTAATTATTCGTTTCCTGAGGGGGGCTAGGAGGTTGAACCCCTCTTGCCCCCCCTCTGTTCCCATTTGGGACCTGTCAACGGTCCTGGAAGCACTTAAGGGCGCGCCATTCGCGCCATTCGCGCCATGCGCGCCAGAGCGCAGGTTATCTCCCTGGCGGCATTATCATCACCAGCAGATGAGGGTTGATGCGAATTTATTCTGCCCAGTTTTGGCTCTCAGAGTATATTTGGAGCGCTCTGCTCTGTTCAGACAGTCAGAACAGCTTTTTGTATGCTTTGGCGGCCACACCAAGTGTCTCGCTGTCTCAAAGCAAAGGCTATCGCGTTGGATAGTTGACGCTATAGCACTGGCGTATGAAGCTAAGGGCCTTCACTGCCCTTTAGGTGTCAGAGCGCACTCCACGTCCCCACGTCACCTACAAGTCCCCTCACTGCATTCCAATGTGTTGTCAGCGTGAATTCAAACGTGGCTATAGTCTGGTTATGTACCCAGACGTCATTACTCCCCTATAGGTCTGTGACCGGTTCAGGCATTTTCTCATGTTAACACGTGCTTCATGTAATATCATATTAGAGGGTCCTTTGGGGCCTCTCTCTTTTTCCCATATGAGAGCCCGTCTATGGCCGGCTATTGGGTGAATGCTTTGCTCTTACGGCTCAGGCACCTGCCTTGGCATGATAGGGCGAAGTCAGCATGCACAGCGTTTTACATGGTTTTCCCATAGCGTAAGCAATAGGAGCAATAGGAGAGACTTCTCGAAAGGGAACGACTCGGTTACTAACGTAACCTCGGTTCCCTGAGAGGAGGGAACGAGTATTGCATAAGCTGCCGTGCTTGTGCTTGGTCAGTTCGCTTCAGTCGATTGAACCTAAAGGACTCCTATGACGGAGCGGCCAATATATAGTCACTGGCCACGCCCATCTTGGCGGGCTCTGACGCGCTAGGGCGCGAAGCGCGCTCATTGGTCAGCGTGCCAGAGTCGCCCCGCCATAGGTTTGTGCAGTTGCCGCAGCACAGCCAATGACCGAGCTCCCTCGTTCACTGGTGTATGCTGTGCAGCTGCAAATGCGTTTTACACAAAAGGCTTCAATATTCTCGAGAAAAAGAGTTTTCCCATAGCGTAAGCTACTTACGCAATACTCGTTCCCTCCTCTCAGGGAACCGAGGTTACGTTAGTAACCGAGTCGTTTTTTCCTCATAAATGCGAACACGAAAAATAAAATAAAATAAATGGGCCTATTTTATGTTCTGTGGAGACTACAGTTACTCAATTTTTATTCTGAATAGGCTACGTAGTGCCGGTACATGTATTCCGTTAGTCCCCAACACTGATATTAGTATATAACCTTATGCAAGATATTTTAATAACTCGGTTTTGGCGGTTAAAGAGTTCTAATGACGGTGTTCAACTATAACCATCGGTCTCATTTGTGTGACTTTACCAAAGCATTTGATTTGTAGGCATATGTATTCCTTCAGTTGCGAGCTTGTGCGCTTTACCTGCCGTTTCAGGGTTAGGCCCGGCAGGTGCACACGGACTGGGTTCAGTAATGAGCTTTCAATGACCAAAAAATTATTCAGACTGACAAAATAATAAAAATGACATTCTTCTAAATTCATTCTTCATGACATTTTTTAAAATAATTATAATACAAATAATAATAATAACGACATTCTTCTTCTAAATAACAATAAGCGTCATTAATAATAAAAATCATAATAATAATACGAATATTACAAATTGACATGCAATTATTAATGTGAATGAATGGTACTCCACATCACATCATCATCACTATTGTACACCCCAATACTTGTGACGTGATATGAAATTAAATGCTAATTGTTTCAAAACACGTGCAATAATACATTGTGATAGGTCATTTGATCTCCACGTCGGAGAAGTTTCTCTTTTTTGCCGTCTTCCGTGTGTTCATGGCGTAAAATTAGGGCGTGGGGGAAGCGGAGACTTGAATATATAGGGGCGTGTTATTCTAATGATGATCGTTTTCAGCCGCGACATTTATCAAGGGCAGGTATTGCGTACACCTGGATTTCAAAGGTACGCACAGCTTCATAAATCAGGTGGTGAGAGGAGTGTAAGCATAATCTTACGCCAACATATACGCCCGTTTCTACGCAAGAATGATAAATGAGGGTCATAGTATTTGTTAAAATTCAGTTGTTGTTCATATTATGTTATTTTTATATATAATATATAGTGTATTTATTAGTGTATATATAGTGTACTATATTTTATATAGTTTGTTAAAATTGCACATTGTAACTTATTTTGGTTATTTATAAATCTAATTTGTTATTTACATTTAATATAGTGTTTAATAATTGTTAAATTTAGTACAGAGCCTGCCCTGTAGTCTATCACACAAACAAGTTTTGTTGTTTTTGTTTTTTTGTACTTGAGTGCAATACATTTTGGTTGAAAAAATGAGAATCGTGTAAGAGAATCGTGATCTCAATCCCCATGGAGAAAAATCGTGATTCAGATTTTAGCAAGTATCGTGCAGCCCTAGCAAGGACCACTCGAGCAGGACGTTTCAGTGATTCACTACTCAGTTTGAGGTAACTAATAGCCGAGCTCTAGCGTGAATGACTGATGTGACATAAACATTGGTAAAACAAATCTTGCTTCATGCTTAATCTTTCCTCAAAGTAGTGAGAACGACAGACAATCTGCATTAATAGACAGAGTTTTATGTAATAGTGGCCCACAGCTGATTAGCTGACGATATTTGAGAAGTAGCCGTCAGTAAAATAAAGGTAACAGGACAAGTTTATGATTATACTGCTGTAGTATCATGGTAAAGATTAATTTTAACCACAGATTCTTCACATGCTCGTCCTTGGGCAGTGGAAAAAAAATGTCTTTACCGTCACATTGTAGAGCACAGCGTCTCCTCGATATGATGCTCTCCAGTATCCACAGGATCAACTGCCGGTTTGAGGTTTAAGTTTCCCTGGTGTCTGCGCGCACAATGAGTGGGCGGGCTAATGTTTCGTCTTGACGTCATGACGAAACGGCTTATGACTCTTTTGAAAAACAATTCATTTAATTGACTCAAGGTCGACTTACTTTTGAAAGACAATAACTTTATATATACGGTACACTCTCAGATTTAAAACTTTGCAGGATAACTCAGGGTTGTTCACTTAGAGCTATATTACACACTACATGAAAGGTCATTTTCAAAAATCCATGATAGGGGCCCTATAAAAAAAAAAAAGTCTCTAATAACTTGTAAGTGACAGGTTGTCCCGCACTTGAGCCAGTAAATATGTCATCAAAGAAGAGATGGCGCTGCATGAGGGAGGGGGAAGTAATTTTGATTAAAGAATATGTATTTCGTTCTGCCTGTCACACAAAGCTATGACTTCAGAAGACTTGTGGAAGACTGCGCAAGAAGTTTCTTGACAGAAGACTGCACAAGTCATGTGGACCACTTTTATGACACTTTATCATAATTTTTGAGGTTTGAAAGCGACTAGTATAGATTTCTGTAATTTGTCCTTTTTTGTTTCAATGGACGACATGGGGATGAGTTTCATTTTTAGGGAACTAATCCTTTAAATGAGTCTGAAAGCACAATCATCGTCAATAATACAACAGAATGTCTTATCAGGATAACACAGCAGGCCACATTTATGTAGACATTATTGTTTCAGCAGGGGGGAAAGTAATTTACTTACAAATTTAGTCTTTGGTCTAATTGCACTCTTTTGAGAGGATGTGTTGCAGATAGTGGTTTAAACAGCGATAGGTTGTCAATACATTTTTGCAAGGAAAATATGCAAGTTAAATATGTGGATTTTGATTATTTGAGCAATACACATGCAATACACATTAATTTACTATCTCACTTTAGGGACAGATGGCCAGATTCAATGACAGAAAGACCCCCTGTGCCCTCCCTAAGACATACTGATGATGATGAAGGTGATGACAGCGATGAGGTGGAGGGACTAGAGAGAGATGAAGATCATGTGTATCAGTCCCTTGAGAGGCAGAGCAGAGCTGATGACATAAATGTTGTTTACGCCGTGCCAATAAAACACAGGAAGGTACAGTCATGTGTCTGTTTGTTTGTTTGGATCTGTATGTGGATTGCTTTCTCCTGTTATGCATTTGATTCATTTACTAAAATTCACCATGAGATGGAGCTATCGATTTATTCAAATCCTGCTCTAAATCAAAACTCAGTCTGAGATCATAAAGGGATATGAATTCAAATCTGATTCAATGCATACTTTTTATAGCTTGTGATGTTTAGCCACTATTTACAGCAGCATTTATTTTGATTATAATATGCATTTAATATTTATAAAGTTAACTGATTGAATTAATCTTTTCTTCAGGACAAGACCAATTCAGACGTTGATGAAGAGACAGAAGACTCTGCATTCGATATTGTATCTCCACTACAGACTGAAGGTTTGCTAAAAAAGTACATTTTTGAAATTTGACATATTACAGCCCTTTCCAAATATGTTTTTATTTCTTTTATCGTTTGTCTGTTACAAAAGTTATGGTTATCTGAAGTCGGCTGATTGCTGTGATTTTCAGAAACAGGATTGAGAAAAACCGGGTTAAATAACTGTCACGCCCTGCTAGCGGGACGACTGGCACTGTTTTTTTAGTGCCTTTTTTTCATATCTCATATTTTAGTAATCATCATAGGTTAGGTATCATTCGAAAGGTTACAAACTCAAAATTCATCCTGTGAAAACCGTTTTGAAATTGGACAATTGGCGAGCAAACTAGTGAATTTTCCCAAGATATATTCAGAGATGATAAACAAGATGTTATAGGATAATCATTTATTGAAAACCCAATTTTGACAAAAAAAATACAAATCATCCCTTTGGAATTATAAGGTTCTATCTGTCGTTTTTGTCAAAATTGAGTTATTCACATATTCTTATTCTGTGACAACTTATTTACATTATGTGATGTTTTTTTTAAATTGTGTACATTGTGGGACTTTTTATTGAAAAAACAAAAAAGTTCTATCTACAAACTCGAACTCTAACTTGGCTCTATAAGGTTCTATCTGCGTGAGCCAATCAGCACTTTGAATGCACAGAAGAGGACCAATCAGAATCAACTTTATATGTCGTGTCGCCAGCTTTTTCCTTGAAGACAGGAAGAAACCAAGGGGGTAATCCATCCGCCGGAAACTGAAGCTTCCTCTGGGGGCCGCCATTGTAGCTGGCTATCACCTGCTGTTAGCATCCCATTGACTCCCATTCATTTTGGTGTCACTTTGACAGCGAATAACTTTACATCTGAGGTGTCCAAAGACTCATTTTGTCCATTATTTATTTCTAAAGAAACACGACAATGTATAAAAGGCTCCATTACATTAGCCGCTTTCCGACCGGAGGGACTTTTGCAGTTTCTAGAACCTAACGTTCCTATAACCCTTTTTTTCGCGTGTTCCGACCGGACTAAGTTGGGGATTTTTTAGTTCCTCAGATCGTAGTTCCTATAACTCTTTCAGTACCTAGTCTAGAGCGAGGACTTTTTTAGTTCCCTTTCCCTAGGTCTACGTTGATTGGTTTAACTTATAAGTCACGCCCACTGTCAACACATTTTCTTCACTGTCTGTTGCACTTCGCCTATGTAGGCTATGCTAACTCATAACTTAAGACAAACATAACGCATTCAACCAGCTAATTGCTAATTAGCAATAAGCTAAACTAGCTAAACTTACCCGTCGTTTTGTTTGCCTCCTGCGCTCTGCTCTTCTATCTTCTTCCATCATATCACTTAAGATCATATTACGCTGAAGCCTTCGTCTTCTGTGTTTCTCTGTACAGAACTCAAGCATAGTCTTTAAACGCCGCCGTTCGTACTCTGTTATTAAGGTCCCGGCCAGGCAGAACAGGAACATTGCGATAGCCTCCTCCGTGCTGTTTTTATTTTTCATTTATTTTTTTATTTTTTATTCAACAATTGCAGTTTACAGCCCGTGCTGGTTTGTTGTTGTGTGGCGCCGCCGCCGTGCTTGCGTTACTCCCTTACCCCTCCCACCAGTTCCCATGGCCACTTGGCCAGTGCGAACGCAAACAGCAAAACCGAGTTTGGGGAGAGTAGTTCTTAGAACTGTTTAGAAGTGGACAGTTCCTATAACTAAGTTCCTGTAACTACTTGGTCGGAAAGCGGCTATTGTATCTTACTTTATGGCCCCGTAGAAGCCATTTTTGTAAAAATAGGCTAATGATTGCGTCATAACCACGGGAATCTCTGTCGCGCAGTAGAGAAGTTACCATTGTAAGTCGCGCTAAATCGAACCAATGGCAGCATACGATCAGCGGCGAAGGTCTCACGCGTGTTCCGTCCTTTCCATGCTAAAGGGATTTTTGATTAAATGCAATACACTTTCTCATATGTATTAACTCTTTAGTTCATCTGACTCCAAAAATGAAAAGGTTTTTATTGCTGTCTGTGCATCATTAAATGTGAGCGAGTGTTTGACTATTCTTTTAACCATTAGTTAAATGAACAATGTCAAAGTCAGTTAGAATAATCAAATGTAACAATTTATTATGTCAGGTAAAGTATCATGCCAATTTCACAATCAGTTCAAAGATAATCAATACAATACCATCGAATGCTTGAGAAAAAGATGCAAACTGGACATAGGCTATATGAGGCTGAAAGTCTCAGGACTTTCAACCTCATGGGCTCTCTGAAATACAGAAAAGGGCCCTGAGCTCTCATTTCAAGTGTAAACATGGGTTTCCAGTGGAAAATTACCGGTGGGTAACCATTTGCGAGTGGTAAATTTGTATTCAGACAAATGGTCAGAAGGTGTTAACACACCCTTCTGTGTGCAAGATATTTCTATATTCTTAAGAACTTTATCACCTTTTGATTTACTTCTTTGGGAATGAGACATTTGTACCAGTCGCACTGAGACATTTAAAATAATACGAAACATTATCAAACTCAATGATATTCATTCATATTAAATCATTTCGATTATTGTGTGAGTTTGAGTGGTCTCTGCCAGGGTGAAGAAATGTAGATTAGGATCAGGACACGGGGGAAGTCAAATGGTAATTTCCTTTGTTCTCAGAGGATAACCCATTCTTCCAGTTTTCTTCAATCTTACACCGTATAGACAGAAGGAGAAGCTCGCAGCAATCTTTTACTGTCTAAAGTCAGCCCATACTTCGACCTTGGAAACTTCTGATCATCATTATATAACACAAGTATTGTGTTATAGGTGGTTAAATTGCTCCAGGTCACGCTTCGCCGTCTCTGCAAGATTAGGTGATTCAGATTAGTCCTGGCACAGCTACTAAAAGATTTACAACTGTCAGTCAGGTTGCTCACGTCACATCTACGTCGTCCAGCTCAGTGTGAGTCTGCGCAGTACGCTTGCCCATCTGGAAGTGAGTGCTCCTATCGGGCTTCAATTCTCTCCGTTGAAATAAATGGGGTCGCTGTGTCCATCTCTTTTACTGTCTATGGAAGAAACCCCATAAAGCCATAATGCTATACATTTTATATTAAATATTCACTAAATTGTGTAGTGTTATGAAGTGGCTTAACTTTATATTTTGGCATTTTCTTTATAGTGTATTGGTTATTATTATTAATTATTAATGAGGTTATTAATAATAACTATTATTATTGTTATTATAGTTAGGCTATTATTATTATCTGAATTATACAAATATGCAGTGAGTAAATTTAATATTTTAGAAAACCATTTAACATGCAAATGTGTGTGTGAGAGAGTGTGTATGTGTGAGAAAGTGTTGGTGTGTGTGTGAGTGAGTGTGTGTTAGTGTGTGTGTTACAACCCACTGCTCCTCGTTAAAGCCTATATTTAAACACAATATGACAATATTGCTGTGTTCAACACGAAACCCCGCCGTCTCCTGCTGTAACAAGCCCCAAGTCCCGCTATCTCGGATGCTGTAGTTTATGGTTAGATATGTTGTTCATTTAATTATCTCATGTTGATACAGTTCTTCTATCATTCTGAATAAACAAAAAATAAATAAATAAATAATTTATCGTTTTCCTGCGGTTTTTGTTTAGCAGCTGTGTCAGATTCAATGCTGCTGTTATTTCATGTCGATACTAGGGATGTCAACGATTAATCGACGATCGATTAATTGTCGATAAGACATTTAATCGATAAACCTTATCGATCATCGATTAAGCATGTTCATGCGCGTGCATGCTGCTGAACCGTGAAACATGTGAGCGAGCGCGCCGGAGTTATGTTTGGGACTATTTTACACCATCATGACTATAAGTTTGTGTGTGCATTCGCAGCCTTTTGTTTTCTGCTAATGTAAGTTGTAATACTGTTTATTTTGTGTACGCCTATCTATATCTGATTTATCTCATATTCATATTGGATACATTTGGTTAAGAATTGACGCTAAAGCCTGATCTTTAGCGCGCGCAGCTCAAACGGCAATGCACGACTAATAATGACTATTGGGACTGTCATATTACATAACATTAAAGAGAACAATATTGTAATAAAACATTGTGAATTATTTGGGTTTAGTTGCCGTGTCGCGTTGTTCCAGGAAGATCGCGTCCACAACATGAGTCATTCTGAATGGCACCTAACTTAGTTCAAGTTCACTTGTGCATTTACGTCATTTTGTGCAGATATAATTTGTAATATTATGTTTATTTTGTATATATCTGATTAATCTCACGTTTCTTTGAGTTAAATAACGCGCGAGCAAAGTGCTCAACGGTTATTCATTCAGCGCGCGCCTCTCAAGCAGAATGCACGACTAATAATAACGATGATTAATTTGGGACTGTCATATTACATAACATGAGAACGCTATTTTATTAAATCGTGGTGAATTCATTGGGTTAGTTGCCGTTTCCAGCGCGTTGTTCCAGGAAGAGCACGTCCACAACAGTCACACATTCTGACAAGCACGCATCTGAGGCGGCGCTGGTGACACGTTGTATTAGTCGTTATATTTGATTATTAAATAATTAATTTAATTATCAATCACATCGAAACATTTTTACAATCCTACAAGCCCTTTATTTAGATTAAAAACCATTCTCATTAATTTGGTGAGGAACATAGCGTTTTGAGCAGCATTTGCAGACCCTCATGCTGTTGGCCATATGCCACTGCAGCAGACGCATATTACAGTATTAAGGCTAACGATTAATCGATTAATTGATCGTTAATTTAAACGACGATCGATCATGGGAATTTGTGAAAATTGACATCCCTAGTCGATACAGTTCTTCTGTCATTCTAACTTTATAAGAAACAGTTAGCCTAAATAATTTTGGACAGTTCCCTGCCTGTCGTGCTGGGTAAATAACTGGAGAGAGAAACAGAAACCCTCCAAAGATATAATTCCGTTTCAGTCTTTTTGTGTATTGAACATTCAAAAGAGATAAATCAAGTGATAGGCTTACTGCCGTCTTTGTCCGCACTAAGCTGAGGACAGCGACACAAGAGCCACACAGGTAGGCTACTGAGTCGCTGTCCACAGTGCCGCAGAAAAGCGCTGAAACGGAGATGAAGGGGAACCCGTTTTTTTTTTTTTTGCGTTGTTTTAACGGGCCCATCCAGTTTTCTGGAGGCCCACCTACAATCAAAATCCTGGCGCCGCTAGTGCTACTGCCAATCAAAATAAAGTTAATTTAATATAAAAGAAAAAAAGGGGACTGTAAAAGTAAAAACACAGCTACTGCAGTGCCGGCTGCAAGACAAGAGAGAGAGCAAGAGCATGCGTCCTAGATTTAAAGTGGCTCCAGTCAGGAGCGGCAGAAAGCACACCCTGTTTATTTTCTTTATTTTACAAAAGCACAATGTTTTATTTCGATTGTAAATGGACCCATAAAAAAGTAGACATTTAACAGTTTATTTTTTCATATTTAAGTGTGTATGACCAAAAATGACGGAGTATTTTTAGTCTATTTTGCTGCTAAGTTTAAAAAAAAAAAAAAAAAAAAAAAAAAAACGCAAACCACTCCGGCGCGTTTGCCGACTCCAGAGGGTTAACCTATGCCACTAACTATCTATATGGGTGTTGCTTAAAGGAGAACTCCGGTCAATTTTAACATTGAGCAAATTTTTTTGTAAATTTGAAATGTTGTCAGTACAGAGAACAACGACAAAAATCAGTGTTGCCTACACCGTGTTATCTTCTTTTTAAAATTTGCACCCTGTTGACTTCAATGGGGCAAGTTTTAAACCTGCTTTTAGCCTCTTAACATCCTTGATATGTCATTACAAGTGCACAGCCATGTGACTGATGTTATTAAGAGTTAACACGGTCAATCTGACTGCAGTAGATGTGAAAGATATTAATAAAAATGTTGTTAATTCAGCCAGCTCACATACCTGTATTTTCTTCCTGTTTTCGGTCGAAGTCCAAAGTAGTCGATTATCGAGTTGGGAGAATGGGATCTCATACAGCCTGGTCGCACGCGCGAACTCGATAATCGACTGCTTTGGACTTCGACCGAAAACAGGAAGATAATACAGGTATGTGAGCTGGCTGAATTAACATCATTTTTATTAATATCTTATATTTTATTAATATCTAATATTATCATAAATATTAATATATTATATAGACATGACAGTGAGTCTCAAACACCATTGTTTTCTCCTTCTTACTTAAATCTCGTTTTTGAAAAACACCCCTGAAAAATAGGCGAATCTCCACATAACACTGACTGTGACGCAACAGTCTGGATCATTCATGTGTACGGGCGACAGGCGGAACTGCGCCGCCGAAGCATGGCAGTTGCTCAATGTTTGGATGTACAAATGAACAAAGGTATTTAGTTCCTTTATCCGAACCTCTGAAGAAACAGTGGGTTAGTTTTATTTTCTCTGGACATTTCTAAACATTTCACCGACGAGACTGTTTCCTCAACTTGGGCCAATACAGAGCTGGCCTCGATGAACGTGTGAAAATATATCGATCGAGCTACCAAGCAACAATTTCTGATGTGTAATTGTTCAAGTTCAGACAGGTAATCTTTCTCTCAAAATCGTTCAATACTGTATTTACATCATCGTGTTTGCATTGGTGAAAGCATTAGAGAGAGTGCAGAAACTGCGTTGCAATGATAAGATCTTTATTCTCGCGATCAACACACTGTCATCTGTTTGCTCAATGCTCATCACGGCAACATTTTCTGTGATGGGAATAGATCTAAATACTTTAAAAACATCTCACGATTCGTTAATCTCGATAGCTGTAATAGTAAAAACATATAATATCTGTAGTAAAAGTATTCGAGAGAGTTTCACATGTAATACGTACGTAGCTATTTCATATGCAAGCATGTCAGCCAATCACAGCAGAGGCCGGTTACACACAGCAGACACGCCCCTTGAAACAGAGCTTTCAAATCAGAGGCTAAAATCAGGCTAGGAAAAATGCCTTTTATTTCTAAATGATGACTATTTTTGATCTAAAAAACATACTAACATAAGGGCAACCCAGAAAACATACAATAAAAAACATTCTATGGCACCTTTAAGAAACCGTTCGTGTTCAAGATACATTTGTTTCTCTCTTAGTTTACCATTAACATCTAGCTGTTTCTCCTGGAAAGCTAGCTCTCTGAGCCGAAGCTCAATTGCAGCTTCAGACAAAGCAGCAGTCATGGATTGTGAGGAAACCTGCTTAACTGTTAAGACACCATTATCAAAACACTTCTAATGATTTCCTTCACACTATCCTTCAGCCACTTCTCACTACTTGTGATGGGAATATCATAATGAGGACAACTGCAAAAGTTGATCCTTTGTAAAACTCTCAAGTAACTCTTCTGAAGGTTCCTTTTGGAAGACTAAACTCAACACGAACTACACTTAGTAACACTACTTCCTACACAGAAGTTCAGCCGACACAACAGGTCCAATAGCACACAGCTACAAAAGCAGCAAAAATGCTCTCAAATAAAACTTTTAAAGCTTTAACCAGAAGTAGAACTAACCCAAACAAAGAAGATTACTCACACCAAGCAATCAAAATATCTAAAGACAATACTGGGCATTAGTCTACACTAAAGTCCACAAAGGAACTTCACACAAACACTGCTAACACACTAAAGTTAGGATCATGGACCAAATAAACACTACCTTAAAAAAAGTGTTTAACTCACCTAACTTAAGTATTCCTCTTTCATTTCCATCAAAAAAAAAACCTCCTATCTACCTTCTGAGGTGTACCTGTCACGGGATGTAGTGTGAGTGAAGGAGGACACAGAGGCGAAAGCTCAAATGCAAACAGTTTACTCCAAAGTAACTCACAGGTACAGACAGGCAGGATGACGGACTGGATCACACACACATTAAACACATCCATGAAACTTTAACTACCAACCAAGACAAACAGAACTGAACGAACTAAATACAGACACTGATGAACCAAACCAGGTGACACAGAAGAAGGTGATTAACAAGACACAGGTGATGAAGATGAACTGATAACGGTAGACATGGTAACAGATGAGTGGCGGGAAAACAGAAGAGGACTAAACCAAAATACAAGAAAAAGGGGAAAACAAAAGAGTCAAACTGTTACAGTACCGGGCATGAGGCGACTTTAAAAGCAAAACCTCAGCAACTGTGAACCAATCAATCAATGGTCACAGTTCTGAAATGCTTACCCCCGACAGAGAACAAGTCTCCACCCAGAATAACCTCGAAAACAAAAAAGGAAAAATAACAAAAGAGTGAACCGATGGAAGGATTGAATAATCAACCCAGCTTGAACTCTCACCCTTCCTAACCGGGAAAACTCATGCCTATATTCACAAATACTCAAACAACCATACTCACCAAATGATCTCAATCAAAGGGAATAAACAAAAACATTCCTCAAAAAATCTAAAGAAACAAATGCTTTTAACCAACCAAATTGGACGAGCCCCCATTATGTTACAACCCTGGCTCTAGGGATGCAACATAAAGGACACAAAGACAGAAATCTGCCAATCAAAATAAAGTTAATTTAATATAAAAGAAAAAAGGGGACTGTAAAAGTAAAAACACAGCTACTGCAGTGCCGGCTGCTAGACAAGAGAGAGAGCAAGAGCATGCGTCCTAGATTTAAAGTGGCTCCAGTCAGGTGTCACCCACCAATTAACCCGTTGATTGCAGGTGATCTACCAGGGATACTGCAATGACACACAGATTAGACTCTCCCACATAACAGCGAGTGAGTGAGTGAGTGTGTGAGAGAGAGAGAGAGAGTGAGTGTGAGAGAGAGAGAGTATGTGAAAGTGTGTGATTGTGTGTGAAATTGTGTGAGAGTGTGTGTGTGTGAGAGTGAGAGAGTGTGAGTGAGAGAGAGAGTGTGTGTGATAAAAAAAAATGAGTCTGACGTTTTTTGTGTGATTATATAGTGAGTGAATAATTTTTCAATGATTATTAAACTTTATGAATTAATTTGCTGAAGCATGTCGGTTTTCATGCAGTTTTTAAAGTCTTAAAATGTCTTAATTGTTTACAATATTAAGCCTTAAAGGTCAAATAGTTAACAATTTAATTGATTTGGTCTTAAATACAACAATAAACGTTAGCATGTTATTTCAGCCATACTGATGTCTAGAGAGAAAGCCATTTCACCTGGCCCACTTTAGGAGGAATAAAGTCCTGCTCAGATGTATTACAGTAGCAGCTTTCTGTCTAAACAAAAGAAAGATTAAAGTAACAATTTCTGCAATAATGTGTTTAATTACCCACCAAATTGGTACCAAAAATTAAGATTCTGCACTGGACAAAATATTTAGACCTACCTTGCTTAATCGAAATGACCTAAATACATGGAAGTGCTAAAAAATATTAACTAAATGTCATAGAAAGGATAAAATGTTACTTTCTAACACATGTTGAGACATTGCTACAACATTAATTTTATATTTAATGTTCAAATAATGTTTTGGCAGATAGAACCTTATAATTCTAAGCGAAAAATGTTTTTTTTTTAGAATTAGGTTAGAATTAGAATTTTAGATTATAATCTGCATTTGACCCATTCCAAAAATCCCCATTTACAAGTTTGAGAGGATTTTGATATTGTATATTTAGAATACATTTAGGGTCCCTGTTATTTTCATGTTTGAAAGAAACTTGTTCCCCATGTAAATTTTCCTATATGTAATGCAAAAACTTTGAAGCTCAATATCTCAAAACTACTCAGAACGCAGATAGAACCTTATAATTCCAAGGGGATGAAATGGGTAATATTGTGAAATGTTAAATAGATTTCCATTACACGAGAGTAGATGTTAAAACTTCATGCTGATTTGTACTCGGCTTTCGCCAAGATAAGCAACACTAAGACGTAGCTTTACAGTAAACTATGCTTCTCCATCCATTTACGCTTCTTTCCATATGAGGGTGTGACTCCCCTTCTGTCCGGCGTTAACGGCTGCAGTGTACTTGGCGCGTCAGCACACACGACGGCTGCAACTACAGTGTGGTCTCCCTAGTGGACCAGCACGACAACCGTCTGGATTGAGCCGAGTAGGGGACATCTCTAGGGTCTTCAAGTGGGCACCTTCTGTCCTCAGTGTTTCGTCGACTAGCCCACGACACCTCAAGAGGGCTCGACAGTGACTCTGGCGTCCCAGAGTCACCCCCCTCCGTCCCCCACTCAACTCAGCCCAGCTTACTGACCTCTACATCCCTCCTGCTGCTGAGACCTAACCACAATCTCACTATCTCTCCGCAACCCAACCATACGTGCCAACCCGATTGACTAAGGCTGTCGAGCCCCACTGGTGCGTTAAAGCATTTACAGTGGCAACGGTTCCGTATGGCATACCACCTACCGCAAAACACAATATCTGCCCAACCACCCGTCATTCTATACTATACAACCTATACAAATTGTATAGTATACTATACAACCTATACTATACAACCTATACAAATAAACCAACAGACTCTTCAAGTTTTTCAAGAATTCTACGAAACCGTAGCGTGGCGGCCTGTACACAGCCAGCTAGAATCTTTCCGTCTCAACCACAGCCAGTTGCTGCTCCTTTCTGCTGCTTCAGATAAGTTCTTTACTGTGCGACGCAACTCTTGGCCGCTGAATCCGACGTCTCTGAGGAACCGGGTTGTAGAGTGTGCCACAAAACCTCGACAACCTACTTCCACTGGATAAACCTGGACTCTCCATCCTCGCTGTTCTGCATCAGTGGCCAAATGAGCATACCGCGGTTTCTTCCTCTCATATGCCTCATCTACAGCATCCTCCCATGGCACTGTCAACTCTATCAGTTGAACAATGCGTGCTGATCCAGACCACAAAACAATGTCTGGTCGTAGGTTAGTGGTGGCAATCTCAGGTGGAAAAATAAGCCGTTGATCAAGATCAGCCAGCATCTTCCAGTCCCTAGCAGCTTCCAGTTGTCCTGGCCGAGAATTGGTGTTAACACCTTTTCTTGGTGGTTGCTCGCCTGGGCGGAGGAATGTTGTCTTCTGCGTGTATGTTTTGCTAGAACATGCGGCAACTTATTGGTCATACTACGCTTGCCTTCCAATGCTAAAGCCAAACATCTCAGTACTTGGTCATGGCGCCAAGTAAACCGACCTTGGCTAAGAGCCACCTTACATCCTGTCAAAATGTGCCTTAATGTGGCAGGTGATGAACACAAAGGACAAGAGGGATCCTCTCCTACCCAGAGGTTTAGGTTCTGCGGTGATGGGAGAACATCATATGTTGACCTAATAAGGAAACTGATCCTACTCTCTTCCATTGACCAAAGGTCTTGCCAGCCCATTTTGCGTTGTTCCACACTCTCCCATCTCATCCACTCTCCCTGCTTGGCCTGGGAAATGGCCTTTATACTCCTCATCCTCTCCTCCTGCTTTCGCACCTCGTTGACTACCAGCTTCCTCCTTTGAGCTGGGCCTGCCTTGTGCCATTTAGGATATATGTTTATATAACATATATAACTTTATTTTAAATGTTTTCTATATATATATGTGTGTGTTATTTATACTATACAATATAGTATATATATATATATATATATATATATACGTATATAGTATATAAAATATGAATGTCTCGTATCGTAATTTCTCTCATTACTCTCCACTGACTTGAGCCCTGGTAATGTTGCATGCAGCTTGATGACTATAAGTATAATTAATAAAATTTTTCTTATTTTAGAGGAAATTGTGGTTCAGGAAGGAGCAGCTCAAACGGTAAGAGAACCTCTCATCAGATCAGCCATAATGAGAAGCTGAAGTCATTATTTTGATTCAGTTAATTCAGGGTTTAAAGCTAATTTTCTAAATCTGCTGTAGGAATGTGAATTATGTTGAATTCTGGTGTGGTCTTACTCTGGACTAAAGGTCATTCTGCCCAAACAAATTCTCTAAAGACAGAGGAGAAAAATGACACTGGCATAAAGGCAGAGGTTAAAGGCACCTTTAGAAAGACCAAGATAGAGGTTGTTATCAGTGAAGGAGTGTAAATGAAAATCAGACAGGATGAGAGAGAGTGGGAAGGTGAACAAGGGACAGAGCTTATTAATAATCTCAGCTATTTCTGACACAAGAGGCTATCACAACCATTCTGATTCACTATTTAGTAAGTGGCTCTCTGATCTGACAGAGAATACATCCATATATTCACTTACACACATACACCCCAATTAGGCCATGTGAACCTGTGCTCTGTTAATATGCAGACACACATACACATGTGCACACTGATCAGCCACTTACTGCCTTATAACTCCATGTTGTCAGATCAGAATGCTACCATTTCTGCTGGTGCTTGGAGACCTTTACGAGAAGATCTCTAATCTCAACTCTTAATGTGGAAAATTGCTCATTAGTAGAGTTAATTTGCCTCTATTGAGCAAGCATACTGCATTTTTCACTATCGGATATACTTAGTAATTCAGTCTGTGGTCTTTGAAATTCTGCAGTAAGAACCCTTTAATCAGTAAGAACTTCCCTCTGTCTCCATAGCAGCCATCATTGCTACGACAACCAGCATCAGTCTCTCGTGGGAGCATGGCATCTCCAGGTACTTCCCCTCTCTGCCATAACATTATCCATCACAACAGCTAAACTCCACCGTAAATCATGTGTAATGTAACCTGGGCTCTTTTTAAAAAAAAAAGTCAGATGATGAGAAATGTGTCCCCTTTTTAGGAATCCTCAAAACTTTGAAAGAAAAGCATCATTCCAGTTTCATTTTGAGAGAGAGCTAATTAAGGACATTGTAAACATCTAATTCACCCTTTGCCGGGAGTTTGACTGACAGGCGATCTGAGTAATCATAATGCTGAAACCGCAATTTTGTCCGACAAACTAACCAGACAGGAGAGTTAGTAGATTAACGTCGGTGGACTTGAACTTGAAAAATGGTGTGCATTTGCGATGCGGGGGTCTTTGCAAAGGATCAATTGATGTCAAATTTATTCAAGCACAGGTTTCAACAGACTAGAGACAAATGAAGTGGTTACTGTGTTGCGTTTGTAAGAGTTAAACATAATAAAAATTTTAGTAATGCCTCTGCAAATTTAACAAACGTCTTCTCAGTCAGCTTCTCTCATGGGCTTATTGTTGTCAGTAATGAGAGATGAGGCTATAACTATAATGTGTATGAGGACAGAGACTGGAATTACCTTGACATTTGTCTTGATATATTCCCTACTTCTCTTCTTCCTCCACTGCAGTCATTTTGTTTCTTTCTATTGTCCTCAGTGGTGACAGTAAAGAGTTTTTTAAACCCACTTCTAAAGAAGTTGTTATTGCTAAAGGAAATTGCTATTAGTTGTTTAGGAGTAGATTTAAATAAGTATGCTGTATTTTGTGTGTGGCTTTTAAATGAAATTACTAGCAAATTCCATATTTTATTTCTATGGATATAATGAAATTGGTATAGTTTAGTTTCACTCGAGAGGTATGGCAGATGCAAGCAAACGAGCATTAGTCTAGCCTAGAGAATTGCATGAAGGATGGATTTACCCTCTGAAATAGAGCATGAAACAGCAGGTCTGGGCAGTTGCTGCAAAGAGATCAGTGGAAAACTGCCAAGCTTTTCTATGCACCAGCAGACAATGGCTGTGTTACCTTTAACTGCAACAGAGACTTCCAGTGAAGTCCAAGAACTTTGCTGGAAGATGAGATGAGGATGACCTTGGGGTCTAATCTAGGGCTGAGATGTCAGAAATGCAGACAAAATGTTGTCAGTGTTTGTAACTTTAGAGACCAAGGGCACAGACAGATCAAGGAGAAACAAACTAGATTAGAAGGAGAGCAAGGATGATACAGCTCCACTAGGAGTCACAATAAAGGGTCAATATCCGATTTTAAGCCTTGTAAGAGTCAAGCAAAATATCTTTGGTAAGGATGTTTGACATGATGTAATATAGCATGCACTGCAGTTTGTCTTATTTCCACCTTCAGTGAGATCTAAATGGTGGATTTTAATATTGTACAAGATAAAGTCCATGGTAAGTGAAGAAATAATCATTTTAAAAAAAATTGTCATTTACTTGTATCCCCTCATGCTGTTCCAAACCCTTGTGACTGTCCTCCTCGGAAATGAAAAGGAACGTGTAATGTCAGTTTTGTGAATCAGATCAAGTGAATCAATGAAAAGTTGACTCAACAGAACAACAAATTCTTCAATGAATGTGCCAATGAGAGCTAGAGTAAATGTTACAATTTTAGCAAATAACAAATTCAATTTTGTTTTGTTCATCACACAGAGTTATCTTAGGACTTTATTATACTTGGAAAATAGTACTTCAAAACCAGATATGAATCACTTCTCTGTGAATCACCTTAGGTTGTTTTTGTATCTTTTTGAATTTTTATCCTTGAATGCTCTAGAATTACTTGTAATTGCATGCATAACATGACCTGGACATTCTTCTAAATTTTTCTTGAAAAACAGTAATACAGGTTTAGAGCTACATGAGGGTAAGTTTTTCATATACGAGTGAATTCCTTCAGCAGAAAATGACCTTGTGATTGAGAAACATCCGTAGGTCATTGAAAGTAGGTTATGAAGTCCTCAGCAGTGAGTGAGGATGTAAGAGTTTGAGCAGTGGATAGCGGAAGGATGGAGAATGATTTGATGGACCTGGCTGCATGTGTTAATTGTGAAATGATAGTACAATGTCTCTGCACATTGTTCTCTTCCACCGTGTCAGTTGTCTGATATCCAATGACAGGTTGTGGAACAGCAAGAGAGTTCAGAGATGAAGGGTGTTACAGCTTAGAGTTGTCAAAAGAAGTAAGTACTCTGTAGTCTGAGGAAGTGGTTGAAGCAGGTGAGAAGCCATAGAGAATTTCACTGAAGCTGTCTGTGGATGGGTGAGAGGAAGGTGTAAGGGCTGTAAGTGTGAGATTCAGAAGTAATTAGACAAATTAATGGTATGAGAATAAACATAAGGGAGAAGCAACTGATACAATATGAGGTTGGTTGCCAGCCGTGTGTTTTTTGGCAGACAAATGGATGTGAAAGATTAATAGTACAAGGAGATGTAAACTGGAGTACAGTACTGTAAAGGTTTATAGACATTGCCAAATAACAGAAGAACACTGTCTTTAGAAAATAGGCTAAATAGTTGGCTAAGATTGCTTTGAGCTTATTAAAGAGAGATTCATAAGCCCCTTTCACATATTAAACCTGATAAATTACCGTCAAATTACCAGATTGACCTTAAATTGACCAGTAAATGCACAAATGTGCTTTTCACACAAGCGTGAAAGGTGTGTCTTTTTTCTTTTTCTTAAATGCTGCATTTTTTTCTTCATTCGCTTGGAGAAACTGATTAACCACATTTTTTAAAAGATCTATAAATTATATTTACCGGTAATTTACCAGTAAAGACTGTATAGGGCTTTTCATACTGTGCTTTTAACCCAGGGTTTTCATCATTCTAAACCACGCTTTTAACCCCATGTGAACATTTCACACTTATAATTTAGGAGCAGGGTTAGAACCACTTTTGCTGTGTTAACTCTGCATTGCAACATGCCTCATATTCATGTGCTGTGTATAGTCACAGAAACACAGCATGTTGTATAAACAGTAGGCTATGTTTCAGCGTTTGAGGGTAAAAATTCACATGCTGACAGAAAACGCAATTGGAGTGAATTGGACAATTGGAGTGAAGAAAAGTTTAATTCTTACCTTTTATAGTGCAAAAAGTCCAAGTATAAAGTCAGTATAAACTTGATTTATAGTCGGCAATGTATAATATGAGGATTGCGCAATGCTAGAGCCTTTATATAAGCAGAACAGATAATGTGCTGCATTCATCCAATCAATAACATTGACAATGCAAATATTCAAATAAGAATGTTAACCCAGGGTTTTAGGAGTGTACAGTGTGAAAAGGAAGTTTATGATTATGAATACAAAGGATTAATTATTAACCCCGGTTTAATTATGAGCAATATTAACAGTGACAGTAAAGAAGTTTATAATATTTAAAAAAAAAAAAATTCTAATAAATGAGAGAAAAAAAATATGTTTCCACGAAAAAGTAACACAACTGTTTGGAATATTTATAATAATAAGACATTTAAAAAATATATATATAAAAATAGATGAGAGCTATTTTAAAATGTGTCTATTTTATGGTCTTGACTGTTTTTTTTATTTAAAAAAATGCATCCTTAGTGACCATAACGGAATTCTCTTAAAAACATACTGATCCCAAACTTTTGAATGATAGTGTATATAGAATGTGTTTTTTATTTAGATTATGGTCTACCTACATTCACTGTTAGAGCAACTCCAACTCATTTACTCACTCACTTGTGATTAGTTACTTAATCACTCTCTAATTCTCTTGTACAATTACTAATTTATTCGCCCAATCAATTTATGGCTCATTTACTACTTCACTCACCTCCTTGTATTATATATATTTTATCATATTCTATCATATTCATTTATCATATTTTATCATATTCATATCATTATTCTTGTCAGAGCTTAATGATGACTGGAACGCTCAGTCTCACAGATCACTGAATACTTCAAAAAGGAAAACCTCACGGATGAAGGCGACTCCAGTGAGAGGAAAAGAGAGAGACATCAGTCCAGGTGAGGGGCTTGACATCTGACATTCCCAGCTCTTTTGTCCTTCTAATTAATCATTTTGCAGCTAAAATATCTTTAATCAAAGTA
The DNA here is from genome assembly GCA_031834385.1 of Semotilus atromaculatus. Lineage (NCBI taxonomy): Eukaryota > Metazoa > Chordata > Actinopteri > Cypriniformes > Leuciscidae > Semotilus > Semotilus atromaculatus. The sequence continues at coordinate 15,780,994 of JAULUF010000009.1, read as the reverse complement.
AAGTTACTGTAATCGTAACACAATGCCTGAATTGGCTTATTGCTTCAATTCAATGTTTAATTAATGATTAAATGTATTACTGACTACGAGTCTTAAAACCAGACTTATTCCATTGGATTTGAGTTGTCAGAAACATTCTAGCTAAAAATTAGAGCACAAAAGACTAATGAAAGAAATAATGAACTAGATCTCATTAGTTGTATACGTTATTTAATAACAATAAAATTGTCTTTCTCTAATTTGTTTATGCTGCTTATTTTTATGAAGAGATAGGATCAAACAGAGTGTGTATTTTAATCAGAGCTAATGTGATTAGGTTGACATTAAGCTCAGCTAGACTAATGGAATGAATGTACTGCGTATTCTCAACAGACCATAGAGCACCAGACTCATAAATGTGCATTAAACAGATAAACATGTTGAACTGTTTGCTCATCAAGTGGAATCTTAGAAAGAAAATCTGAAAATCTTCACATTGCTTTTTTATCTGTCACGTTTCATTTCTTTATGTCCGTCCTCCTGTCAATCTTTCCTCTGTCCTGTCTTTGCATTTTGTGCTGTTGTTGTTGGTGTGTTACATTGTGGTGTGTTGCATTGTATTTCTGTGTCTTGTTTTCCGTTTTGTTTTTATACTTTGACTTTTGTCTGTCATATTCTTATGTAATGTATTTGCATTTCTGTTCTGTGGTTTCTATTCTGTGTGTGGATTTGCTGTGTTTTGCCCTGTCCTGTGTGGCGTGTGTGGCTGTGTGGTGCAGAGGCCAGTGAAGTGTTGCGCAGTACGCTAGAGGTGCAGCAAGCGCTTGTAAAGGAGCTGAAGGAGCAGACTCAAATTCTGTCTCAGGAGAAGGAGACACGGGAGAAGAGATGTTTACAACAGAGTCGGCACATAGAGCATCTTCAGCAGGAGCTCTGCCACTCTCACATAGAGAGAGGAAACTCCACAGGTACTGCTACACATCCCACTGCGCTCACTGTGGCCTATCCATCATTGAAGGGATAGTTCTCCAAAAAATGATAATTCTGTCATCATTTACTTACCCTCTTGTTGCTATGCCCTTCTCTCTTCTGTGGAACAAGATGTGACAATTCTTCAAAATATATTCCTTTGTGTTCAGCAGAAGAAAGAAAATCATACAGGGTTGAAACAACTTGAGGATGAGTAATTTATGACAGAATTTAAATTTTTAAGTGAAGTATTCCTTCAAAGTGTTAGTTCACCCAATAAAAAAAATTTGCTTTTAATTTACTCACCTCACCCTCAGGCCATCCAAGATGTAGGTGTCTTTTTTTTCTTCAGTAGAAATGTAATTTTTTACTGAAACTTTGGTCCTTAGTGATTCATATAAGGCAAGTCAACCGCTTCGTCCCTTTGAGAGTCAAAAAAACATATTCAGGCAAAACAAAATTAATATCCATGGCTCCTGACGATACATTGGGGTCTTATGAAGCGGTCTATGCAAGAACCTGAACATTATTCATAACATTATTACCTGTAATCCACAGCCTCTGCAAACAGTCCTGAGCATGTTCATGGCAGTCTAGAGCTCAAGCTTCTTGTCACATAATGACGTATGTGCGGGAGCAAACTCACACGTGAGCTGACGCTGTGTTTGTTTACAACAGAGAGTTTACGTTCACTTGCGTGATCTCAGTCGGGAAGATTAACTTTTCACAGATTCCCAATATTTGAGCTCCCGTGCATACGTCATTATGTGACAAGAAGCTCGTGCTCCAGACTGCCATGGGCGCGCTCAGGACTGTTTGCCGAGGCTGTGGATTACAGGTAATAATATTGTAAATAATGTTCAGTTTCTTGCACAGACCGATCGTTTCACTTCATAAGACCTTAATGAATCATCAGGAGCCATGGATATTCATTTTGTTTTGCCTGTATATGTTTTTTTGACTCTCAAAGGGACGTAGTGATTGACTTGCATTATATGAATCACCAAGGACCACAGTTTTAGCAAAAAATCTTCTTAACTGTTCTACTGAAGAAAAAAAAGACACCTACATCTTTGGTGTCCTGAGGGTAAGTAACTTAACAGCACATATTCATTTGTTAGTGAACTATCCCTTGAAACTTCAAGAGTTTTGTCTCATGGGTTGAGCGATACCATTGTGCAATGTTTACCTCAGTAAGTTGGCTGAGCGGATCTCTGAGCTGCTGTGAGTGAGTGGAGGCGGGGTTGATTTAGCATATTCATGGTTCCACATATACGTTTTCCCCCAAAAAAACATTTAAATATGTAATTATGGGGATCAAAGATAAGTTTTAAGAGATAAAATGATTGACTACAGGGGGACTTTAATTATTAATAACTCAGTTATAATTAATTATTAAAAATGCATTATAAAATAATTAATTATTGATATAGCATTCCTAGGTAGTTCTTCTTTGCCGCTATATGTGAGTGCAGCCCATTTATGTTTATTGTAAAAATATTATAGAGCCATTTGAAGGTTTTCAAATTGAATCCTTTGGTGTGTTTTTTGTTACATTTGTAAAACAAAGATAATCTAAAAAAAGTAGTGAACGTTGAACCATTTGAATTACCATCATTGTTCACATAACTGTCCTTTAGTGGTGATATCATTCCCATCACAACAAACTATTTATCCCCTAGTATCTTAGTACAAAAGATAGTCTACCTGGTTACCAAGGAGACTACAGTGTCTGTAAAGAGATGTGATGTGTGTAGAAAACAAAACAAATTAAAGGTGTCATGAACTGGATTATTTTATTATTTTAGAATGTTTCCTGGCGTGCCCTTATAATGTTAGTATGATTTTTACATAAAAAATGTCATAATTTAGAAATAAAAGGCATTTTTCCAAGCCTGATTTTAGCCTCTGATTTGAACACATAGAGGCGTGTCTGCTGTGAGACTTCAGTGTAAACGCCCACTGCTGTGATTGGCTGACATTTTTACATATGAATTAGCTAGTAGGCTATTACATGTGGAACTTATTTCAAGTGGAACTTAAAGGTATACTATGCAGAAATTGTGTTTTTGTCAAACAGCGACCCCCAGAGTCGTTTTCATTTTTTGGCAAGTGTCCAGATAAACTCGGGTTGTGTGATTGACAGCTTGGGCGATTGTAAAGAGATTGTTCTTTGATTGCTTTCTGTATGTAATTTAATCACAGTTTAAATAAGATTATTTTCATCCTAATAAGAGAAACGATGTGAAGTTGATCGTTTAGTCCCGGGCTATTCAATGTGCTCATTGCCTCTGCGATCAGTGGCGCGGATACTGTGTTCTGTGATACTTGAGCACAGTCTTCACGCGCTTCAATCCATTGTGGAGACTATTCGGTGAAATTACAAAACAAAATGCACACAAACGTGTCCCTGCCTGATATTCAACCACTGATGAACATAATCGATTTTGATGAGAAGGAAAAAAAAAAACCTATTCGAGTGCGGATTAGAACCCAGAACCTCTGACATGCTTGGCAAAAGTTCTGTCACTGGACCATTTAAATACACGCTTAAAGTAGTCGGATCTATGTATTTATTCACGTGAAAATCTGACCTAGACTGATTGTTAGGTGTCTGATTTATGTTCAAAATGGACAAAAGTGAGTACAGTAGTAGTCCATGTGTGGATTTATGGGGCAGTCTATTTTATATTTTTTAGAAGGAAAAAAGTGTGAGTTGTATTCAGTTCCCATTTAGCTGCATTTCTGTTTTTAACCAGTGTGTTTCTGAGAATTATTTCCCTCTTTACTTTTAACACTGAAATGTATCTCCTCATTGTCAATTGAGGATAACGAGCTGTAAAGTTGTGTTGGTACAGTTATGTGCAATTAAGTGGATGTTTTCTGTTGGTTAATTGCATTTCTCTAATTGTCTGTGTCTCTGATTTTTCAACATATTGCCATGAATGTAACAATGCCTTGGGCCTATGTGTCTTAGTGCATCACAATGTGCATATGTTGTTCTGCATTTACAAAATAGAATATATTGATTCTTTCAGTATGTTGTTGTAATTTCTTTATTTGTTACCATAATTAATTACTCATGTTCTCCGGCCCCTTATTTTGCCTCAGTTTCATGAACTGGCCCCAATTCCAAATTAATTGAATAGCAATGGTTTAGTCAGTGGCTTTATTTACTGATGCAGAAATATTATTGAACGATTTTGAGAGATTATCTGTCTGAACTTGAATCATTGTAAATCAGAAATCACTGATCACAGGTCAGGCATTAGAATAAACATGATTACTTACATGTTTGTTGCGTTGCTGGCAGATCCATATTGTAAAAGTCTGTTTGCAAAGCCTGAGCCGAAATTTACCAAATAATCCACAGTGATATGCACCGAATACAAACAAATAATGCACTTCTGAGACATTCACATATTGAAAAAAAGAAACCCCACTATCCTAGCTTTAGGATAGTTTGGAAGGTAATGGTATTGATCCTGTGTTGATCCTTTTCTCATTCTCTTGTCATTATTCACTAACGCTCCAGTGGGCGGGGCAAAGACACGATGATGGGCCATTAGACAATGGCGTTGATATTCTTCTGCAAAGGTGGTCTTTCGCTGCCCTGTGACGTCAAAAGTCTCCACTTTTGAGATCCTGTCGGTTTCTGGCCTTGGTTTCAATAAAAGCATTTTTTTTTATTGAAAAGGAAGGTTTGAGTTTTGAAACTTGCAGGTTATTTTTTATAGTATAACGAACTCTTAACTGTCAAAAGATCAAGGAAAATTTTACTTCTCAGTTCATGACTCCTTTAAAATAAAGAGAAATATCACTTATTAACATTTTATGTGAAAAAAAAGTAAAATATTATTGTGGTTTTAGGATACCTAAAATTATAGCTAATGAAAAATATAATTTCCAACATGAAATAAATGGTTATTTGAGATGGAAATGACACTTGTTCATAACTGTTCAGGTAAAAAAAGATTGACAGAATTCTCCCATGATGCATGTACCTACATTTCCAGAGGACCCAAAGTGTCCATAGTTGAAGAAACACCCATAATGTGTACATGTCTTGGTGGGAGTTCTTGCATGGGTTCTTTTGCTGTTTTAGTGTGTGGTTTTGCATTAATCAGCTCTGATCTTACTATGTGCAATTGTGTGTGTACGTGTATCTCAGAAAGCTCTGAGTTGCTGAGTCTGAGGCAGCAGGCTCAGGAGCTGGTGGATGAGAATGATGGGCTGAAGATGACGGTTCACCGTCTCAACGTAGAGCTCAGCAGATACCAGGCTAGATTCCGACCACTCAACAAGGACGAGGTAAAATGGCTCACTGTACACCACTTTCAGAGACAGGTCTATATGCTCAAACTTAAAACTACATGATAGTGATTTTAATAGCTTAGGAAATTTTATGTAAAAGTGACATACTTTTCAAAAAGTAACCATAAATAATCCCTCCCCTCAGAAAAATGCCACACAGCCCTTAATTATAATTCTGGAATGATACATGTTTGAGTTCATGTACAGGACATTATAACTACAGTCTTGCTTGCCTGATCCTCTGTTTTGATGCGAGAGATGGGTGCTGTGTGATAACTTAAGTTAATTGCTACAAATCTGCATTGACTGATTTTGGAGCGGTGCTGGAAACTGTTGTTCATTTCTCCTTGTAAAAGAATGATAAAAAAAGAGCTCTCAGAATTTCAATAGTTTATCTGACACTGTCTTCTTTTAGTCTGGCAGGTTGTGATTAGCTAACGCCACAGTAATGATATGAAGCTTTTCCTTTCATCTCCTTCTTCCTGTTTAATGCAGAGATGATAGTTTGTGGGGTATTATAATTTCAAAGGAGCACTACCAGCAGTAGGTTGAGATCAGATATGTGCGCGCGCATTGAAACAGAGATTGTTTCTGCTTACCCTGGTGTGAAGCTTGTTTTAGCCTTCTGAATGCATTCTAGCACCTCTGAGATAGTGGGCAGCTGAGAAAATATCTACAGCTACAAATTACGTAGAAATACATTTTTTTTTTTTACATTTTACGTTTAAATGTGGAGGCATTAGCAGTAGGAGCTATAATTTTGAAAAGAGCCCTGTAACTTAACAGCTGAGTTATAAGTTTTAATGAGCCTTTATGCATTGAATAATAATCGGAAAGCACTCAGAGGAATTGCATAACTGAGCTTCTTTAACAAGCCTCAGAAGAGTTTGACAGCAAGAGAGCAGCGTGACCTCTTTGCCATCCGTTTTTGAAGGACCAAAGATCTCAGATTTGTCCTTCTGGTGTCATTATATTAAGGAGGGGAAGGGAGAGATTGAGCTTATTTTATATTGATGAGGGCTGTCTGAACTTTGTGTTTGTCTGGCTCGCTGGTTCACTGAGAAAATGACTCTCCTGGCTGCCCAGATACTTTAGTATAATATATTAATCTGCTTTTCATTCATCGGTACAGTACTCGGATGCCTGACATGCTACTCATTTAAAGATGATCTTAGGGCAAATAGTCCCTAACTGCAATGAATTAGAGATCTGCTGATTACAGAACTAAGATCTTTCTTAAATATTTCAACACCCTTTTCAGATAATAGTTTGAATATAAAAAAATTATCACACCGATTATGTTCATTTAGCAAGATTGAACATTTGACTGTCCGCAACTCTTGAACTCTTGGTTGTTTAAAAAAACAGATTTTAATTGGAGCACTGGTGTGTGTTTGGGCAGAAGTGAGTGAATGGGGAGAAAGGAGACAATCGGCAGGCTAAATATACTCTGTCACTTTAGTTTCAGGTCAGTAGCCTGGATCTCTCTCTCTTTTCTGCTCTTTCTCTCCCACTGCCCCTCCTTCCATCTCAGCAGGGTTGAAACTGTCACATGGGCTTTAGTTAAAGAAGAAACTAAGCTCTCTGTGTCCCTCTTTCTCTGTCCACCAGCCTCTGCTTTTTAGAGTACTGTTGATTGCTTCCCTTTCTAGCCTTTAGTGGATCAGTGTAACACTGAATGTGTCTGAACGCTCTGTTGAGCTAGCGGGCAGCAGGAAGCGTGTAGTGGAGGGCTGCTGGAGTGATTAGGATAGTGGCCGGTAACATTGCTGCTTTGTGATTTGAGTCATTAAGTCTGGGGACTGTCAGCAGTGGTACTTTTACTCTAATTAGAGTTAAAAAGTACATTGCACACAGTATCACACAGCACCTTACAAATATAATCATTTTTAGATTAAGTAGCTTTTAAAAAAAACTTTCTAAAGAATGCTTTTCCCCCCTAATGAATTTAATGACCTATAATTAATTTGAACAAAATGTAATATAGCCTGATTCTTGTTGATGTCTTTGTTCGCAAATGAAATGTGGATGTGGTTTATGCATGTGGCTTTTGTAACAGTGTGTATCAGCAGCACTTATCATCACAGAATCTAGCCCACTGCTCCACTCATTATTCACACAATTATAGATTTAGGAAATAATCAAACTAAGCATTTTGATTGCAAACCCACAGGCAGCCTTTTAAAAATATCTCATTCTAAGTAAAACTATTTTTTTTTTTCAGTACAATACATAGTCTGTTCAAACCTCAATTAGATCCATTCCATGAAAACAACATTGGAGCTATGTAATGAGGAAAACTGCTTCATCAGGGCATGTTAACATGTACATTTTATTTACATTTACATTTTATTTTAAGTAAAAATGCTAAAAAGAAATTCTGGACATTTAAACATTTAAACTGGAATGTGTTATTTCTGTACCACTTTAGTTTCACCTAATAGAATTGCAAAAACAGACAGGTTTCTACAACCCTCCTACGTTGGTGTTATGGCGCGAGAGATCTGACCAGTAAAATGTAATGTAATACACTGTCATGGGATAAAAAATATCCAGTGGTGTGGTTGCCAAAATCATCATTAGCCAACTATGGTTGCAAGCTCCATCATTACCAACAAAGTTAAATGATTCAGTGTTTCCCGAAGTCCTAATTCTAACAAACATTTGCAAACAGCATCGCAAAGTTGTGTGGTTGAAACTGCAGCACACGGCTTGTGGTTAGAAACATAGTTTCTTGTTAGTGTGACTTAAATAAATCATGCTCTTGTCTTGAGCAAACAGGCAAGCTAATATCCAGTACAATTTGCCATTCAATATTTTATTCTACATATTTTATTTTGTGAAAGAATAAAAGTGCCATTTCTGAAGAGTGCAAATGTGTGAATGTGTTCTCGTACTCTGAGAGAACTGTGACGTTAGAGGGAACCCATTCGATTAAATCAAACATGTGGAAATGAAGGAAAACAACGGAGAACAAAAATAGCGAAGTAGTTATCAGATGCCATGTTTGTCATTTACCACAATAATCGTTATCGCTTCACAACCTGTGTGATGTCCGGGTTTTATTTTAAAATGAGTTGTTTTGCACCACTTAATTAATTTTAAACACAGATGAACAAATCAGGGATTAGAATTGTAACCTGTGATTGAAACCTCCATTTACAATAACATTTCTCCACCATGATGGATTTGCCATTCTAATTAAACCGCATTAAACAATTTCTCTCTGACATAAGTAGCTCTTGCAGTTAAAGAAAATAAACTGCTACGTAGAGAGACCGTTACTGATCAAGTAGGCAATTAAAACGGAAAACTGCGGAAGTGCGTGCAGATTTCATAAACCTGGAAATATATTTATAGTAACAATTAATGGAGTAATATGGTAGCATAATGTATGACAAAACAATCGAGATAAAAAAAACAACTAGCTTGATTCGTGGAGTGACTATCTCTGTACTTGACAGTGCCGTAACAACGATTGCGGGCCGCCGTGACCCTCGCACTGTGCTTTAATCTTCATTTTTATTTGTAATAAACACCTCTCTGAGACCTGACGACACCCACTGTTTCTATCTTTGTACAATCAGCCAAAAATTTTAATTGTAGGTGCACTTAATTTTATTTAAATCACCTAACCTGTCAATTTAAAGTGAATCCCTAATTGAGATTTAAATCTTAGTTTAAAGTTATGGAGCAACAGGATTCAATTTAATCTATCTTAAATATAAATTACAGTTTTTTTCAATCGCTAGCAAGCGCTTACCCATACTTCAGATACTTTTTCTAAACTCTTAACACAGTCTCACACCTACAAAACACAATTGGCCAAATGGATCATTTTCTTCTCAAAAACACATTTTGTTAAATATATACTAACTCTTCATTTCAAAACAGAACACATCTTTCTCTGCACACACTAACTTTACCAAAACACTGGAAATCTGACTCAAAATGAAATGATTCTGTCAAAGAAGAACACTTGTTTTCACTTCACAAAGTACATGCAGTCAATCAAAGTACATCAGGTTTCAAAATACTGGCTATTGTTGACATTACAAAAACTGCATAGACTTTTATGTTTCAGTTTTACAGGTATTTGCATGCAAAACATCTAATCCACCGTTTTTACACAAAATTTCTTGGTTGGGAATTGTATGTCCACATATACAGTAATGTTCACATGATAGAACAGAAAACATTTACAGTATTGTTACAGTGAACAAAATATCCATGAAACACACAAGACCATTCTGAAAAAACAAACAAAAAAACAACAGCATTAAGCCCAGACAAAAAGGGGGGGAACTAAAAAAAGCACAAAATTACTGTATCTAATCTATGCGATCTTCAGGGTTAGGCCACATGTTTTCATCAACACCACATCTGATATTATCCAAGGCGATGCACCTGGGATAAAACCGCTTGGTATGTCGGATCCACCCTTGGTATTCAACTGTGATGTCCCTGCAGCCAGCATCCATGGCTTCAAGGAAGGACATCTGGTCATGTGGCTGATGGTCATAAACCTTCCACCTACATGCACCTGCACCTCTCACTGCACCTCTCACTGCACCTCTCACTGCATCTCTCACTGCACCTCTCACTGCATCTCTCACTGCATCTCTCACTGCATCTCTCGCTGCATCTCTCACTGCACCTCTCACTGCATCTCTCACTGCACCTCTCACTGCATCTCTCACTGCTCCTGCATCTCTCACTGCACTTCTCACTGCACTTCTCACTGCATCTGTCACTGCATCTCTCACTGCATCTCTCACTGCATCTCTCACTGCACCTCTCACTGCATCTCTCACTGCACCTCTCACTGCATCTCTCACTGCATCTCTCACTGCACCTCTCACTGCATCTCTCACTGCACCTCTCACTGCATCTCTCACTGCATCTCTCACTGCATCTCTCACTGCATCTCTCACTGCATCTCTCACTGCATCTCTCACTGCACCTCTCACTGCACCTCTCACTGCACCTCTCACTGCACCTCTCACTGCACCTCTCACTGCATCTCTCACTGCATCTCTCACTGCAGCTCTCACTGCACTTCTCACTGCACTTCTCACTGCATCTGTCACTGCATCTCTCACTGCATCTCTCACTGCACCTCTCACTGCATCTCTCACTGCACCTCTCACTGCATCTCTCACTGCACCTCTCACTGCATCTCTCACTGCATCTCTCACTGCATCTCTCACTACACCTCTCACTGCTCCTGCACCTCTCACTGCACCTCTCACTGCATCTCTCACTGCATCTCTCACTGCACCTCTCACTGCATATCTCACTGCATATCTCACTGCACCTCTCACTGCTCAGTGCTCCTGCATCTCTCACTGTATTTCTCACTGCATATCTCACTGCTCCTCTCACTGCATCTCTCACTGCACCTGCACCTCTCACTGCACCTCTCACTGCACCTCTCACTGCATCTGTCACTGCATCTCTCACTGCATCTCTCACTGCACCTCTCACTGCATCTCTCACTGCACCTCTCACTGCATCTCTCACTGCTCCTGCATCTCTCACTGCACCTCTCACTGCATCTGTCACTGCATCTGTCACTGCATCTCTCACTGCATCTCTCACTGCACCTCTCACTGCATCTCTCACTGCTCCTGCATCTCTCACTGCATCTCTCACTGCATCTCTCACTACACCTCTCACTGCTCCTGCACCTCTCACTGCATATCTCACTGCATCTCTCACTGCTCAGTGCTCCTGCATCTCTCACTGTATTTATCACTGCATATCTCACTGCTCCTCTCACTGCTCCTGCATCTCTCACTGCGCCTCTCACTGCATCTCTCACTGCATCTCTCACTGCATCTCTCACTGCATCTCTCACTGCATCTCTCACTGCATCTCTCACTGCATCTCTCACTGCATCTCTCACTGCACCTCTCACTGCATCTCTCACTGCACCTCTCACTGCACCTCTCACTGCATCTCTCACTGCATCTCTCACTGCACCTCTCACTGCATCTCTCACTGCATCTCTCACTGCATCTCTCACTGCATCTCTCACTGCATCTCTCACTGCACCTCTCACTGCATCTCTCACTGCACCTCTCACTGCATCTCTCACTACACCTCACACTGCTCCTGCATCTCTCACTGCACCTCTCACTGCACCTCTCACTGCATATCTCACTGCATCTCTCACTGCTCAGTGCTCCTGCATCTCTCACTGTATTTCTCACTGCATATCTCACTGCTCCTCTCACTGCACCTCTCACTGCTCCTGCATCTCTCACTGCACCTCTCACTGCATCTCTCTCTGCATCTCTCACTGTATTTCTCACTGCATATCTCACTGCTCCTCTCACTGCTGCTCTCACTGCATCTCTCACTGCTCCTGCATCTCTCACTGCACCTCTCACTGCACCTCTCACTGCATCTCTCACTGCATCTCTCACTGCATCTCTCACTGCATCTCTCTCTGCATCTCTCACTGAATCTCTCACTGCACCTCTCACTGCATCTCTCACTGCATCTCTCACTGCACCTCTCACTGCATCTCTCACTCCTCATCTCACTGCATCTCACTGCATCTCTCACTGCATCTCTCACTGCACCTCTCACTATAACTTGTCTGTTAAGAAAATGCAAGCATTGTGGAAATGTGTTCACTGACTGCATATTGTGTGAAAACTACATGAAATGTGTGAATAGTATGACCACAAAACACTGATGCTGTGCTAACTGTGTTTAGAGTTTTGAAAATGTGACAACTGATTGGACAAACGCTTGTTAGCGACTGAAAAAAAACTGTAAATTCAGGATCAAAAGGATGGTTTAAATGCTTATTTTTAAACAAGTTTAAAGTTTGGTGCAACAGAATTATTAGATAAACCTTGATTTAATCTTAATCCTTATTGGTGCAACCCACCCTTAAACTGTAAAAAATAATATATGTCAGTAGTCATCAGTCAAAGTCATAATATAAAAACAGAAGTGTGTTTTGGAAGAAGAGAGAAGGTTGCAGGCCATGTCACGCTTACAAAATATGTCTCTTAAACTCACAATGGCACCTTGTCCTAAAGCAACCTCTGAGCTACATCAGCTCTGAGCTGTGTGTGTGTCTTTTTGTCCTAAGGGGGCCATTGGCTCATGTCACTTGTGAGTTCTGAATTGCCCTCTTGCATCAACGTCCAAAAGAGGCTCATCTCTCATTGCTTTAAAGCACATTATCCACACACCAACTAAAACATGCTCCACACTGCTTTCAGACCTCTATCCCATTCTGTTCCACTGCACTCTTTACATATTTTACCATGTAAATATGAGCCAGATTATCCTGTTTGACCGTTGCGCTTGTGTCTTGTGGCTTTTGCAGGCTCTCACTCATGATGTGGTGTACTAAAAATATAAAAGTTGGAATTTTAAAACGTGTGTCTCTAAGTTTTTTTCCCCCATTGCACTGTACTGTGTTTGGAGGTTTTAAAAGCAAAAACGCATTCTGCGTAAAAAGGCCCATAAGTCTGTCTCATTCTTTTTGTATTCTACAGCTGTCTGCCTAAGAACTGCCACTAGTCTGTAATAATGTTACAGTCTAATTACAGTAATTTTTAGTTATTTTGTCACAGCACAATATCTATAGGAATAAAGGGAGTGAGATAATGTATACACTCAAATGCATTTCTTTTCTTGAATTCCCCAGAATGCTCAGCTTAAATGCCTGCCAGTGAAAGGACCTGCACCTCCTTGGCTGGTGCGTAAACTTATTGTATAATTTTTATTGTGTGTTTGTTTCATATAGTCTCACATTTCCATACTGTCTCTTCCTAATGTTTCTGACTGGTTACTTATCATACTTAAGATGATACATTCCCAGTTTTGTTGTAAGGGCATGTCATTAATTGACGTGAAAATGCTTATTTCTCACTATATGTTTATGTGTATTATTTACCAAAGAGGGTGATGGTGAACTCTTGTCAGAATATGTCACAGCTTGTTATTGTTATGAAAGGACAGAAGAGAAATGCAGAAAGGCATGTTTTATTTTCTTTAATGCTGTGGTTGTACTATATATTGCCTTTAGCTGGATATGAAATATTTATCACCTCTGCTGCTGGCTTATGAGGACCATCTGAATGCCAAAGACAAACTCCTCAAGTCCTGTGAGGTGAGTTTCTGTGTCTGTGTTAGAAGGGGAAAGTGAAATTAATTTTACTCTTATTACATATTTTGGTGTTTGCATGCAAGAATTATTGGTAACACTTTACTTGAAAGGGTGTGCATAAGACCCAGGTGACATGGTTCATCCCGCAGCGCCAGTTCTGCTTACCAAAAGCGGCCCACTGGGCGTTAGGTGTCACCTGGGTGACATGACACCTTCATAATCATGACATGGCAGATGTCATAAATATGAAGGAGGTCTTATGCATGTCATTCGCTCAATTATGAAATTTTTTATGCAAACATGGCATTGTTTGAGATGTCTTTGTTATGACAACTTGACATGAACCAATACATTATAACCTGTCAGTGTCTTTGTCATGACAACTTGACATTACCAAGACAACATGAATTGTCATAAACATGACATAGCTGATTAATTATCAAACTTAAGAAACTACTTAGCTTTATGGGTTAAAGGGATAGTTCACCCAAAAATGAAAATTAAGTAATTAATTACTCACCCCCATGCTGTACCAACCCCGTAAGACCTTCGTTCATCTTCGGAACACAAATGAAGATATTTTTGATTAAATTTGAGCGCTGGATCACTCCTCCATAGGCTTCCTAAGGGATTGAAACTTGACGGCCCAGAAAGTCATTCTTCCTTGTGGGCCTGAGACGTGAGTTCAAGAGATTTCCACGACGCATGCGCGAGAACTGAGTAACAAATAACAAGAAGTAGTCGTCCTCTTCTCAGTTCTCGCGCATGCGTCGTGGAAATCTCTTGAACTCACGTCTCAGGCCCACAAGGAAGAAAAGGAATAGTCGAATAAAGTCGTTATTTCATTAATTTTTTCCGCACAAAAAGTATTCTCGTCGCTTGATAAACTTATAGTTGAGCCACTGTAGTCACATGGAATATTTAAACATTATCTTCAATGACTTTCTGGGCCGTCAAGTTTCAATCCCTTAGGAAGCCTATGGAGGAGTGATCGAGCGCTCAAATTGAATCAAAAATATCTATTTGTGTTCCGAAGATGAACGAAGGTCTTACGGGGTTGGTACAGCATGGGGGTGAGTAATTAATTACTTAATTTTCATTTTTGGGTGAACTATCCCTTTAACATTTCATTAAACTGTCAGGTTGTTGGTTTTGACATTGGCTGTCATGAGGCCATTATAACTGTGTCATGAATGTTTTCCTTGACCTCAACCTTGACCTCAACTACTATTAAAATGTCATAATGGCTTCATGACAGCCAATGTCAAAACCAACCACATGACAGTTTAATGACATGTTAACCCATAACGCTAAGTGGTTTCTTAAGTTTGATAATTAATCTGCTATGTCATGTTTATGACATATTTATGTGTCATGTGTCATGTCATGATTATGATGGTGTCATGTCAGTCTTATGCACACCCCTTCAAGTAAAGTATTACCGAATTATTTAAAAAAAATTGACAAACGGAAGTGTGTATTAAATGACACTGGCATTATTCCTGCTTTGATCTGTGACTTTTGTTTTGGGAATTTAAAGATACTGGAAGGGTACAAATTATCACTTTATTGTGATGATTGTTTTTTTATGTAATGTGTGAATTCATCTATTGACTACTGTATATTAAGCGCTTTGTCAATTGCTGGTGTATATTATATTAAAGCTGAAGTCGGCTGTAACGATGTAGCAGGAATGAAGCAGAGAGTGAATCCAAACGCAAGCACTTTAATAATCCAACAAACAGGTAATCCAGGGTAAACTCAGAAGAACAAGGTACTCAGAACTAGGAACAAGGAACAGCGACAAGCGAACATTAAACAGCAACAGGAAACAACGACCGACAAAACACAACTGAAACACAGAGGTATAAATACACAAACAGACAAGCTAAACAAGATAACAAGGGGGCGTGGTAAACCGAGACACCTGGGGAGACTAATCAACTAATCAGGAGACTAATCACCTGGGGAGACAGCTGAACATTAAAAGACAGGGGAACACGTGACAGACAAGAACAAAACACAAGACACAAAACCCACACCGTGACATCGGCAAGATTTTTTTAATCATATTCACTGAAACAGACACTATGCTCTCCGACAGAACAACACAAATCAGACGGTTTTAGAAAAAAAACCTGCGCTTCTACCTCCAGCTGGAGCCTGTTATTTGTTCTGCAAAAATCCACCGCTCCCGGTTCTTCTGGTCCAATCAGCGCAGGGCTGTGTAAGATCTGACTGTCAATCACAGTTCGTGCACACGCCACAGATCCCCGCTTGCACACGTTACAATATCACATGCACATGCCTAAAGTTCCCAGGTGTGTTGGATTGTATGAAGCGTGATGGCGGAGAGAAAATCTACTAACAAGCTTCCAATTCCTCGGTTAACAACCAGAGCTAGGAGGTCCAAAACAACTTAAGAAAATTTAAAAGAAAATGATGCTTCGATGCTGAAGAGACGGGCACGTTCACAGAAAATCTGGTACACACGCACTGACGAGCACAAACTCGATGGAAGGGTGCTCGGTGGTAGTGAGGGCATGGGAGTTGTAAACATTAAACATTTTGGCTAAGTCCCCTCAATCTGCCAGACTTGCCGACTGCAGCTTTAATATGCTCATTTTACCAATGAGAGATGCCACGGTTAGCCTGGCAGTCTTATTAATAATGAGAGAGACATAAAATGAGAATGATTACGTTTTTGATGCAGGAAAACTAATTTATCGTAGGATCTGTGTAATAATATCTTTCTAACTTTTCTGTCTTTGACTCTCTGACTTTGCCTCTCTCTCTCTCTCTCTCTCTGTCTCTCTCTCTCTCTCTCACACTCAAACACACACACACACACACACACACGCACACACACACACACACGTTGCACACGTTTCTTATTTTCACTTGATCTATGTCTCTCTCTCTCTTTCTAACACACTTGCAGTGCACCCAACACTCCCACCACACTTACCTGCCTTGTAAATTTAAAGATCTTTCCAGTTAGTCACATTTTATGCTTTAAAGGGACAGATACTGATTAAAAAAAAAAATTCTCTCAGTAGTCAAGGGTTGATTAATCACATTCATTGTTATATTGAAGTATGTTTGTCAAAGTCAAAGACAAATTCACACAAAAAGGCCACAATACAAAATGTCCTAGATTCTTCTGGAATTCTTCATTCTTGTGTCAAGCTGTTGTTTTGAGAGCTCGCTAAGCATCGGTTTGGTGAGAACAGAGTTTTTTTGTTGTTTTTTTGCATTATGCACCTGTGCTGAAGTTTCAGATGATCTCTGGGTGAGGTGAATACATTGCACCAGAGGACGTTCATGCATACCAATAACCTTACTAAAAGTAGTTAAGCAATTTGTGGATTTTTTTCCCATGGCAATATAAATGTAGCCTATGTTTTTTCCTGACAGGACGAACTACAGAGTCTCAGAGCACGTGCAGAGGAGGTAATTCAGGAAAACGAGAAACTTCATGCTCAGGTTAACAAAAGCAGCACTGTCAGCAACAAAGAATGGTGAGTTTGAGCGTGTTTCTCTATGTAATGTAAAAGTGTGTGTATGCGTTTTTTGCCTAGGAATGAAATAACAATGGACTTATGCTGACATTCTCTCAGAGAATTATATTTAAAAGAAATTAGGGGAGAAAAAGGAAAAATGTCCAGGAGAATGAAATAATCCTGAGGGGGCGAAAACAAAAACAGGGCATTTTGTCCTTGAGGCATGCCTCACTCTGCTAGCCATGCTTTTATCACAGAACTGATGGTGCCCAATGGTCCTGTTTGATTATGGATGACGGTCAAGGGGCTGAAGTTATGAGAATAAGAGTGAGGATGTGTTAACACAGAGTAAGGATATACACTCACCTAGAGGATTATTAGGAACACCATACTAATACTGTGTGTGACCCCCTTTCGCCTTCAGAACTGCCTGAATTCTACGTGGCATTGATTCAACAAGATGCTGAAAGCATTCTTTAGAAATGTTGGCCCATATTGATAGGATAGCATCTTGCAGTTGATGGAGATTTGTGGGATGCACATCCAGGGCACGAAGCTCCCGTTCCACCACATCCCAAAGATGCTCTATTGGGTTGAGATCTGGTGACTGTGGGGGCCATTTTAGTACAGTGAACTCATTGTCATGTTCAAGAAACCAATTTGAAATGATTCGAGCTTTGTGAGATGGTGCATTATCCTGCTGGAAGTAGCCATCAGAGGATGGGTACATGGTGGCCATAAAGGGATGGACATGGTCAGAAACAATGCTCAGGTAGGCCGTGGCTTTTCCAGTCTTCAACTGTCCAATTTTGGTGAGCTCTTGCAAATTGTAGCCTCTTTTTCCTATTTGTAGTGGAGATGAGTGGTTCCCGGTGGGGTCTTCTGCTGTTGTAGCCCATCCGCCTCAAGGTTGTGCATGTTGTGGCTTCACAAATGCTTTGCTGCATACCTCGATTGTAACGAGTGGTTATTTCAGTCAAAGTTGCTCTTCTATCAGCTTGAATCAGTCGGCCCATTCTCCTCTGACCTCTAGCATCAACAAGGCATTTTCGCCCACAGGACTGCCGCATACTGGATGTTTTTCCCTTTTCACACCATTCTTTGTAAACCCTAGAAATGGTTGTGCGTGAAAATCCCAGTAACTGAGCAGATTGTGAAATACTCAGACCGGCCCGTCTGGCACCAACAACCATGCCATGCTCAAAATTGCTTAAATCACCTTTCTTTCCCATTCTGACATTCAGTTTAGAGTTCAGGAGATTGTCTTGACCAGGACCAGACCCCTAAATGCATTGAAGCAACTGCCATGTGATTGGTTGATTAGATGATTGCATTAATGAGAAATTGAACAGGTGTTCGTAATAATCCTTTAGGTGAGTGTATGTCATTTATAGAGTTGAAAACTAAGAAATAAATATTTGATATTACGTTAACAGTTGTTGCAGATGCATTCTTCCACCTATGCGAACAGAATAGCGGTTCTTTTTTGTGAATCATGACACAGAGAGTACAACCAGTGTAGTCTGATTGCCAAATGAAAGACTCTTATGAATCAGTCTTTTGTAATGAACCAAAAGTATTCAGTGTAACCAGTATGTCAAAACTGTTTACAAGACAGTTGACAAGAAAGGAAAATTCACCTATTCGTCTGTTTTCTAAATGCATGTTATTGGTCATATTGTGAAAAACTCATCAATGCATATGTTTTCTTTCTTTTTTTGACCTTGTTATGTTTAATCAAAATCAAGTCGATCTTCTGATGAAATGACAAGCTTCTATTTGGTGACTGTAACAATGTTTAAAGTTTATGGAAGAAGGAGGCGGGAACCGGCAAACTATTAACATAACTTTAATCATAAAGCCAAACACAACAAACAAGTAAAGCGGCAGCCCCTCACGGACTACTGCTGCATATAAACATAATAAAAACACCAACATAAATGTCCAGGCGTGGGACTCAAGAGCGGTGTGGCGTTCAGGTGACGCTCATTTTCACTCGCGCCACCGGCCACCGGATAATTTAATCTGCTTAAAACTTGCCCCTTTCTTACAAACAAATGGCAAGCTTGCATTGAATTTGTCCTCTATCCAATCATCAACAACTGATGTAAAGAGCCAAGACCCACTCTACATTTTTGTCTTGTACAATAATCTGTTTTCTTCGCTATACATCACAATACTGAAGAAAAGATATGTATCTATATCCATTTCATCTCGACTTTTAAAGAACTCTCCGAACAAATATACTTCCCTTTTTTTTTTTTTTTTTTTTCAGGTTGTTATGGGTTGTTTTTAAAGCATGTTTTAGGTCTGTGTTGCCATGGGAGCAGTTCTTTTGCATCAGCACGTCAGACAGTAAAATTTCAGCTTGTTACAAATACAAATTGTGGTTAGTAACTGTGAATGTGAAGTCTTTTCTGCATTGTTAAACAGGAATGTCAAAATAAAAACGAAAAGATAATATAGCACTGCACTACTCTTTCAACAATACTTATTGGCTTTCTCTGAATTTATGCATTTATATCCTGCCATTGAGATGAACAATTGGTGCGTGTGTTTGTGTTAACTAATTCATTTGTATTGTCCTAGAGAGGTTTTAGCTTTTGTCTTTATCGGTGTTAATTGCCAGCTGTACACAGTCATCTTCGTTAGTGAAGGATCTCTCGTCACACGTCTCTCGTGTGTGTGTGTGTGTGTGTGTGTGTGTGTGTGTGTGTGTGTGTGTGTGTGTGTGTAGGAGGCAACTGCAGGAGCAGGCTCGCTTGGTGCTGGAGGAGAATCAAGTGTTGATAGAGCAATTGGAACTACAGCATGGCAAAGCTAAGGAAGCCCACAGCAAACATACACAGGAAGGTATGATACACGTATAAACTCCTCATTCATCCCAGCAAGCAATAGCCATCATTTCACCATTTAGGTTAACTATAGACCCAATATAGTCCGGCAATGAGCTATGAGTCATGGTCTCAAATGACAACAGCTGCTAATCAAAGCTGTTAACACAACAAAAACAGCTCAAGATTAATGCTGTGAATTTCAGATACAGTTACTACTATGATATTTTTATGTAATGGAGAATAATTTATTGCAAAAGTTAATTTTTTTGCAGCTCCAGAGATGTAATGTAATTTTAAGGCATCAACTTAAACATGGATGCTCCCAAGCCAGCTTTTTATGCAATGATAAATAAGCTTTTTGTAGATTGATTTCCCCCTGAAATGTGTATACACATCAAAATTTTGCTGTTTGTTTGAACATCTCAGCCAGCTCAACCAGTGGATTGAGTCTGGGGTGGATCTTAAGGCCTGTCTACATCAAGAACAATAACTATACAGGTGAAACTCAAAAAATTAGAATATCGTGCAAAAGTTATAATTTGGATGATTGATTATGGCTTACAGCTTATGAAAACCCCAAATTCAAAATCTCAGAAAATTAGAATATTACATAAAAAAAAAAAAAGGATTTTAAATACAGAAATGTTGGCCCTCTGAAAAGTATAATCATGCACATGTATATAGTTATATATACTAAATATTAGGGATGGTAAGATTCACCGATTCGCATCGGTGCATCGGCATAAAAGCTAACGATGCGATGCGTCGATTTAAATAAGTGTGCATCGGATACAAGTTGGCATTTGTATCGCGATGCATCGTTTCTAACATATCTGCATCGCTAAAAAACGATTTATTCATATATAATTATTAGTACATGCGTTATACTTTTACTATTTAGAAAGTGACCAATCATTTGTGACCAATATTTTATTATGTAACTGCTGCGTTCACACCGAACACGGATAGAGCGTCTAAAGCGGGTGATTTCCATGTTAAGTCAATAAAGACGCGTTGACGCGGGTCTGGAAATTCCGATAGACGCGATTTCGCCTCATTTGCGTCCAGTTCGACTAGATTGGTTTCTCCTTTCTGAACTGTTGCTCAAGCGCGTTCTCTCATCACCACTGCTGACGCTGCTATACGTGAATATGACGGATCACAACACTACGCAGTGCAAGTCGTGTCCTCCTGAGTCACCTACCTTTAAACCTTAAAGTAGGAAAAAAATTTTAAACCAAATCTTTTGTTTGTGAAAGAGCCATGCATTCAAAAGTCAGATGGCACTTTATGATTTGCTGTATGTCTGAACAAAAGAAATAAAAGTGAACTATCTATACAAAATTGAATTGCATAGCATCATATTTTTCTCCATTGCATCGTATTACGTTGAATCGAATCGAAATCGGATTGCACCGCATCGTAATAGTAGTGAATCGTATTGCATCGCATCGGTAGCTGCTTATATGTATCTTTAATGCATCGTATCATTGGCTATGTATCGAGATGCGTATCGCATCGCCCTCAGCTATGGAGATGCACATCCCTACTAAATATATTAGTTTCACCTTTTAATTTGAATTACTGAAATACATGAACTGAAATACATGAATAATAACTATATTAGCGTTGATGCAACCGAACCATTACGTTTGTTGTCAGCATACCTCAGTGAGTGCTTTGAAGCAGGAGGAAAAAAATATTCTGAAATAATTCCAACGATATTGTTCCTCTGTGTCATTATTATTATAGTTGTGGTGTAGATTCTCCTATTCTCCTAGAGTTAATGCGCATTCACACCAAGGATGATAACTATAATTATAACTATAAAGTTTTATTAATCATTCTATTTCTGTGGGAATAGGGAAGTCCACATCACAATCATAGTAATAATGCCAGGAGCTATATCGTTGCAATCACTAGTAGAACAATTTTTGATACTGAATGATAATGAAGGATACAAACATTGACAGCCATACAAAATACAAAATAGGTGGTTCTTGACGTAAAAAGTTATAAAATAAATGTGAATTAAATAGCCCAGAAAATGTAATCCATATTAAAATCTCTGACTTTTTTTTTAGCAGACTTTGGTATCTTGGTAAATGATATTGAGGAGATCTCATTTGTGATGTTTCTTAATAATGAACCTGTGTCTTCTTCACCGTGTGCCTTACTGTCTTTATTCAGCATATACTGCACACGTATTATTCATTTAGACTCAAATATAAAGCACCTCTATGTTTGTGTGTAGTGTGTAAGGTCTCAAAACAGGTGATGTTGTTGGAGTCAGAAAAGCAGGCTCTGGAAAAAGAGCTTGAGGTGGAGTGTAAAGAACACCGTGCCCTGAAGACAGAGTTTCAACGAGTGCGCTTGGCTCTAGAACACTCTCTGAGCTTGGCTGAGCACAATGTTGTGACTGACAAACTTAAAAGGTACCAATCGTGCATTTCATGTTAATGAAACAAGACTGGACGGCAAAAGCTTAGAATAAAAACAAGCAGACAGAAAATTCATTGCTATTCTTGATCTGCTGTTTGCAGCAGAGGATTTCTGTATTGAGTATTTAGGGAAGGAAGGTGGTCCCTATTGAAAAATAAATAGCATAAAAATAAATGTTTTCAAATACATTTTGGTATATACTACAATAATACATTTACATATTTATGTACTTAAAGCTCCAGTCTGTAACTTTTTTGGGTTAAAAATGATCCAAAATAAATTTGAGCAAGTACATATCCAGCCAGTGTTCAAAACTAGAGCTCTGCACGGGTCTCAAATCTAGGCCCTAGCCCAGCCCGTGTCCGACAGCTCATCAGAGTTATCAGCCCGAGTCCGACCCAAGCCCGTAAAAAATAAAATAAAAATAAACCACCCTGCCTGACATCACAGCCTGACTATGTTGCAGTCATTCAAATATATATGTTATGTTCTCAATGGCAAAGTAGTTACCGGTAAGTTTATTTTCATTTATTTATTAAGTTAATTTGGACAAATGTTTTTATATATAGGCAACGACCAAGCAGCCGACAGCGAGTCGGAACATGTTTGATCCATTTAGCCTCTCAAATCAACACTTACTTGGCTACAATAAAATCCATAGATATAAAACAATTTAAGCAAATCACACAGACAGTTAACGTTTGTTTAAATGTTTATTATCATTTTTGAAAAGCTGAGGCAAACTGCTCTGCTGCTCAGTCGCAACAACGTTCGCAAACTAAATGAGCTAAATAGGCCTACAATCTAAACAAATCAAATAAATTACATTAAATTAAATTAAAAACAAACATGCAGGTTATCTTACCTTAAAAATCAAGTCTTCAAGTTCACTACAGAACATGCATGGCCATTCTTATTTCCAATAGTTTCCAACAGACTAATACAAATAAAGCCCAATCAAACGAAAACCAACAAGACAGCCTCACATAAGAAGTCTCTTACAGAGCATCGTGAAGAAAAAGCACAGCATCCACAGTGGAAGGTTTTAATCCAGTCGCACTTTTTCCAGCTGCGCTGAAGTCACGCTCGCTACTTCTGCTGCTGGCGAACACTATACACAGAACGAGCCGGTCGCGTGAATCTCGGATCGCGCCGCCAGGAAACCTGTGTGTGTTTGCGCGTGCACTGTCGTGTGTCAGTCACATGTCAGTGTGATAGGTTACAAAACGTCTTTCTATGTTTGCTTTTCAATCGTCATCTTCTCATATTATATTTTAATTAATGTCTAAAATAGGCTATATAAAAATATGCCTAAAACAGGCCCGAAGCCTCAGGCCCTAGGGCTGAAATGCAGGGCTCTATTCAAAACTATCTGCTTGCCTTAGCTCGATTCAAAACGGTAATCTTGTAATAATGTTTTTTCCAGTTGTACTGGTGGATTTCCGCAGGAAATTCGAGCATGTCTTTGCGTCATTACGTCACATCTGTACACATAAATAAGGTGTCTCGGCTAGTCAGCTATATTGCGTGTGATAAAATTTAACGTATTAATTTGATGGTGGATCCAGAACAGAAAGGTTCAAACGACAATCACCAGTGACAACGGAGTGGCTACAGAAAAAAGAGACTGTAATTGGGCCCATGCGAAAACAAGGATAAATATCTGAAGGGCATTAAATGTAGCAATGCTGATGTTGTTAGATGACATTTTACGGTGAAAATTCTTATGTTGGTCATACTTCCAAAAAGTATAATCTGTGATTCCGAATGACAGTATCCACACCACGCGGTGACTGACAGCACATTCTCCTCAAAACATTGGATTCATCCGCACGGTGGATGAATCCGCGAGGCACAACCCACGTAGAGTTGATAATTCCGTGAATAACTGCAATTGCAGATTTCGAACAGAGAGGAAAAACTACGGACTGCAGCTTTAATATAAATACCCTGCAATTGCACTTTTGGTATACTAAATTGGTATATTTAAAGTCTGCTGAATTGGAACAACTCTTTTTGTACTTAATGCACTTTAGTTATCCAGAATTACTGCTGAGGTCCAACTAAAGATATACTTAAGTATATTTTTGATGGTACTAAAATGGAACAATTGCAAGTATACTTTAGGTACACTTTAAATATCTTGCATATAAAGACGTCTTGCATTTAAAGACATTTAAAACACATTTTAGGCTTTATATAAAAAAGGTACATTGTACGGTGGCTGAGAGAGCTCAACGTGCTGCAACTGAAGAAAACGCATGCAAATAGAAAAAAATCAAGCAAATTAAGAAAACATCTTCATCAGTTTGACAACACATGTGCTGCATATACTCATAACAAACCAAAAACAGATACGCGCTGCAAATACTCACAACGCACATACGATCAGGATGTTAAAATGCACAAAAAACTCAGCTTTCAGGTCATCAACAACACTACTGACAAGTAGACATTGAACAATAAGCATGTCCCAGCCAGGTTTGTCCAGCCAGCCAGGCGTCCCCATGAAACGTGTCTGTGCTATTTGCAGCGCATTTCTGTATTTGGTTGCATTGTGGAATAAAGAAGTACTACAAATTAAGTTTAATTATAATATTTATATCAGTAAATCTCAATCGATATGTAAATATGTCAATGGATTTGTACTGTACTTAGTATGAAATAAATGTATTTTAAATACATTCATTCAATCATTCACACACACTTGCCGTAGACTTACAATATACATGTGTGTTTGAATACAATACAATATCCTAACAGTTACAAAGTTATTTTAAAGCCATCCAGTGGTATCTTTCTTCATTAAATAATAGTAATACATTATAATAGCTTTTATTTATAGGCGCCTTTCAAGGCACTCAAGGACACCGTGCAGCATTAAAGCAAGCCAGTAAAATACAAAGCTATGCAAAAATACAGACATGCTGATCAAACATTCAATCAAACAATCAAGTCACTAAAATCTATTCTAAACAGATAGGTTTTAATCTGAGCTTTAAAGAGGGAAATAGAATTCAGCTGGCGAATGTGTAAAGAATTCCATCATTTTGCCGCTCCACAACTAAAAGCCCTGAACAAACTCAACTTGGAACTGTCTATAAATCTGTAGAAGATGATCTCAAAGACCGTGAAGGAATATACAATTGAAGAAGATCTGAGAGATAAAGAAAATAAATTAAAGTGCTTTTGAAATGACAATATATTCCCAATATTTCCCTAATGGATAACTGCTAATAGTGAAGCCTCATTAAAGGAGAACTCCGGTCAATTTTAACATTGAGCTCCTTTTTTTGTACATTTGGAGTGCTGTCAATACAGAGAACAACGACAAAAATCGGTGTTGCCTACACCGTGTTATCGTCTTTTTAAAATTTGCTCCCTGTTAACTTCAATGGGGCAAGTTTTAAACCTGCTTTTAGCCTCGTAACATCCTTGATTTGTCATTACAAGTGCACAGCCATGTGAGTGGTGTTATTAAGAGTGAACACGGTCAATCTGACTGCAGTAGATGTGAAAGATATGAATAAAAATGATGTTAATTCAGCCAGCTCACATACCTGTATTTTCTTCCTGTTTTCGGTCAAAGTCCACAGTAGTTGATTGTCGAGTTCGCGCGCACTGCTTTTTGTCATTGTTCTCTGTATTGACATCACTCCAAATGTACAAAAAAAGGAGCTCAATGTTAAAATTGACCAGAGTTCTCCTTTAACTTTAAGTGTCAGTGTATTGCAAGAGACCATATCAGGAAGCACAACATAAAGATTACTGAAGCAACTTGGAATAGCAATGCACTCCATTTGTAAAGGTGAATATTCTGCATGCTTTAACCTTTAACCTAATTTTTTTTCTATAAGCTTTTCACGTATGTGTTTGGATTTCAGACAGCTGCAGGATCATGAGAGGGTGAAGAATTGTGAGGTTGAAGAGCTGCTTGCTCGTGTGAGTGCGCTGGAGGTGGAGAAAAAGACTCTGCTGCTAGACAAAACCAACCTTAACACAGATATCAAACACTTGGAAACAGAGCTACAGCTTTCACAGCAAGCTAACAGGTGAACACATGCACATACAAATGCAAACAAGCAGAAGATATTTTTAATATCTGCAGATTTCTTTTTTTTTGTGTGTTTGTGTCTCTCTCACTCTCTCTATGGTGTGTATGTGGGTGAAGTGTGTATGGAAGAGACTCATTTTTGCAATATTCTCAAAGCCTTGTGTGCTCAGTCAGGGCCAGGGTGTTTATTCTGGGTAATGTTGAATGGATGGATTAAGATCAACTAACAATGATTTGATACCAAAACTCTGCATTTGGAATGAGATGCACTCTCTGGCCTTTGTCAGTATGGGGAAAAAACTGCTCAGGAAAATATTGTGAAACATTACATCTTAGTAGTCTCTTAGATTTGATGTTTCTGACTTCAAGAGCATGTTTAGCTGGGATGAGGCAGATCCGGATGAGTAATAGGCCATAGAAGCAGAGACAGATTATTTTGGCCAGAGGGCTGCAGAAAAAAAAGGAGAACAGACAGAAAGTGTAATAGCAGCAGCTGTGTTAGAGGAGAGATGAGAAAGAAACTCTAAATCAAGCAAACAACGAATACCAATAAACTCTGATGCAGGGGAACTGCTTGCTGAAACATTTAGACCACTCAGTTGGCAGCTTATAAAGGCGAGGATAAGGAATAAATTTAAATAGTGAATAGTGAATAGTGCTGCTGGCAACAAGGGAAAGACCTTGTGACAGCCTGGAGAGACAGCTGACAGGAGGAAATAGACCCCAATGGGGCTGGTAAGGGTTAGCTACCCTTGTCGGCAGTATCCAGCTTCGTGTTTACAGGATGCTGGAGACACCCGCCCAAGGCTTCTAAGAAATTAAAGAGAAAAATACCCCTAGAGTCTGCGAGAGCGGGGGCGGAAGATGACTCGATGTTGGACAACATGGTTAACGACTTAGGAATGGAAACGGATATGAGTATGGAGAGTAAGACTAGTTCAAGATCTGCAGTTAGTAAAGTCATTGAACTCCAAGTTTGTGTCTGTGGCTGGAGCAAGGCGACAACGGTCAGGGGTTTGAAGGTTCATCAAGGGAAAATGAAATGCTTGAGGGAGAAGGGACAAGGGCCTCGCATTGATCAGTACTTCTTACGAAGTCAGTCAAGTCAGTCGAATGAAATCCAGCGACAGGAAGCAAACCACAGCTCGCAGGATATCAGCACCCCTGTCATAGAGGAGAGGAGGGCTTGCACAGTTAGTGATGAACATATTCATACTTGTGAAACCGGTCAGACTAACCAGCATAAGAGAGAAAAGAACCTCAACGGGCATAGGCCTGGAGTTAGATGGCCAAGAGCTTGTGAGAAAACTGCATGGGATACGGTAAACACAGATCTATGCTTTGCATTGGAAAGATTAACTGGTACAGTTGAAAAGAAGCTGGATAAATTTGGGGACATCATTTACGCATATGGAAGTGAGAGGTTTGGTGTAGAAAAAAGGAAGGAAAAAGTACAAACTGCTCCTGGAATGTCTAGACGGCAGCAGAAAATTGAAGGGTTAGTTAGAGAAAGGAGACAGTTGAGGAAGCAATGGAAAAGAGCAGAACAAAGTCAGAAGGAGGGACTCAATCTCTTACAAAGGGACATAAAAGATAAGCTGGCAACATTACGCAGAGCTGAGCGTCTACGGAAACGCTACAAAAAGAAGGAACGTGCGAGGGCTAATTTCTATAAAGACCCATTCAAATTCGTAAAGAAGTTATTCACCAGTGAGAAGAATGGCACTTTAAAAGCATCTAGAGTTGAGCTAGAGAGATATTTGGAGGAAACGCATACAGATGCAAAAAGGCATGAGCATATGTCAATTCCATCAGACATACCACCTATCAACCCACCAGAATACCAAATGGAGGTCTGTGCACCTAAGTGGAAAGAGGTAGAGCAGGCTGTGAGAAAGGCAAGGGCTTCATCATCTCCAGGGCCTAATGGAGTTCCGTACAGAGTGTACAAGAGTGCTTCAGGAGTTCTGCGAATTCTGTGGAAATTGTTAAAAGTGGCATGGGAAAAACAGGTTGTACCTAGAGCATGGCGCAGAGCAGGTGGAGTCTTTATACCTAAAGAAAAAGATGCTACAAGCATCAGTCAGTTTCGTCCTATTTCACTATTAAACGTTGAAGGTAAGATTTTCTTCAGCATTATTGCCCAGAGATTGTCCACCTACCTATTAAAGAATGGCTTCATTGACACTTCAGTTCAAAAAGTGGGCATTCCAGGGTTCTCAGGATGCTTAGAACACATCAATGTTATCTGGCAACGAATTCAGTCAGCTAAAAAGGAGAGGAAAGAGCTCCATGTGACATTCCTGGATTTGGCCAATGCATATGGTTCAGTGCCACATGAGCTTCTTTGGGCAGCATTTGATTTTTTCAGAGTACCAATGTCAATAACAAATTTAGTGAAAGCCTATTTTGGAGATTTGCAATTTAGTTTCTCAACTCCAAAATTCAGCACTGCATGGCAATGCTTAGAGGTTGGAATAATGGCAGGATGCACAATTTCTCCACTGGCTTTTACCATGGCAATGGAAGTAATCATTAGGGCATCAAGATGGGTAGTAGGAGGAGAGCGCTTGGCTTCTGGGTTGCGACTACCACCAATCAGAGCATACATGGATGACATGACAACCATGACTACAACAGTAGCCTGCACTAATCGGTTATTGGGGAAGTTAACAGATAATATTGAATGGGCACGAATGCAATTTAAGCCCTCTAAATCAAGGAGCATCTCCATAGTTAAAGGAAAGGTAGTAGATAAAACATTCTTCATTAATGGTGAGGCAATACCAACAGTTTCTGAGAAGCCAGTGAAAAGTCTTGGGAGATGGTACGATGGAGATCTAAAGGACACAGTTCGAGTGGGAGAAGTTAGACAACAAGCAGTGGAAGGGTTGAAGAGCATAAACAGCTGTGCTCTACCAGGCAAACTAAAACTCTGGTGCTTTCAGTTTGGTCTACTGCCGAGGTTGCTGTGGCCACTGACTGTGTACGAGGTTTCTTTGACGACAGTGGATAAGCTGGAAGCGTTAATAAGTTCATACATCAGGAAATGGTTGGGAGTTCCACGCTGCCTCAGCAGAGTGGGACTTTATAGTAAAGGAATATTGCAGCTGCCTGTCTCTGCTTTAACCGAGGAGTTTAAGTGTGCCAAGGTCAGACTGGAAATGACATTAGTAGAGTCACGTGACAAATGTGTAAGGGAGGCAGCCCCTGTGTTAAAAACTGGTAGAAAGTGGTCAGCAAAGAAATCTGTAGTAGAGGCAAAGGCTGACCTTCAAATAGGGGATATCGTGGGACAGGTACAGCATGGAAGAGGGGGTTTTGGGCTCAGGTTAGCTCCTCCTAAATGGCACAAGGCAGGCCCAGCTCAAAGGAGGAAGCTGGTAGTCAACGAGGTGCGAAAGCAGGAGGAGAGGATGAGGAGTATAAAGGCCATTTCCCAGGCCAAGCAGGGAGAGTGGATGAGATGGGAGAGTGTGGAACAACGCAAAATGGGCTGGCAAGACCTTTGGTCAATGGAAGAGAGTAGGATCAGTTTCCTTATTAGGTCAACATATGATGTTCTCCCATCACCGCAGAACCTAAACCTCTGGGTAGGAGAGGATCCCTCTTGTCCTTTGTGTTCATCACCTGCCACATTAAGGCACATTTTGACAGGATGTAAGGTGGCTCTTAGCCAAGGTCGGTTTACTTGGCGCCATGACCAAGTACTGAGATGTTTGGCTTTAGCATTGGAAGGCAAGCGTAGTATGACCAATAAGTTGCCGCATGTTCTAGCAAAACATTACACGCAGAAGACAACATTCCTCCGCCCAGGCGAGCAACCACCAAGAAAAGGTGTTAACACCAATTCTCGGCCAGGACAACTGGAAGCTGCTAGGGACTGGAAGATGCTGGCTGATCTTGATCAACGGCTTATTTTTCCACCTGAGATTGCCACCACTAACCTACGACCAGACATTGTTTTGTGGTCTGGATCAGCACGCATTGTTCAACTGATAGAGTTGACAGTGCCATGGGAGTATGCTGTAGATGAGGCATATGAGAGGAAGAAACTGCGGTATGCTCATTTGGCCACTGAAGCAGAACAGCGAGGATGGAGAGTCCAGGTTTATCCAGTGGAAGTGGGTTGTCGAGGTTTTGTGGCACACTCTACAACCCGGTTCCTCAGGGACGTCGGATTCAGCGGCCAAGAGTTGCGTCGCACAGTAAAGAACTTATCTGAAGCAGCAGAAAGGAGCAGCAACTGGCTGTGGTTGAGACGGAAAGATTCTAGCTGGCAAGGTACAGGCCGCCACGCTACGGTTTCGTAGAATTCTTGAAAAACTTGAAGAGTCTGTTGGTTTATTTGTATAGGTTGTATAGTATAGGTTGTATAGTATACTATACAATTTGTATAGGTTGTATAGTATAGAATGACGGGTGGTTGGGTAGATATTGTGTTTTGCGTTAGGTGGTATGCCATACGGAACCGTTGCCACTGTAACTGCTTTAACGCACCAGTGGGGCTCGACAGCCTTAATCAATCGGGTTGGCGCGTATGGTTGGGTTGCGGAGAGATAGTGAGATTGTGGTTAGGTCTCAGCAGCAGGAGGGATGTAGAGGTCAGTAAGCTGGGCTGAGTTGAGTGGGGGACGGAGGGGGGTGACTCTGGGACGCCAGAGTCACTGTCGAGCCCTCTTGAGGTGTCGTGGGCTAGTCGACGAAACACTGAGGACGGAAGGTGCCCACTTGAAGACCCTAGAGATGTCCCCTACTCGGCTCAATCCAGACGGTTGTCGTGTTGGTCCACTAGGGAGACCACACTGTAGTTGCAGCCGTCGTGTGTGCTGACGCGCCAAGTACACTGCAGCCGTTAACGCCGGACAGAAGGGGAGTCACACCCTCATATGGAAAGAAGCGTAAATGGATGGAGAAGCATAGTTTACTGTAAAGCTACGTCTTAGTGTTGCTTATCTTGGCGAAAGCCGAGTACAAATCAGCATGAAGTTTTAACATCTACTCTCGTGTAATGGAAATCAAATGGCAGAAATTAATGAGAGACCTTGCAGGGGAGGAGAGCCTGAGAGGATGTAAATGTGCGGTGTTCATTTAAATAATCACCCCTCCCTTTTTTTAACAAATTGTGACATGACGCATACATTTTTAATTTTGGTTATACACTGCATCTGATCTGTAAGATTTTTTTATGTTTTTAAAGAAGTATTTAATGTTCACCAAGGCTGCAGTTAAACATTAATATTGTGAAATATTGTTCCAATTTAAAATAACAGTTTTGTTTTATTTTAATGTTTAAAATGTAATTATTCCTGTGAGGGCAAAATTTAATTTTCAGCAGCCATTACTCTGGTCTTCAGAAACCATTCTAATTTGATGATTTGCTGTTCAAGAAACATTTATTATTATTGTCAGTGTTGAAAATGGTTCCCCTTCAGGGACTACTGCTGCGTGTAATCGCAGTGGGAACGCCTCCAGCGTAGTGCGTCTGAAGCATGAATGAAATCAGTCAATGGAGAGAATGAGCGTCACGGCGAGTGACGTCATCGACCAGGAAGCTATAAAGCACCCCAGAATCATAAGCACGCCAGCTTCTGTTACTTCAGCAGCGCTCTGTGTGTGTTTGAACTGTCTATATATCTCTATATATTAAGAAAATGAGCCAAAAGCAAATGACGAGCGAGCATCAGTATAGGAAATGCGTTCCCCCCGTACTAGATACCTTACAGGCGGGGATTCGCATCAACTATGTGTGGTTTGTTTGGGAGTGCAGCATGCCCAGTCAGCTCTCAAGGGGGCTGATTGTGAGCGTCTTCCTTTGAGGACCTTGCGCTCTCGCCGATCGCTCTTCGAGGAGGGCGGTTCGGTGCGTGCTCCCCGCGGTTCGGGTCCCGCTTCTGTTGAGGCAGAGCGGAGGCGCACGTCGTGGGGATCACAAATGGATCTCACCGAGGGGTGTGAGTTGGGCCCCGCCCTATCTCAGCCTTCACCGGTGAGACCCAGTGCCTCTATCCCGGCTGTGGAAGCGCGGTCCTCCGCTACTTCTCCTCGGGTTGAGGCATATATCGTTCCGGAGCTTCAGCTGTCCAGTTCTGAGGAGCTGGATGTTGAAAGCGTCGGATCAGAGGAGGCTGGTGTCTCGTCATTCCAGTCTCCGCCCAATGATGAGCTTATTAGTGTGCTTTCCCGTGCTGTTGAAAAGCTCAGTATTGAGTGGCCATCTGATAGGCAGGAGTCTCATCCTCAGCCGCCGAGTAGTTCTTTTAAAAGAGTGCTGCGTCTCGTGCCCCCCCCCACAAAATTGGAGGGACGAGGCGGGGCGCTCTCAGACGCGGTCTTCGCGGGGCAGGGCTGATCTGAGGACAGTCATTGTCGCCAAGAAGGCCGCGTCGAAAAAATCCTGACGCGATCAACGCCAGAACTCTGAGGGTGGTCCCCATCGTGAAAGACTTGAGTACACCTCACAAAACCACGGTGCCCTGTCTTTCCCGGTGCCCTCAGGGGTCTGTTCTACTAACCCTGCCGATACAGGGCGTAGAGAGACTCGGCGAGCGATTTCCCGAGGGACGCTCGCCCCCTCCAAGGAGGGCTGCGGAGTGCCCAGACCAGCTGTTCCCTGCCAGTGCGCCGTTACAGGGCGCTGTGTCTGTCACGCGGGATATTCAACCAGAGGCCAGCCTCGAGAGGCTGGTTCCCTTAGTAGAGTTTCTGGCGGAATGGAAAATTCTTCCCAATGTATCTCAGTGGGTCCTGAATACTATAAAAAACGGCTTCGCTATTCAGTTCAGAACGCGTCCGCCTCGGTTTAGAGGGGTTTTGCCCACAGTGGTGGGCCCCGAGCAGGCTCTGGTATTAGAACAGGAGGTAAAAACTCTGCTGCTAAAAGGAGCTATAGAGCGGTCGCCCAGCTCAGGGTCTGTGGAAGGACCATCATCGTCTATGGCACATAAATTGTCTAGAGATGTTGGCAGTGTTTCTGGCTCTGAAACACTTCCTCCCAGACCTAAGGGCCACCATGTTCTTGTCCGAACAGACAACACATCGGTGGTCTCTCATATCAACCATCAGGGGGGTCTGCGTTCTCGCCCGCTTTACAAACTGGCACGTCAGATCCTTCTATGGTCCCTGGGGAAAATTCTTTCTCTGAGAGCTATTTATCTCCCGGGGTATTTAAATCAGGGGGCAGACATCCTGCCGAGGCCCGGGGAATGGAGTCTTCACCCCGAGGTGGTGGAGCTCCTATGGGAACATTTCAGTCGTGCC
This sequence comes from Semotilus atromaculatus, assembly GCA_031834385.1. Classification (NCBI taxonomy): domain Eukaryota; kingdom Metazoa; phylum Chordata; class Actinopteri; order Cypriniformes; family Leuciscidae; genus Semotilus; species Semotilus atromaculatus. The sequence continues at coordinate 15,747,499 of JAULUF010000009.1, read as the reverse complement.
GAGGTAGACCTATTTGCTTCCCGAGAGACATCACACTGTCCACTGTGGTTCTCTCTCAGCCATCCAGCCCCACTGGGTTTGGACGCGATGGTACATCCGTGGCCGAGGTCACGTCTGTACGCATTTCTCCCGATTGCTCTGCTCCCGGGAGTTCTAGAGAGGGTTCGCCAGGGCGGGCTCAGTCTCTTGCTAAGTGCCCCGTTCTGGCCGGCCCGAGTATGGTTTGCGGACTTAGTTTGTGGAAACTTTTCACCTCTTTGTGTGGAGAGCGCCAACAGGACCCAGTTAACTGCCCGGTTGGTACAGTGCTGGAATTCCTGCAGGAGCGCTTCTCCACAGGGTTATCCCACTCCACACTGAAGGTGTATGTGGCGGCCTTAGCTGCTTACCACGCCCCTTCAAATGGAGGTTCCCTCGGGAGACACCCACTTAAATCTCGCTTCCTTTGTGGGGGCTGAGGCCAGCAGTTCGCACGAGGGTACCATCTTGGGATCTGGCCATTGTCTTAGAAGGTCTCTCCCTAGCTCCGTTCAAGCCCATCGGGGAAGTTTTGGAAAAGTTTCCTACTCTTAAGACTATCCTTCTTCTCGCCGTCTCATCTCTTAAAAGAATAGGAGATATTCAAGCACTTTCGGTGGTTCCCTCATGCCTGGAATTTGCTCCTGGTATGGCTAAGGCCTTTCTCTGCCCGAGACCAGGTTATGTTCCTAAGGTACCGACTACTTCGGTTAGATCTATAGTACTGCAGCCTTTCTGTCCTCCGCCTTTTTTGACGTCAGACCAGGAGAAACTTAATTTGCTGTGCCCTGTTAGGGCTTTAGATGCGTATGTCCACAGAGCTGCGCTGTGGAGGAAATCTGAACAATTGTTTGTCTGTTTCGGGTCACCTAGGGGGTGTCCTGCATCTAAGCAAAGGATGAGCAAGTGGGTAGTCGAGGCCATCTCACTTGCTTACGTTTCGGCCGGTCAGCCTTCACCGTTGGCTGTACGGGCCCATTCTACCAGGAGTATGGCTGCCTCTAGATCTCTTCTATCTGGGGTTCTCTTCAAGATGTCTGTGATGCGGCAGGTTGGTCCTCACAGCATACTTTTGTCAGATTTTATTCTCTTGATTTTAGCTCCACTCCTGGGGCTCAGGTTCTCTTGTCGGCTTGTGTCTCCTAATTACACACGACGGGGACTTGTTCGTATGGGGACGTGGGTATTGCGTTCCCACTGCGATTACACACAGCGGGAGTCCCTGAAGGGGAACGTCCCGGGTTACGTATGTAACCCTGGTTCCCCGAAGGGACGGACGCTGCGTGTCCTGCCATACTCTCGGCATCCCCTTGGATCGCTTGCTTCAGTAACATCAGAAGTTGTCGTGTTTATGATTCTGGGGTGCTTTATAGCCTCCTGGTCGATGACGTCACTCACCGTGACGCTCATTCTCTCCATTGACTGATTTCATTCATGCTTCAGACGCACTACGCTGGAGGCGTTCCCACTGCGATTACACGCAGCGTCCGTCCCTTCGGGGAACCAGGGTTACATACGTAACCCGGGACGTTATGTTGCTTAATATTTTTGTGGAAACTGTGATTTTTTTTTTTAAGAATAGCAAGTTCAAAAGAACTGCATTTATTTGAATTAGAAATATTTGGTAACATTATAAATTTCTTTTGATGTATTTAATGCATCCTTAATAAAAAAATTTAAATAAAAAAATCAGCAGAACATACTATGCTAGTGAAACATGGAATAGAATATTATTATGAATTATAGAATGTGTTAGTATTTGGTTGTCAAGGAACACTCCACTTTTTTTGGAAATAGGCTGTTTTACCGTTTTTGAATCCATTCAGCCGATCTCCGGACCGGCGGTAGCACTTTTAGCATAGCTTAGCATAGATCATTGAAACTGATTAGACCGTTAGCTTCTCTCTCAAAAAAAGTGACCGGCACTAAGTTTCAGGCACTGCGTAATATCATTGCGCCTGCTGCACCCATGGTACTGCAGCAAAGTTCCTTGATTATTACGCAGTAATGAGAGTATAGTTCCTAGCCACATTGTCATAGAAAATCGCAACTTTTCATTTTTCGTCGGTCTTAGTTCACAATGTAACTACAGAAGTTTTAAATAGGAAAAATATTGAAACTCTTTGGTCATTTTTTTGAGAGAGATGCTACCGGTCTAATCCGATTCAATGATCTATGCTAAGCTATGCTAAAAGTGCTACCGCCAGACCCGGAGATCGGCTGAATGGATTCGAAAACTGTAAAACTGAAAACTGTTTAACTCTTGGGGAGTTGGAAAATGAGCCTATTTCCAAAAAAAGTGGAGTGTTCCTTTTAATAATCGCAGTACTCAAGCTACAATCTAGAACTTTAGTACCAAGGCATTTACAAGGTCATTGTCACAAATAATTTTTTTAAATATTTATTTACATTTTATTAGTGACCTAGAAATAGTGCAGAATCTTTGATATCTCTTCTTAATTTGATGTCCTTATGTTTTTCTTTTATAATTGTCAAAGTCCTTTTTAAATTACATTTTGATTGCCAGATTTTCAGTTGGTCTCAGACCCAACTGCTTTCTATATTTTAAACTTGCATAAATGCTGACTTGTTTAAGGTTTTTAATTCAGATTTTCTTTCATGTCTCATCTTCTTACTCTCTCTCTCCCACCTTAGGAAGGCTCAGAGACGTACAAGTGTCCTGAAGCAACAGGTTGAAGACTCTTTAGAGAAAGAACTCATCGCTCATCAGTACCTTGCCAATATCGTCACACTGGCAGAGAAAACCAGCCATGAAAGAGACCAGCTCATGCACATGGTACTTCTATAGAAACTTACACACATGCTGTGTGAGCTGCTATCTATTTACATCACCATATGTTTTGATCTCTGGTTCTTGTTTTTTCTGATCTGTGCTCTCCAGTAGCAGCTCAATCAAACAGAGAATTTCGTTAAAGATGGCTGAAAAGTGTTGCTTTTTGAGAATCATCAATATTAGCCGCTTTCCGACCGGAGGTACTTTTGCGGTTCCTAGAACCTAACGTTCCTATAACCCTTTTTTTCGCGTGTTCCGACCGGACTAAGTTGGGGATTTTTTAGTTCCTCAGACCGTAGTTCCTATAACTCTTTCAGTACCTAGTCTAGAGTGAGGACTTTTTAGTTCCCTTTCCCTAAGTCTACGTTGATTGGTTTAACTTATAAGTAGGGGTGCAACGGATCAAAAAAGTCACGGTTCGGATCGTTTCTCGGATCAGAGTCACGGATCGGATCATTTTTCGGATCAGCAAAAAAACAAAAAACAAAAACAAGACAAATAAACATAAGTTTTGTCTTTTTGTTTATTAACACATTTAAATTAAAATATATAAAATCAACTTAAAGTGCACAAGGCACGCTATCTTCTTTTTAACATAATTAATGAAAAACAACTTCTAATAAACACACCGATAGCGTTTGTGATGGCTTTAGCCCGGTCTGATTGTGCAAGGGGCTGCTTAAATGCCGCGGTGATAAGCAGTTGTTGAGCAGCCTTCGTTTTCACTCCTGTCATTAGCTGCGTTTACATGGACCCAATCGGATTGACGGCTCAAACGGAAAAACTTAATGTAAACACCTTAATCGATCTGATTGAGCTTGGTCCGATTGGGATTTCGATCGGATTGAAAGGGGTGGTTTACTCCTTTTGTAATCCGATCGAGAGAACATGCCTAAACACTTGATCGGATTGAAAATCGAAACTAAAAGGACTGCGTATGTGCAATGACGTTGAAATAGCGCACGGAACGAACTGTTCTTCCTGCTGAATAAAGTGTCTCATAAATGAGTGTTCCGTTATTTAAAAAAAATTCTCATTTCACTCAGCGTCCGTGAAGTGAAGCAGGACAACGTCCCACCAGTCCTTGTTTCAGATTCTCATCCACACACAAATGGTTTTGGGCGCGGGGTTTTACTGCGTGATCAATATAAGCAGCAGCGGCACAACGAATCATGACCAAATCATCGTCTCCAAATCATGACCAGAGACATATTAAGTCTACTGTTTAAAACAAATAAAGAACCAATAGAGGAGAAGAATACCCGATTACTTTATCGTTCATGTAAACACCGTGTTCGGATTCATTCATCAATCAGATTGATATAATTCCGATTGAACCACGTAAACGCAGCTACTAAACACCGGGGTGATCGCTTCAAATGCGTGGCCATGCTCGATATGTTTCCACTGTCATATGGCTTTCTTGTGCCGCAGTGCCTACACACCGTCACGGTTTTATCCACTAACCTCTTTCCTTCATCATTATATTTGACAGGGAAGCCGCTCCCATACATGGATTTAAATGACGCGGGGCGTTCAAGCTCCTCCGTTCCTCCGCTCGTCATGACCACGCTGTGTGTGGACTGAACATGCGCACAACTTTTTTCATTTTTTTTTCATAAATCAATCCGCGGATCACGTGTGTGCCGAACCGAAGATATTGATCCGAACGGATCACGGATCAATGATGATCCGTTGCACCACTACTTATAAGTCACGCCCACTGTCAAAACATTTTCTTCACTGTCTGTTGCAATTCGCCTATGTAGGCTATGCTAACTCATAACTTAAGACAAACATAACGCATTCAACCAGCTAATTGCTAATGCTAGCTAAATTTACCCGTCGTTTTGTTTGCCTCCTGCGCTCTGCTCTTCTATCTTCTTCCATCATATCACTTAAGATCATATTACGCTGAAGCCTTCGTCTTCTGTGTTTCTCTGTACAGAACTCAAGCATAGTCTTTAAACGGCGCCGTTCGTACTCTGTTATTAAGGTCCCGGCAAGGCAGAACAGAAACATTCCGATAGCCTCCTCCATGCTGGTTTGTTGTTGTTGTTGTTGTGTGGCGCCGCCGCCGTGCTTGCGTTACTCCCTTGCCCCTCCCACCAGTTCCTATGGCCACTTGGCCAGTGCGAACGCAAACAGCAAAACCGAGTTTGGGGAGAGTAGTTCTTAGAACTGTTTAGACTTGATAGGCGTGGTGTTTGCCGGAAAGAAGTGATCGACGTCATTTTTGCGCGAAGAAGAAAGTGACATTAGTAAACAACAATGGATGACATACAGCAGATCTTGTTCCTGCTTCTCAGCATGTTTGTCACAAGAAACAAGCGCCGACATTAGGCGTTTCTCAATACCAAGTAGCCTACACAAAGTCCGACTCAGGAGAATGACTCCCGAGGACGCGAGTCCAGTAATTCTGCTAAAGGAACAGGCGTCAGCGCGTTCTTGAAAGCGCCACTCAGCTCGCTCTACTCCGGTTATCTCTAGTATGAACATTTTAGGCAACAATAAACCAAATATGTTATAAAACACCACTCTGCTTCTTTTCGATTTCATTTAAATAAATTTTAAACATTATAAGCACACAAATGTGGTTCAGGCAGCACGTATTAGTTACCGTTATATTCACTGCATGTACGGTAGCCTATTTACTAAATATAAAACACAACCCTGCCTCTTTTCGTTTAAATAAAAAAATATTAAACATATTCCAAGCAATATGTGCATTTGTACAAATGTTGCAATAAACAACATTACAGACGATCTTGTAATAAAATAAAGAATGACAAAACTCAACCCTATCTCTTTTTGTTAAATTTCAGTTTTATCAATAATAGCCATTATAAAAGTATAAGTAAAAGGTACAAAAAGCTATACAATAAAGCTTTAATAACATAAGGCAAACAATTTAGTCAAATATACAAATTCAGCGCTCAAATATATGAAACTTCACTTAGCCTTCTGCCAAAACTATTGGCCAGGGAACGAATTATAGATTCACGAGACCAAAGATCGCCTGTTAGGTCTATACAAGACGAATTATATCTCATGTTTAACCACTACAGAGACATCAGAGTCAGCGGCAAACATCAGAACGACTAGCCGAGGAAAGGCTGTTGCAGGCGGGGAACATGAGCGCCGAGCGCCCGGTGATCGCCTGGAATGGATCTCAGTCAAATTATCATAAATCTATAAATAAACCACCGATTTGAGCTTTAAAAACTACATTCTCGCCTGAAAAACTCTTAAAACTACATTTCGTGACACAATAACAGTAGTATTATATTTCAACTGTATAAAAATAGCGCTTCTAATGCCCTTGTAGCACGCGCAAGTGACGATACTCTGTCAACCAATCAACGTTCTGCAGTGAGTCTAGCTCCAGCTTTTAGTACCTTTAGCAGTGAGTCTAGCTCCACCTTTTAGTGCTAGGTACCCCAACGGAAAGGTACCCAAAAAGTGGTACGGTACGGTTCAGCTTTTTGGTACCATTCACAACTTTTGACAGTGGAAACGCAAATAATTGCGTACCGTACCGAACTGTACCGTACCGTACCGCTCAGTGGAAACGAGCCATTACAGAGGTTACAGTTGTGCTTTTCATAAATGTACCAGTTGGAAATTGTCATCCACGATGACTGTTCATATAAGTTTTATTTGTATTGTTAAATAAATGAAAACTGTTCTAGTAATCCAGAAGGAGGTAGGGATGCACTGAAATGAAAATTTTGGCTGATACCGATAACTGATAATTCTTTACATTTGAAAGCTGATAACCGATATATTGGCCGATAAATCTAAATGAAAATTTTGGTATACTTTGATAGCCTGTACATAAACAAAAGGCTCACCATTAAGAGCCATTAAGTCCTACAAACTTCAACATAAATCAGACATATACAATACAGTGTCCTATTTTGAACCAGTGTAAGATTCCTTAACTTTTAAAATTAATTTTACACTCCTATGGCCAACTTTCTTTATTAAAAAATGGAAACACTTTATAATAAGGTTTCATTTTGTTAGCATTAGTAAAACATGAACCAACAATTAATTAACATTATTTCTAACAGCATTTATTATTATTAGTTAATGTTAAGCTCAACATTTTATAAGACATTTTTAAGATCCAAATTAGTATCTGTTAACATTAGTTAAGTCACTGTGAACTAACATGAACACAAATATTTTATTAACTAACATTAACAAAGGCTATTGCTCTCTGTTAGTTCATGTTAGTTAATGCATTAACAAATTAGACCAAACACACACACACACACAAACAGGCGCACACACACACACACACACACACACACACACACACACACACAAGCACGGCACAGGCACACACACCGGTCCACTCCAGCATCAGAATGGAACCATTCTTAATCCTTAATTGTTGCACAGCGGCCAATTATGTATGTCAGTCAGCAAAAGTAAAATCACACACTGCTCAATTGAATATGAAGGCAAATGGCTTGCATTAATTCAACCACATTTATCAATTCAATATTAAGCCCAAAATAGTTTTTGACTGACCAATCGGTAGATTATTTGTACATAAAATCCATCCGCCGCTCTTTCCTCGTGAAGAGGTCAATCACAGCTTTGTAAAACTCGTCTTTACGGGCCTTCAGTTTGCAAAGTCTCTGGCTCTCAAATTTCATAACTCATGTGATCACGGCCGGTGCTGTCATTTTGACTTGGCGGGGATTAGGCATGTAGGCTAGCTGTGGCGTAATGACGTTAGCTGCGCAAATGTCCAGTAATATCTCAATTTTAATTGGTCCATGTCTGATATGTAACGGAGATGATTACTGGCATAACAGATTTACGTCCTAAGGCACAGCAAATATGTGCTTTTTGCCGTACATGTTGAAGAATATAGGATCGAAGTGCGCATGTGTAACATGGGTTTTTCCCTTCTCTTCTGCAATGAATGGACAGTAAAAGCACTGCTCATTCTACCATTTGTTTTTAATTTGATTATGCATAACTGCTACATTTGTCATCATAACGTCTAAACAATTGGAATAACACACATATTGCATATATAAATCACAAGAATAAACAGTAAAAATACAAATACAAGTTTATTATTTAATAAACCTTTTTAGTTTTGAATTTTGGCAGGGTAGGCAGTGCCTAGTTTGCTTACCCAGACCGGACGTCACTGGAATTGAGTGTGACCCAGTTCCACCAGGTCACACTATCTCACGTCACAAATGCACTACTTCTCGTAGTTTGTTAACATACAAAGCATGTTTTAGCCACGGACACACCGTATTTCCTGAATTCATCTGCCTTAGGAGCTTCCATTCAAACCCTCCGTCAAATCTTTCCACAGCAGTTTTTGTGTTTAAGGCAGAGCCTCAAGCTAAGGGATAATGAAAGTTTTATACTCCTCTTTTTACAGACAGTGAGCCTCACTGCTGCTCGGGGAAATGTTTGTACTCAACAGAATGTTTTTACCCATAAGTCTAGTCAAACTTTTAAAGATTTGCTCTGCTGCTCTTGCTTTTCTATTTTCACACTTTTATCAAAGTAACTGGCACCTCTCTCTCTCTCTCTCTCTCTCTCTCGCTCTCTCTCTCTCTCTTTTTCCCGGCTCTTGCCCCTGAAACTTCTCTTCAATGATGTCTATCTTCAATGTCCCTCCTCTTCCTCTGTCTGCCTCCCTGTAGCTGTGTAACCCTTCCCATTCCCTCTCTTCATCCTCAGGCTTCATCTCTAGAGAAAGACAAGGAGGGCGTCCTCACACGCATCATAGAAAGCACTGTCAGCCTGGGAAAGCTGCAGGAAAAAGTAAAGGTGAGTCCTGCAATTTACATACTGCAAGTAAAGTGAATTTGGCTGGCTTGAAAGGCGTTGTGTCCTTAAAATGAGCTTCAGATTCTGGATAGAAATTAGAGTTGTTCTCAACAAGGGGACTTCAGGAAACATCCAAGGAGCCCTCAAGATGGCTTAAATTGGTTTAAACACAAGACAAAATAAGCATTAAAATGAGCCAAAGCAACTAAAAATATAAATATTTCTTATTTTAATTAACTTCCTCAACAACTGTTTTTTTCTTTGAAGAATCAGAGATCCCACTGTTTGAAAAACATGGGTATAAGGCAGCTTAATGTGAAAAAGGTGATTTTTTTTTATTTTTTTTTATTTTATTTTTACCTGGAAAAGTCATGTAAATTAATACATTTTTATAACTCCATAGGCATTTGTATAATGAATTTAAAATTTTCTAGTTATAGCAAGCTCTAAAATATCTTTAAAAAAAGTAAATGATTAAATCCTTATCCATTAATTCACAAACAACTTCATGGTCATGGGGCCTTTGAATTTCTTTGTAGATAATGGAGTTAGAGGGTTCACAAACACAAAAGCAGACATTCAGTACACTCACACACCAAGGTTGAGGGCCAGGACTTAGTTTTAGCATTGATGGCTTTGCCTTAACACACTTATAAAACATTCAACACAGAGACAGAGAGAGTCTAAGACAGACAGAGAAAATGCTGACATAAACACACACATCCTAATGACAGCTAAAGGGTTAATGACCTTGCCCATTTGACATATCCAATAAGAGGTCAATTCAGACACACAGGCCCCCCACACTCAGCAGGTCTATAATTAACATTTCAAATGGAGTGTTATTTTAGTTACAGAGTGAATGTTTTTCCCTCTCTTTTAACTGCGCTTCAGTTCAGATGCTGCCTGTGTCGGTGTGGATGGAGTAATTGGATGGCACTGAATGAAAGTGTTAGTCTATATTTTTCTTATTTCCCTTGAGTGAGATCCACTCCCTGTTTATTTCTGCGGCGATGGACAAAACAGTTAAAAATTGTTGTTTTTCAGCTATGAGCCAAAGGTGAATTTTATGCTGTACATATGCGGATAGTGATTGCGGGATTTCCCTGGTAAAATAAAGGTTAAATAAAATAGTGCCTATGATGTATGAGCTATACACAAAAACAATGTGAGCAGAGAGTGCTGTGTGGTTATTGGCAGCAGAATGAATAAGCAGATAAATATTTAATTTATAAACATTTACACAGTGGACAAGATGATGTCTAGAACTTTGTGAATAACTGGCATAAATGTGTGCAGTTTTCTGAACTTATTTAAAGTCCTTGCACACTTGAGTCTGAATTTTTTTTATATTTGTCATTCGGTGCCTCATTCGGAACCCGATCCAAACATTTTTATGATGGACAAAAATTTTGGAGGTAGTGTGTTTGACAAAACGTGAGGTCGTATTTATTTTTTAACGTGCGAAAAATTCGGCCGAGAATTGTGCAAGGACCTTTAGAAGTTATGCACACACACTTTCTGTCTGGGTCTGGCTATAAAGTATCATTTAAAGCTGCTACATTAAAGTGGTTTATGTATGCCATTGATTTATGAGAATGCATGTGAATATTCTGTAAAGCATTTTTCACTGGCAGCAAGTGGTGCGGCAAAACAAAATTGTAATGCTCCCATTGTAATGGACAAAGCTGTTTACACTGAGCATTGCATTGTTATAGTTTTGTTGCGTCAAGCTTCACTGCTCACTTACAGTGTAGATGCAATGTAACACTCTAGCAGTCAGGAAGGAAACTGTGTGTGTGACCTTAGAATTTTTTGCATTCTAAAGCAGAAAATTAATGCAAGTATTTCTATCTTTCTTCTGCAACTGAATGCTGCCTGTGCTGTGATTGTTTGTGGACTGTTATTTGTTTTAAATTCACTGTGCAGTCCAATGAGCTGTGATATTGCATGGATTAGATTATTTTCTTCACCACTGGCTGGTCTTATCACAGATGAACAGAATGACAGTCCTTACATCTCTCCTGAAGTGCTCTGTTTTTCCCTCTTTTATTTTCATATTTTCATTCTCTTTTCCATCCCTCTTTTCCAGAATCAAGGATTCAACAGCCCCATAGTATAATATGATATAACGACTGTTTGTATGAAAATACAAATTGATAAAAATTAATATATATATATATATATATATATATATATATATATATTTCTGCACAACCTTCTCCCTTAGCAAAGTCGTGAGAGCAGTGTGTTGTAAAACTTACAGAAGCCTCTCAGAGAGAATTTACTAAATATCAAAACAAGACTTTCTCACATGTGTATGCATGTGTTCTCAGGGGAGACTTAACAATAAGCAAGTTTAGCAGGTGCTTGGGGCCCAAGGCCCCAACAAATACCCAGAAGCCTATATATACAAAGAGCGCTGTGAGCTTGTTGGGAGAGTGAGAGTTAATTTATTGTAAAATAGATTGTATTACATTAAGATTTGACATAGAGTTTATTTACAAATGTAGAAAAAAAGGTTGAGTGTTTTGAGAAAGAGAAAGCAAAAACAGGGTTACAGAGGTAAAAGGTACAGGTTGGTGTGGTGGAGCCCCATACCTGGACTTGCTTAAGGGCCCCCAAACCTCTAAATCTGCCCCTGTGTTTTCTACAATTAACATGATTTAAGAGAAGCCTTTGTGGACCTTACAGGAATAGTTTTTCAAAACAATTATTCACTCACCCTCATTTTGTTCCAAATCTATGTCCGTGGAACACAAAATTTGTAAATTGTTAATTTTTTATCCCTCTGGGGGATACGGTGAATAAGCTAAAGTCCCCAAAAGTCGGCGTGTTCCTTTAAGACTTTTGCTGCCTGCTCTGTTCCATAGAAAATTAACAATGAATGAAAAAAGCTCCAAAAAAGTAGCCAATAAAGTAGTCCACATACAGTAGTGATGTCCGATTTGTGAGTGAATCGAGTCAGGTCTTTTCAGTGAGTCAGTTAATGAATTTCTGAGAACTGTTTGAATGATTAATTCACAAATCAGACCTCATCCAGTTGACTCTCTGACTCAATGATCCGGTCACAGCAGTTAACAGCCCACTGGACGGTAAGATTATCAGTGAATAACAAGATATGTTTCAATCTGTTCACTACAAAAAGCTATTTTACGACTTCAGATAACTTGGATTATTATGCACTTTTTCATTTATCCACAAGTATGGACTACTTTTATGATACTTTTATGGTGTCTTTGAAACTTGAAAGCCTCAGTCCCCATGAGACTAATGACATGGAAGAGAATAACCAGTACAATTCGCCTTTTGTGTTTCATTAGAGAAATACAATCACACAGGTTTGGAATGACATGAGGGTGAGCAAATAATGACATAAATTTACATTTTTGAGCGAGTTATCCCTTTCTCTCTCTCTCTCTCTCTCTCTCTCTCTCTCTCTATATATATATATATCTCTCCTCCACTCTCTGTTTGTCTCTCTAACTTCATCCGTCTCCTGGTGGCTAATTAGACAGAACAGATGCTAGACTCACGCTGAGTAAATACATGCAAAAAAAACAACGAAGAGGGATGCATTGGGATTGAGTCCCGTCGGGTCCCACGGGACCCAACGCAAATCTCGCGGGAGTGGGCGGTTTGAACTTTGCTGCGGGCGGGAATGGGCGGCTAAAAGAACAACTGCGGGATCGGGAGTAGGTTGAAGTCTAAAGAAACGCGTGGTAGCCTAATGGTGTGTTCACACCGAACGCGAATTAAATGATGTTTTATAAACAAAGTTCGGGAGGAGCACGTTCAAATAATTGATCCAATTATCACATCATTCGAACCAGCTGTCGACAATCAGTAATCAACATGTCTATCCAATCAGCTTGAGTTGGAGACCTGTATATATACACTCATTTGACTCACCAATGTTCCTCTACAGTTTTTCAGCATCCCTTCACCACCCCGTCTCCTCACACTCACCTGGTTACTTCTTAACCAGCAATACGGGGGGAGTATTCTGGGTTCGGGCCGAATACCGAGCTCGGAGCCCTCTCCTCGGACAGCACGCCAAATACGCATTTATTTTATCTGACTTATTTGTAAGTGTGAACTCGTGAATTATTTGCGCGAGTAGATTACATACAAAGTTAAAGCATAGACGCGAATAGACGCGAATGCGAAATGGGCGACGCGTTTGCCGCGAACGTCTTCCGTGCAAGTTGAAAATTTTCAACTTGAGCGGAAGATTCGCATGACGCTTTGTTGCGTATTTTACGCTCTATTCGCGTTCGGTATGAACACACCATAAGCGTTTTAGATGTGCCCAATAGATCAGTGCGTCAGAATACATGCAGGCCAGGAAAACGAATCAAACAACCCCATGAATCTCTTTAATAATAGCAATACAAATACGTGTTTTTTCCTGCGGGACGGGAGAAGATACAAATCAATGCATCTCTATTATTATGCGGGAATAAATTATCAGACCTTTGCGGGTGCGGGCGGGAGTGGACATACATATTGCGGGAGCGGGCGGGAGTGTAACACATATACGTTGCGGGAGCGGGCGGTAATGGTCAGAAATTCGGCGGGCGCGGGCGGGAGCGGGATGAAGAAAACAGTCCCACGCAGGTCTCTACAACGAATCACTGACTCACAGAGAAGCAGAACTAAAAACACATAGTAAGACCTGATTCATACTGACAGCATAAATAAAATTAAAACTTTAAATATTTATTTTACTTATGGACATGTTCATTGGTTATTTGGAGTTGAGCAAGGCTAGAAGACTAGAGCAATACAAGAAAACTAAAAAAAAATTAGGGTAAAGTATGGTGGTCGAGAGAGGCCAGCGTCGCGCTGCAACTGAAGAAAACACATGCAAATAGAAAAAAATACATGCATATAGAAAAAAAAACACATGCAAATAGAAAAAAACACCTGCATATTAAAGAAACGTCTTCATCAGTTTCACAACACACGTGTTCTCCAAATACTTAAAACACAACCAAATACAGAAACGCGCTGCAAATAGCACAGACCACAACGGAAATGTTTCCAGGGGACCCCAATAAGACCCCAATAAGTGACGAACCCGGCTGGGACGCGCTTATTGCTCGTGAGCATCCCTATGTCCTACTCCCTTCTAAGGGCAGACGGCAGAGCCCTTGAAGTGGGATTTTGGAGTGAGCAGGGAACTAGTGTGCCATTATGTAGCCGTTTGGAACGCACTTGATGAAGGGAGCAATGAACCTGGGATATTCCCATGACAACGCAACACGGTGTCCATCAGCCGAATACCTGATACACTCACCTAAAGGATTATTAGGAACACCATACTAATACTGTGTTTGACCCCCTTTTGCCTTCAGAACTGCCTTAATTCTACGTGGCATTGATTCAACAAGGTGCTGAAAACATTCTTTAGAAATGTTGGCCCATATTGATAGGATAGCATCTTGCAGTTGATTGAGATTTGTGGGATGCACATCCAGGGCACGAAGCTCCCGTTCCACCACATCCCAAAGATGCTCTATTGGGTTGAGATCTGGTGACTGTGGGGGCCATTTTAGTACAGTGAACTCATTGTCATGTTCAACAAACCAATTTGAAATGATTCGAGCTTTGTGACATGGTGCATTATCCTGCGGGAAGTATCCATCAGAGGATGGGTACATGGTGGCCATAAAGGGATGGACATGGTCAGAAACAATGCTCAGGTAGGCCGTGGCATTTAACCCTCTGGGGTCTGAGGTGTTTATTGGGTCCTGGAGGTGTTCTGACATGCTCTGACATTTGTGCTTATTTCTGATACTTGTGACTTTTTCATGGCTAAAGTCTGATTACACCGTATTCAGCACAAACTCTGCTACAGTAATATGTCAGCAGCATGTATGTAAAAGTTTTTAGTTTTGAGATAATGACGTTTATGCGTGGTTTGTGAAAATACAAAAAATATTATTTAATATATTATTTCATTGTCACTGAAATAAGGTCATAAAACCCATAGTAATTATTTGTTCACAAGACTTTTGAAAATTGTATCACGTGGCCTAGAATATTTGCTTCAAAACTGTGTGAAAATCATCCTGACTACTCATTCAGATAAGACAATATATTGACTTAAAATTTGTAAGACCTGTTTTGTGTAAGAAAGCTTTATCCGGAGGGGCGTTAACAATCCATTAATATTAGTGCTGTCAAACGATTAAAATATTTAATCGCGATTAATCGCATTAATGTCATAGTTAACTCGCGATTAATCGCACATTTTTATCTATTCTAAATGTCTCTTGATTTCTTTTTGTCCAATTATTTTTTCTCATTTTAATGCTCTTATCAACATGGAAAAGTGGATCGGCTTGCTTCATGCAAATGTTTTTTATTGAAAACAACATTGGCAACACTGTGTTCAATTTCACACTAAAACATTCTCACTTGGAGCAAATAGTCTCTCACACAATGTAACACTGTCCATCAATAAATACTGTGACGAGGTCCTGATATTGATGAGGGGGTGGAGAATGCGCATCAGATGTGTGTGTGTTTGGCCATCAAGTGGTATTTCAGACTGGACGTGCTGCGATGATGATAGCTTAGTTCACAACGACAAAACACACAGATCACTTTGGTCTTGTCAATGGAACCATTCTTACTGGCATCCATTTCGGCGTCTCGCGCTCGTCATCCACTCAAAACGTAACGTTAACATACTATTTGGTCGGCTCGCAGCCTCGCAAGCCCAAACAAGTGTGTGGTTCGTGGTCTAGCTAGATCCGGTGCTTTCAGACAGGACGCGAAATGCGCAGCGCTACGCCCGTTTTCAAAACTTTTTGGATGCCAAAAAGTTTCTATTGGCCGCGCTGGTAATCGTCACAGTGGCAAAAGTTGAACTATTTAGAATTTTGACCGAGCAACAAAACGACCTCTCGCGGCGCAAGCCATTAAAATGAATGGGTTTCCTAGCGCAGCGTCGCGCACGCTACGTCCTGTTGCAAATGTGAAAAAAAATACAAAGTTTGCTAGGCCAAAAAGGCCGTTAATCGCGCGATAAAAAAATGACAACACAACCAAGTTATTTCCAACACAACCAAAAAGATACACAACCAAACATTTTTAGTTTTGAGATAATGACGTTTATGCGTGGTTTGTGAAAAAACTAAAAAACATTGTCCCTGAAATAAGGTAATAAAACCCATACTAATTATTTATTCACAAGACTTTTGAAAATTGTATCACGTGGCCTAGAATATTTGCTTCAAAACTATGTGAAAATCATCCTGACTACTCATTTAGATAAGACAATATATTGATTTAAAATTTGTAAGACGTGTTTTGTGTTAGAAAGCTTTATGCGAGGAGGCGTGAACCATGAACCATCAACCCATGAATATTTAGTGTTTCACACCTGAGAAAGACAAAGACCCTCCCCTAATGGCCCTATAAGTGCTATCAGCTGTCATTATCAGGAACCTTGCACAAAGAGTGAGGAGAGACTTAAAAAATAATGGCTTTTAGATGGTTTGGATTTATTTACAACACAACACTATCCAAAGATAAACAACAAATGACAAAAAAGCACATTAGTAAACACTGATCTAAAGACAGAGACTTGGACAGTCCCACAGCTTTCTGCCATTCCTAAAACATAGTAGGCTACATACCTGTCATCTCCAAAGTGTTTGATTTTTTACCATGTTCATCTAGAGAGACTCATGTGAATGTCAGCAGGACTCATCAGTGTCTTCTGGTCCCTGTAAAAGAAAACATTTAGGAAAAAAAACACCTGTGAACATGCTGATATCAGGAGAAACTATTTTAGATTTTTCTGGTTAAAATTATGAAATTTACTAAATACATACATAGACTATATATATGAACTCCCAAGTGTGTTGTGCCTTGTAGGCATATGTAGGGCTGCATGAAATAATAACAATAGCCTATAGAAGGCAGCCTATAAATCGTTAAAAAGTTCAGTGACACTAGACTAGAGAAAACTATGGATTATCATGTTACTTCGTTTCCATTCGTTACGACGTTATGAAATGTTGGAGTAAAAACATGAAGCCTATAATGTTTTATTTGTTCTGCTTTTCAAACCCACAGCGCGTGACTCTAATTCAGCACGTCCAAACATTTACTGAATGCGATGTCATTGTGTCATAGGCTACATGTATATACATTTAGCATTAGACCTCATGTTTTTAACTCCAATCACATTTTATAACGTACATTTTAGTCTGGCACCAGTTTAACTAGTAGCTACAATGTAAAGTTTATGCAACAATAACATGCTGCTGCTGCTAACATGCTACTATAACAATAACATGTCTTACCTTAATCTCATAATCAAATCTTGTTCTTCTAACTCTTCTGAGGTAAATCCAAGGGCACAGCACAGCACAAACACTGCATTCCCCACTCAAGAAAAGCAGAGTAGGACTGAAGTCGCTGAATCTGATTCTTTGTGTTGAGTGAGTTGATCGCGTTCCTCCACGTGGCTCATTAGTATGCGAACAGCTGTTTCGCGTGGGCGTGGTCACATTATCGCTAATGAGGCCTGTTTGAGAAACTGTATATGTCGCTGCTTTCATACGGATTACTTAAACATAGAATATTTGTTTTTGATATAATTTACATCATTTAAAAATAGAGAATCCAAGCGTTGTAAAGACATACGTTTCAAGTTTGTGTGACAAACATTAGCTAAATTACAGATCATGTTCTGTCGTGTTTCAGAATGAGCTTCACATTGAGAGAGACAACAGAACGCGCATCATGTTTATTTTATTTATTTTACGAAAAACACAACATTTAGTTTTTATTATGTGTGTACACAAATAAAAGAAGACATTTAACAGTTTTGAATGATGTATAACACTTAAATGTAAGATCAAAATCAACAGAGTATTTTGAGTCTCTTTTGCACTGATAAGAAAAAAAGCGAGCAAATCACGCCGGCGTGATTTCAGACCCCAGAGGGTTAAAGACAGAGACTTGGACAGTCACACACCTTTGAGCCATTCCTAAAACATAGTAGGCTACATACCTGTCATCTCCAAGGTGTTTGATTTTTCACTTTACCATGTTCATCTAGAGACTCATGTGAATGTCAGCAGGACTCATCAGTGGCTTCTGCTCCTTGTAAAAAATGTTTTTTAGAAAAAAAACCCACATGTGAACATGCTGATATCAGGAGAAACTATTTTAAATTTTTCTGGTTAAAATTATGAAATTTACTAAATACATACATACATACACTATATATATATGAACTCCTAAGTGTGTTGTGCCTTGTAGGCATATATGTGTAGGGCTGCATGACATAATAACAATAGCCTACAGCAGGCAGCCTATAAATCGTTAAAAAGTTCAGCAACTAAAAGTTCAACACTAAACTAGAGAAAACTATATGGATTATCATGTTACTTCAAACGTGTGAGCAGATATCCACAAACACAGTATTTAACAATAAACACCGGTCTAAACATTCATAATATTCACAATCATACGAGCCAGTGTTTCCTCTAGGATTTTTTCCAACTGTGGTGGCAGGCCCATTTCCCCAGGGGGAGGGGGCGTGGCCCATGAGGCCATATTCCCATGGGCCACGCCCCCTTGCCCCAGGTATTAAAGGGATAGTTCACCCAAAAATGAAAATTCAGTCATAATTTACTCACCCTCAAGTTGTTTCAAACCTGTATGAGTTTCTTTCTTCTGCTAAACACAAAAGAAAATATTTTGAAGAATGTTGGTGAACAGACCGTTGCTGGACCCCATTGACTTCCATAGTAGGAAAAAAGATACATTTTTGGGTGAACTATCCCTTTAAAACCTCCCCTTAAGCATTATACATGGAAGGCTCCAAGAGCGGCAAAGCGATTATGCGCATCTCGTGCGCAGAATGATGCACTTGAAGCAACACAAAGTCACAGCGCGCAGCGCTTCGCATTGAAAAGTTCAAAGCACAAAGCGAAGACAAGAAATGTATATCTATCTATGCTTAGTGTATTCTATCTATGCAACAGTTTGAGCCTTTTTATTTTTTTACAGTTTTAAATTTCAGTTACATGTTCAGCATGAAGAAAAATTCATAGCGCTACTCCAGTGCTGTAATCTAACAGACACCCGGGAGAAAGGAATATGATTTAGAAAGCGCAATAAACTCAAGCAAGATAAAGTCATTTTATGCAAAACCATAGACCTTTATCTACAAATAAAGTATAATAGTGGGAACATTGATCTTGAAGAGAGTGTCGTCGTGTTACTGTGGTAACCGAATGCGACGCGCTATTTGAATGCTGAATGGAGAATGACTGAGAGATGAGTTTCCATTAACTTTAACTAACGATCGAACTAACGATTTAACTTAAATATTAATTTTTACCTCACATTATGCTATTGAATGACTTTAGAAGTCTTGGAATATAGTGCGAAAACTTTATTGTGCTTTACAATGTTTTTCATGCCTTTAGTGGGGCTTAACATAGGCTTAGTAGGCTACATGTATATACATTTAGCATTAGACTTCATGTTTTTAACTCCAATTACATTTTATAACGTACATTTTAGTCTGGCACCAGTTTAACTAGTAGCTACAATGTAAAGTTTATGCAACAATAACATGCTGCTGCTAACATGCTACTAACAATAACATGTCTTACCTTAAAAATCTTTCTCATAATCAAATCGTGTTCTCCTAACTCTTCTGAGGTAAATCCAAGGGCACAGCACAGCACAAACACAGTATTCCACACTCATGAAAAGCAGAGTAGGACTGAAGTCGCTGATTCTTTGTGTTGAGGGAGTTTCGCATTCCTCCACGTGGCTCATTAGTATGGGAACAGCTGTTGTATGTGGGCGTGGTCACATTAGCGCTAATGAGGTCCGTTTGAGAAACTGTACATGTCGCTGCTTTCATACAGATTACTTAAACATAGAATATTTGTTTTTTATATCATTTACATCATTTAAAAATAGAGACTCCAAGCGTTGTAAAGACATACTTTTCAAGTTTCTGTGACAAACATTAGCTAAATTACAGATCATGTTCTGTCGCGTTTCAGAATGAGCTTCACATTGAGACAGCAGAACGCGCATCATGTTTATTTTCTTTATTTTATGAAAAACACAACATTTTGTTTTTATTATGAGTGTACACAAATAAAATAAGACATTTAACAGTTTTGAATGATGTATAACACTTAAATGTAAGATCAAAATCAACAGAGTATTTTGAGTCTCTTTTGCACTGATAAGAACAAAAGTGAGCTGGTATCGCCGGCGCGACCGTGGACCCCAGGGGGTTAAACAATACCTAATTGGCACTAAGGGGCCTAAAGTGTGCCAAGAAAACATCCCCCACACCATTACACCACCACCACTAGCCTGCACAGTGGTAACAAGGCATGATGGATCCATGTTCTCATTCTGTTTACGCCAAATTCTGACTCTGCCATCTGAATGTCTCAACAGACTCATCAGACCAGGCAACATTTTTCCAGTCTTCAACTGTCCAATTTTGGTGAGCTCTTGCAAATTGTAGCCTCTTTTTCCTATTTGTAGTGGAGATGAGTGGTTCCCGGTGGGGTCTTCTGCTGTTGTAGCCCATCCGCCTCAAGGTTGTGCATGTTGTGGCTTCACAAATGCTTTGCTGCATACCTCGGTTGTAACGAGTGGTTATTTCAGTCAAAGTTGCTCTTCTATCAGCTTGAATCAGTCGGCCCATTCTCCTCTGACCTCTAGCATCAACAAGGCATTTTCGCCCACAGGACTGCCGCATACTGGATGTTTTTCCCTTTTCACACCATTCTTTGTAAACCCTAGAAATGGTTGTGCGTGAAAATCCCAGTAACTGAGCAGATTGTGAAATACTCAGACCGGCCCGTCTGGCACCAACAACCATGCCACGCTCAAAATTGCTTAAAGGTGGGGTATGTGATTCTCTTTTTTGTCCATTTTTTCAAAATCACTTGACATCCTATTCATAACCCACTTACAGCCACTAAGTTAGAAGCACTGAAATGAAAATTAACATCTGTGGAACGGGCAGGACTCGAAAAACTCCAGCCATTAATTTCCAAGACCACCTAGAATCATTGGACAGTAAGTCCGTCAATCAAACGGTCGTACCATACCCCCATCCCCCTCACGCGAATCAGGGCCAGCGTTTGAGGAAAGAAGGTAGGACCATGTGATTGTTTGATTAGATAATTGCATTAATGAGAAATTGAACAGGTGTTCCTAATAATCCTTTAGGTGAATGTATATATATATATCATTTTTATATTATATTTTTTTTTACACAAAAAAGCTTTTAAAATATGCGTTATATTTCTGTGTGTGAGTGTCTCAACTTTAAAACTTTGGACCCTCACCCTACATTATCCAACATTTCTTATGAAACTTTTCTTTATGAAAATTTAAACATAACATGAAAAGGTTTGTACAGTGTAATTGATTTATAGATTCATATTTTTCCCTCATCTTTTTATTTATTTATTTTAGTTTTCAGCTCATTGTTCTTTTCTCATTTGTATTCTGATGACATTGAATATATTGTTAATACATTTTGTATATATTATATACAAAGTTGTATGTCATAATGTAATCTCTGTTTGTTTTCCACAAAAAAAAGTAAAAAATTTAATCAAATTTCGTCACTTATTGGGGTCCCCTGGAAACATTTCCGTTGTGGTCTGTGTTATTTGCAGCGCGTTTCTGTATTTGATTGTGTTGTGAGTATTTGAAGCACACATGTGTCGTGAAACTGATGAAGATGTTTTCTTAATTTGCGGGTGTTTTTTTCTATTTGCATTTGTTTTCTTCAGTTGCAGCGCGCTGAGCTCTTTCGGCCACCGTAGTAAAGTGCATACGTTTATATTTGTGAGCTACAGTGCTAGTCAGGACAAGTGTTCTGGCGTGGTTCCTTCCCAAGGGGTCAGAACGGCATTCTCCTTACTACCCAGCTAAACAAACTGCCATACACTTCTGTTCTTCCGTTTCTGCTCTAGAAACACACAAGCTGCGTACGAAATCGTGTACTATGTGAGTAGGTACTACGTTTAAATTAGAACGTATGCGACCGTTAAAAAAGTATGTTCTATATAGTATGAATAATACGGGTAGTATGAATGGAGTCCGGACGTACTACATGCGCCATGTTGGAAATGTCACATGACATACGCTGTCATGACAGTGCAAAATTTTAAAGAGCCCATTCCACTGACTGCACCAAATTTGAGCGATGTTTTTAGTTCTGCTTTCGTCTGCGTTTTTACGTCGTTCGAGCTCACAATCCAGAGGAGACGTTGGTCAGCTACTCGCAGATCACGCCTTCGTCGAGAGCTTTTGCAGAATTTCTCAATCATTTATTTAGCTAATAAATTTTACATCAGAAAAATTATCCTTGCAACATGGGGCCGTGCATTATCAACTTGAGGTGATGGTCGTGGATGAATGGCACAACAATGAACCTCAGGATCTCGTCACGGCATCTCTGTCAATAAAATGCATCAATAAAATGCACCTGTGTGTTTGTTGTCCATAACATACGCCTGCCTATATCATAACCCCACCGCAACCATGGGTTACTCGATCCACAACATTGACATCAGCAAACCTCTCACCCACACGACAACATACATGCTGTCTGCCATCTGCCCTGTACAGTGAAAACCGTGATTCATCCGTGAAGAGAACACCTTTCCAAAGTGCCAGACGCCAATCAAATGTGAGCATTTGCCCACTCAAGTCAGTTACGACGACAAACTACAGTCAGGTCGAGACCTCGATGAGGTCGACGAGCATGCAGATGAGCTTCCCTGAGATGGTTTCTGACAGTTTGTGCAGAAGTTCTTTGGTTATGCAAATCGATTGTTGCAGCAGCTGTCCAGGTGGCTGGTCTCAGACGATTTTGTAGGTGGAGGTCCTGGGCTGGTGTGGTTACACGTGGTCTGCTGTTGTGAGGCCGGTTGGATGTACTGCCAAATTCTCTGAAACACCTTTGGAAGACGGCTTATGGTAGAGAAAAGAACATTCACGGGGAACAGCTCTGGTGGACATTCCTGAAGTCAGCATGCCAGTTGCACGCTCCCTCAAAACTTGTGACATCTGTGGCATTGTAATGTGTTATAAAACTGCCCATTTTAGATTGGCCTTTTATTGTGACCAGCCTAAAGGCACACCTGTGCAATAATCATGCTGTCTCAGAATTTTGATATGACACACCTATGAGGTGGATGGATTATCTTGGCAAAGGAAAAGTGCTCACTAACAGATTTAGACAGATTTGTGAACAATATTTGAGAGAAATAGGCCTTTTGTGTACATAGAAAAAGACTTAAGCCCTATTCAGACGGGATTAACTTTACACGGGTAGATGGAGTAATGTAATTTTACCACAGGACGTCTGTAATATTAATGGCCAATTTGCACGTGATAAGATATCTCAGTGAAACTAGCAGAAGTAGGAGGGGTAACTCGATTTGCGCATCGCTGTCACCCTCCTGTCGTCATGTGCGTATTACGTTGCTTCCTGATATCACGTGCACAAACACATATAACCTATATTTATATAAAACAGTTATGTCCGAACGATGTATTAATTAACTTCAGATTGGATTGTGTTGGTAATAGGCACTTACCTAATGCCGAAAGATGGTTTGTGCCTCTAACAAGTGCTTTCGATCTTCTTTCTGATCTGAATGGTCTGTGGAAACCACGTACTTGTCCCAGGGTCTAGAAAACAACTGAATGCAAGTGTCTCCATACTTGAAAAACTTCAGGAAACTACTTTTAAACACGAAATGACAAAATATTTATGTACATATTTACAGCGGGTCTATTCGTACAGGATTAGTATTACCTGACTTAATTTTTCCAGACCTTTTTACTGAAGGTAAAAGTCGCCGTAGTCTTTACTGACA
Organism: Semotilus atromaculatus; assembly: GCA_031834385.1. Taxonomy (NCBI): domain Eukaryota; kingdom Metazoa; phylum Chordata; class Actinopteri; order Cypriniformes; family Leuciscidae; genus Semotilus; species Semotilus atromaculatus. The sequence continues at coordinate 15,723,958 of JAULUF010000009.1, read as the reverse complement.
TTGTCCGTAATGATTACTGAGATGGCACATTCGGACGGGACAAAAATCACAGAAGCTCTGGTAATTATTACTTTACCCCACCTCTCCATGTTAAACTAGTCCCGTCCGAATAGGTCTTTAGATTTTTGAGTTCAGCTCATGAAAAATGGGGGCAAAAAAAAAAGTGTTTATAATTTTGTTCAGTGTATCAAAAGCCTCTAAATGCCGTCGGAAATTTTCTTCTAAAATAAACATTTTTATCAAGCTCGTATGTTTAGATACAGTAATTTAATTTTAATGGCAATAGGTCCTTTTCATTGCAATTACAGTGAAATAACTTAACATAAATATACATGCTTGATAAAACACACACACAATCACACTCACAAAAGCACAAGATATATGTGGTCATTCATATCATGTGGTCCATTTGTGTCTCTGTAGGACCATAGGCAATGGTGGTTCATCTAGCTGAGAATATAGCTGTGTAACAGGTGGTTACTTTTTGCTATCCTGTGTTAATTTAAATTTTGACAGGTTTATTAATATTGTATGGCGGCCACAGTTTTTCTTTAAAATAATTTATTTATGTTAGGGCGGCCACCACCGTTACACTGATGATTTAAATTAATTATTTTATATAACATTAGATTTTTTTTTATTATGTTAATCTTTCAAAATCTTTGCATGTTTACTTATGAAATATTTTTATTTTTCTTGTTCTTTTATTACATTCTAATGAACTCTAGTTTACAACTCTACATAAAGAACCTTGATTTAATGTTTTGCATTTTATTATTAAATATGCAGTGGAAAATGTGTTTATTTATAAAATATACACTCACCTGCCTCTTTATTAGGTACACCTATTCATCTGTTCAGCTGATAAAGGCTGTAAAGGCCCATTCACACCAACAACGATAACTATAAAGATAACTATATTAGCGTCCACACCAGCAAACATTATCGTTCTTTTTATTCTTAGCGTGTGCTTGTCTGCCGCTTTAAATGCTGCAGCTTGTTACAGCAGGATGGATTCTGATTGGCTGCCAATGTTTTTATCCTTTATCAGCTGGATAAAATCGTTCTGAAAGTGATTCCAACGATTTTGTTTCTCAGTGCTGTTATCATTATAGCTGTGGTGTGAACTCTGCTATTCTTTAATATTGAGAACGATTTTTAGAACTATATCTTTATCATTATATTTATAGTTATCGTCCTTGGTGTGACTGTGAATGGACCTTAACTTTAACCTCTCCTGTCAACAGGAAACTGAGGCTACAATTGGAAAAACATTGCCTGGTGTGATGAGTCTCAATTTCTGCTGCAAAATTTAGATGCTAGGGTCAGAATTTGGCTTAAACAACATGAAAGCATGGATCCATCCTGCCTTGTATCAACGGTTCAGGCTGATGGTGGTGGTGAAATGGCACACTTTGGGCCCCTTAGTACCAAGTAAGAATTGTGTTTTCGCAATTCGTTTTCGTTGAACTGTGACCACTTGCGTTTGGATTTCCTATTATATCGTCACCCTCTCCATCACTTTCTGCACACGAATTATATTGAATGGACACAAATTATATTATATTAGAAAGTTCACAGATAGAAATGACGAAGAAGTCTGAGTGACGAGCAACCAGTCTTTATTAACTCCCAAAACAAATATAGAAAGATAAATCCTCTAGCATACTGCCTCGTACAAACTCAAAATCATAAACCGTGTTGAAAATAATCAGTGCAGTATGTTCTCTCTCTAGTCTCTACCTGTCGCAGGTCTGTGGGGCTTTTATATCCCGTCTCTCCGCCAATCACTGGAATTAGAGACAGGTGTTAGTTATCATTCACTTGACCTCCTTATCACCGCTCGTCTCCGCACTCGTTCCCCCGCTGCAGACCTCGCTTTACCACGCCACAATTATATTACATTCAGTTTAGTTTAGTTTTCATGGACTTTCAGTTTGTTAATTTTTGTGTGTCTTTGTTCTGATTAACGCCCCTTATCAGTATCCTTTGTTACCGTCATTATTAGATCATCCGTGTCAGCTGTGTCTAGTTTATCACCTCGTTATCTTTAGTATATAAGTTCCTGTGTGTTCCCCTTTGAGTTTGTCAGGTCTCATTGATGCATATGTGTGTGAACATATCTGCTTGTTTGGATTGCTACCCGTTTGGATTGTTGTCAGTAAACTTTGTGTTGGAATTTTATTCTTCTGTGTCTTCGTCTGTCTGCCTGCACACATTACTATTATTAATACTATTATATTATATTAATTATATAAAATTATATATGGGGGGTGGTTGGAGGTATGCCATCTCCTGGATGTGAGTTTTTGCAGGGCGGGATGTCTAGTGTACCCATCTTCTGATGGCTACTTCTAGCTGGATGACACGCCATCATGTCACAAAGCTCAAATCATCTCAAACTGGTTTCTTGAACAGAACAATTAATTCAGTAAACGCATGGCCTCCACAATCACCAGATCTCAAATCGTCGATAAATCTGCAGCAACTGTATGATGCTATCAATGTCAATATGGACCAAAATTTCTGAAGAATGTTTCCAGCACCTTGTTGAGTCTAGGACACAAAGAATTAAGGCAGTTCTGAAGGAAAGTGGGTCCAACCCAGTACTAGCAAGGTACCTAATAAAATGGCTGGCAAGTGTATATTCCACTTCTTTAACTTTTCTGATGACATCAGGTTAGTGAATTATGTAATGAGTCAGGTGTCCTTTATTTATATAGGACTTTATATAATACAGATCGTTTCAAAGCAGCTTCACAGGAAAAGCAGTCCTTGGCTTCATGTCCATAATTATGTCTGTTATTTTGTTAATATCCGTTATATTTTATGATATGTGAATTGGAATAAGCTGAATTACTTCAGTGACACAGACTGAGTTCAGTGTCTTATTCCAGCAGCAGAAGGGCTTTTCTGTTTCCGGCATGTGAGTTATTTTCTGTGCACACTGAAAAGTTAACATGCTTCCTTCATTCCATCCTGATGCAAGTTGTCTCTATAGTAACAGCAGGAGCACAGGAGATTGGCTGACTTGAGTCTTCATAGCTCCTGAGAGCTCTGACAGTATGTGTGCAAAGCTACAGGCGGTTTTGCTTCTGTATTGTGTGTGTGTCTCTGTGTGCCTAAGAACAGATGCAAGTAATCACTCGTCATAGTCACAAATCTTGTCATTTGGAATAGAAATAAGATATTGCCCTATAGTGAAATCAGACAGCAAGTACAATATTATATATATATATTATTATATATATTTGCAATATATACTGGAAATTGAAGCCTTAAACACAATCACAGAGGGAGTGAAAGAAAGTAAGAAAGAAAGGCTAAAAGAGGGCCATTGCAGTTGCAGGCATTGTGTTCTTTAGGGTTATTTTTGAGTCTCTCGCTCTCTCCGGTGGTCTCTCAGGGTGAAGTGATGTGATAGATTGCATGAGATGGTGTGCGTGATCTTTTAAGAAAATAGAAGAGCTTCACGCATGGGCTACAGAGGAGAAAAGTGCTTGTGTGGTAGTGTGTTCCAGCATATGAATGGCTGTAAGAGTTATTTATATTTGACTTATTCTGACTGCATCTTTTCAAGTGATATCATCCAGTTATGACTCCATTAGGACAAGGACATTTTCCCATTTGTAATCTTGTTCAGTATTTTAAGGATTTCGTGTAAAAAAATAATTTTAAGTAATAGGTCATTTTAAATTATTTTAAAAAATATGTTATGTATTACTACAGTTTATTATTCATAAATCAATACATATTATTTTATATAAAACCATAAAACCTGTTTCAATGTTTTCAATAATGAAAAGTGTAAAAAGTTGAATGCAAATTTTAATTTTGAACATTTGATTTCCATTTTAAAAACAGACATGTCTTGTCTTAAAATCGCAGGGGACCCAATAATCGTTACCACCTTTCCCCCATCAGCTTTCAGCCCTGCTCACAAGGCCCATTGGGAAGTTAGTTTGTAACAATGACAATCTCAATACAATAAACCATATCATTCTCTTTCACTGCTCCAACATCTAAACACATGCAATTATGTGAAATAGTTGTGTGGAGTTCCTTGCACAGTCAAAAACTGTGTGGATGATTTGTCTTGAAAATATAGCAAGATGCAGAGCTTGTGATGTGAAAAGGGATCGATGAATTAAACCTGACATGTGGCTAGAGGAGCATTGTCAAGTTTGTTGTCTGTCTGTATTGTCAAATGGAGAATGTGTTTGGTCCTCTTCTCAAATCACTGAGGCCTATGGTGTCGTGTGGTCAGACAGTTTTATGGACATTAGCCCAGATCTGTAGACACATCCACTTTGTATAAATTAGGCTGCTTAGTAGGGCTTAGCACACTTCCTTTTACAGCTGCAACACACACACACACACACATACACACACATACACACACACACACACACACACACACACACTTTCGTTCACCGTCAACCCTCACTCCATTGCCACTAATTAAGATTTCAGATTTGACTGTAGTAGAAGAGCAGTGTGACTAAGACCTCAGGCGCTGTGTGTGTGTGCGTTGAGTGGGACGAACAGAGCTGTATCTTTATGTAAAACATAAATATTTTTGAAGCAAAGACAATGAAGGATTCATAAAGAACCAGAAATGGATAATTGTATGGATGGTTGAATTAATGAGACAGATGAGGAGGTGGGTGAAAGAGAAGAAGAAACAAGTCTGTGAAAAGGAGGGATGTGAAAGTTCCCTCAAGAGGAGAGAATATTGTGTATAAATTATTCACAAGTTATTAAAATTCATGCAGCACATTTGCCTGAAATGGCAGTAAAAAAAAAGATGTTGAATATTTGATTGTGTGTATAAATACAGTCCTAAATGGAATTTTGTGATGATGTGGGGTGTTTTTAGATAACAGGATGGCTTTGCCATCCTTCCCTAATTGTTGAATTACATTTAGAGAATGTGGTGTGCGCTGATAAGAGGGTGGTTTGATTCTCGATTGCTCATAAATACATTCTCATGGCTGGGTTAAATTGTTGTTAAACCAACCATAGTTCATGCAAATTTTCTTATTGTTTTCATTGTAGCACATTGATGTTCTCTGAAATTATTGAAGCATGTTCTCTGAAATTATTTGTTGGCCAGCAGAGAGCTTGAAAACAGCTCCGGTTTTGATTCAATCCAAACCCAAGGTTCTGTCTATTGTTGTAGTATTGACCGAGTAAGCTGTGTGTGGCAGAATTCAAACTCTGTCTCTAGCTCAAGTTCAGAATGATGAATGGCTGTCATTGGAACTCAAGGTGAAGGCCCTGTAAAGAACCTGCAGGGATAAGAAACACTGGGCTTGAGTGAAGGGTTACAGAGCCGCTGTAGTTGTTAGAGTCAATGTTACCTTTAAAGATATAGATTTTAGAGAAAGGTTTAGGCTCAGATCAAATGGTTTATATAATATAATATAAGATCTCATCTAGTGCACTCTGCACGACAGCACATGTTGTGTTATATAGACAGTTTGCGCTCTGTTTCTGAATTCCAGGAGCGTTTTCATCATGTCAGCTTGGCCAGGAAGTGTGGAAAACCATTTAAATTTGTGTTATGATCTCAAAGGGACTTTTTCACATTCTGATGTCAGTGAGAGAGTGAGAGAGAAAAAACTATATTGTAGTGTAAGATTGGTTATGATTGGTTTTGATTTCCAACTAACGATTATTTCGTCGGGTTATAGATCTTCGTGTCAAAGCCCAATTTTCTTTTTATTTTTTTCATTGTCAAAACACACTATTCCACATCCTCCCTAATGCTGTCCTTCAAACAAACGTGCTAATTGAATGCTATGAAAACACATACTGTATATAGTGAATATATCTATATCTATATCTATATCTGTGCTATATTATATGAGTTATAAAGCAAAATGACGGTTTAAATCTCTACATTAAAAATCAAGATAATAATAAAAATAATAAAGAAAAACACAAACTCGGTGTTAACAGATAACACATGTTCACTCTAGACACAGTAACCTGTTACTGCCATTTCTTTATCCTGTAAATATAAGAAACGTCTTACATTTATATTCAATTACATGCTGTTATTCCTTTAAAGTTACTATTCTCATAAAATACTTGAATTACATGTAGAGTTTTAAACCTACATTTAATGTCCAACAGCAGAATATTTTTGCGCTGAATATTAATCGTCTCCCTCTCTACTGTGTTCCGTGTGTTTGACGCACATGTGCGTACGATCGCTCATTCAGTTAAAGGAGAACTCCGGTCAATTTTAACATTGAGCTCCTTTTTTTGTACATTTGGAGTGCTGTCAGTACAGAGAACAACGACAAAAATCGGCGTTGCCTACACCGTGTTATCGTCTTTTAAAATGTGCTCCCTGTTGACTTCAATGGGGCAAGTTTTAAACCTGCTTCTTGCCTCTTAACATCCTTGATATGTCATTACAAGTGCACAGCCATGTGAGTGGTGTTATTAAGCGTGAACACGGTCAATCTGACTGCAGTAGCTGTGAAAGATATGAATAAAAATGATGTTAATTCAGCCAGCTCACATACCTGTATTTTCTTCCTGTTTTCGGTCGAAGTGCACAGTAGTCGATTGACGAGTTCGCGCGCGCGATCATCAAACTCAAAAACCTCCTCCGTGTGTTCAACATCTGATTCAGATGAACTATCCATTTGAGCTGATATTCTCAGAACACCACACAGCACAATCGACTACTGTGGACTTCGACCGAAAACAGGAAATAAATACAGGTATGTGAGCTGGCTGAATTAACATAATTTTTATTAATATTCACATCTACTGCAGTCAGATTGACCGTGTTCACTCTTAATAACACCACTCACCACTCAGATATCGAGGCTTCTGGTCATACCTAGGATATCCAGATCCACCAAAGGAGGGAGAGCATTTTCACATTTAGCTCCGAAGCTCTGGAATAGCCTTCCTGATATTGTTCGTTGCTCAGACTCGCTCTCCCAGTTTAAAACTAGACTAAAGACGCATCTCTTCAGCCAGGCATTCATATAAAATTTTAAAACTTACAGTTACTGTAAATCCGGCCTCTAGTTCATAAAAGCCAGAGGAGAACTGGCCCCCGACTGAGCCTGGGTTCTCCCAAGGTTTTTTTTTCTCCATTGGGTTACTTGATGGAGTTTCAGGACACCACTGGGTCACTTGATGGAGTTTTTCGGTTCCTTGCCACTGTTGCCTTTGGCTTGCTCAGTTGGGGATATTCAAATTAATTAACCTATCATTAATAACATTGATCAGCCCTTCCAAACTTGGATGTCTTTTTTATTTTATTGTTTTCCACTAATAAACAAACATTGTTATGTTGTTTTGATTGATACTGTGAAGCTGCTTTGATACAATCTGTATTGTGAAAAGCGCTATATAAATATACTTGACTTGACTTGACTCACATGGCTGTGCACTTGTAATGACATATGAAGGATGTTAAGAGGCTAAAAGCAGGTTTAAAACTTGCCCCATTGAAGTCAACAGGGTGCACATTTTAAAAAGACGATAACACGGTGTAGGCAACACCGATTTTTGCCGTTGTTCTCTGTACTGACAGCACTCCAAATGTACAAAAAAATGAGCTCAATGTTAAAATTGACCGGAGTTCTCCTTTAAGTGGAAATTCTTACGTGAATTTGTTCAATTTTCAGATAAGCATTTAACCGTATAATAGAGCCCGACCGATATATCGGCAGGCCGATATTAGGCAATTTCCTAACTATCGGTATCGGCATTTATAATGGCCGGTAAATTAATATTTAAAAAAATGCGGGGTGCGGTGATTCATGTAAGGGTGGCGCTGCCAATAAAGTACCTAAAAGCTGTCACAAAGAACTGGCAAAAGTAATGATTATGAATACATCAAATATAGCAAGGAGACATTTTAATTACATTTTAATTGTTTATTAATAACAAGTGTTTTCAGTCAGTGTCGGCAGATGAAGTTGACGACGCTGACTCGCAATCTTCAGTGAACACGACAGAGAGAAATGCACATTTCATACGGATTAGGCTACATAAGCAGAGAGCAATCTGTCTTTCGTTTTGAATTGTTCTGTTTAAAAGTAGACATTTCAATATAGATATATTTCTCAGTTCTATACGCTGAGTTTCGGTTCATTTATGAGACGAGTGGCAGTTCACCCGCCGGCGCATCCGTGTCGAGATTATCTATTGTCCGCTCCGCTATATTTACTTCTTATTTATTAAATCCAGGCAATTGGTTGATGAAACATAGATTAAAATTAAGATACAATTAATACAAAACGAAATTCACCTTAATGAAAGGCTTTGTGCTTTCTGTTTGAGGTCTGTTTGAGGAAAGTTTTAAAGCACTTTACTGCCGCTTTCAGAGCTCGTGCACGTCCGTAACATTGTTTTTTCCTCATAAATGCGAACAAGAAAAATAAAATGAATATTTTATGTTCTGTTGAGAGCCAACCCTTCTTTATCCGGTGGGTACTGTATTAGCCTATTACTTTTGATTTGCGCAGTGTAATTCACAGAATTGATTTCTCTGCTACCAGCCTCTGTCACGTATTGTGTGAGCTTGCGGCTATTGCAAGCGCGCAGCTGAGAAGTCCTGATTATATTGTCTGCTATATTTACTTCTTATTTATTAAATCCAGGCAATTGGTTGATTAAAACATTGATTAAAATGGGTGGCGCGAGCGACAAATCTCCGACAGTAAACTGATGCCCCATTCTGCTCTGTAACGGGCGCTGTGCCGCGTCTCCGGTAAACAGCTGTTGCGACGCGAGCAATAACGGCCGCGTCCGGTGTAGACAGTGTTAAAGCTCATTCTGCCTATAACGCTATGTTACAACATCAAGCAATATTCCAATAATTTATATAATTATAACACTTTATATAGGGCCATTTTGCATAAGAGTAGCCTAGTTTCACGTTTAGTAGCCTACATCATTTTGCTTATACTTATTAAAAATAGTATAAAAGTAGGCTACTACTGTACATATGTAATTAAAAACGTTTTCATTATGATATTATTCATTTTACTTTAGTAAAAAGATCTGAGTTATTCCTCCACTGGCAGAGATTCGAGGAATTAAGACTAAAACTAGAAGATAATAAGGTTTTGTCAGTGACACTTTATTAGTACAAGTTATGTTTTATATAACGAGACTAAATTAAAAGACAAAGTCGTTAGTGAAGATTATGCAACAGTATTTAGAATAATATAACATGCAATGCAAACTAGTTTGGTTACAGCTCAAATGTATCATTCACCCCGCCTCCATTACAGATCTTTGTCACAGAAGTGTTTGACCACCACATTTGAGTGATCATTGCAAAAACATTGTTTATATATTTATTCTGTTTATACTGTGTATTCTATATACAGTACCCATCAAAAGTTTGTACACACCAATAGGAAAGTGTGTCCAAACATTTGACTGGTACTGTAATATAATACACAAGTAATATTGCTACTGTTGTGACAAAAGAAACAAGTTTCTTTTTTAAAATGCATTATCATATTATTTTAGTTGAAACTCATAAATAACAAATAACTAATGTTAGGGAAATCTGTTAATGTTTTGTTTTGCGTTTCTGAAAAATTTATATATATAAAAAAATTATATATATATATATATATATATATATATATATATATATATATATATATATATCGGCCGATATATCGGAATATCGGCCGATATATCGGAATATCGGATTTTAAAACCAACAAATATTTGTATCGGTATCGGCCTTCAAAATCCTTTATCGGTCGGGCTCTACCGTATAATGCAAGTTAGGAAAATATCTCACTCATTAAATAGTACACGCATCTGTCAAAGCACCTGACAGGGCAAGCTGCGTTAAACATTACACTTATGCATTAGCTTGAAGCTTAAAATAAAGAATTCTCATGTTTTAGGCAGCTTGGATTACGCACCTATCCGGCAGCAGCTCACTATTTTTTCAGCAGTTTGCTCCACTATTTTTAGATGCATATTGTCCATAGAAATGCGTTATTCAGTGCTGTAATTTGACTCCACTGGCCGAAGTTTTCCATGCATAGTCAGCAGACTCGACTAATTAATAACAACCTTCGTTGTCAAAGATTTTCTTTATAGATTATTTTCAATTTTATCGATTAGTTGTTGCAGCCCTAGTCCTGATGTTAAAACATGGCATACTCCAAGGAGTCCTGGAGGGTCTTTTTTAACAGATGGACAGAACAACAGCATGGGTCAAATCTCTTTATTAAAAGGTCACCCTCATACCCCTTCACTTTGTAATACCTACAGTAGAAGTCTTTAACCAGACAGACTATTCAAGTTTTATTTACCTGTAACAGTGCAGCTCATGGAGCCTTTTCATTGATAATCAGGGCGCGCAGTTTATTTCACAGCAATGACAATCAACCACAATAAAAAGTTATTCTTTATGGCCCATCCGCTCTGCCTGGCTGTACACATAAAGTCCATCTTCTCCGCTTTGATAAACTCTCACTCATGCATCATCATCTGATCGGCATGGAGAACTTTCTTAGGTCAGCTTTTTACTTCAAAATGAGCTTGAAGGGTGTGTGCAGAAGCTATGCTAAGCTAATAGTGTTTCATCCAGACTGACCTTCCTCTTTAATGCTTGACTTATCCTCTTATCACAGCTGCTTGTACACATCCTTTCAAAGCAAGAAGGTACATATAGCATTTGATTTGCAAAGAGGATATTCAGATGCCTAGAGCTTATTTTTTATCTCCTCTCAATGTGGTGAGATGAAGTAGCCTGATTTTCAGTGGCCTGTTTTGTACCAGTCACCCCCTGTTAGAGCAGTCGCACATGCCCTGGCACAGACACTGGCAGAAGCCGTAGACCAGACAGACTGTGAGACTGGATGGCACCAGACTTACGCACACAATCCCAAGAGTCACTCTCTGGATCACCAGCAAGTAGATGCCAAGTGGCAGCGAACCAAAGTAGAAAAAGCCCAACAGCCACACCAATACCCGCGGCACATGATTGCAGAACTTAGAAAGTGCGTCTTGGTCCACCGCACCGCTGTTGGATGCTACGGAGACTGAGTCCAAACTGTGCTCGCCGTAGTAATCAGAGCTGCCATTTTGACTGGGCGAGCGCTCCTGATCCCGTTGCACCTCCATGATGGTGATGACCAGGCAGTTAGAGGAGTCGTGGGATGGGCTATCATTTGAGGACAAGCTCTTTGGTGTCAGCACTACCTCCTTACTGTGGTCTGAGCTCCAGGACTTGTCGCGCACGGCCAGACGGGACATGATGTTCGAGTCATCTGGCAGCCCGGCCACTTCGTACTCACTGACCTGCGTCTCGTGACGGCAGAAAGGGCAGCTGATGGAGCTTGAGCCGTCCCCAATGTCCAGGATCTTATTGAGGCATCTGGCACACACACGGTGCAGGCAGTCCAGAATCTTGGGCTTGCGGTTGTGTGCATTGTAGCGCTGGTAGCAGATTTTGCACTCCAACTCATCGTTAGTGGTGCCATTGAGGCTGGTGTTAGTATTAATGCTGGCATTAGCAGAGCCCTCCTCTGGTCCAGGCTGAGCACAGCTCATCGTGGCCTCATGCTCTAGGAAACAAGAACAGGATATTAGCACAGAGCACGACAACATGCACTTATACAGCGATATACAGTATAGGTAATTTTTTATTTCAAGATGTAAGGTGAGAAGGTCTCTTGACTACAGATGCCACTAAATCAAATGTCAACACATTTATTGGTTCTCTTGTTAATTTTGACTTTTCATCTGAACATAATAGTGATCTGTACATTTATTACCAGGTTTTTTTTTTTTTGTCTTTTTGTTAATGGGGGATTTGTGGACACATTAATTCATTTAGATTTGTACAATACCAAATATTATTTATGTTTTGAGGTTGAAAGTTAAAGTTAGAAAAGTCAAAGTAAGACCCTTTAAGGAGAACTCCGGGCAATTTTTAAGTTAATCTTGATCGTTAGAACTTTGTGATTACTGTCACAATATTTTGCACACAAAAAAAAAACGAACCGGATTGGTGCTTGCCATGCGGAGCTGCGACAGCGAATGCCCAGAGCTCCCACTCAGCTAAAAAGGCAGCTAGCAGTCTTATAAGTCTCTTATAAGACACAAAATGCAATTAAAATGTCTGTCCAACATGAACAGGGGCCTTACATGTGAACAAGATGCGTTTAGCAACTTAGCCATTGTTTAAATTCACCTAAATAGTGTTTTAGACGGCAAGCTGTAGTCTTGCGCTGAAGTCCCATGGGAACTCAGTTGTAGCCGGAAAAGGTAAATAGTGTCCAGGTGGGAGGTGTGCGACGAGTGATGATCGGAGTTGCTTACAAGTGAAGAAATGGTTTGTGTTTGTGCCTTTCCGAATTGTGGCAACAGAATGCGAAAATATAAGAACTTAAATTTTCATCGTCTTCCTTTTCATGACCTCGAGATTCTGCAGTTGTGGCTAGTTGTACTTCAACTTGATGTGCAAACTCCCATACAAGTACTACGCACTAAAAATTACCGCATTTGCAGCGAACACTTTGACAAGGATGACTACACAGACACAACAAAGCGGGGCCGGTTGAAGAAAAAAGCCATTCCGTGTACGAAGACGGGTGCAACCACTGTGGATGTAATGTAAAAAAGGCACAAACACAAACCATTTCTTATTCACTTGTAACCAACTCCGATCATCACTCGTCGCACACCTCCCACCTGGACTCTATTTACCTTTCCCTGCTACAACTGAGTTCCCATGGGACTTCAGCACGAGACTACAGCTTGCCGTCTAAAACACTATTAAGGTGAATTTAAACAATGGCTAAGTTGCTAAACGCATCTTGTTCACTGGTAAGGCCCCTGTTCATGTTGGACAGACATTTTAATTGCATTTTGTGTCTGTTAAAAGGCACAAAAATGCTCTTTATGTATATGCCCCCATAGCTGCCGTTTTAGCTGAGTGGGAGGTCTGGGCATTCGCTGTCGCTGCTCCGCGTCGCAAGCACCAATCCGGTTCGGTTTTTTTTCTATAGACAGTACTCACAAAGGTATAACGATCAAGATTAACTTAAAAATTGCCTGGAGTTCTCCTTTAAGATAAGAATGTTCCCAGTGGTTTCCAATGTTGTTGCTGGTGTTCTAATCCTATGATCTAATCTAGTAATTATCACAATTATCACCAAAACAAATAAAAAAATTTATGATTCATTATAACAACTAACTTGTCAAAATGCATATAGTTTTTGATTTAGAGTTGTACATTAATGGTACCTTGTAAAACAATATATATAATAAACAATGAAATCATATGTATTTTACATATAGTATTTTTCAAAAATATAAAAGTAATTTTACTCAAAGTAGGTCATCTTACCTCAGTAGTGGGGCAAGATAGCCCCCTTTCTTGATTTTTAATTTTGTCCTGTAAACACAGGGTTCGTACAGAGTTTTGAAAGTTTGGAAAATTCTTGATTTTAAGTTTTGAAATGTGCTTGTGTAAATAAAGTCTGATTGCTAATGCTGCTTATAGATCTTCAACTTGCCAACCAACCGTGATATCGTAATCATATACATGCTTATCTCATCTCTAAATATGTTACAGTTCAATAATAAATGCACACTATTCTTAAAGAGGGCAACTGCCCCCATCTTAGCCTACTTAAAGTATCCCCAATTTTAATAGCAGTATACCGGATGTTTAATATTATTAATTAATTCATATTAGATCTTTTAGTTGTTAATAACATTACTGATTGCAGAAGCAGTTTATATCACCATTAATTTCTAGCTGAAATAAGCTGTCATTAAAAATGAATGACATTGACTACAGTAAACTAATTTGTGGGTTTAGTCACTGTTGGTGATTTCATAGAAGAGGTTCCTACAGTGCAATCAAGCATTAGTGCATTGTTAGTGTCACTGTAATATACCAACACCCATGCTATTAAGTCTTCATAGGAAGAATCCTACTGTGCCACATGGATGTTTTTAATGTCTCATTTAGTCTGCAACTCTCCAAAGGCCTAATTAGGCTGTTTTGTTAAACGCTGTTTGTGAAATTAATTACAGAAAGAAGTGTGGGATCGACGTAATGATTTTGCTTCATTGTCTTGGGGAGCCAACTGTTTTCGTTTCCCTAATGTCACCCAGCCGTTGTCATACTGAAGAAAGAGATACCACTTGTTAGGGGAATAAAATAGTGGCCCTTTGGGCAAAGAACATGCTCCTCCTATATACGAACCTCTCTATTATTAATCACAACAATGCCTGTGCATATTTGTATTTCTTATAGGAGGTTTTAGTTTTGCTTTGCTAGATAGAAAAATATATCCAGCAGAGGCTGTCAATAGAAGCCCAATAAAGAAGCTGGCTTGTAGGCTGTTTAGGGTTCAAAATGTATTAAATGTATACCAGTTAACAGAGTCATTGTTTCCAGTCCATGCTTTGTTATTTTTTGCAGTATCATATAGGGGTGTAACAATATATCGCAATACAAAAATGCAACAATATTTATCGTGGATAATGACAATATGTTTTGTGATTAATTCACCCAAAATAAAAATTACTGTGTGAGAAAAAAATCAAGTTTACATTGTTTTAGTGTCAGTACTACATTAAACTACTATATATAATGTTGAATATAATGTACAATAATGCAATGGGGGAATATTTGTGTGTCCTGATAATGCCAAATGTCTTCTTTTAACAGTAAAAAGTGGCCTACGTTATTTTAAATATATCTGTGCAAGCACATTCGTCTAAAAAAAAAAATGAACCTATTAATTTACACCCACAATGTAATATAAAATTTAGCATTTTAATTAACAGTACATTTTTTGTTTACCTTTTTTACCATATGTCTTGGTGTATCGCAATAATATCATATCATGTGTTCAGTAGGGCTGGCCGATATGACGATATTATCGTTTTGTATCGCGATGTTGATTTAACAGTCTGTTTCCAGACGATAATCGTTTTTCACATAGCACTATAGTTAAACACATATTTATTCACATGCAATAACATGAATTCATTTTATAGGCTAGTAGGATTAAGATTAGAAAATCGATTCTTGATAGCATTCTTAAAGCGCAAGACGAAAGAGAACACGTATGCATGCGCGCTGTTTTCTGAGCTGCGCACTCATACAATGCTCTCAAATAGTGCATGGACAAATACATACAGAATTATATCTCACAATTATCCTTCTAGTTAATTTATAGCATCAAATAAACATGAACAAACATCAGAAGAATTATTGTTTCAACCGTGGAAAGACGTCAGTAGGCCAGCCCTACACCTTTTTTTTTTTTCAAGTTCAAATATCCCCGTAAACACAGCTGGTTAAACGGTTGAGAAAGAAAAACAGTAGGCCTATGACCATTGAATCAGTCCAATGACAGCCTATACTCGCTGCCACCATTAATGTTGATCAAATAACAAAAGAAAAAGAAAATCACTCACTGAACTTTTGTAACTTTAATTAGCTTAATATTTTATTTGCCTGTTGTTTGGCGCTGACTGCTCCAACTGCAAAATGAGTCTGTGAATGCGACCTTGAGATGCGTTCCCTGTCAAACATCATTTATCCTTATACTTTTGTAATTTTGTTAAACATTTTTTCTGGATTTCTTGATCTTTATATCTTTTTTTTTTATTTGTATGCTAACACATTTTTATACAATTTTGTTCTGCAGACGAAAAAATTTAAATTTTAGTTGCCTAGGCCTATTTTATTTTGGTTTGCAGGCTGATAAACGTTAATCAGAAACAAATGGTAGAAGTAGGCTAACTTTACCCGTTTCTGAATATTAATTTAAATGTTGCACATAATAAAAAGGCCTAATCAAAAAGCTCAAAGATGACCATTGTAATTAAAATAAAAATTTAGTTATATTGCAAACAGATGAAGAAATTGTGATGCTTTGAATCTCATGCATGAATTTACAATGTTGGCAGCTCCGTTACAATATAGGCTATATTGGGAGGGTTATACTTTGCTTTAGATTAAAAAAATAAATAAACAAAACAAACAAAAAAATATCCAAATATAATTTTTAATGACTTCTGTTTCTAAATAAATAAAGCAGTAATTTTTATTTCGTAAACGGCATAAGGTGACCTTGGAACTCTAAAATCAAAAAGGAGAAGGAAAAAACTAAACGTTTCTGCTCACACAGAACGAAACAATTATTTTTTAATTCCTAGTTTTGGACAAATAACAAATATATTATAGTTTGAATACAAGTTTAAAAACAGCGCTACACATTAGTAGGAAATTAAACTTAGCCTATCAATAAATCAGGCGATACCGCCAAAAAAAAAAGAAGGTTACACTTTATTTTTAAGGTGTCCTTGTTAAAGTGTAATTATATATTTAAGTACAGAGTAATATTAAGTAACTACATGTACTTACTATAGGGCTAGGTTAGGATTAGGATTAGGTTGAGGGTTTGTTGCATGTAATTATGCATAATTTACTGTTATTACTACGGTAAGTACATGTAACATATGTAACAAGGACACCGTAAAATAAAGTGTTACCAAAAAGAAAAAAAGAAATTGGACCTTTTGAAAAACAAATAGGCGAGACACCTTGCTATAACATCATGCATTCATTCACCAAATTGTGTTCTGTAGTTGTATTTAACATTTCTCCTCACAAAACGAAATTCGTTTTAAACACAGATGCAATAAGAACAGTGAGGAAATTATTAGCAACACTAACATAACAAGCAAAGCTAATGTTTTATGCTTGTTTAAGCTCAAACTGCAAAGTAGCGTTAGCGCTTTAACGTTTCAATCATTAAATTAAACCAACTAAATTGCAGGCTATCATTAGATAAAGTGCAGCCAAACTCAACATGACTTGTGTTAACGGTCTATTCCATGGTGTTGTCTCCGGAGGGGCGTGTTGGGGGTGGGGCTTGGGTAGACAATATAATCAGATATCGCGATATTTTTTAAGGCGATTATCGATAAAATATTTTTTACATATCGCGCAGCCCTAGTGTTCAGTATCGTGATATGTATCGAATCGTGACATGAGGGTATCGTTACACCGCTAGTATCATATTTTTTTCTACATGTCAGTGTGATTAAAATAAAAACCTTCACACGAATTGAACTATTAGGAATATTTGCTAGAAATTAGAGTGAAGGAGAAAGCCATTGATTGATGTAGTAATGGTAATGTACTGCAGTATTTGTGAATCCAATGTGTATTGGGGCATGAAAGCTTTTCTTTTTCCTCTGTTCTTTTCTCCCTCCTTCCCTTTATCCTGGAAGTAATGAAATATGGCGTTTTAACATGCTTTTCAGAGGACAGTTGTGTTCTGGTCTGAAAGGTCATCTTATTTTACATTTCAAATCTAATATAAGAAGCTCATTTGTATCTTAAATGGACAAAAGCAATTTTGTCATTGTAATTGTATCTCACAAAAAGCATTGAAATGGTGGCCTAATGAATGTCATGAATATAAATTATAAATGTAACAGGCTCAATTTCATGTCACTCAAGAGAGCAACATGTTGATGTGTACTTGGCGCAGCAATCTTCTTGGAAAAATCTGTTAGTAGAAGGATGAGTTGGCAGAAGTTTAATCAGAATGTTGCTACAAAACTGAATGTTAAAAACAACACTATTAGTGTCGGAAAACTCTCTTAACAGGGGTCACGAACTGAGAATTAAAATTTTCCTTGATCTTTTGAAAGGTAATAGTTTGTTATACTATAAAAAATACCCTGTAAGTTTCAAAACTTCCTTGTTATTCCAAAAACTGCTTTTATTGAAACCAAAGCCAGAAAACAACAGGATCTCAAAAGCGGAGACTTATGATGTCACAGGGCAGTGAAAGACCGCCTTCGTCTACATGCCCCGCCCACTGGAGCGTTAGTGAATAATGACGAGAATGAGAAAAGATCGACACAGGATCAATATCATTACCTTCCAAACTATCCTAATGCTAGGATAGTGGGGTTTCTTTTTATCAACAATGTGAATGTCTCAGCAGTGCATTACTAGTATTCGGTATATTTCACTATGGATTATTTGGTCATTTAGTCGTAGTTTCGACGCAGGCTTTGCAAACAGACTTTTACTATATGGATCTGCCAGCAACGCCACAAACATGCAAGTAATCATGTTTATTCTAATGCCTGATCTGTGATCAGTGATTTCTGGTGTGTAATCAAGTTCAGACAGATAATCTTTCTCTCAAAATTGTTCAATACTGTTTATGCATCAGTAAATCAAGCCAGTGACTAAAAGATCAACTTCACATCGTTTCTCTTAGTAGGATGAAAATAGTCTTATTTAAACTGTGATTAAAATATATACAGAAAGTGATCAAAGAGCACTCCCTTTCCAATCGCCCAAGCTGTCAATCACACAGCGCGAGTTTATCTGGACACTTGCCAAAACTCGTTATGAAATAATGACAGTTACACTCCACAACGAAGCAATTACTGCATTTACATCATGTTTGCATTGTTATTTGGTGAAAGCATTCATGAGAGTACAGAAATTTGTTGCAATAAGATATTTTCATTCATTCGATCAACCTTTCATGTGACTGCAACCTTTAATTATGATGGAATAAATGTAAATACTTTAAAAACTTCTCACGATTCGTTAATCTCGATAGCTGTAATAGTAAAAACGTTGTAAAAGTATTCAAGGGATTTCCACATGTAATACTAGCTAATTCATATGCAAACATGTCAGCCAATCACAGCAGTGGGCGTTTACACTGAAGTCTCACAGCAGACACGCCTCTTCAAACAGAGTGTTCAAATCAGAGGCTAAAATCAGGCTTGGAAAAATGCCTTTTATTTCTAAATTATGACCATTTTTAATGTAAAAATCATACTAACATTATAAGGGCACCCCATGAAACATAAAATAATAAAATAATCCAGTTCATGACACCTTTAACACAGAGATTCTTTCATAATGACATCAAACATCTGAAAACAGGCTAATATTCAATGCATCTTTGTGCTTAAATACAACACTACTATGCAAAATGAGCAAAAACACCATTTTGAGAATATTTCAAGAGCTCCACACCTTAAAAGAGGAAATGTGCAGAACATGCTATAAGGCTGTTTGGGGACATTGCTATGATTTGGCATATTCTTCTTTCATCCTACAGGACATTAACCCTACAGGATATTTATGAGCAGCTTTTTAGGTTAAATAATTTAACGGTTTCATTGTCTCTTAAACTAACAGTGCAATCTAGTTAGTTAACAGGAACATGTAGCAGTCCAGGAGATTTCACAAAAAAATAAAATGGTATTTTATTGTTGCTGAGTCGCGCTGGATATTAAAGCTGGTTATACCATGGTCTGGATGAATACTCGATTCTTATTGGCTGCAGGGTGTCATATCAAAAAGTGGTAGAGGACACCTAGTTAATGAGTTCTGGTGAAACTGACTGTTTACCGTTAAATTAATAAATAAATGCGCTGGCTACATCAGCTGTGAGTAACCATAGCAACAGGCAGTCAAAGTATCCATTTACAATTTATTGTATCAAAACAAACATCTAGTTAGCCATTATACATAGCCTACTAATACAACAATGAGCGACTTTATTTCTTGTAACCTTTTTGGAGAATTTGACAACTTTGATGACTGGGATGCTGCTGAAGAAAGAAAAATTGTAAACAAAACTGAGAAAAGTAAAAAAAACGGAGTAAGTTAGCTAAACTGAAGGGTTCTATGAGCTGAGTGGACTATAAATATCTCTGGTTGCTAAAACAGTCAGGCGTAATCAGGGAAACCAAGTTATTGTTTTTACATTAGTTTCCCTAATTACGCCTGAATAAAATAATCAAACGGTGTCCACATGTATGCTGACAAAACCGCAGTGCATTGGCTTGTGTCTACTTCACGGTGTAAAAGTAAGGGTTAATGCCCGATGAGGTGTCCATTGTCAGGTATTAATGGACGACGGCGAGGCGTGAACTGCCCTACAAGGTGTCCATTGTCTAGGTATTAAAGGTGCCCTAGAATGGTTTTTATTTTTATTGTATAATGTTTTCTGGGTTGCCCTTATAATGTTAGTATGGTTTTTGTTAGTATGTTTTATAGATCAAAAATAGTCATAATTTAGAAATAAAAGGCATTTTTCCTAGCCTGATTTTAGCCCTGAGCCCAAACGCTCTGTTTCAAGGGGCGTGTCTGCTGTGTGTAACCGGCCTCTGCTGTGATTGGCTGACATGCTTGCATATGAAATAGCTACGTATGTGAAACTCTCTCGAATACTTTTACTACAGATATTATACGTTTTTACTATTACAGCTATCGAGATAAACGAATCATGAGATGTTTTTAAAGTATTTAGATCTATTCCCATCACATTATTTGGGGATATTCAAATTAATTAACCAATCATTAATAACATTGATCAGCCCTTCCAAACTTGGATGTCTTTTTTTATTTTATTGTTTTCCACTAATAAACAAACATTGTTATGTTGTTTTGATTGATACTGTGAAGCTGCTTTGATACAATCTGTATTGTGAAAAGCGCTATATAAATATACTTGACTTGACTTGACTTGACATTAAAATATTGCCGTGATGAGCATTGAGCAAACAGATGACAGTGTGTTGATCGCGAGAATAAAGATCTTATCATTGCATTTGCAACGCAGTTTCTGCACTCTCTCTAATGCTTTCACCAATGCAAACACGATGATGTAAATATAGTATTGAACGATTTTGAGAGAAAGATTACCTGTCTGAACTTGAACAATTACACATTCAGAAAGTTTATCTTGGTAGCTCGATCGATTGAGGCCAGCTCTGTATTGGCTCAAGTTGAGGAAACCGTCTCGTCGGTGAAATGTTTGGAAATTTCCAGAGAAAATAAAATTAACCCATTGTTTCTTCAGAGGCTCGGATGAAGGAATTAAATACCTTTTGTGTTCATTTGTACATCCAAAACATCCAAACACTGAGCAACTGCCATGCTTCGGCTGCGCAGTTCTGCCTGTCATTGAATATGGGCTGGCATATACAAATTTTTGGAGTCGTACACATTAATGATCCCGACTGTTGCGTCACATGTGGAGATTCGCCTATTTTTCAGGGGTGTTTTTCAAAAATGAGATTTAAGTAAGAAGGAGAAACCAATGGTGTTTGAGACTCACTGTATGTCATGTCCATGTACTGAACTCTTGTTATTTAACTATGCCAAAATAATTCAATTTCACATTCTAGGGCACCTTTAATGGACTTCTGCTGCGCGTCGGACAGTTCACGCCTCGCCGCTGTCCATTAATACCTGACAATGGACACCTCGTCGGGCATTAACCCTTACTTTTACACCGTGAAGTAGACACAAGCCAATGCACTGCGGTTTTGTCAGCACACATGTGGATACCGTTTGATTATTTTATTTAGGGCTTGGCATTGACAAATTTCACATTTCTATTTGATTTCGTTTCACAAGCTTTCGATTCAATTCCGACTCAGCTTGATACTGATTAATGAGGATATATCTCAGGTACAGTATATGTCAGTTTTTCTCAAGGATAAAAATCTCTCTCAACTAATGCTGTAAATACTATACAAAGGCCTACTATAATATTTAAGGTTAAAATGAACAGCTAATTTTGTATGGTAACGACTGAGACAAATCAGACACAATTATTTGTTATATTTAACAAATAATATTTAAAACTCACTTAGGGATCTATGGTCCCATCCCCCACGAACCACGACTCCTGGCTTTGGTTTCAATAAAAGCAGTTTTTGGAATAACAAGGAAGTTTTGAAACTTACAGGGTATTTTTTATAGTATAACAAACTATTACCTTTCAAAAGATCAAGGAAAATTTTAATTCTCAGTTCGTGACCCCTGTTAAGAGAGTTTTCCGACACTAATAGTGTTGTTTTTAACATTCAGTTTTGTAGCAACATTCTGATTAAACTTCTGCCAACTCATCCTTCTACTAACAGCAAGAACAGGGCAAGAACCACGACTACCATCAGATAAGATGGTTTTATTGCTGTTAAAAATGTGGTCATGTGGTCAAGACAGAGGCCATAAGAAAGACAGAAACAGACCTTAAAACAGACTTTGCTGCATTAATTTATAGAGGAACTGATCCCCAGAACATTGTGTGAATGATTTACTATCCTGTGTAGCAGGGTGGGAATTATACCATGGCCGCCGTTGCCTTCACTTTGGCCTTCATGCCCCGTGAAAAAAAAATTATCATACGGCCACAGTGGCCTGTGTGCCCTGGCCCTGTCCAAGTTCCATGTATAAAGCGCCAGTGCGGCATATGTGGGCTTGCTTTTTAAAATTAAAAAAATAAAATTGTATTTTATTGTAGAGCTGCGCGCAGTTTGCTCCATCCCTCTCTCACACACAAACTTACCAACGGAGGCGCGCGCGCGAATAGCCCCTCCTCTTCGAGCACGATCTCAAAACATGAGCAGCATGCGTTGGAGGACGGATTGTTGCGGTGCTTATTTCCCCAGCGAATATTCCAGAATCAATCCGGAGTTGAATGGTTGTTAGTATAATGAACACTGTTGCAAAACAACTCTGAGAAGTTAGTCTATGTTAAACGCTGTCGCGTTTCCATTACAGATTCAGGGTTTCCCGCAGCACTTTGTAACTAAGGCGGCCGCCTAAGCAACACACGCCTGCCGCCTTAACTAACGTTGCGTCGTCAAAAAAAATTTATGAGCGATATCCGCCGTGTTACTCTGTCCTGTTTATAACTTAGATTTTCTGCCCAATTCTCTGCCCGAGGCAGTGATCTAGAGACGTGCGGCGCAGGACTAGATTTGATGGCCGAGCGCTGGCGGTAATGCACTCACTCTGTGTGTGTGGGCTGCGGGAGAATAAAACGATTCGAGCGGACTCCCGCAACATATGAATATCAATGAATAAAACATAAAAACTAATAAATTGTTATTAATCTGTTGCAGAAAAGAACAACTAAACAAAATTGAGACTATTTAAGTTACAGGCCAGAGTTTCTATTTGTAACATGTTTGCAGCGTTGAGCGATGTAGCCAATCACAGACGTATGTGTTGATTTCTTAAACACAATGGCCAATCAGAAGCATTTAAGATAGACTCCCATCACCGCTCAAAACCAAAATCCTCTGATTATAACAAAGTGTAGATATTATGAAATATTCATTGCGCAATCAGCTTCATTGATAATAACAGAGATGTTTGAGATCGCGATGATGTCAGCTTTTTAGGGATTATTAAGGGAGCGCACTTTGTGCACATTTAAATTAACAGTTGTTCTCTCTCTCTCATTAATTTTTTTATATTTTTTATTAAAAAAGTCATAATCCATGTCTTATTCCAAATTAGGATGTTATGGTATCAATCTGAATGGGAAAACTATCCAATTGTACTCAATGGCCTTTGTGCCCTGTCATATGGCCTTGGTGCCCCTAAAAAAAAAGAAAAGGTGGAGGCCAAATGGCCTTGCCCCTAAAATTACATAATTCCCACCCTGCTGTGTAGTGTCTTTTAATTCTATAATTTTTTTGATACTGTGTATTTTATGATCGAACCAACGGTCAGTGTAACCTCGGCTATACAAGGTTTGGTCTCTATAAATTTGTACTTTGAAGATCGAAACTATCATGTAGTATATGATATGTCGATAGCTGCGCAACATATTAGTATTACAAGAATCTTTCATGGTTTCTTCATCAGCAACCAATCCACCTGCACGTGCAAATGAGCATGCTTGAAACAAAAGATCCATCAATTGCCAACAGAGGAATTTTCCCACGTGGAAATTCCATCTTTCTCATTGTTCAAGCAAATCCAGAGAGGTGGGACTTTTCTCAGGCTTCATTAGAGACAAATTCACAGTGACCCTCCCTCTTCTTTTTCTGGCCTCTACTGCTGCTTTTTCGAGTTGATGTCTGTGGGGACTCCCACCGGGGCCTAGGGCTGGGCAATTTAATCGATTCTGCGATATAAATCGATATTTTTTTCCCCAAGAAAGTATCGATTTTTAAGCCGCGAGTATCGATACATACGTCCCATTCAAATCCCCCGTGTTTTCCCCCGTTCGCGTTGCAGGACGAGCGATTTGTTCAGCCAGCTGCTAGTGTCGATGTAGAGTAAACTTTACACAGACGCTGACATAGACGGCCGCTGGAGCGTGCAACTTTCCCATACCTCTCATACCGGGAATTGAGAAAAATGCCTGTTTCGTGTTCTGCTTGGGACTTTACAAATCACTCCACACAATTGAAAACAGGTCTCGAGGAATTACCTTTCACAAGACTGAACATTTGTTTCTGGTTGTATTTGGTCATCATGATATAATTAGTAATAGTAACGTTCAGAGGAGAAAGGCCGCAAAATTTAAAAATACTGCTGTTATTGTGTCACGAAATGTAGTTTTAATAGTTTTTCAGTCGACAATGTAGTTGTTTAAAGATCAAATCTGTGGTTTATTTATAAAGATACCGCCTATTTAAAATTTTGATCTGACGTTTTTGGAGTTGTGACATCCAGGAGATCAGCGGGCGCTCATGTACCCCGCCTGGAACAGCCGTTACCTCGGCTAGTGCTTCTGACGTGTGCCGCTGGCTCTGGTGGCTCTAGTCTAACGTTAGTGGTTAAACATGAGATATAATTCGTCTTGTGTATATCTAACGGGCTATCTTTGGTCTCATTAATCTATAATTTGTTTTCTGGCAAATCGAGGGCAAAGTGAAGTTTCATAACTTTATATTTAGACTATTAAACTATTTACTATTACTTCTCACTTTATCTTATATTTATTTGCATTGCACTGTAGTTGTACCATATGTATTACCATAAATGATCCATCAGTTATCTTTGTTATTGGTAAAATTGGGCCAATCACAGAAAATGCTTTTTCCACAATAAGAAAACTATTTAATTTAATGTGAAAATTAAATTATATCTTAGTATAATGGGGGTCTTCACAATTCTTATCCAAGAATAAAAAGCCAGATACATGACAAGCCTGAGCTTTGACAATTCCTTATTAAAAAAATATTTTATAAGTCTAACTATCGAGTTTCTAAATAACTAGAGATGGAACTGTTTGTACACCACATACAAACCACTGAAATCGGCTGATAAATGTAAAAAATAAAAATTATCTTACAACATTGCATAAAGTACTTTGCATTTTCAAGCTGTAGACCCTCTGTCCAGTCAGAGTCAATATATATATATTGTGTAATTGATGTTTTTAATAAAAATTTATGTTTTCAGTTTTAGTTTAGTTTTAGTTTTCAGTTCAATTAATTCAATCCAAGTAAATGGAACACTCACAAGATGTCACAAATCACTCTTTCCCTTTTAAATCTTTCAGAAAATGATGTAAGTGTATCGAATTATATCGAATCGTATCGAATCGTATCGTTGGCTGAATATCGTGATATATATCGTATCGTGAGCTGAATATCGTGTATCGTATCGTGAGATTAGTGTATTGCTACAGCCCTACCGGGGCCCACAGCCGGCTATGCCTTCACTCTCCCAACAGTCAGACTTTAATTTCTTCATTCCAACTCAGAGGAAAGCTGCAACTTTACTATCACTGAATAGACAACTATCAACTCTTCCGACCCCCTCCCTTCTCTTGGTTGCTCGGCGTGGCCTCTACGGACCAGGGCCGGCAGGCCATAATCTGCACTCCAGCCATGTGCTCAGAAAGACAGATAACTTTCAACCAAAATAGAGTCAAACAAACCATGCAAGTTCATCACCATTTCTTCATTCAACACAGAATAAATTGTTTGAAACTCATGGAACCATCAGAAGCCTTCTTCAGGAACTTCACAAAATACTTTCACTGCAAAGGCCATGCAAGTTCACATTTAATGAGGTGCTCTGAAAATAATAAGCTGATGGTTCTTTTCATAGTTAGATGAATCTTTTCCATTGCTTCATTCCCTGTTTAAGGTTTTATCCTGTCACTTTCTATTTTACCCATGCATGTGAGATTGTGCGTACTGATTTCCATTACACGAGAGTAGATGTTAAAACTTCATGCTGATTTGTACTCGGCTTTCGCCAAGATAAACAACACTAAGACGTAGCTTTACAGTAAACTATGCTTCTCCATCCATTTACGCTTCTTTCCATATGAGGGTGTGACTCCCCTTCTGTCCGGCATTAACGGCTGCAGTGTACTTGGCGCGTCAGCACACACGACGGCTGCAACTACAGTGTGGTCTCCCTAGTGGACCAACACGACAACCGTCTGGATTGAGCCGAGTAGGGGACATCTCTAGGGTCTTCAAGTGGGCACCTTCCGTCCTCAGTGTTTCGTCGACTAGCCCACGACACCTCAAGAGGGCTCGACAGTGACTCTGGCGTCCCAGAGTCACCCCCCTCCGTCCCCCACTCAACTCAGCCCAGCTTACTGACCTCTACATCCCTCCTGCTGCTGAGACCTAACCACAATCTCACTATCTCTCCGCAACCCAACCATACGCGCCAACCCGATTGACTAAGGCTGTCGAGCCCCACTGGTGCGTTAAAGCAGTTACAGTGGCAACGGTTCCGTATGGCATACCACCTACCGCAAAACACAATATCTGCCCAACCACCCGTCATTCTATACTATACAACCTATACAAATTGTATAGTATACTATACAACCTATACTATACAACCTATACAAATAAACCAACAGACTCTTCAAGTTTTTCAAGAATTCTACGAAACCGTAGCGTGGCGGCCTGTACCTTGCCAGCTAGAATCTTTCCGTCTCAACCACAGCCGGTTGCTGCTCCTTTCTGCTGCTTCAGATAAGTTCTTTACTGTGCGACGCAACTCTTGGCCGCTGAATCCGACGTCTCTGAGGAACCGGGTTGTAGAGTGTGCCACAAAACCTCGACAACCCACTTCCACTGGATAAACCTGGACTCTCCATCCTCGCTGTTCTGCTTCAGTGGCCAAATGAGCATACCGCAGTTTCTTCCTCTCATATGCCTCATCTACAGCATCCTCCCATGGCACTGTCAACTCTATCAGTTGAACAATGCGTGCTGATCCAGACCACAAAACAATGTCTGGTCGTAGGTTAGTGGTGGCAATCTCAGGTGGAAAAATAAGATCAGCCAGCATCTTCCAGTCCCTAGCAGCTTCCAGTTGTCCTGGCCGAGAATTGGTGTTAACACCTTTTCTTGGTGGTTGCTCGCCTGGGCGGAGGAATGTTGTCTTCTGCGTGTAATGTTTTGCTAGAACATGCGGCAACTTATTGGTCATACTACGCTTGCCTTCCAATGCTAAAGCCAAACATCTCAGTACTTGGTCATGGCGCCAAGTAAACCGACCTTGGCTAAGAGCCACCTTACATCCTGTCAAAATGTGCCTTAATGTGGCAGGTGATGAACACAAAGGACAAGAGGGATCCTCTCCTACCCAGAGGTTTAGGTTCTGCGGTGATGGGAGAACATCATATGTTGACCTAATAAGGAAACTGATCCTACTCTCTTCCATTGACCAAAGGTCTTGCCAGCCCATTTTGCGTTGTTCCACACTCTCCCATCTCATCCACTCTCCCTGCTTGGCCTGGGAAATGGCCTTTATACTGTAGTACTGTACATTAAGAAAGACATTTCCCTCCCCAAGAAATGAACATTTCTTATAATTATTAAACAATTAACACTGCATGTTCACGGGGTGAACAGGTTGATTGATTGTAATATTAATTTTATTACATTAAATTCATTCTATTATCCATGGCGGATTGCTATTATGATGGCTGATTTGTCAGGCGCACGCCAGGAGCGGTTCACAGCCAAGGAGATTGACGTTCTCGTCAGGGCCATAAAAGACAGAGAAGTGACATTGTACGGGGATGGGAGAAACCCAATTGCTTCGGTTAAACAGGCGTATAATAATTAGGGTAAATGTGTAAAGCTAGATTTATGCCTATTTTTTCACATCTTCATGGACACCACAATAATTTCCCTCGTGTGTTAATATTTTTCCTTGTAATAATGTATGATTTGCAAAAATGGGAACTGCTACCTCTGTGTAGATGAGAGAAGCAAAGTATATGCGCGTTGTGTACACGCTACATTATGGCCATCTTTGGTGAGTAACGCGCCACTGACTTTAGGCTAAGTTTTTCCTGGTCTGTGGCGGAATTGTTTTCTGGAACTGCAAAATAGTGAACGTTTGCGCCGGACCATGCCTCCTGTTTTCGCTGAACCGCCCCCGGGAGCACAAGTTAAATTCCCTACTTTACCGACGTGCGTCTGTGGAGGGAAAAGTCTCTGTGCGTCGGGTGCAAAATAGGAATGATACATGCGTCGGTGTACAAAGTCAGTTGCGCTGGGTGCAAGATAGGGCCCTCTGTCTTTATTCACCCTCATGTTATTACAATACCTGTTGGTATTTTCCATAGAATGAAAACCAATGCTCTTCAATAGTGTTTTATCCTTTGTGCACCACATACGATAGATAGTCATACAGGTTTGGAACGACATGAGGGTGAGTAAATGATGACCTTTAAGATAAAAATAAAGTACTAATTTTGCTCACACTGTATATTGCGTAAATTCTTAGCATCTCCAGTAATCATACTCCTGGAGATGTGCAGTGTGTGATCAGCTAAGTGAATCAAAGCTCCTTATTGGATGAATGTCAGCAAGAGTCCATTACGTCACACATAGCAACATGCACAGTTCATTAAGTTGCTTTTAAGTGCAATCACTTAGACTTCTTAAATTTAGTCGCCTCATTCATCTTGCTCTCCAGAGACCTGAGAATCCAAAATCAATTAGACCATCTTGTATTATGTAAGATACAAAGGGTGAGAGCGAGGGGGGAAAGAGGGAGTGCTTTTCTGTTTTAACGATAAGGCAATGCTATTTAAAGCTGTGTTCAATCATTTATAGATGATGATTATGAATACCTAATGAATAGTGAGCTACAAAAGGAAGCTGGGGCATAGTGAGCTACAAAAGGGATCTGCTTTTAAGACGCATGCAGATTTGTTCATATTTCATTACTCAAGGCTATGGTTTGAAATCCTCCGTGACCGATTCTGTTTTCCAAAGCCAGACTCACGCATGGTCTTATACTTTGAGAAAATTGTTTGAGATACTTTTCTAAATTAGTATATATATTAGTTCTTAATCTCTGCTCTTAAAGTCTGGCATTGAGTGGGTTAAAACAACGAGGGTGATAATTCTGTCAAGTCCGAAACCAAATAAATCTGTATTTTCAGCTTTTATCATCATATTGTCAAGTTAATTTTCTCAATAAACAAGACTGAACTCATCATCTCATGACTGTGTGAGATTCAATATGTCAATATATCAGTATCCAATATAATATTATACTGCTCATTTAATGATCATTTACCTCATTTGGTTGGACAGCAAATCTCTTGAACAGGCAGTAATGTCTATGTAACTTCTTTAATTCTTGCAGTTTCAGGGTAGGGATTCAGAGCACAGGAAATGAATGTCTGGTGCATTTCACTCAATTATAGGAAAGTGGCACAAATCAAGAAATACCTCAGTGACAGTAATATCTCTCATAGATCAATATAGAGTTGAATGAATGAGAGCATGATGGTGTGCTTAGTATTGTCTGAGATTAAAAATCGTTATATCACAAATTTACCTGGTCTCTGCTCATAATCATCTGTCATTTGATTTCACAGATGTTTTAACTGTGAATCAGGCTCAGGGTGCATATATACAGTAAGTACGTACACCCTTCTTGTGCTATATGTTCAACTGGAGCACAGCAGTGAAAAAGTGTTTCCTGCTTGCTCTGTCCAATTTTTGCTACTTACTGTCATCTTAAAGAGAATGAGACTGGATTCATCTTACATCGAGTTCTGCACAGTTAGAGAATCTGAAATGCTGAAGTATTTCAGTTACATGTTCACCTCTATGGAGGGATTGTAATGGAATGAAAGGACAGAGAAGCTGATAGAGTGAACTGAGCTTTTCAGAAGACAGTGGAAGTGTTTTTTGTTGGACCCTGATCAAAAGCAGATTGCAGGTCTGTGCTGCTAATCTATTCTGCCAGCTAAAATAATTGTATCCGCACAGTATGTCAGGCAATTTGATTAAGACCATGTCATTATTCCTATACTCTGAGAACAAGATAAAAAAAATTATTTGCCACCACTGTGAGAGGACATTCATATAGACACAGATGAACACTTGTTACTGCTCATCAGCCCCTGTTAAGAGGTTTATGCTTGAGGATGAATGCCATGTTATGTGGATTGCATATATGCGTATCTGTTTATCTGTATATGCGTAAAGATAATGAATTCATAGTTGCCATTGTTGTGTTGGCATACTTGTTTAACTGAATGTGTATATATAGACCCCTTTTCAGTTGGTAAATATGGTGACATTTTTATGTGGGCGGAGCTTAGGTGGAGGCAGAACGATCCCTCTGGCCGCTTCACTAATGCTAGTTTGCAAGTTTTGTTAGCTTGTTTTTTAACAATGATGGGAGAAAATCAGATTTTATCTTAATGTGCAAGGTCACTCACTGTCCAGGACCGCGATTGTTATTTGCAAAAGTTCATTTTAACGGACGGAGACAGATTGGCCCACCCGTAACTTTACACGCAATGGATGTACGATCTGACTTGATTAACGTTAACGTTACCTCCGGTTGAGTGGCCTGACTTCTACACCTACCTGATAGAGAAACAGAGTGTAAAGAGAAACTGAGGGCATATAAATCTTTAGATGCCTATAACTATGTGATGAATGCTCATGTACAAGACTTGTGTGGTACGATCCGCAGTTCTGCCTAGCCAGTGCCAACAAGACGACAATGTTGAGTGACATTACGGTGCAATTTTAATTATGTAAATATTTTCTAGATGTATATAAAATTTATATTCTATGATGTATATAAAATTCCAGATACAGCATATTCATTTTTCATCGATTCTTGCACCCAAAAACACAACATGACATTTAATAATAATTTAAGCTCCTTATTATGTAGCCGAATCTGTGCTGGTTTGTATTTGCTGCCTCCAGTTTTCCCTTTGTTTTGCCTCCAGCTAACGCCGTGACCTAACTGTGACGTCGGCGCAAAAGGGGTCTATACTCAGTGAGTTTTATACCCTGACAAATAAGGTTGGTTCTTTCTAGTAAATCAAAAACATACAGCATAACCAGTGTAGCCTTATTCCCGAACGAAAGTCTGTTCTTTTTAGTGAATCAAGCAAATGCAGATTTAAAATAGCTTTAAGACTTAACTCAGTAGTTACTGACTTGTTGCTCAATGTTTAGTAAAAGATGCAAATTATCTGTTTTGTCAGTAGTATTTTATAAATATTAATGAATGACTTACATTTTTGATTTAGTTAAATTGCTGTTGTTTAAGGTCAGTATTTGGATTGCATGTGTGCCACCTCTGATAATATTTTTTTTAATATTTATTTGGTAAATGTACTAAAAACATTAATAAAGCCATTAATAAACTGAAAACATACAAGGAATCAGAACCAGAAAGATTAAATGTTTTTACAATTCCCATCTATACTCACAAAATTCAAAAGTAAAGTAGAATGCATTCTTCCTATATCCTGAAGGTGTACAGTTATCTTGTGCTTTCCTAAATGACCTGTGATCCCTGCAGGTTTCAGTTGTATTAACAACTGTATTGTGTGTGTTCTCTTACTCTGTTGGTTTGTTTTTGTTCAGCATCCTATCAACCTGTTTACCTGTATCAGTCTGTCATAGAGCAGATGCACCTGGGGTTTGGTGATTTTGTTTAGGTGTACTCACTGTATGAAAGAAGTTTAGTATCTATCAAGCCTGAGGGTTTTAGTATTTTAAAGATTACTCACTAACACCTTTAGATTAGAGGGGTATTATCTAGACTAGAGGACTGAAACTCAATCATATTATTCATTCAGTTTTATCTTTCTGTAATCTACCAGCAGTACCATAGATCTCATACATACTAGATCTCCATGATCTAATAGATAACCTTAGTGACAGTGCTCTAGGTGTAAAAGTCTTCATCCTCCTCACTCAAAGAGTGAAAATGCCATAGATCACGTATCCAGTCTTTTTGTAAGTAACGAGTCCCTAGGGGAGGTAGATGCTGTGTGTACTGTGTGCATGTTGTTTGTAGCAGCCCTAACTCACAAGTCCCTTAGTGGGACCCCTGGCTTCAAAGATGCTTTTGTAACCAGGATTTGAGGAAAAATACTTTGTAGGTTTGGTGTCTAAGTGGAAGCTACGTGTGAGATGGGTTATAGATTGAGGGAACAAGCGATTATTTAAAAATTGTTTCGTTATTTTGGGGATTTTCAACTAAAAATGAGGGTTATTTGATGTTCACAGTCCAGCTGAAAGGGATGTACACCTGAAATAAGCTAATAACTGCATATAACGCTGGCATACACATGCACAAATGTCCCTGGCTTTTAATTATACACAAATGACATATAAACATTTTATGAACATTACTTTTCCTCACACCCCGAAGTAGACCTGATAGTGCAAATCAACAAGGGACCTTATATGCTTTAAAAAAACACAAACCTTAGACTGAGCATATGCTCCAAAGCCTATTTTCGAGTTTTAACATCTGAAATTTTACTTTGAAAGCCTTTCAACATCTGTATTCAGTTGAATATCTTCTTTTATCTCTTTTAAATTTCACATTTCTTAAATATTATCTCTAGCCTGACGTCGTCGTACTCAGATTCTAGTCAGAATGTGAGTCTGATACTGCTCCATTGGGTTGTGATTATGGGGCGTGTTTCAACCGATCCAGGAAAATAAATGCCTCTGCACTCAATTGGATATACCGAATCCCATAGGAAGGACAGCAAAAACATATTTTCGATCGACAAATGCCTTGATTGCTGTTCTCTGTTCCTCTTTTAAAAATGAATGCGCTGTCTAGATCTTCTATAACAGCAGAATCTATGGCGATGGCGGAATCTACACATCTAAATTCTCCAGCAGCACCCATTCTTTGTTGTAAACTAATTCAACCCAAGCTCTCCTTGGTGACGTGGATGATTACTTTACTGTTGATCATCTGTCCGTCATCGTATAAAGCCCGCCCTGACAATTTGATTGGTCCATACAGCTTTGGTTCGGGCATACTTGCTTCACAACGGATCAAGTCCAGAACGAACTTCCCATCCTCAAATGTTGTGGGCGGGGCTAAGTTCGGCTGGCCATCCAGGCTATATTATCTCTGCAAAAAAGGCACAAACACTGCATCCAAAATTACATACGTTCTGAGTACAAACTTTAAAATAAATGTTCTTTAACAGGGCTCGAAATTAACTTTTTTACTTGGTAGCACTGGTGCTCCCAACTTCAAAAAGTTAGGAGCACCAGCAAAAATTTAGGAGCACCACAACTACAAATTATATATTAACAGATTTCATTTCACTGGGGCTTTACACATCCTGCGGCCAAAATTTGCTCTCTCTCTTAAATCAGGACTCGCAAAATTTCTAAATTGGTGGTAGCCCTTCGGGCAGGCACTCTTCAGATTGTGGTAGCCCGAAATGAATTTTACAAGCCCAAATAAAAAGACAATTTTAATGTAGAAAATTGGTTCGGAGTCAAAACATAAATAAAAAACTTTTTCAAAACAAACATCAAAAATTGGATATAAAATAATCAAATTAGAATCATCAATACAAATATGCATCTGGTACTAACTGAACTGAAGTGTGTGTGACCAGGATGAACATGAATCAGTCTGTCGGTGGCTAAGCCCTCAATGAGGGTATGATATAAAAATAAATAAAAAGGTAACACTTTAATTTAGGGTCTAATGCTCACTATTAACTAGTTTCATTAACGTGCTTCGTGGGCACCTCCAAGACATTTTTTATTTATCTGATCTACATGTGCATTATAAGATGTTTTGAAGGCCAAAAAAATTGGATGATAACAGCTTTAAAACCATGTCACGCAGCTGATTATTTTTCTCTCATCTCCATCACACTTTTTCTCTTTGTTTTTCTCTTGCCCTCTCTCTTCCACTCCTAAAGCTGAGCTTTGACAGATATAGGCTTTTCATTTTTATCTGTCAGTGAAGAAAGTAAACATAGGGTCAACTGATAGTTGATTTATGAATCATTTTCTCAGACGAGTTCATTTACTGAAAGCTACTAGGAAAGCCTAGGGAGCCTAAATAAGTTTATTAAATTCATTCACAGTACACATTCATTATTGATCTTATTCCTAATACAGGGAAATAGACGACTTTATAATCACTGAGGTCCTAAATTTGAGGTTGGTAGGGGGTTCAATTTTTTTTATTTCTCTGATATGTGCATTTCAAGACGTTTGAAGGCCAAAAAGGATACGAAATAGCCTTAAAAGTTAAAACCATGTCAGCGGGCAGTAGATTATTTGTCAATATCTGCTCTCACTTCTTATCCATCACCCTTTCTTTTTCTCTCAGTCTCCTCATCTTGCCGCCTTCTCCTAAAGCTGAACTTTTAAGGCTACAAATTGTACTATATTAATTCTCAATATACACATTCATTATTAATCTTGTGGCTAACATGATGAAAACGGCTTTGTTAATGTTTCTTGTCCCCTCACAATGACAGTAAACTATTTATTACATTACATGAGTCACATTGCATAGGCTTATTTTCAGTTCAAAATGGCGAAATTAGACAAAACTATATTCGTTTGCCTGATTATTTTTTTCATTCGTTTAGTGCTCGAGACTACCGGCGTCATATCGTCTTGGGGACGGTAGAAAATATGTTTAGGACGAACAGAAATATTCTCCAGGATGAAACTGAAAGACATTTTTGTATGTGTGTTCATTTATTATTAGGCTAACTTACTTAGAAAACGCCAAAATTAACCGACCAAGCGCTGACTACAACGGAGCGCGTCATCTCATGATGTTCCTATAGTTATCACCGGAGACTTGTTCCGCGGTACCGGGAGCATCTATCACATGGCTTAATGACATCGCAAATATGTTGCTGGTTAAACAACGGTAACGTTATACAGATTGAGCACCAAGACGTCCCTGCATCTCATCCTTCATGTTTAAGGACGGTGAGAGCGCGCGCGCGGCCGGGGCTCTCTCTCTGCTCGCGCAACCTACTTTGATTTGATTGGTCATCTCAAATATTCTGACATTGACGAGCAGTGACAGACCAATGAGGCTCAGATGAACACACACACCTCTGTTTCTGATGTGCTCTCTGCCTAGGCGGTGCTGCGAATCGAAGATGAACAACGCACTGAATCTGATTACAACAAGACTGAAGCGAACGCTAGTTCAGATAGCCCGTCGGGCAGGCCGGTTATGCATTTTGGTAGCCCGACTGGAAAACACAATAGCCCCGGGACGTCGGGCTAGCGATTTTGCGAGCCCTGTAAATAATGCTTTGGCGGCCACCCAAAAAAAAATTAATGCAGGAAAACCCCTGGATTGGTTATATAACGTTGGATCAGCACCAAAGGTACAAATTTGAAGTAATTTGCAAACGTTTTTTAGAGAAATGAAAACAGGTCGCACCACAACCATTATTTGCACTCGCACAAATGCTCCCAAATATATTTTTAGGTCGCACAGATTAAATTACAGGAGCATATGCGACCAAAATGGTCGCAATTTCGAGCCTTGTAATTAATAGCAGCATTAATGGTTCAGTGAAGACTTAACACTTATGTAACCTTTCTATTGCACAAAAGGTTATTTATAGTGGAAAAGGTTTTTCAGATTATTAAAATAAACCACACAAAGAAAAAAATATTCTTGTAAGAACTGTTGACCGAAACGTTCTTTGGGGCACCCAAAATTTTTCTCTCCAAAAATAAGTGTTAAGGTATTACATTTAACTAAACTTACTTTGTGACCATTAAAAAAGTATGCTCTATGTCAGTGGTTCTAAACTGATTTGGCCATGGGACCCAGATTTTCCCATGGTCATTAAGCTGCGACCCAATTTATTTTTTAGGAATTTGACTGTATAATATATATATATAAATGCCATAGAATATTTATGCCAACAACTAAAGTTCAAAAACAAAATTCTAAAGATGGCTGCGCACTTATTTCTCTGGTGCATAAGGTACAAGACAAGGAAAGCACCAGGCCCAGACAGTGTTCTTTTTTCTTGGCCCCTATATTCACACAGATCACTGGATCACAAAGTTCCTTCCTGCTTCAAATGCTTCAGCATCATCCCCAACCCAAATAAACCCAAAATCACTGGACTGAATAACTACAGATCTGTTGCCTTAACGTCTGGTGAAAGACTGGTGTTGACATACCTGAAGGACATTATTGGACCCTTGCTTGACCCCCTGCAGTTTGTTTATCGAGCAAACAGGTATGTGGATGATGCGGTCAACATGGGGCTGCATTACATCCTGCAACATCTGGACAAACTAGGGACTGGGCCTGAAATGCTTCCAATAGTCATTTTCAGTAGAATAGATACACAATACCAGCTGCGCTTTCTCGCTCTCTCATGATCTCTCCGACAGTGAGTTGACACACAAACTCACCTCCCCTCACTCGTTTCATTTGCTCCGGATTAATATTGTTGGTGTAACAGGGCTTAAATTTCTGTGTGGGATTGCACAAATTACACATAATTTTACTCATTCCCACAGATGTTGTGCTCACACCCAAAGTGTGCGCACATAAACCCACCTTTCAGTTCTAATTTGAGTTATTTTTGCCTAAACAGTCGAATACACACAAAATAATGTAAAAATGCTGGTTTTGCGAGTATTCATTTAAAGGGCCCCTATCATGGATTTTTTAAGTTTCCTAATGTTGTTTTGGAGTCTCCTACAACAGGTTTGCATGCATCAAACATCAAAAAACTGTTTCATTTTCTTATAATATACATTTGCACATCACCAGATTTTCAATGATTCTCAAACGACTCGCCAAATGAATCAATTGTCAACTGGGTCTGATTGGCCAGACAGCTCAGTCTGTTGTGATTGGTTTACCGCGTAACTCCCATTGTCATAACAATGAAGCTCTGCATCACGTGTCCTGAGGCTTCCTTCACTGTAAACTAAACACAGTAACGCACAATGACGTCGATTTTACCATATCAATCCGAGCGTCCGATGATGAAACATTAGAAGAAGAACCATTCATTCAACCCGAACCTCCATCGCAAGGACGACTCGAGCAGGACATTTCAGTGATTCACTACTCAGTTTGAGGTAACTAATAGCCGAGCTCTAGCGTGAATGACTGATGTAACATAAACATTGGTAAAACAAATCTTGCTTCATGCTTAATCTTTCCTCAAAGTAGTGAGAACGACAGACAATCTGCATTAATAGACAGAGTTTTATGTAATAGTGGCCCACAGCTGATTAGCTGACTCCGATAATTGAGAAGCAGTCGACAGTAAAATAAAGGTAACAGGACAAGTTTATGATTATACTGCTCTAGTATCATGATAAAGATTAATTTTAACCACAGATTCTTCACATGCTCGTCCTTGGGCAGTGGAAAAAAAATGTCTTTACCGTCACATTGTAGAGGCCACACAGCGTCTCCTCGTCATGATGCTATCCGGTATCCACAGGATCAGCTTCCGGTTTAAGTTTCCCTGGTGTGCGCGCATTAAGTGGGCGGGCTAATGTTTTATCTTGACGTGATGTAGAAATGGCTTATGACTCGTTTGAAAAACAATTAATTTAATTGACTCAGAGTCGACTCTTACTTTTGAAAGAAAATAACTTTATATACCGTGCACTTTTAGATTGAAAACTTTGCAGGATGTTTTTATTCACTTAGAGCTATATTACACACTACATGAAAGATCATTTTCAAATAGGGGCCCTTTCATTGAAACACAGTAAGTTATGTTTTAAGTGAACACAAGTTGAGAAAGAAAATGCATGTGTAACAGTATAATGAATCAGTGCGTTAGGTCTTAAAGTGACAGCAGCCTAATATACCTGTTGCCAAATTATGAGATATTATTAAAAAGATCTGCCAGTTTTTCCCCATGGTATCGATGTCAGTATTGTAAAAAAAAAATTATATATCAAGCCCTGTGTGTGTGTATGTATGTATGTAAGTATGTATGTGTGTGTGTATATACAGTACTGTGCAAAAGTTTTAGATCGGTAAGATTTTTTATGTTTTTAAAAGAAGTATCTTCTGCTCACCAAGGCTGCAATTATTTGATAAAAAAAAAAAAAAACTGTAATATTGTGAAATATTATTCAAATTTAAAACAGCGGTTTTCTATGTGAATATATAGTGAAGTGTAATTTATTCCTGTGATCAAAGCTGAATTTTCATCATCATTACTCCAGTCTTCAGTGTCACATGATCCTTCAGAAATCATTCTAATGATGATTTGATGCTCAAAAAACATTCATTATTATTTTCAATGTTGAAAACAGTTGTGTACAATTTTTTTTCCAAAATTCTTTGATAAATAGAAAGTTCAAAAGAACAGCGTTTATTTAAAATATAATATTTTCTAACATTATAAATGTCTTTACTGTAACTTTTGATCAGTTTAACTCATCCTTGATGAATAAAAGTATTGATTTATTATATTTCTTTCCCCCAAAAATAAAATTTAAATTCTTACTGACCCCAAACTTTTGAAGGGTAGAGTTTAATGTTACAAAAGCTTTAGATTTCAGATAAATGCTGTTATTTTTTAGTTTCTATTCATCATAGCATCATGAAATAAAAATGTAAAAAACTGTTTTCAACACTGATAATAATCATAAATGTTTCTTGAGCATCAAATCATCATATTAGAATGATATTAGATTAGTTTCTCACTGCAGTCCATTAAATAGCCAGAATGTTTTCACATGGAAAACCTGCTAATTTGAATTAAGAAGATACACCTCTTTTGGGGGTAGGGGAGAAAGACCATTTGCCTAGAGTCCACCTTCCTTTGTGTCAGTTATCTTCTAAACTTCTAGAAAAGCCTTATTAGCTTTTGTTTTACTTATTTAGTAATGAGACAGTTGTACCAGTCACTCTGAGACCTTTAAAATGATACTAAACACATTCCTTAATGATCATCATTCACATTAAAACCATATATATTCGTGTGTGAGTTTTACTTGTCTCTGAGAGAAAGAATGGTGTGGATAAAGTGAGACTTTTGTCTCAAAGGAAGAGGGAAATTAAGAAATTAACATTTGTCAAATGTTAATTTCCAGCTTCAACCACCTATTTCAGCCTTACAATAATATAGTATAGATTAAATATAGATGATTGAATGCTTGTTTGTTTAGGTGTTACCACTCCTCACAGGCCTCATGCCACCCCACAAAAAAAAATCCGGCTGTTTTTTGTCCTACTATTAGGTCGGGAAGTATGCACATTCAGACACAGAGCATGAGATATCATTCACTACACTATGGGATTCTTCTAAACAAGGTCTCCCATCGCCTTTGAAACTGGTGACACAAATGATCTTCTCAGTAGAAAATACTTTCTGATTCTCAGACTTTAGTACATATTGTAAGTGCAGCCTACCCAGTTCCATCACTGTTTTACTATTGTCTTTTCAACTTTCATTTGAAAGCAAACCTCCATGTTCATCTCTGTACTCTTCAGTAAACTGACCTCAGTCTGACACCTTTTCCTCCTGAAAAATTTGTCTTTCAAAAGAAAAATTTGGTATGATTATTACTTTAGTTACTTGGTCTGTCTAAACCTACCACATGTCAGAGACCCCAATCACAGCAGTCTTTTCGTTATTATGTCATTATTGGTGACACCTCAGTTGCTGAACTAAACTTATTACAACAGTTGATTTACTGCAGTGGCCTCCATGCTCATATACAGCATATGATTAATCTCCATGTTTCAAGTACAGAACAGTATTTCCATTCTGTGATTATAATATACACAACCATTCAAAAGTTTAGGGACAGTAAGATTTATTTAAAAGAAATTAATACTTTTTTTTATAGCAAGGCATTGCATATATATACACTCACCGGCCACTTTATTAGGTACCCCATGCTAGTAACGGGTTGGACCCCCTTTTGCCTTCAGAACTGCCTCAATTCTTCGTGGCATAGATTCAACAAGGTGCTGGAAGCATTCCTCAGGGAGTTTGGTCCATATTGACATGATGGCATCACACAGTTGCCGCAGATTTGTCGGCTGCACATCCATGATGCGAATCTCCCGTTCCACCACATCCCAAAGATGCTCTATTGGATTGAGATCTGGTGACTGTGGAGGCTATTTGAGTACAGCGAACTCATTGTCATGTTCAAGAAACCAGTCTGAGATGATTCCAGCTTTATGACATGGCGCATTATCCTGCTGAAAGTAGCCATCAGAAGTTGGGTACATTGTGGTCATAAAGGGATGGACATGGTCAGCAACAATACTCAGGTAGGCTGTGGCGTTGCAACGATGCTCAATTGGTACCAAGGGGCCCAAAGAGTGCCAAGAAAATAAATATTCCCCACACCATGACACCACCACCACCAGCCTGAACCGTTGATACAAGGCAGGATGGATCCATGCTTTCATGTTGTAGACGCCAAATTCTGACCCTACCATCCGAATGTCGCAGTAGAAATCGAGACTCATCAGACCAGGCAACGTTTTTCCAATCTTCTATTGTCCAATTTCGATGAGCTTGTGCAAATTGTAGCCTCAGTTTCCTGTTCTTAGCTGAAAGGAGTGGCACCCGGTGTGGTCTTCTGCTGCTGTAGCCCATCTGCCTCAAAGTTCGACGTACTGTGCGTTCAGAGATGCTCTTCTGCCCACCTTGGTTGTAACGGGTGGTTATTTGAGTCACTGTTGCCCTTCTATCAGCTCGAACCAGTCTGGCCATTCTCCTCTGACCTCTGGCATCAACAAGGCATTTCCGCCCACAGAACTGCCGCTCACTGGATGTTTTTTCTTTTTCGGACCATTCTCTGTAAACCCTAGAGATGGTTGTGCGTGAAAATCCCAGTAGATTAGCAGTTTCTGAAATACTCAGACCAGCCCTTCTGGCACCAACAATCATGCCACGTTCAAAGTCACTCAAATCACCTTTCTTCCCCATACTGATGCTCGGTTTGAACTGCAGGAGATTGTCTTGACCATGTCTACATGCCTAAATGCACTGAGTTGCCGCCATGTGATTGGCTGCTTAGAAATTAAGTGTTAAGGAGCAGTTGGACAGGTGTACCTAATAAAGTGGCCGGTGAGTGTGTATATATATATATATATATATATATTTTCTGTGGGCGGAAATGCCTTGTTGATGCCAGAGGTCAGAGGAGAATGGCCAGACTGGTTCGAGCTGATAGAAGGGCAACAGTGACTCAAAGAACCACCCGTTACAACCAAGGTGGGCAGAAGAGCATCTCTGAACGCACAGTACGTCGAACTTTGAGGCAGATGGGCTACAGCAGCAGAAGACCACACCGGGTGCCACTCCTTTCAGCTAAGAACAGGAAACTGAGGCTACAATTTGCACAAGCTCATCGAAATTGGACAATAGAATATTGGAAAAACGTTGCCTGGTCTGATGAGTCTCGATTTCTGCTGCGACATTCGGATGGTAGGGTCAGAATTTGGCGTCTACAACATGAAAGCATGGATCCATCCTGCCTTGTATCAACGGTTCAGGCTGGTGGTGGTGGTGTCATGGTGTGGGGAATATTTTCTTGGCACTCTTTGGGCCCCTTGGTACCAATTGAGCATCGTTGCAACGCCACAGCCTACCTGAGTATTGTTGCTGACCATGTCCATCCCTTTATGACCACAATGTACCCAACTTCTGATGGCTACTTTCAGCAGGATAATGCGCCATGTCATAAAGCTGGAATCATCTCAGACTGGTTTCTTGAACATGACAATGAGTTCGCTGTACTCAAATGGCCTCCACAGTCACCAGATCTCAATCCAATAGAGCATCTTTGGGATGTGGTGGAACGGGAGATTCGCATCATGGATGTGCAGCCGACAAATCTGCGGCAACTGTGTGATGCCATCATGTCAATATGGACCAAACTCCCTGAGGAATGCTTCCAGCACCTTGTTGAATCTATGCCACGAAGAATTGAGGCAGTTCTGAAGGCAAAAGGGGGTCCAACCCGTTACTAGCATGGGGTACCTAATAAAGTGGCCGGTGAGTGTATATATATATATATATATATATATATATATATTGCATTATATTGATAAAAAGTGACCGTTAAGACATTTATAATGTTACAAATTTCAAATAAATAATGTTATTTTAAACTTTTTATTCATTAAAGAATAAAGCTATCACAGTTTTTGCAAAATATATATAAAAAAAAAAAAAAAAACTGTTTTCAACATTGATAATAATAAGATATGTTTCTTGCAAATCAGCATATTAAAGAATTAATTCTGAAGGATCATGTGACACTGAAGACTGGAGTAATGATGCTGAAAATTCTGCTTTGCCATTACACTGGAATAAATTACATTTTGAAATATATTAAAATATTAAACTGTATTTTAAATTGTAATAATATTTCACAACATTACTAATTTTACTGTATTTTTGATTAAATAAATGCAGTCTTGGTGAACATAAGAGACTTTTTCAAAAGCAATAAACAATATTACTGAAATATTATCAAAAAAATGTAACGGTAGTGTATATCTACAGTATATTGTATTATTTGCAGTTATGCAGTTCTATTCGATTATATAGATAGATAATGTGCATTATATATAATAACCACAGAATGGCAGAATGTTTATTGTGTTTAAAAATGTATTTAATATTTGTAATGCATGATTAGAAAAATGCATTTTCAATGCATCAGCATTAGACTGATGGGTTAGCCTGGCTAACGCCAGACCCAATTCTCGTTGAGACTTGGGTCTGGGAACCACATGTACATTTTCTCGTATTTGAGGCGTGGTTTACGAATGCCCGGCGCCGTTTATTGGGTGCTAAGAATGTCTATCAAATGCGCCTGCCAACATATGTCGTCATCGTCTTGCTGCTCCCTCCCCGTTCTGTGATCCCGTTCTGTGATTGGTTCCCTAAATGAGGCGAAAATCTGGGCAATGGTATCCATACTGCCTTTCAGCGTGAATTGAATCACGCTGCGGTAAGGCAGTATGGGGAAACCCAGGCTACTGATGGGTGGCATTCAGGTGAAAAGCAGCAGTGAGATTGCAGTGAACATGAGCCTTAATGAAAACTTTTCCAACTTCAGGAGTCTCTAGCAGCCACCATGTTACGATGGAGTCGTTCATTGAGTCATACTAAACAGGTCTAAACTTTTGTTGTCTATACATGGACACGCCCAATTAAAGTGGTTTAGCCCATACCTTTCACACTTGAACACATATAAACATTTACTACCTTCGTTGAAAAGGCTG
Organism: Semotilus atromaculatus; assembly: GCA_031834385.1. Lineage (NCBI taxonomy): Eukaryota > Metazoa > Chordata > Actinopteri > Cypriniformes > Leuciscidae > Semotilus > Semotilus atromaculatus. The sequence continues at coordinate 15,680,619 of JAULUF010000009.1, read as the reverse complement.
AATAATCCAAAAACAAGTTAAACACACTATAGAGGCATTTGGCAACCCAAAAGCTTATTCATCTGAAAAGAAACCAAAAACCAAAATCTTATAAATCCGTTTCATATTCAGAAATATACCTGGGGCCAGATTTTAACACTTTTTAACTGCTATTTTCTTCTTATTTTCTAACTTAAGGATAAGGTTAAGAATATTTTGTATTACCATAAAACATTTCTTAAGAATGTTATTATCATTTTCCTGAAGATTGTTCTAAAGGCAAAACTTTAAAATAATTTGAATTCCTGAAAATAATTATTAAATATGATCGTAAATAAATTCCCAAATGTAAGATGTTAAATTAATTTTATTGGGTTGTTTTAAATATTAAGCATTGCAACATAACACTAGCTCCATATAATACAAATGACCATTATTATTAGTCTTTAGTGACACCAGTCATAGATTATGTAAACAATGGGCGGTCATGATTATGCCTGACAACTTTTTTGTCAATTTATAATTCCAACATAATTTTTTAAAGCACATTCATACAGTACAAGTTCATTCTAGAGAGAGAGAGCCAACAGTTGCAACAATTTTTTATTGAGTTGATCAGTTAAGTTTTTTTTTGTTTTTTTTACAAAAAAAAAAAAAGTGATTCTGACCCCTGTTTGACTTACAGTTAACAGATTGAACTTCCCAAAGGATTCCCTAGTGTTTAGCCTCATTCTGACACTGTGAAAGAATCTGGCCATGAGTAGGGCCTATTCATTTTGACAACAAGTTTTGGGTTATCATTATGATACCTTAACAGCTCTTAGGAGAAAACTTTGTATGGAAAAGCTCCATTATGGACAACAGAGTGCAGAAGAGCATACAAAGCTTTCCAAAGACAGAAAAACTCAAAACAGAAATGAAACAGCAAATAGACGATGCTGCTAACAGTTCCAACTGACAGATTTACCATGTTTGTGAGAATTATAAATGCAAAAAAGCATGGCATGAAGAGCAGTATAGCCAGAAGCTTGCCATCACAAGCTCAATGAATATGTCATCATATAAATAAAATGTCACAAATTGAAATCACATTAGCACTATCTTTATAATGGTGCAGATGACCCACTGCAATCCACCTAAGTCACTGAAATCGCGTCATGTTTGCACGCTTGTTTGCAATATTAGTTCTGGTACTCCTTATTGGTTTTGTGGTTTGTCTGGTGGCTGCTCAGAAGTTCTTTTACACGATCAAGACAACACTAATATCTCTAGAAAAGAAAGGGGCGAGAGAACCAGAGAGACTCAGAACTGCTGTAATTGAATGCTCACACACGCATACACTGAAAGAGCTGTTGACTGAGACTTGTTTGTGTGGAGTGTTATTGATCCATATGTGAGGGAAAGGTTGGACCCTATGTGTTCTAAAACCCCACAGAGTACAGTCAAATCTGTTCCACACACACAATCCCACTGTCTTCACACATGCTCATTCTCTGCTCGAAACAGATATGATAACACAGGGTGTCCATTAAAAACATTACCATTGCTAATCAGCTCTCTAAACACATGCGTATGTGTTTTCACGTTTACATGCATGGACATTTTCTTTCTGGATATTATTTGGTTTTCACTTTGCATTCCTCCCTCTGGGTTTTGATCTCTGAAGGAAATCACAATTGTGCCTAACAACAGTTACCAAGGAGAACAACTCTCAGCCTCAACTTATCTGTCGCTTTGTTTTTTCCCTTTTATTGCCCTTCTATCCATTTGTCTGACTCTCTTGTTTTTTTTTGCAGTTAATTTTTTCTCAGAGATCCGTCTCATATCCTCCCCGGTGTCATGTATTTATGATGAGGCATTTATGGACTGAGAATATCTGACTACTCCCATTTACTCATGTAGCTGTAATTGTCTCTTTGCCCTTTGCTATGTGAAGATGAGTTATATCAACAGGCTGCCTCTCCCTAGAAACCCCAGGAGCTGCTCAAATGTGCATGTTTGTTTTTCTAAATAGCTCACATCTGTTTTAGCAGCAGACAGGCCAACATCTGTTCCTCTACGTAATGCATCTGCCCTGAGTCTGCAGTTCAACATATCACTGCAATATCCCAGCACATCCGATCTCTGCTTCATTCATCTCCATTAACTGTATTTCTTTAAACCTTTTTTAAATTTTTTTATTGTGTGTGTATGTGGGTTTATTTTTCATCCACAGGGTAACCAGCTGGAGGTAAAATATTTCCTCGTAAATGTTAACCTCAAGTATTAAACTGTAAACTCAGACCACCTTCGTTGCTCCCATAACCTCCCTTTTCTTCAGCTCTCCTCTCTTTACAGGTAATAATAGTTTGTCACTTTTCCTGCATTGGTTAGACTTGATCTAATCCAGACAGATGAACATGTCTCCACACACACATTAGCTCTTTTTCTAGTCTTACCGTGCTGTGTAGCCTCTGTCTCTGGCTCCTCCAGGTTTGTTTGAGTTATTTTATTTTCCCTTGATTTTTTATTAGTTTAAGTGGTAGTCCACCGTTCCTCTGTGCTTTCCAACGCAACTGTTTTCATATCTCTCTCTCTCTTGGCCACACTAGGTGTACAAGCAGAAGGCGTCAGCAAGTGTATATTCGCTGGGTCGGCGTCTGCGCGAACAGGAGGAAGACTTTGCGGGGAAAGCAGCGAGTTATCAACGAGAGATCCGGCACCTGCAGAGCCAACTAAGAGACAGACAGGAACAACTGCACGGAGCTCTGCAGCAGAAGAGGTAATCCTCTCACACACACACACACACGCTCTCTCTCTCCCCCCTCTTGCTCTCTGTGTATAGAGGGATGCAGCAGAAGAGGTGAGAGCAGTAGTGGAGCAGCTGTCACAAAGGCACAAACCAATAACAGACAGCGGAAAGAGAGAGAGAGGAGGGGCTCTAAATAAGCTGGCACAGCTGCAGGCTCATCTGTCTAAATGTTCCACGTGCTCGTAATTTTGAGCTCTCATAATTACATTTGCTTTCTCTCTCTTTTCGCCCTGTATACCGTTTATTCTTTCCGTTTTTTTGTTTGGTTTGGGTTTCTAGGACATTTTTACTGTTTCTGACTGAACTCATAAAAAGATTGGAATCAGTGGGGCACTGATCATTTATCATTTACCTAAGCATTTACCATTTATATATATACTGGTTATACTGGTACTTTTACCTTTTATTTTATTTATTTTTTTCAAATAATGTTACTCAAACAGCAAAACTGGGTTTTATACATTACAATGATCTATTTGGAAGCGCAGAGACTTTTTTTTGGTGCTTTCTAAATTGTACAAAATTCTGTTTGTGTATCTATATTTGCTTGCAGATGCCACGGGCAGCCTTGTAGCTCAAGAGGTAAATCTAGTTAGAAAAAAAGGTTTTGCGTTTCCTTACCATGTCTTGAAAAACATCCTTTCCACCAAAATTATTCATCTTATCTTGTCGGCTTCTGGGCTGACAAGAGCCTATAGATATTATGTTACAACTCATAGAGCAGCATTGTCAATGTTGTTGTGGTGCTGTTTATAGGACAAAGTAGAGCTGTTTGTTATTTTTTTTGTAAGTCATACATCACACGTTTTTATAAAGTTCATTAACATACTCAGCAGAACATGCTACTTTGCAGTGGATCAATGTTTGTGTGTCAGTACTATGAGTGTGTATATGCAAGTGTATATGCCTATTATGAAAACAGACATACATAAGCACAACTTACTAACTGAACCACACAGTTGTAATTATTGCTTTAAAGGGAACATATCATAAACATCTGACTTTTTCCGTGTTTAAGTGCTATAATCGGGTCCCCGGTGCATCTACCAACACAGAAAATGTAAAAAGTGACAACCCAGTAACTTTGTTTTGGTAATGAAAAAATAAGCCGATCAGATTTCGCTCACCTTCTGACGTAGGAAGGGGATCTTATTATAATATTACCGCCCCTTAAAGGGGTCATGACATGAGAAACCAAATTTGCCTTGATCTTTTGGTATATAAGAGATCTATGTACTATTAAAACTTCCTGCAAGTTTCATAGCTTAAGACGTCCTCCCCATTATAAACGAAGCATTTATTTAATCAAGCTCTAAAAACAGCTCGTTCTGGATCCATGGTTAGAAGTGACGTCACGGTGCGAAGTGACGTACCAGTCGTTTGCATATGACCGCCTCCAGCGCAAGACAAGTACGCCTCATTTCGCATCGTTGTCGTGCGGCTCGCGCCCACATGTGTTCAGTCGACGACTCGACGTGCAGCGAGTGGGTCTGTTTACAAGAAGATTACTATGCCATGCAGATGTGCTGTTCCTGTTTGAGTGTTTGAATACGCTGCCGAACGATCCAGACGTCAGGGAAAGCAGTCGGATGCAGTTTATTTGCAGCATATGCAGCGCGCCAAAGCCCTATGAACGGTGAGTGAGATGAGTGTGACAGGGAATGTTACTGAAAGAACGAGCAGAGAGCGAGCGAGCCCCGGCCGCGCGCGCGCCTTCAAACTCTCTCTCTCTCTCTCTCTCTCTCTCTCTCTCTCTCTCTCTCTCTCTCTCTCTCTCTCCCTCCCTCCCTCCCTCGCGCATATGAATCAAAATCAATTGAGAATTGATACGATGGTAAAAGATTGGAAGACCGAAGTTTCACGTGGTGGAGCATTGTGTAGTCTACATGTGATACAAAATGATTAACGTTAATAATTTATGCATAAGCAGCACTGACGTTAGCCAATCATAACAGTGGGTGTTAACACTGAAGTCTTAAAGGAGAAACGCCCCCAAAACAGACTGTTTGAATCAGAGGGGGAGAAACAGGGTGGGAAAAGGTCATAAATCACTACATTTTTAAAAAAAATTGTAAAAAAAACTATAGTAATACTATAATTGCACCTAAGGGAACATAATAAAACAAAACAAAAAACCATGTCATGACCCCTTTAATCTGCACGTTTCCACCCACGGTGCCGCTATTTCGTTTTCGCAAGCAACAACAGTGTAACTAGTTCTAATGCAATGGCAAAAGTTTGAGCAAAGCATGCAAACGGGTCTGTCATTGGCTGCACAGATGTGCACAAAACACTATTTGACCAAAAATGTCACAGCTGTCTTATAAAGACCTCAGGGAACTGTGTCAAGTTGTGTAAAGTTAAACATGACGGTAAACACAAGTCGGTTAGACGAATCAATGTAACTCCACAACAACAACTACATAAATGTATCCACTAACCATTCAGAAACGTCTGGTACAGTCTAAAAGTTGCAACCTCTTCCTAAGTCTCTATACGACTGCACTCCGCTACTGGTTATTTTTGAGATTTTGGATGAGTGAGATTATTTGCGTGTTTTGTTATTGCCGGAGTATCCGAAGCTCATGTAAAGGATCGGCCCTCTTCTGAACGGAGCCAGGACCAGCAGCTCATTTGCATTTAAAGGGACACACAAAAACAACGTGTTTTTGCTCACACCCAAAAAGGGTCAAATTTGACCAGATATAATAAATTATCTGGGGGTATTTTGAGCTGAAATTTCACAGACACATTCTAGGGACAACATAGATTTATATTACATCTTGTGAAAAGGGGCATAATATGTCACCTTTAATGACTTTGATAACATCATGTATTTTTTACGTGTATTTTTAACCCTCTGGGGTCTAAGGGGTTTTTGAGGTTCTTGAGATGTTTTGACATGCCCTGACATTTATGTTTTTTTCAGTTGCTTATAAACATATTAATGGCAAAGTTGTCATTGCACTCTATTTAGCACAAATATGGCTACCATAATATGTGAGCAACATGTATGTACGTGTTTGTATTTTTGAAGGAATATTGTTTATGCATGGTTATTGAAAAAACTAAAACTTAAAGCCTCTGAAATAAGGCCACAAAACACTCACTAAATATGTGTCCACAATACTTTTGACTAATGGACGTTGTTGCTTAGAATTTTTGCTTCAAAATGATCTGAAAATCATCCTGCCTAATCATTTACACAAAACAATACATTGATTTAAACTTTTTAAGACACTTTTTGTCTGTGAAGGCAATATGGGAGTGGGCGTGATTCTCACCTGAGTGGGCGTGATTCTCACCTAAGAGGACAATGGCATTGCATAATGAGCCTTGCATAATAATGAGCGCATAATTAGCCTTTCACACAGGTGTGTCACTGGGTACCAAAGAATGCGAGGACAAAAGAAGCTATACACACACACACTCACACACACATATACACTCACCGGCCACTTTATTAGGTACACCTGTCCAACTGCTCGTTAACACTTAATTTCTAAGCAGCCAATCACATGGCGGCAACTCAGTGCATTTAGGCATGTAGACATGGTCAAGACAATCTCCTGCAGTTCAAACCGATCATCAGTATGGGGAAGAAAGGTGATTTGAGTGACTTTGAACGTGGCATGATTGTTGGTGCCAGAAGGGCTGGTCTGAGTATTTCAGAAACTGCTAATCTACTGGGATTTTCACGCACAACCATCTCTAGGGTTTACAGAGAATGGTCCGAAAAAGAAAAAACATCCAGTTGAGCGGCAGTTCTGTGGGCGGAAATGCCTTGTTGATGCCAGAGGTCAGAGGAGAATGGCCAGACTGGTTTGAGCTGATAGAAGGGCAACAGTGACTCAAATAACCACCCGTTACAACCAAGGTGGGCAGAAGAGCATCTCTGAACGCACAGTACGTCGAACTTTGAGGCAGATGGGCTACAGCAGCAGAAGACCACACCGGGTGCCACTCCTTTCAGCTAAGAACAGGAAACTGAGGCTACAATTTGCACAAGCTCATCGAAATTGGACAATAGAAGATTGGAAAAACGTTGCCTGGTCTGATGAGTCTCGATTTCTGCTGCGACATTCGGATGGTAGGGTCAGAATTTGGCGTCTACAACATGAAAGCATGGATCCATCCTGCCTTGTATCAACGGTTCAGGCTGGTGGTGGTGGTGTCATGGTGTGGGGAATATTTTCTTGGCACTCTTTGGGCCCCTTGGTACCAATTGAGCATCGTTGCAACGCCACAGCCTACCTGAGTATTGTTGCTGACCATGTCCATCCCTTTATGACCACAATGTACCCAACTTCTGATGGCTGCTTTCAGCAGGATAATGCGCCATGTCATAAAGCTGGAATCATCTCAGACTGGTTTCTTGAACATGACAATGAGTTCGCTGTACTCAAATGGCCTCCACAGTCACCAGATCTCAATCCAATAGAGCATCTTTGGGATGTGGTGGAACGGGAGATTCGCATCATGGATGTGCAGCCGACAAATCTGCGGCAACTGTGTGATGCCATCATGTCAATATGGACCAAACTCCCTGAGGAATGCTTCCAGCACCTTGTTGAATCTATGCCACGAAGAATTGAGGCAGTTCTGAAGGCAAAAGGGGGTCCAACCCGTTACTAGCATGGGGTACCTAATAAAGTGGCCGGTGAGTGTAGATATATACATATATATATATATTGTCCTCACACTTTCTTGTGGTACCCAGTGGAAAAAGACAACATTTTTTCAAGATGTTTCCAACACTAACTTTGAACCAATTCTGAAGAATATATAATTTCTACAGAATTGGTTCAAAGTTAGAGTTGGAAACAACTTGAAAAAACATTTGTCTTTATCCACATATTGTGTATGCATGCAAATTGTATAATATCCAAGGTAAACATTTCTAGTAATTGTGCAGTTAATTCTCATACTGTATTTTCAGAAAGTTTTGGAATATGTATCCTCGCCCCAAATTGGTCACTAATAAAACACACAAAAAAAATTAAAATTTTAACAATATTTCAAGTGTAATCTTTCTTTGTAAAAAGTATACGTATTTCAAGGGTAACATATGAGCAAAAATTGGCGAACAAAAGCTTATTTAATGTGGCAGTAGGCTGTTTTTACAGTAAAAACTTTATAACCCATCCAAAACTAATCAATGAAATCTTGTCTAAATATTCATATTTAGTCTGTAACATATCGTGTACAGCTGTAAACAACAGTGCGCGCGCGTCTGTGCCTTTCATTCATCATTCACAGACAGACACACAAGTCATAAACAGACTTTTTGCAAAAAAGAGAACACCCTGTTCTCACTAGGCCTTAATTACCTTAATGTAAAGAGTCATTTCTTATTACTTCCTATGATAAGCAAGCATACTACATCACAGAGAGTGCTGGGAATATTTTTTTAATTCTGGAAATTACAGACCTTAATAAACACATGGCTCAAACTTAAAAAACATTGATGAGTCAAACAAGTTCTGTAGCTTTACAAAAGAAATATGCTACAACTGAGAAGTGTGCTTCCTGTTTTACAGAGGTAGCTATACAAAACAGACATCTTCTGTTAAAATAAGTGCTTCCAATGTTCACATCGCGTAGTTACATCACTTCATGACGTTCCCATTGAAACAGGGGGAAATGGCTGCTCTTGTGTGAAGTAAACGCAACATTTTTCAACTTTCTGCTAAGATATATGTGACTTTACAATTATGAAATCATGCAAGCCCCGCATATTTTGCACAGAAATCTGCAATTTATGCGGCGAAAGTGCGGCGTATTTGAAAAATGAAAATGAAAAGGCTGGCTATGCATTGAATTATGCTTTTCTCTGAACCGCCCCCGGAAGCGCAAATTCATTCCCTAATTTACCGACGTGCGTCTGTGGAGGGAAAAGTCCGCTGTGCGTCGGGTGCAAAATAGGAATGATACATGCGTCGGTGTACAAAGTCAATTGCGCTGGGTGCAAGATAGGGCCCAAAGACTTAAATGCTAGAAATGGGTTTTGTTTTGTTGGCAGTAATAATGAATTTCTTTACAAAACTAAATATATATATATATATATATATATACAGTCAGGAAAATAAGTATTTGAACACCCTGCTATTTTGCAAGTTCTTCCACTTGGAAATCATGGAGGGGTCTGAAATTGTCATCGTAGGTGCATGTCCACTGTGAGAGACATAATCTAAAAAAATAAATCCAGAATTCACAATATATGATTTTTTAACTATTTATTTGTATGATACAGCTGCAAATAAGTATTTGAACACCTGTCTATCAGCTAGAATTCTGACCCTCAAAGACCTGTTAGTCTGCCTTTAAAATGTCCACCTCCGCTCCATTTATTATCCTAAATTAGATGCACCTGTTTGAGGTCGTTAGCTGCATAAAGACACCTGTCCACCCCATACAATCAGTAAGAATCCAACTACAAACATGGCCAAGACCAAAGAGCTGTCCAAAGACACTAGAGACAAAATTGTACACCTCCACAAGGCTGGAAAGGGCTACGGGGAAATTGTCAAGCAGCTTGGTGAAAAAAGGTCCACTGTTGGAGCAATCATTAGAAAATGGAAGAAGCTAAACATGACTGTCAATCTCCCTCGGACTGGGGCTCCATGCAAGATGTGGGCTCACCTCGTGGGGTCTCAATTATCCTAAGAAAGGTGAGAAATCAGCCCAGAACTACACGGGAGGAAATGGTCAATGACCTGAAAAGAGCTGGGACCACCGTTTCCAAGGTTACTGTTGGTAATCAGTGTTGGGCAGTAACGCGTTACTGTAACGCAGTTACTTTTGACAGTAACTAATACTGTAACGCGTTACTTTTAAAAATAAATTAACTCCGTTACCGTTACCATATGGTGCGTTGTCCGTTACTTTTTAAAATTAATTAGTTGCTGGAGCGGCTGAGAAGTGTGAGCTGTCATTACACAGTACGAGAGCACTGAAGAGACTGCTAGCATTACAGAGCAAGAGGACACAACAAACGATCACTGGCTGAGTTGTTTACGTTAACACGTGAGGCAGCGCAAGCACGGAGATTACAAGCTGCACGGAGAGTGCTGACACTTCAAATGCGCATTTAAAACACAGACAGCGAAACGGTATGAATACAGAACACTAAAGTACACATTGCCATATAATTATAAAGTAATACATTTTTTAATAAAAACTAGATGCTGCAACGGAAGCTTGCCGTCGAGTCTGAGAGGAATAACAATAGTAACTGCTAACTTACCTCAAGCGATTAAAGCAATGTGACAAAAACACACCCAGACCTGACCCAAATGTTGTATGTCGCGATTGTTACCATCTAGTTTATATCCAGCTGGTCACTTTTATGCATTCATTAGCCGGCGAAGTTGTATTTTTAAAGCTAGTGACGTGATTGCTTTCTCAACATTGATATGTTCATGGAGCTGACATCAAGTGTTCAAAAATGTAAGCAAATAAAGTGAAAGACTGTACATGTAATATAGGTCTACATTTATATAATTTTAATGCTCTGGCCTTTGCAGATATTTAAATATATGGCCATCTTCTTTAAGCTTGAATCATATAAACTGGTAACACTTTACAATAAGACTACAATTTTAGCATTAAATATGGTTAATAAATGTTGTAGAAGTATCATTCATTGTTGGTTTTTTTTAATTTAAAAATTGTATACATTTTAAATTGAGTTTAAATTGTATTGTACCTGTTATTACCTTAGTTAACGTACTTTGAACCAACAAGAATGATCAAGGTACAATTGTATTGCTCAAATATTCATACATGCAGTAAAAATATATACAGTCGTGCTCAGAATTAACGGTACCCCTGGTAAATATGATAAAAACTGTCTGTAAAAAATAAATCTGCATCGTTTATCCTTTTGATCTTTCATTCAAAAAATTGCAGAAAATCTAACCTTTCATTGAATTAAAAGAATTGAACGTGGGAGGGAAATCACATTATGAAATAAATGTTTTTGTCCAAAACACATTGGCCACAATTATTGGTACCCTTTTATTAAAAGCTTTTTGCAATTTCCTTTTGACAAGATACCAGCTCTGAGTCTTCTCCTATAATGCCAGATGAGTTTGGAGAACACCTGACCTGAGATCAGAGACCATTCCTCCATACAGAATCTCTCCAGATCCTTCAGATTCCCAGATCCATGTTTGTGCTTCTTCTCTTCAGTTCAGCCACTTATTTTCTGTAGGGTTCAGGTCAGGGAACTCTGACTGTCATGGCAGAAGCTTCATTTTGTGCTCAGTTACCCCTTTTTGTGTTGATTTTGATGTTTGTTTTGGATCATTGTCCTGATGGAAGATCCAACCACGGCCCATTATAAGATTTCTAGCAGAAGGCGTCACGTTTAGATTTTTTATCTGTTGATATTTGATAGAATCCACGATCCCATGAATCTGAACAAGAAGTCCAGGACCTCCAGCAGAAAAATATGCCCACAACATTAAAGATCCAACGGTATATTAAATTGTACACATGGGGTACTTTTATCCTTGTGTGCACCAAACCCATCTAGCATGTTTGCAGCCAAAAAGCTCTTTTTTTTGTTTCATCTGACCACAGAAGCCTGTGCCGTTTGAAGGTCCAGTCATGTCTGACAATTGAATTTGCTGGAGTTTGTTTTTGGAGGAGAGAGGAGGATTTTTCTTGAAACCCTCCCAAACAACATGTGATGATGTATGGGTTGTTTGATTTTTTTTTAGTAGGCTTTCTGACCCCCAAGACTCAACCAATCTCTGCAATTCTCCATCTGTGATCCTTGAAGAGTCTTTGGCCACTCAAACTCTCCTCCTCGCTGTGCATTAAGGCAATATAGACACACGTCCTCTTCCTGGCAGATTCGTAACATCTTTAGATGATTGGAACTTCTTAATTATTGCCCTGATGGTCAAAATGGGGATTTTCAATGCTTTAGCTATTTTCTTACAGCCACTTTCTATTTTGTGATGCTCAACAATCTTTTGATGCACATCAGAACTAAATTCTTTGGTTTTACTCATTCTGATGAATGATTAAGGGGGTTTGGCCTTTGTGTTTCCTCATATTTAAACTCCTGTCAAACAAGAAGTCATCCCTGGGCAATTTCATGTTCCTAGTCACCCTGGTGTGCTAAAAAAGGTAAATATTAATGGGAATATACTTCAGAGATATTTCACTCTTAAAAAATTTTAGGGGTACCAATAATTGTGGCCAACTTGTTTTGGAGAAAAACATTTATTTCATTATGTGATTTCCCCCCACTTTCAATTATTTTACTTCAATGAAAGGTTAGATTTTTGGCAATTTTTTGAATGAAAGATCAAAAAGATGCAGATTTATTTTTTACAGACAGTTTTTATCATATTTACCAGGGGTACCGTTAATTCTGAGCACGACTGTATATATATACTGTCAGCTGCATGAACATATCAATGTTGAGAAAGCAATCACGTCACTAGCTTTAAAAATGCTTGTTTTGTTATTTAGTTCAGAAATCCTTGTGATATATTCAGTTTGTGCTGGTCTGACTTAAATAAAATAGTGTTTAAAACTTTCTGTTTAAGTCAGTTTTGTGTTTGTATAGACCATAATGCATAAAAGGGCATTAATGGGAACATTAAAGAACTTTCTTTTAAAAAAGTAACTAAAAAGTTACTTTTAACAGTAACGCATTACTTTTTTGTGTAAGTAATCAACAAAGTAATTGAGTTACTTTTTAAATGACGTAACTAGTAACTGTAATTAGTTACTATTTCTTAGTTACTAGCACTAGTATTACTGTTGGTAATACACTAAGACGTCATGGTTTGAAATCATGCATGGCACGGAAGGTTCCCCTGCTTAAACCAGCACATGTCAAGGCCCGTCTTAAGTTTGCCAATGACCTTTTGGATGATCCAGAGGAGTCATGGGAGAAAGTCATGTGGTCAGATGAGACCAAAATAGAACTTTTTGGTCATAATTCCACTAACCGTGTTTGGAGGAAGAAGAATGATGAGTACCATCCCAAGAACACCATCCATACTGTGAAGCATGGGGGTGGTAGCATCATGCTTTGGGGGTGTTTTTCTGCACATGGGACAGGGCGACTGCACTGTATTAAGGAGAGGATGACCGGGGCCATGTATTGCGAGATTTTGGGGAACAACCTCCTTCCCTCAGTTAGAGCATTGAAGATGGGTCGAGGCTGGGTCTTCCAACATGACAATGACCCGAAGCACACAGCCAGGATAACCAAGGAGTGACTCTGTAAGAAGCATATCAAGGTTCTGGCGTGGCCTAGCCAGTCTCCAGACCTAAACCCAATAGAGAATCTTTGGAGGGAGCTCAAACTCCGTGTTTCTCAGCGACAGCCCAGAAACCTGACTGATCTAGAGAAGATCTGTGTGGAGGAGTGGGCCCTCACTCAGTGTGCCTCCTGCAGTGTGTGCAAACCTGGTGAAAAACTACAGGTAACGTTTGACCTCTGTAATTGCAAACAAAGGCTACTGTACCAAATATTAACATTGATTTTCTCAGGTGTTCAAATACTTATTTGCAGCTGTATCATGCAAATAAATAGTTCAAAAATCATACATTGTGATTTCTGGATTTTTTTTTTTTGATTATGTCTCTCACAGTGGACATGCACCTACGATGACAATTTCAGACCCCTCCATGATTTCTAAGTGGTTGAACTTGCAAAATAGCAGGGTGTTCAAATACTTATTTCATACATGTACAGTACTGGTCCAACTCAGCTCCAACTCAAGTCTCTCTCTCCCTCTGCCTCGCTCTCTCCCTCTCTCTCTCTCTGCCTCTCCCTCTCTCTCTCTCTCTCACTCAATTCAATTCATTTCAATTCAAATGAGCTTTATTGGCATGAATGTGTCAAATAGCACAATATTGCCAAAGCAATAGACATACAGTATACTAACATATATGTAGATAAATAAAAGTGAACAATAATAAATAAATAAAAACATTTCCATATTATGCATAAATATATCACACACAAAAAATAAATATATATATATATATATATATATATATAATAACAAAAATAAGTACAAAGAGCAGTTTAAGGGAAAAGAGGGTTCAGCCCTTCTCCCTCATATGATCGTGCCTGGTGAATACACTCTTCTTTCTCTCCCAAAATATAACACAGTTTGTTTATGAGGCTCGCTTGTTGGAATTGCGGTAAAATCTGTGCTATTTGTGTGTAATAAGTGTCTCTGATGTTTTTATACTTGCTTCACTCGGTGAGGAAGTGCAGCTCGTCCTCTACGGCTCAATCAGGGCAGTGTGGACACAGTCTGAGCTCTCTGGCTCTCCAGCTCTGCTTGTGTCGGGCTGTCTCCACACACAGACTGTGGTCACTAATGCAATACCTTGTCAGGAGCTTTCTCTGACCGTAGTTACTAATATTGGTCAGGTATGGAGCCAATTTGTAATTAGACTTTATAAGTATTTTAATTTATTTAATTGTGGGACCTTTATATGCATACATGTCGTGTATGTATTCTTCTTTGGTTATTTTCCTTATTTCTTTTACTTTTGAGTGTCTGAACTAAATTGAATTAAGTTTATGTTTTTTCACTAAATATCGCATGGGGTCACTCTCTGTCTTTGCTGCCATGTATCTGAGAGCGCAGTGATGGCAAGTCTCTGTCTGCGTGTCTGATAGATGGATGGAACCAGAACTTCACTGCTCTCTTCTGGATTTCAGATAGGAGAGGGAATCTACCTAATTCTGGCAACCCAGACTTGGAGCGTTTCTGTGAGTTCCCAGGATGTTCTTGCAGAACTCAAGTGTCACGGTTTATGAATTCGTTGTTTTCTTCTTGTCTCGTGTTACTGTTGTTACATGTGTGTGGGTGTGCGCGAGTGGGCGTTACCACTCAGTCTGTGTATTAGCGGTCCATTCCCTCCTGCAGTGTGTGCAAACCTGGTGAAAAACTACAGGAAACGTTTGACCTCTGTAATTGCAAACAAAGGCTACTGTACCAAATATTAACATTGATTTTCTCAGGTGTTCAAATACTTATTTGCAGCTGTATCTTATAAATAAATAGTTAAAAAATCATACATTGTGATTTCTGGATTTTTTTCAGAACTTGGAAAATAGCAGGGTGTTCAAATACTTATTTTCTTCACTGTAGATGGATGGGTTTGATGATGCTGTCAAAGATGTTCAGCCACAGTTTAATAGGTGGGTTCAATTTGAACAGGGGTTTTCTTATACTGTAATAAGCCCTACGTGATTTATCAGTCAGATATTTTATTGCAGTGTCAAATTTTCCAGAAGCTAAGATTGTCAGACCCAAATAATTATAACAGGTGACATGATTAAGAATTGTTCCCCCAAGTGTAAATTTGTATTTCTTTTATTGGTAAGGCCCAGTCGCTGCTGTATTGTTGTAGAAGTAAGAGGCTTTGGTGCAGACCCTCTTCATGAGGAGACAGCAGCAGAAGATCATCATTTATCTGTCCTCGAGGGTCAGACCAGGACAAGAGGACTTCTCAAGTGTTGATGCCAATTCATTAATATAGATATATTCTCTCTCTCTCTCTCTAAGGATTGTGGGTAGCGGCGAGAGTGTTTGCATCAGAGGACGTTGTTTTTCTCCTTTATTATAAACTGTTTTTTAAGTAAAATTGTCAGATTAACCTCGGAGCGCAAAAAAATTGCGCGCAGGTATGGAGCTAGGCAGCGATTTTTCACGTTTGACCCTCGACCATGGTTTCAAGTGTACGCCATGACTCCATGTCAATTGAGGACGTACTGATAGCGATCAGCGAATAGGTCGGAAACATTAAATCTGCCTCAAGGATGAACAGAGCATTCGTTATATTTCTTAAAGAAGTTTCAATGGTCGATGAACTGTTAGAGTAAGGACTTGTTGTGAATGATACATTTTTACCGATACTGCCTTTGTCAAATCCTTCTAAGAAAGTTGTACTTTCAAACGTACCACCGTTCATAAAAAAGGAACTTTGAAAGAAATTCTTGAACGATACAGAAAATGAACTGCTCCGATTAAGATGGTTCCGTTTGGGTCTTAAATATCCAAACTTTAAACATGTCATGTCTTTCCGACGTTTTACGTACATGATACCCAATTCGCAAAATGAGCAACTTAATCTGGTGCTAAAAATAGCAGTCGAGGGTAAAGATTATACAATCTTTATCACTTCAGATCATATGCTGTGTTTTTTGTGTGGTGAACATGGACACCATAAACAGACATGTCCCAAACAACAGAGCGTTAACATTTTAGCAGTTTCACAAACAACTCCCAAAAAAAAATTTCAGGAGAATAATGCGGGCGTTCAGGAGAATAATGCGACCGTTCAGGAGAATAATGCGGCTGTTCAGGAGAATAATGTGGCCGTTAGAAAGTAACACGGCCGTTCAGGAGAATAATGTGGCCGTTCACGTAGTGATAAATGAAGTTGTTGAGAGAAATGTAGAGATAAATAATGTAAACACTGGAGAGGACACAGTAGATGGCGCCACAAGTGCTAATTCTGTAGGGAAAAAAATGAAAGTATAGAAGCACAAAAAGTATCTTCTCAGTCTAAAAACAGAGATGAAGATCTATTGATGGAGTATGTAGAAACAAATTACAAAAATGATGATAAATCAGATGAAGTAAATGAAAATTGTAGTCAGTCGTTTACAGCCGGCTCTAGTGTCGCCAGGTCTGATAGTGTTTCAGATGAATGTGAGAGTGTAGGGAGTTTTTTAGAAATGGGAGACATTGATTCTCAAACAGGCACATCAAATTGAGTGGCTGTGAAACAAAAGTCTATTCTACAAGAAAGATTAGTGCTTTTCTTGATGAAACTAAAGGTGTACGAAATCCACAATTTGATTTGTTTTTTCAAGATTTAAGAAGATTTTTAGCATCTTGTAGAGATGTGATGATAAATGCAAGTTGAGGAGTTTAGTAGACAAAAAAAAAAGTACCAAAGTAAAGAAGAAAAAAAAGTAGCCGTTAAGAGTTTGGAAAAAGACAGTGTTGTGTAGATATCACCTGCTGTATTAAGATATTATGACATCCTTAAATACCGGATCTTTAAATGTAAATGGATGTTGTAATAAAGAAAAGAAAAGTGCACTTTTCAAATTTTTGGCTTTTAAAAAGTCAAGTGTGATATTTTTGCAAGAAAACACACACAGATGTATTTAACCAGGCAGAATGGCTAAGTGAATGGAAAGGACAGGTTTTTCTTAGCCATCGGAAAGTGTTCAGGGTAATGCTTCCAATATGATAGAAATTATTCCTGGAAGAATGCAGCGGGTGGATATTATTTTGCAAGGTCTGTCTTTTTCCTTTATTAATGTATATGCTTCTAATGTTGGGTACGAACAAGTGAAATCAAACGCACTGGCACTGATCTGTGATAGGTCTGTTAGCGCATTAGGTCCAACCCCCTATGGGCGGTTTTGAAAGGGTGGGAACTAGTGCTTGTAGTCTTTACAGAAATCCCCCCGTCTTACACTTGTAAGACGACGATTAAATGACGATTTTTGCGTCATTGTAGGAGGAAGTGAAAAAGGTAAATAGCGGATTTCTCTCGTCTCAGGGGAAAATGAGAGAGTGTTGCAGAAAGAAAGTAGGAACTTTTTATTCCCTTCTAGATTTGTGGAGAGAATCTTTCCCCAAAAGTAGGCTGTACACATGGTTGAAAGTGAATTCCAATACAATATCGGGCGCTAGATTAGATTGAATATATGTTCAGAAATGTCGAAGAGGAAATATTTTTGATTGTAAATTTGTTCCTATTCCAATTTCTGACCATTTCTATGTCTCTGTTTAGTTAGTACAACATCGAGTAATACCTTTAAATCTTATTGGCATTTTAATAACACTCTGTTGTGTGATCGCACGTTTGTACATCTATTTGCTTTCTTTTGGAGAGCTTGGAGAGAGAAAAAGACAGAGTTTAAATCCCTAAGTCAGTGGTGGGACATTGGGAAAATCCATATTCACTCTTTTTGCCAACAGTATGTAAAAAATAATACAAAAGAAATTCAGAAGAAAATCGAACAGTTGGAACAGGAAATTATGAGATTGAATAGCTCCATAAGTGAAAGCGGTGGAACAAGCGTGGATTTGCCTGAACAATATAATTTTCTCCTGAAGAATTTGCATGAGGAAAGAGATCAAGGAACAATTGTACAAAAAAGATTTACTCAGCTTAACAACATTGACTCTTCAACATCATTAGTTTTTGCTTTGGAGAAAAAGGTTTGAGAAAAGAAGTTAATTAGTCATCTTAAATTATCTGATGGAAGAGAGACAACAGACGAGAGAAATTACTTCACAAGTTTTGTCCTTTTATGAAGAACTGTATAGTGCTGAACCTTGTGATTCTGAAGCAACAGATTATTTTCTTACTGGAACTCCAAAATTGAATGAAGATGAGAAGACGCAATTAGAAAAGCCACTTTCACTTCAGCTGCTAAACAGCAGTCTTTGGGACGATCTCCAGGATTGGATGGATGGACTGACTTCCGAGTTTTACAAGGCTTTGTGGTCATTGATTGGACCAGATCTACACTCTGTGTTTCTTAAATGTGAAAAATCAAGAATTCTTCCTCTAAGTTGCAGAAGAGCAATAATTCTACGTTATTACCAAAGAAAGAAAGAACTTTTAAAGAACTGACGCCCTATCTCTCTTTTAGGGATATCTCAAGAAGACATTTTCCAATTGAGCAAGTGTCAAGTGGACTGGTTTCAAAAAGCATCTTTAGCGAAGGTAAACTGGAATAAAATGGAAGCATTACTTTGTGGTCAGTTCCACCTCATTTAGTACAAGTAAATTAGTACAAGTAAAATAATCAGCTGATGGACATGCACTTGTTAATGCTGATGGTGAGGAATAGCAACATCTCATAATGTACGTTACCTCAAACTGAGTAGTGAATCACTGAAACTTACAGCTCGAGTCGTCCTTGCAATGGTGAAATGTACTGCTCTCTCTCTCTCTTAACCCTACATCAAAGCTCATTTGAAGTCAGTTCCCTTCCTAAGCCTGAGTGTGAGGGTTTTAAATGTCAGCTTTGATATGTCAGTAAAATGCTTCTCCTTCAGAAGAATTTGTTTTTATGCATGTGTGTTTGACATTGTGAAGAATATGAAAATGAAATGACAACTCCTTTGTTAATATGAACTATTCTTGGTGTTACTATGCAGCTGTTCACACATCTGCTTCAACCACTTTAATTTTTGACACCAAACTCAGTGAATGGAGGAGCTGTTTTTCAGGAAGAGATGTGGCATTATTTGGTTGTAAAACCTGTGGTGATTTCAACAAATGATCATGTCTGTGATGTGATATGGCTATCACCACAGCTCATGATGCTGCCATCACACACTGTTTCTGATTTTTCCTCTCTGTCCTCACGGGTGCTTTTATAAGTATTTGTGGTGACATGCTTTCTGGTCTAGTGCTGTGTTTGTAACTTTGTGTGTTGATTTATTTTAACACTGTTCAAAGGTGTAATGATTTAACACTGTAATGTATTATCTTGTTTCCTGTGTTGTAGGCTTCTCCTTCATGTGTGAATGATTCATAAACACTTACTCAACTGGGTCATCATGGGACCTTTTCAATACAAACAATTTGCATACACACAAATGGCAGATTTAATAAAACGTATATATATGCCATGTTCATGAGCTTCCTCAGTGGGTATTAAAATGACAAAAAAAATTTAAACTAAAGATCACTTACTCACCCTCATGTTGCTGCTTACATATATTACTTTCTTCTGTGGAGCACAAAAGACTACACACTGCTGTTTAAAAGATTTTGGATCTGTGAGCTTTTTCTTTAGTTTTTGAAAGAAGTCTCTTATGTTCATGGCTCCATTTATATGTCAAAATAAGGTAAGGTTGTGAAATATACAATTCAAAATGTAATTTATTCCTGTGATCAAAGCTGAATTTTCAGCATCATTGCTCCAGCTTTCAGTGTCACATGATCCTTCAGAAATCATTCTGATTTGCTGATCTGGTGCTCAAGAAAATGTCTTTTTCTTTTCAGAATTGTTTGATGAATAGAAAGTTTAAAAGAACAGCATTTATTTGAAATAGAAATCTTGTGCAACATGATAAATGTCTTCAGTCAATTTCTTAAAAAAAAATCTTACTGACCCCAAGCAGTTGAACAGTAGTGTATTTTGAATAATGTTTTAACTGTTTATATTCATACAATGCAAGTCAGTGCAAATCAAAACAACATTGAACTCTATTGACTTTTATTGTATGATCAAAAACGATGTTTTTAAATATCTTTTGTGTTGAGCAAAAGAGAGAAAGTCATAGAGGATCTGAATGACATGAGGATTATGACAGATTATGACAGAATGTTAATTTTCAGGTGAACTATCCCTTTATTTCTGGAGGATTTCACTCCAACTATGGGCTAGTTTGCAGTGCTGAGTGGGGAGTGTGACGACCTGTGTCTTCAATGGGGTTGTCCACAGTATTCAATAGATGACCCCGCCCTCTTACGTGAATTGCATTGGTGACACCTGCTGCCAACTTCCTTTTTCCCCTTTTAAAGAGGCTATATGCGTTTTTCTGAAATTTAAACTCGCGACTGACACCTGTGGCCAAAAAACAGAACTGCTCTTCCTTTCTGCTCGCTCTCGCAGCGCGCTCGTACGTGCACACTTCACAAGTCATCTGCTCCAAGGAGGTCAACATTATGTTTACAGAGGTAAGAACAGTCAAATACATATATTCCATTGCACTGCTTGCGAGTGTAGGCTACTTGCTGACTAGCGGTGGTGGCAGAGTGATCTGAAACGTTAGACATGAACGCGCTCGACGTCACATCCGCAGACAGCGCGGGAAAAATCCGACCCGACAGAAAATAGGAAAAATAGTATACCGGCTTATAGGTGCACCCACTGTGAGCGGACAAGGTGTCAGTATGCTCAACAGGAGATGTTTGAGTCATAAATGGTAAAATAAAAAGGCTATTGTTACGTTTATTTTGGGGAAAAAGCTGCATATAGCCCCTTTAAGAGAAGCAAGACGGATGGCAGAGAGAGCGGGCGGCCAATTTGATTTGTTTTGATATTCGTTTGGTTATGTTTCTTTTGCATGGATCACGACACCACAGCATAGTACGTTTCCACACATTTACCTAGCATGACACTACTGACGCCCCATAACACAGTTTTTGTATAATTTTCCTTGAGTTAATAAATAACTTTATTTAAAAGTTCGTTTTTTCTTGTGTCCCAATTTTGTTGCGTCCCTTTTGAGCCATGGGGCGTAACAGGGAGAGAGAAAAAGTTCAAGCGTGGGCCAAAGGTGGAACTCATGGGGATCTTGAGAGATCTAATCTGGCTAATCTTTTGCTGCTCATATTGCTTTTATAGGCTGCTGAAACATTAGCTTCCAATCATATAGAGATTAGTGTGTGTGCTCAGATTTGTAAGAAAGAGAGATAAAAAGCTTTTTTTTACACACAAAGCTTTTGTGTGTAAAAGAGAGATATATACTGAAATGTCACCTGGCTGTGTGAGTGAGAACAGAACATTTAGAGAGAATGAAAAGAGAAAAGAAAGGGATGATTAATGGACATATCTAAATTACACATGAGCGCTTTGTCAAATTTTTTAGTCTTCCCCCTCGTTTTATTATTATAGGCATGTGATGTGTCATTTATTGCAATTTGTTCCTCCTCATCCCAGCAGTGTTCAATGACAGCTGTGTGTGGCAGCAGGTCACAGGACTCTCCCTATTTTAATGTCTTAACTGTCTGTCTTTTCTTTTTTTCATCGTCTGTCTCTTTTTGTTTATTTTATTTTTTTAACCAGTTTAATGCAAGGGACAGACTCTCTCATGACTAAAGTACTCAGCTTGACGTGAACATGGCTGTATTTTGTATCGCTCTGTTGAGTCGACTGACAGGACTGCCGGACGAACAATGGAAAAATGTAATTTACAAATTACAGCATGCAAAAAAGGCTTGTCATTCTAGTTATGTGGGATCTGGCATCTGAAAAAGCAGAGAGTCACATTTACCTTACAGAGTATAAAAAAAGATTTGTTTGTGTTTACCTCTCTTGTCATGTTAGTGTTTTAAAAAAGAAGGAAATGGTCTGAAAAGGTTTTTGTACTTTGTAGGTCAGGATGGTGTAAGTGATTTTAGCAGAACTGACAGCTCAAAATATACAAATGCATCAGCATACGTCTCGCATCTCTCTGCTTGGGATTAGTTTTCATGTGTATTGCATCTGGGGATTTTTTCCTCATTAGAGAAACTCTCACACACAAGGAATGAGACACTCTACTGCAATTAAAGACCTGTAGCCCTCCTGATCTCACCCTGTCATCCTGACCCTACCGCACTTAATTACGCTCAGTTTTCTCTGGGTACAGACGGGTTGTGACATGTTAAAACGTAATACCAGCCATTTTATGTGAGCTGAGACCTTGCATTAGTTTCTGTATGTTGCTCTGCAGGGCTGCAGGTCAGAGGAAACATTGATTTAATTTCCACACACTCAGCGTAGAAGATACTTATCTTAGTATTAAATATGATGACATTGCTAAGCATGTCTATAATCACACACAAATTATTGCCGCTATTGTCTTGCAGTAACATTTAGTCTTTGTTGTTCTCTCACACGTGTGAGTATAGGTTTGTGTTTGTGTGTGTGTTTGTGTGTGTGCATGTGCTGGCCTATATGTTGATCTTCTCCTGTAGTATGGCTGAATCAGCCCTCATTAAGTCTGTAATCCATTACACACCACTAATGAATTATATTAGTACTGCCTTACGATTAATGCTGCTGAGTGGCCATTCGTGCACCTAATTTAACTTTGTAATGTTCAGAAGTAAAATGAACAGATGAGACTATAAAATGTAGATTATACTAGAAATACACACTTAGTACAATAATAATAATATTTCCTTTAGTACAATAATATTCCCATATCCATAGGTATTTTTGTTTTTCTGAAATCTATGATACAGTCACAGAGATGTTTCACATAAAGAGGATATAATAATTTAATATTTAATACTTAGTATAAATACTAATATTAATATTTAGTCAATTATCAGATGTTTTAACCAAAGCAACTTGCAACTACGGTTGGAATATCTGACTGAGATTATTGATTTTGAGGAAATATTAGAATAAAAAATTAAAATGATTAAAATGTACTCTCAGTGCTCTCCGCCATACAGTCAGCAACATGTCATATACTGGGATTGTGGGGGAAATCAAATGTAGGGAAGCCTCTAGTTAGTAGAATTACACTCACCGGCCACTTTATTAGGTACACCTGTCCAACTGCTCGTTAACACTTAATTTCTAAGCAGCCAATCACATGGCGGCAACTCAGTGCATTTAGGCATGTAGACATGGTCAAGACAATCTCCTGCAGTTCAAACCGAGCATCAGTATGGGGAAGAAAGGTGATTTGAGTGACTTTGAACGTGGCATGATTGTTGGTGCCAGAAGGGCTGGTCTGAGTATTTCAGAAACTGCTAATCTACTGGGATTTTCACGCACAACCATCTCTAGGGTTTACAGAGAATGGTCCGAAAAAGAAAAAACATCCAGTGAGCGGCAGTTCTGTGGGCGGAAATGCCTTGTTGATGCCAGAGGTCAGAGGAGAATGGCCAGACTGGTTCGAGCTGATAGAAGGGCAACAGTGACTCAAATAACCACCCGTTAGAACCAAGGTGGGCAGAAGAGCATCTCTGAACGCACAGTACGTCGAACTTTGAGGCAGATGGGCTACAGCAGCAGAAGACCACACCGGGTGCCACTCCTTTCAGCTAAGAACAGGAAACTGAGGCTACAATTTGCACAAGCTCATCGAAATTGGACAATAGAAGATTGGAAAAACGTTGCCTGGTCTGATGAGTCTCGATTTCTGCTGCGACATTCGGATGGTAGGGTCAGAATTTGGCGTCTACAACATGAAAGCATGGATCCATCCTGCCTTGTATCAACGGTTCAGGCTGGTGGTGGTGGTGTCATGGTGTGGGGAATATTTTCTTGGCACTCTTTGGGCCCCTTGGTACCAATTGAGCATCGTTGCAACGCCACAGCCTACCTGAGTATTGTTGCTGACCATGTCCATCCCTTTATGACCACAATGTACCCAACTTCTGATGGCTACTTTCAGCAGGATAATGCGCCATGTCATAAAGCTGGAATCATCTCAGACTAGTTTCTTGAACATGACAATGAGTTCGCTGTACTCAAATGGCCTCTACAGTCACCAGATCTCAATCCAATAGAGCATCTTTGGGATGTGGTGGAACGGGAGATTCGCATCATGGATGTGCAGCCGACAAATCTGCGGCAACTGTGTGATGCCATCATGTCAATATGGACCAAACTCCCTGAGGAATGCTTCCAGCACCTTGTTGAATCTATGCCACGAAGAATTGAGGCAGTTCTGAAGGCAAAAGGGGGTCCAACCCGTTACTAGCATGGGGTACCTAATAAAGTGGCCGGTGAGTGTAGGTGTGCTTAGAAATAAAAATATTACCCACTTTATACTGTCTTTTAACTATTTTATAACTTTTTAAAACTTTAAATTGTATCAATTACTCACCCTCAAGTTATTCCAAACCTGAATGAATTTCGATCTTCTGCTGAACACAAATAGAAGATATTTTGAAGAATGTCTGTAATCAAATAGTTGATGGGCCCCATTGACTTCCATAGGAAGGTGGGTGCGTGGGATTTCCCCCTTTCTGGTCATTGTATCCCTGCCTCTGCTTAATTATTTTTATCCCCGGTGGGGATAAATTTATCCCCCCCTCAAAGTGATCAGTGCTACTACACTAGTAGCGAGACGGATCACAAAACTTATCATGGATCCGTGGTTTGATTAAAGTCAATTTTATTTTAAAATGCGCTTCTTTGGCTGGCTCTGATAAAGCTGCCGCAGCATCTCTGTGATCACCACTCTGCTCAATGTCCCGCCCACAGCGCTATCTGATTGGTTACACCTCACGAGCAATAGCCTATCAACACTTGCGAGGCGGTTGCAGGTCCGCTGGGCAGTGGAGCTGTGTGTCGAAAGGAAGGCAGCATATTCAGTATATTACTGAAGTGGGAATAAACATCACAATCTGATTATCTGTTTCTTTGATAAGAAGCAGAGTTAGTGTCCCAGTCACACCACTGAGAATGGCCGAAGTTACACATACGGTGTTTCACTCAATTGAGGCTAAAGCAATTGTTTTTTTTGATTACTCAGTCACTCTTGAGCGTCTGGCGCGATGAGTGATTTCAATGTTAAATGGGTCATGACATGAGAATCCAAATTTGCCTTGATCTTTTGGTATTTAAGAGGTCTTTGTACCATTAAAACCTCCTGCAAGTTTCATAGCTTAAGACGTCCTCCCCATTATAAACAAACCATTTATTTAATCAAGCTCTAAATACAGCTTGTTCTAGATCCTTTGAACTTAGTGACGTCACGGTATGAAGTGATGTACCAGTCGTTTGCAAATGACCGCCTCCAGCACAAGACAACTACGCCTCATTTCGCATCATCGTATCATTGTTGCGCGATTCGCGCCCACATGTGTTCAGTTGACGTGCAGCGAGTGGGTCTGTTTACAAGATGACTGCGATGCCACGCAGATGAACTGTTCCTGGCTGTGGACAAATAACATGTTTGAAGGTTTGAATACGCTGCCGAACGATCCAGACGTCAGGGAAAGTAGTTGGATGCAGTTTATTTGCAGCATATGCAGCGCGCCAAAGCCTTATTTGATCGGTGAGTGATGTAGATGAGTGTGACAGGACGCATGTTACTGAAAGAACGAGCAGAGAGAGAGCGAGAGCGAGAGCCACGGCCGTGCGCGCCTTCAAACTGTCTTGCTCTCTCTCTCCCTCCCTCGCGCATATGAATCAAAATCAATTGAGAATTGACACGATGGTAAAAGATCGGAAGACCGAAGTTTCACGTGGTGGAGCATTGTGTAGCCTACATGTGATAAATTTATTAATGTTAATAAATCATAACAGTGGGCGTTAACACTGAACTCTTAAAGGGGAAACACCTCCAAAACAGACTGTTTGAATCAGAGGATGAGAAATAGGGTGGGAAAAGGTCATAAATCACTACATTTTTTACGTTTTTTTGTACAAAAAACTATAGTAATACTATAATTGCACATAAGGGAACATAATAAAACAAACAAAAAAAACATGTCATGACCCCTTCAAGTCAATGCACAGACCCGTTTACGCACGTCTAGAGGTCCTGCAGCGCGAATGAGGCGAATTGACTTTAATTAATGCATCTGTCTTTTCTATCATTTCACTGTAGCTCAGCATCCATTAACATGTAACGTTAATGTTATTACATTATACCGTTCATATGTGTGGGGAAAGATAAGCTATTAGAGTAAAAATATTGCGTTAGGCTACTTCATGAGTTAATAAGAAAAAAGATTTTACAATTACTGCAAATGCAGCCAGTGATGAAGTTAATGATCTCATGATTTATTTTTATGAATAAAAATGTTTCAAAACATCCCCCCCTCTGTTTTTTTCACAAATCGCACCCTGCCCACACCTGTTCATCGTTATCATCCGTGTCACCTGTGCTCACCTCGTTATTGTTCATTTGAGTTTGTATTTAGTTCCCTTCTGTTCAGTTGGTCCTAGTCGGTTCTTGGAGATGTTACGTTGTGTTTAGTCATATTTAGCATGTGTGGTTTCCTACCAGTCTGTACCTGTTGGAAGTTTATAATTAGTAAAGTGTTTGTATTGGAGCTTTTTGCCTCATCTTCTGCCAACACCACACCCGTGACTAGTGATGGCCAAATTAAGCGTTTCAAAGCATTATTGCTTTCTGATACAATTGTGTCGAAAATGGTTCATTACTCGAAGCTTCATTCAGATAGAAATTGCAGCACCATCTCCTGGTGAAGTAAATGTAATGCAACAACGATGACAACCATAAAATGCGAGTAGGCTTATGTTAACACCCCGTTTATTACCTGTTTACCGAGGCGATCAAAGTTGAAACAGTGTTAGTGCTGTGAAACTCATTTATGTAGGTGAATTTTACAGATACTGATGAATTTCATGTGTTCACCTTGATAATAAAACATTAAGCATGATGTGAGTGTAATTATTTCTTTAGACAAGGACAGAAGATCAGGCCAGCTTAAAAAAAGTTGGAAATCATCACAGAAATTCTAATGGTTTCTATTAAAATACCAATAGGAACCATTGGCTTTTACCATTTAAACCACTACAGAATTAGTGTGTTTGGGACATATTCCATTAGGATTTAATGCCCCCACCAATATAACCCAACACACATCAGTAGAGACCCACAGAGACCACTATAATTCCCATTACAACCAATAACATTCCCATGAAAACCATTAAATCCAATAGAATTTCTGTAATGGTTTCTATAGTGTTTTTTTTAGCAGGGCAGTATCATGTGTGAAAGCTTTATCTTGTTTAGCTGTGGGAAGCAGAACTCTATAACTTGTTAACTGGTGGGACTGATATTTTTGTATGTTGAAAAGGATGTGCTTGTGTAACTGGTTGTACTTGTATAATGTAGCAGAGAGTTTTTGAAGTTTCTGTCTTTGATGCATGTTTTTATGTAACAATGTTCATATGTTCTCTAATTAATAAAACAAAATCCACTCTCCTCAACAATAACCCCAATCCAAACACCAACTACTACATGTCACGATACACACACAGGAAATAGGGAAAGTGGATCCAAAAGCAGTATGTCTTTTATTTAGGGTGATCCAAAATCGTAGTCAACCAGGCAGGGGTCAAAATCCAAATAATCAATCCAAACACAAGAACCAAAACGAGAACAAGCGAGAAAACAGACCTCAGAAGTGGTGTGACAATAAACACAAGGACTCCGTAACAAACACTAAACACCCAGGGTACTTATACACAGACAAACGATCATAATGAGTGACAGCTGAGTGCAATGAACAGTGATAAGAACAGACAAGGACTGTGGGAAATGTAGTTCGGAATGTGACTGACACCTGGTGAACAGAGGACCTCTAGTAAACCACAAGGAACACAACCAGACACTGTGGCATGACCCCCCCTCTACGGAGCGGCTACCCAGACGCTCCAAGACAAAAAATGAAAGTTCAGGAGGGAGGTGGAACAATGAAAGATCATGAGGAGAGATGGTGGGCCAGGTCCATGAAGGGGAACAGGAACAGGGGGTGACAAATTAGTAGGCGGCCGGGGCAAAGCAGACAGTCTATCGGGCGGCCACGGTAGAGATGACAGTCCATCGGACGGCCGGGGCTGAGACGACAGTCCATCGGGCGGCCAGGGTGGAGACGACTCCTCGGCCGACCAGAGCGAAGACGACGACCAATCGGCGGCCAGGGCGGACCAGATAGTTCGGGTGGCCATGGTGGAGAAGACTTCTCGGGTGACCAAGGCGGTGGCGACTCTTCAGGCGGACATGGCGGTGAACCCCAAGGCGAAACAGGAACCAACACCGGCACAGGAACCGGAACAGACACAGACACCGGCACAGGAACAGACACCGACTCCGGCACAGGAACAGACACCGGCACAGGAACAGACACCGGCTCAGGCACAGGAACAGGCTCCGGCTCAGGCACAGGAACAGGCTCCGGCTCAGGAACAGACACTGGCTCCGGCTCGGGAACAGACACTGGCTCCGGCTCGGGAACAGACACTGGCTCCGGCCCGGGAACAGACACTGGCTCCGGCTCGGGAACAGACACTGGCTCCGGCCCGGGAACAGACACTGGCTCCGGCTCAGGAACTACGGACACGACAGGTCTGGAAGGTACCTCCAGGATTTGTGCTAGACGTTCGAGGTAGTCAGACAACGTCCTAGCGGCCACGAGAATGGGCATCAGGGGGTCAGGCTCGGCAGGATTGACGCAGTGCTCAGGCTCGGCAGGGCTGACGTGGAACTCAGGTTCGGCAGGGCTGACGTGAAGCTCAGGCTCGGCGGCGGCCATCTTGTCCGGAGACAGTGGATCGGCAGACGTGACGTGAACAGTCTCTGGATCGGCAGACGTGACGTGAACAGTCTCTGGATCGGCAGACGTGACGTGAACAGTCTCGGGATCGGCAGATGTGCCAGGTCGCTGGGGCGGCGCCGGCAGGGTGAGGAACTCAGGCGGGGCTTGCAGGGCGAGCTGTTCGGGGACGACCTCCGAGACGACAGCGGGCTGTTCGGGGACGACCTCCTGGACGACAGCGGGCTGTTCGGGGACGACCTCCTGGATGACAGCGGGCTGCTCGAGACGACCTCCGGGTCTTTGGGGATGCTGGAGGTTTTCCTCCTCCTCCACTGTTTCTGATGGCGATGTGCAGGCTCTGGGCTAGACTGAAACCGCAGCAAACAGAGCTCTGGGGTGGGCGGAATCAGCGGCGGATGGAGCTCTGGGCTGGATATCACAAGCCCAGGGTCGAAGAGGGGCCAGAGTGGAGAATGGTGTCAGGATTCCTCTCGACCACCTCCTCCACTGCGGCCTCCACGGGTCCCGCGAAATCTGACCTACCGGGTCCCCTAAAAAAATTGTCTTCTCTCCCGCTCGGTGGCGGGGGAAGAGACATTAAAAAATATACCGCTGGATCTTGTTTTGACGGAGTCCTTCTGTCAAGATACACACACAGGAAACAGGGAAAGTAGATCCAAAAGCAGTATGTCTTTTATTTAGGGTGATCCAAAATCGTAGTCAACCAGGCAGGGGTCAAAATCCAAATAATCAATCCAAACACAAGAACCAAAACAAGAACAGGTGAGAAAACAGACCTCAGAAGTGGTGTGACAATAAACACAAGGACTCCGTAACAAACACTAAACACGCAGGGTACTTATACACAGACAAATTATCATAATGAGTGACAGCTAGGCGCAACGAACAGTGATGAGAACAGACAAGGACTGTGGGAAATGTAGTTCGGAATGTCATTTTCACATGACTAGTGACGTAATGATACAAGCTCCGAAGCAGTGGTTCATTGCAAGGACCGTAAGATGTAGATAGGAGCTGCACTTGCATGCCCGAGAGGCCTTTAAAAAGATGGCTGCCGAGTGAAATGACTTGCCTTGACTTTGGTTCTACTCAGAGCTGTTCACGTCCTTGGACTCGGAATTATGCATTTCTATGGCAACACCAACAATGCCAAAAATGAATCTGCAGCTTGTTCATTATTGTAATGTTATGTGCTTTGAGACAGATAATTTAAAGGTACACCATGTAGGAATTGTGTTTTCTTTGTTTTCTTCGTCAACCCTGCCATGATTCACTTCTGAAAACTGAAATGCGTGCTAGTGTCTTCCATAGAGGCTGCTTTATAGATTGTTGATGTATGTGACGTGACGTTCTACTGTAAAGCAAGTCGTGATTCTCACAAGATTTGTCGGTGGCGCCCCTCAACCTTGCATTGCTGTTTTTTCCAGTGCCCCCCAGCGCTTTTTTTTATTTATTACTAGCCTACTAATATTATTATTATTATTATTATTATTATTGTATTATTTCTCACGCGGTACTCGCGCTTTCAATGCAGGCATTCGTTGGATCACAGACAAGCCTTAGCACTCACAGATTATCCTGGTGCTCGCTATGTCCCACCTCTCCCGCTATTAATGCACTATACATATAACAATAAACCATCTAAAATTATTTGAATAGTCATACTACTAAAACTACATGTGATAAATTATATTTGCACTTTCACTTTGAGGAGTGCCGTTCCAGCGTGTATGCTTCAGATGATCCAATGCAATCAATCACAGTTCTGATCGCAAGAAAGCATGTCAAAAGTAACTATTCCCGAACTGTAAATGGCTAGTTCATCCAAAAAAATATATATACTGTATGTGTGTGTGTGTGTGTGTGTGTATATATATATATATATATACACTCACCGGCCACTTTATTAGGTACACCTGTCCAACTGCTCCTTAACACTTAATTTCTAAGCAGCCAATCACATGGCGGCAACTCAGTGCATTTAGGCATGTAGACATGGTCAAGACAATCTCCTGCAGTTCAAACCGAGCATCAGTATGGGGAAGAGAGGTGATTTGAGTGACTTTGAACGTGGCATGATTGTTGGTGCCAGAAGGGCTGGTCTGAGTATTTCAGAAACTGCTAATCTACTGGGATTTTCACGCACAACCATCTCTAGGGTTTACAGAGAATGGTCTGAAAAAGAAAAAACATCCAGTGAGCGGCAGTTCTGTGGGCGGAAATGCCTTGTTGATGCCAGAGGTCAGAGGAGAATGGCCAGACTGGTTCGAGCTGATAGAAGGGCAACAGTGACTCAAATAACCACCCGTTACAACCAAGGTGGGCAGAAGAGCATCTCTGAACGCACAGTACGTCGAACTTTGAGGCAGATGGGCTACAGCAGCAGAAGACCACACCGGGTGCCACTCCTTTCAGCTAAGAACAGGAAACTGAGGCTACAATTTGCACAAGCTCATCGAAATTGGACAATAGAAGATTGGAAAAACGTTGCCTGGTCTGATGAGTCTCGATTTCTGCTGCGACATTCGGATGGTAGGGTCAGAACATGAAAGCTACAACATGAAAGCATGGATCCATCCTGCCTTGTATCAACGGTTCAGGCTGGTGGTGGTGGTGTCATGGTGTGGGGAATATTTTCTTGGCACTCTTTGGGCCCCTTGGTACCAATTGAGCATCGTTGCAACGCCACAGCCTACCTGAGTATTGTTGCTGACCATATCCATCCCTTTATGACCACAATGTACCCAACTTCTGATGGCTACTTTCAGCAGGATAATGCGCCATGTCATAAAGCTGGAATCATCTCAGACTGGTTTCTTGAACATGACAATGAGTTCGCTGTACTCAAATGGCCTCCACAGTCACCAGATCTCAATCCAATAGAGCATCTTTGGGATATGGTGGAACGGGAGATTCGCATCATGGATGTGCAGCCGACAAATCTGCGGCAACTGTGTGATGCCATCATGTCAATATGGACCAAACTCCCTGAGGAATGCTTCCAGCACCTTGTTGAATCTATGCCACGAAGAATTGAGGCAGTTCTGAAGGCAAAAGGGGGTCCAACCCGTTACTAGCATGGGGTACCTAATAAAGTGGCCGGTGAGTGTATATATATATATATATATATATATATATATATATATATATATATATATATATATATATATATATATATATATATACACACACACACACACTTGTACTTTCTGGTTCTCAAATCTGATTGGCTAAGAGTCTTTTCCAGCCATGCAATATTCTACCAATATCACCACAGGAATCGTTTCACTGTTTGTATCACTCTACTTGCAGAATTTCTCAGAGCGAGTGTCATGGTGGACGAGCAAACACCATAATTTTACAAATACTTTACGAGTACAACGATTGAAGAAAGATGGATTCTAAAGAGAAACAGTGGTCGGTGGAGAAAGACGATGTAGTCCACCATTGTAATTGTTATGCTTGAAGTTGGCGCAAGCGTTTCTGGGAAAAGCTAAGACGTACGGCGACGTACACAGTGACGTAACGACATCGTTCGCTGGGCTCTCTAGTCAGTGGAAAAACACACAGGTTCTGAGAAGGTTCGCTAGTTGAACCAACTTTGAACCAGCACCAGTTCCGAACCAGTTATTTTTGGTGGAAACGAGGTAACAGTAAGATTGATAAGAGTTTTACTATCCCAAAAGGAATGTGCAGGGAATTGTGACTCTCACTTAATTCTTGCTGAGAAGGAGAAATAAACCCTTACATTCTATATATAACCACTTGAGAAATGTATAAACATGCATCTAATTTTCCCATCTCATGATTTTCCTTTTATGTGGTTTAGTCTATGTACTCTCGTAAACTCTTTTGGGTTAATGTTCAGACTTGCATACTATGGTTAACCAAAATCATGTGTTGGATGTTTAGTCTCTATAAACTCCAATATTCGTTCCCCATTTGTTAATTTGCATTTCATTTTGCTAACTTTGTGACGCATGGGTTATTATAAGAATCTTAAAGATTATTTTTCTTAAACACCCAATGAAATTACATATTCAAATGCCCTGCTATAACACAAAGGGTCGTAAAATCTTCCTCCAAAGGAACAACAACTTATTGGCTCAGGGCCCAGGCCACAATCTGCATGTGCTCAGCCATGTGCTCATGGAGAGAGAGAAAACCTTCAACCAGAGCAGAGTCAAACAAACCACTCAAGTTCATCAACTTTTCTTCATTCAACGCCAAAGAAATTGATTGAGACAAATGGAACCATGAACAACCTTCAGAAACTTTAAGAAATGTTTCACTGCAAAGGCCAAGCAATTATACATTTAATGAGGGGCTCTGAAAATGATAAGCTGATGGTTCTTTTCATAGTTAAAGGTGCTCCATGTAACTTTTTTACCTTAACTGAACAGCTTCGGAGTCAGTGGAATGGTTATATTACTTATTTCGGATTGAATGGTGGTGGTTTCGCACCCCCCTGATGCCCGAAAGCAGAGAAATCCCACTTGCAACTTTGGGCCGGCGTGCCGCCGGCCTCGCCGTCAGGAAGTATCGCGTGATATCAGGTCTCGCGATGTAACAAATTGCTTTACGGCACTGCACACGTACACGCCCCCATTCAAGCACCGGCTAGCTATAAGCAAAGGGCGACAATAGTTTGCGTTATGGCTGAGACTGTAAAAAAGAAGCAGAAAGTGAGATTTTTTTTTGAAAGAGGAAACGGGAGACTGACCGAGCAAGAAGTCAGACTAGAGTAAACATCAGACCGGCATTTTCAGAATGCAGAGAACTGAGAGAAACAGAAGCCTGCAAAACGGATGCTGCTGGCTTTCTTGCTGTTGCACTTGTAAGTATCTTTGGAATAAACTGTGTTTAATTTCAATATAAAACGGTTGACGTACTTTACAGATATGAGTTGAATTACAATGGCCTACGTCAACGCGTCTGATAATAGGCAATAAACATGTTGCACATATCATGATCGAGCTATAAAAAACGTTCTGATGTTTTCTTAGACAAGCAAAGGTAAACCGTCATTCTACCAGATGAACGTACCTGTATAGGCCTTGCTAATATAACAAATTAGCCTATATTTATGTCATGCCCACGAAAGCAGTAGTTGGCCTCGTTCATATCGTTCGTTCCCGGTAAAAAGACTAGTATGCATGACAACACAATAAAAAAATAAAAATCACCATCAGTTGGCAAGAAAATATTGCTTTACTTACCTCGGTAGATATAACTGGTTTTGAAATAGCCGGTTCATGCTCAGCTAGGTTGACAGCTGATCAGCTGGGTTGCTCGTGGAGGGGGGAGGAACAACAGTTCGTTGTTACGACAGTGTGTTTGAAAGCATTTACTACCAGACGCTAGGGAGAGCTTCGTAGAGAAAAAACACTCAGGGCTGCCTGGTGCCCCTTTAAATGGATCTTTCCCATAGGTCTATTTCCAGCTTCCTGTTTCATTCTGTCACTTACAATTTTACCTGTCTATGTATATATGTGTGTTTACTTTAGTTATGTTTGTGATTTAGTTAATACAATTTGTGCGCAATACGTATATTGTATATATACAATTTATTATATATATAAATAGAAAACAAACATTGTACTGATAGATCTCGTTGCAGCTGAACTTGCAACTGGTTATACAGTATCTCATCTCACCATGACTCCCACTGGGGCCCTCTCAAAAACAATAGACTAGGTGACTACATATGCTACCAACCCAGGTTTTTAAGCACTAGGCAACACCATGAGGAAGAAACCAAGCATGAAGTCAACATTGCCTATCTCTGACATGAGCTGTTCACCAGTAAATTACAGCTTGGTTGATCTGACGTAGATGAAATGTATGGTATCATTCAAAGTGGCTTTTACATACAGTGACACAGCAGAATGTACCACAACCTTATTACTCGAATTACTTCTGCTCCCATGAACCAGCTTTCACAAAGTACTCTCCCGTCTCTCTCATTTCTTTTTAATCTCTTCTTGAAGACTTTGATGCTAAAACCAGCCTGGTCAATACTGGTCTCTCTCTCTCATCTTTCATCTCCTGACGTTCAGCACTCAGACGTGTTACTTCTTTTCTCCACACCCACTCATGCCCGTCTCTCTGGTCCTATTCCTTCTGTCTTTTGGCAACTAGGTCATGAGAATGAGAGCAAAAGCAAACGCTAGCAATCGATTAGATGGTGAGAGAAGGGCATGCAGGATGCATGAATTGAATTAAATAATCTGAATGATTATTATTTTCTGTCTTAATGTATTTTAAAAGGAGGATATTAGAGCAGAAAGATGTCATTCACTAACCTAGAAACAGTTTCTACCAATGTTTCTTCCTGAATCCTGTCTGGATTGTTGATGTGCACTGATCAGAATCTATGCAACCATTAATATTAAAGTTTTATCATATAATTTGGTGATGCTTTCAGCTACTAGTTTGCATGTATTCTCAGCTCCATTTTCAGCACAGAAAATGGAAAGAAGTCTGATGATACCATTTGGGCTTATACATTCAGATGTGGTATTAGTCTGTCAGACAAGTCTATGTCTCCTCTGATCTGTTTGTCTGTGGGTTTATTTGTCCCTCACTTCTGCCCTCTCTGCATCTCTCTGTCCTACTGTCTGTTCCCCTGTCTGACACTATTGATCAGCTGACCCACCCACTGACAGCAATCTCTCTCTCTGTTTCTCTCTCTCTGTTATAAATCTCTAAGGTGACAGGTGCAGGATAGCTGTGTGCATAGATAAGGCCTTGTTTGGCTTTTGCTGAGACTGCACAATATGTGATGAATAGAAAGGAGGAAGGAGAGAGGAAAAGGGCACCCACAAGGAGAAATAAAAAAGTCTCGAGGTGAGAATCTGATTAGGTATTGTACGCCTAAAAACTAGACGAAAAATATGCATTGAATTAAATATAACTATTTACCTGACTCTTTGTCAGGATGTAAAAAGAGCAGCCCCAGGCACTATATGACAACACATCAATGACAAAATTATGTATAATATTCAGTATTAGGACCGGTGTCTTAACCTGAAATTTAGATTTTTTGAAATAAGCATTTTTGAGTTTGATTCAGAAATGGAGGTTTAAGCTTAAGGGTCTAGAAATGGAGTGGTGGTGACTCGTGAGAGTAAAGCTATTGGCTGTTTTATTAGACTCTCAGTTATGCGTTAATAGGGGCTTTTGTACCCGATAACTAAATGTTCCCTTAGAACCTTTTTCCCTGTTGCATTCGCACCACCATTTGGAACTCTGAAGTGACATAAGCCATCACTTACTTCCTACAACTCGTGTTGTTGTGCGGGACTTTAATTTTGATGGTGGGCGGACTTTTAATTTGACTGCGCTGAGAACGGCTTAGCCCAGAGACTGAGAACACAGTGCTCACATTCTCTGTCTTCACTAGTTTATGATTTACCAGGTTCCTCCGGTGCGAAAGCCCCTATAGACAAAGATCCTTAACACAAAAATACTGACTATATTCAAAATCCCAACCAGAGAAGAGAGGGATGTGCTTAAGTGTGCTTTAGATTAACATGTTTTTTTTTTATTATATTGTTTATTATTCAAGTCTTAACTATAAGAACTTTATATATTCACTACTTTTTAGAAGTTTGGTATCAGTAAGATTTTTTTATGTGTTTGAAAAAAGTCTCTTGTGTTTACCAAGGCTGAATTTCTGTCTGTACCACTATTGTCAAAGATGATTGACAATTAGCATACAGTTTGGATAGGCAATATGGTTCTGTTCTCACTGCCCATCCATGCAGCCTAGCATGGATAAGAGCAGGGATAGCAGCAGTAAGCGCGGGTCCAGAGCAAAAGTTTGAAGCGAAATTGATGAGCGAAATACGGTTCTTGTGGGAGGGGCAAGTGCTGGCGATTGTCTGTTTTCAAGGTGGCTGATGTTGATTGAGCATTCATCGAGAGAGTTACCGCTCTGTATTTGCTCTGGAGAGCAGAATAGTGCCGTACCACTAGCAGGGTTGCTAACTCTCACGCATCTGGCGTGACAGTCACGCATTCAGCCTCAATCTCACGCTCTCACGCTCGACAAAGAAATCTCACGCTAAATCGAGACATTCTTCTGTGCTGTATTTTTTTTTCCTCATGTGCGCTAATTTCCGAATTACTAAACAAGTTCAGGCTCTTAACTACTGATTGGATCACTGCTGTATCTAATGCCTTTCTCTGATTGTCGATTCGCTGGAAACATTTGTCGTCGTTATGGTGCGTTCACACCGGATATACTTTTTCCTTTTCCATCAAGAACAATAGTTAACTTTATTTACACAGCCTACTACTTTCCCAATACATTCAAAAAGGAACCCAAAATAAACATTTAGTATTTTATAAGTTGATTATATAATTATGAATATTGTACTTATATGGTAGATTCACAATAATTTCCACAAAAAAGGGAGATCAGAGTTTCCCCTCTACTCCTCTGGATGGAAACAAACTTGCTGGTTTTGTGGTTCTGTTTAGAACATTATCATAAATTCGCAAGATATCGTGTGTCCACGTGACTTCAGCTGTCAGTCATGGCCGTAGCCGTTCCGCAACAAATCCGGATCTGGTAGGTATTGAAGGACGGTGGAGCACGGATCCGACACGCAGCAGAGCCGATCCGCAGCCGTTCTGCAGTTGGTGGAAATCCGGGGTTACGCGCGTAAAAAAATTCCTGCGGCGCGAATGAGGCGTAGAGCGCGGCGCGGTAGACGCGAATACGCCTCATTCGCACGTCAAGTTCGCGCGAATGGCGCAAATTAAGCGTCTGGCGCGTTAAGCGCGAATGATTTAGTTAGTGCTATTTGTGCATTCACGCGTTTGATGCGAATTCGCGTCTGCCGCCTGAGTTGAAAAATCTGAACTTCTGCGTCAATTCGCGCCGCGTTAACCAATCAGGAGCCTGCTTGCTGTCACGTGGTGAAGTATCTGGATGCTGGAATGCCTCAATACATTATTTTGTAATATGACAAAATGGAATAAAATGACTATTCTATTCTATTCTGTTCTAATGCAGCAACAAAGAAAATATTTTATCACATAAATATATGAGACATATTCATTTTGTATTGAATGCTTTTTATTCCATTTCTAGATTATATGAAACATTATTATTCTAATGTAAAGACAACCAACATAGTACATAATTATTCTAGACCCGACGGTGTCCGGTCTGTTATATATATTTGACAGATTAGGTTGGTGAGGGCGAGGGTGATCCTCGCTCCGATGCGGGACAATAGGTCATCAAACTGGGCGCGGGACAGGCTGAAGTACCGCTGGAAGCGGCCGTCATCCAGGCGCTGCTCCTGGAGCAAGGAAATGATGAAACTCGACAAACTGAGTTCGCCTCCGAATGTTCTGATGGACCCAAATACAGCGACGATGATCCCTGCGCCGCTGTTCTGCTTTTCAGAGCAAATACAGAGCGGTGACTCTCTCGATAAATGCTCGATCAACATAAAAAAGATGGCCGCCAACAGATTTCGAATCTGATGCACGTAAATTTCGCTTCAAACTTTTGTTTTTACGCGCGTCAGTTTCACTCTTGACACGCGAATTAACACAAAGTGGTCAAGCGTCAAACTACACGCGGTAGACGCGAATTTGACGCGCTATTCGCGTCCGGTGTGAACGCACAGTTACAGTGACGTCCGTGACCGTAATTTACCCTTTTCACACGCGCTCGGCACACATCTTTCTCAAGCAGAGAAAAATCGCGAGTCAAAGAGGACACTGACACCGACAGACAAGACAGAGAAAGGTTATAGGCTACTTTTGATATGGAACAAATTCTCTGCTCTCATATTCTGTCAATATTTTTATGAGATTCAAACAATAAATACAGTTTTTGGTGCTTTTAAATGTGACAGACCGCTGTAGCGCTTCAGCTCAAACGGTATGTGATACAGTACAACTTTTTTTTTTCATCATCAAAACCCATCAAAGCTAGGGTATCTTCTTTTAGGACATCTGTTGCTATGTCGAAGTGGTCTGACAGATTCCCTTCTACTAGTAGGTGACTCTTTGACTTGTTGTAAATTGTGTGTATCGCTCTTACTGTTTTGTCTGGGATCCCATAATGTTTTAGTATGTCAAACATGGTTGATCTCTTGATGGAATCGAATGCCTTCTTGAAATCTACAAAGGTGATGTAATAATCAAGTTTCTTGTCTTGGAAGCCTTCAATTATTCTACGTAGGATGTGGACTTGTTCTGTACATCCTCTCCCCCTTCTAAAGCCAGCTTGATTGGCGCGTAGAATCTTGTTGATCGAGTCTATTATTCGGTGAAGAAAGACTTTGTTGTATACTTTGGCGGTGACCGGCATCAAGCTGATCCCCCTGTAGTTGTTCATTAGGGTGAGGTCTCCTCTCTTGGGTAGTGGTACTATCAGATTCGTGGTGAACTGGTCTGGTGCTTTTTCTTGATCGTATAAATTGTTGCAGATGAGATCAGCAACATAGTCTCCTCCATATGTCAGTGCCTCTGGTGTGATCGAATAATCGCAGCCATGATAGTGAATGGACTTGTGTTGATGTCAAGATCCTGGGCAGCTGGTTCGATTGGCAGGTCGTCAGTGATTATGTTGTTGTTTAACAAGGTTTTAAAGTATTGTTGCCACTCCTTTAGCAGTTCTTGTGACGACTTGATGTCTTTTCTGTCTGCTCTTTTCATCTTGTGTTTGTTTGTTGACTTAGTCTTGCCGCTGATCTCTTTGACTATCTCCCAAGTTGTTCTTAGTTTGTATGCTTTTGCTACTTAAGTCGCTGTAGTTTTTCTTCCAAGTAGTTAATCCTGTCCTGCTCGTATGAATCAAGCAGATCTTGACTGAGCTGTTTCGTGTTCGCGCTCCTTTTTCTCTTCGATTTATTTCGTGCTTTGAGAAGTTTGATAATTTCGCTCGAAACCCAGTTCTTTGTTTTTTTCTGACTAGGCCGCTAGAAAAGTGCTCTTTGCAGCTTCTTCGATGGCTGTTACAAATCTATCGTATTTTGGCTGCATATCATCGCGGTCGTCTTCTCTCCTAAGTACGTTGTAGCGATTTTGGATGGTGACGGTAAATTGTTCTTGTAGCTCCTCATTGTCTTTGAGCTTTCTACAGTCGAACTTGAGGCTCTTGTTCTTGTTTTCTCTTGGCACTCGCAGGTTGATCTTGATCTTTGCGCTTACTATTCTGTGGTCTGACCCAAGATCGATAGTGTCGTACGCTGTCGTACGCTTGCCTTTGACAAGTATGTGATCTAGTAGAGCTCTGTTTTTCCCGTCTTTTGTGTTTCTGTTGGCATCCGGTTGCCACGTCCAGATATTGGATTTTGGATGCGGGAATCTGGGCTGTATTGGCCTTGTGTTTGTTGCTTCACAGAACTCAACTAGTCTACTTCCATTGTCATTTGTTGCCTTGTGCAGAACGTGTTTGGCTATAACTCTTTGATTTGACTGATGACTTATTGTGTGGCGATGTTTCTTGTGCACATTTGATGAGCTGGTTATAGAAGTTGTCTTTCTCTGTCTTTGGTTTTTCTTCTGTTGGGGCATAGGCTACGATGACTGTTGTTAAAAGGTTGCCCGCAAATGTTACCGTCATTATCCGCTCAGACACTTTAGTTGTTGCTGTCAGGGATTTGGCGGCTTTAGTCTGTGTCTTAGTCTGTGCTCTTGTGCGGTTACTATGTTGATTCCTTTCTCTCCGCATCCATGAATAAGCTGATGGAATCGGTCAGATTGTTCGAATGTTGGTGTTGGTGTCTTGGTTGTCTCTCTTTTCTGTCTTTCGTAGAGTGCGGAAGTTGTAGGTGCCAATGATGGTTGGTTTGCGATGGGAAAAATTATGCTGTTCGGTCGTGATGATGGTGCTTGTTTTGTCTTGCTTTGACACTGCATGGTCAAGAGCAGGTGGCTGCCCCTTCATACGCGATGGGATTGCGCAGCAACGTGGCGAAGATGGTTTGTTGCCCGGAATGGGTACTTAATTTGTGACTTTTTAAGTTATTTGTTAAAAACAAGCGTGTTACTAGCCCTGCAAGGAGTGGGTCAGTTTAATGTCATGACCCAGGACATATTTCCACATTATAACATTAAAACGTGCAAATATGTCTATTTTATTGCTGCATGAGGTGAAGCTGAAGAGTGAATGAACACCAGTAAACAAAAGAAAGTTCTAGATGACGCATATGAGATTAATCAGATATTCTAGATACACAACATACATGTAACATTACAAACTTGAATCTGCACAAAAGGACCCAAATGCAACTTGAACTTGAATTCAGTTAAGTGCTTACCAGAAAGTGTTACTTCAGTTATGGGTGTGCTAACAATGCGCTGGCAACTTAAGCATAAAGAATTCATGACATTATAGTGTTCTTATTGTAATGTTATGGTGCTTATTAATTTGACTGTCGCCAAAATCCAATCGTTGTTAACAATATCGGGAATTGCCGTTTGAGCTGATGCTAAAGAATTAAACTGAAGCTCTTTGTTAGCGGGTTAATAAACTCAACTTAACACTTCCTATATGACAGGGATCAGGAACCTTTTTTGACCAAAGAGACGTGTTTTTTTATTTTTTTATTTTTGGTTTATGCATTTTTTCATAAAGAGCCACAGCAACAACAACAAAAAAATAGAATATTATAAAAAGAAAATTATTACACTAATGGCATCCCCATAGTGTCTATCTAACACACTAACAAATATTCACACATAAACATCATGTTTCATTCTGTTTCTGAGGTACGTGGTGTCTGTAGCGGTGTGTGAGGAGTTTGAACAAGTCTGCTGCTTAAGTCTGTCAGAGATGCTGTGTATTGAGGCAGGCAGAGGAGAAGATGGCAGCTTAAAAACACATCTTAATAACAGACCAGAATCCTGCAAAGTAAAGGGCACTTACAGAGATGACTCGCCACTTTCCACACACTGGGAGACAGTGGGAGATGTGTTTATTGTCATAAACCTTGTCATAAACCACACAGTGTGTGTGTGTGTGTGTGCATGTGGAAGCGAGGATGTGCGTCAACAGATGGTTGGGCTAATTGATCTATCATTACGACAGCTTACACACCTCTGCCGCTCGGTCATCTCCTTCGTTCTCTCACTCCATTCATGTTTGTGCTTCAGCACATTTCCAGTTAATACCTGTTATTATTGCACAGCTGAGCCCTCAGAATACTGGTGAGCGAATCCACTGCTTTTGACTGAAGGGTACAAAATGACTGAAAGGTTGCAGGGATTTTGTGTTCATGTGTATTTTAAATGCTTGTGCAGGGAACTACACTAACCTTTTCCACTGGTGGCACTTGCGCTACTAACTTTTTCAGTTACTGGCGCAAAACATGATTTGGTCGCACAAATTATTTATAGTAAGCCGCTCTGGATAATAATGAACAATAATGAAACTGTATTACATACAGATGTGCTTTTTATTTTACTTGCCATCTTTTAAACCACATGCCTTCTTGTTTTCTTTAAAATTGGTTGGTTCACAAAATTCACGGTTCGATTCGATACAGTGATTTCACGGTTCCGTACGTTTTCGATACAGCAAAAATAAAGAAATGCCAGAGAAATGTCCTGTTTATTAAAAGAAAAAATATTTTTAAATAAGTGTGAGTTTTCCTACATCTTAAAACTTTTAGTTTTATAAATGGGGTCATCTTTGAAGTATGAACAAATAATGTTTTGGTCATCATCACATTAAAAATAACATTTAAATACGATAATATTTGAGTTTTGAAGTGCTGGAAAAAGATGTGTGATGTAGACCTACCTGAAAGCATTTTACTATTTCTGCCAAACTTCCATGGTTACAGTTAGTGTGTTAGGCTACTATATTAAATCCATGGTGAATGTTGCTGATCTGTGAACTTAAAGCCTATAATTAGTTCATTCATGGCATAATGTTTCTTTTGGTTTCCACGTCAGCGCTGTTTGATCCGTTAATAACAGAGACATGTGAATGCCTCTCACTAGATCTCGCAGTGATGTTATTACTTCAGTGGCGAATTCAAATGCTTTCTTTACTGGATCTCTTAGCGCTGTGCTGTGTGCTTGATGAAGATCGGCTCGCGCTGCACTGACATTGATGGTCCAAACTGATAAACGGTCTGTGAAGCCCAAAATATAGCGCAGTTTCGTTCCGCTTTCATTACGTTTGCCATTTGATGTTGTGCAACGGTCTGGTGGTCGCGCCAGCGCGGATTTTGGTCGGCAAGAAAAATGGTCCAACGAATCGTTTGTATGCGTACCGAACCGAAAGCCTCGCACCGAGCGGATCAATACGAATACGTGTATCGTTACACACCCCTAAAATTGGTTGAAGAAACAATACAATACAGTGGGGAATAGGGTTGGGTACCGAAACTCGGTTCCAATAGGGAACCGGTTCCGACGTAAACGGTAGTAACCAGACCGAATAAGAACGAAAATTTCGGTGCCTGATTTCGGTGCCTGTAAAACATCTCGCGGCACGAATGATCCAATACAATAAAACATCTCCAGTTAACCAGCAGAGCATTCATTTCGTTCGTTTGTTAAAGGAGTCATAATGTGCAATTTTCACTTTTCCATGAGAATCAATGCATGTTATGATTGACTAACGATTATACATTGGCCGGGATGCCGATATTCAAAAGTGAAGCGTTTGTTTACCCCAGGGTTCTTAAACTAGCCAACGTGCACGCGCACTCAAATACGAGATTTCAATTTCTCCCCCGACTTGACGTCATGACGGGGCAGGATATACCATATATGGACACCGCAGAGGAGGCCCGCCCTGCCCCTCTCCC
Source organism: Semotilus atromaculatus (assembly GCA_031834385.1). Lineage (NCBI taxonomy): Eukaryota > Metazoa > Chordata > Actinopteri > Cypriniformes > Leuciscidae > Semotilus > Semotilus atromaculatus. The sequence goes on along the minus strand of JAULUF010000009.1, from coordinate 15,637,029 downwards.
CATCATATTCAGTCAAGAAAGATGCAGAAACGTAGTGCTGCACACGTGAGTTGCTCTGTGGTTGACTGTCATAATACACATTCTAATGTTTTTTCTTTACCCAAAACTGACCAAACTACAAGGGACCAGTGGATGAAATTTATTTTTAATGACGCTGTTCCAACAACCATCTCAACTTGCTCAACGTTAGGTGTCTGCGCTAAACATTTCACAAAAGAATCTTTTACAAATTTGGGGCAATATCAGGCGAAGTTGGCATCGAAGCTACGTTTGGACAACATATCATTGTATTGTTTTTTTATATAATAGATAAGGATAGATAAATTTAAGAAATAGTCAAGAAATAATAAACATAAAGAAAAACATAACGTTACATGTCTGTAGATTAAAATTATTGAATGTCTAAAAAACCACAACGTCAAAAAAGGCAAAAACAACACATTATAGCAAACGTTAATCTCTATAACCACTGTAAGCTGAAAAAAAAGTAGACTACATCTCCGTTAATGTAATCTACATTAAATTAAAGCTAAACTTATGTGGGAGAAAATAGCAACAAACGTTTTAGCTCGTTACTGATGTTAATGTATGTCTCAGTCAAAAAAATGGTCTTTACCATTCAGATGTAGACGTCCTTCCATTGACTGTTGTTCATCTTCCGTTTCCAGCTCTGGTTCAGAGTCTGGCTCAAACATATACGGTTGAATCCCGTAGGTCGCGGCCAGGTCGGGTTCATTAACAACTTGCGCCATGATCTCTTTTTGGAATGATATGCTGAAGTTACCTGCGGTGTCAAGCCCCCTCCTTCCTGCCACCAATCAACGCGCCCCTCATTTGCATTATTAAAATGACCGTCCACGACAGCCAAAACCTCGCATCAGATCTCGCGAGACAATAATGCATTCAGAAATAAGGGTCAAACGAGCTCTGTGTTTATTTTTTTTCCCAATTTTTCTTTTTTAGAAGGGCATGAAATGACTATAGTAGAGCGTGGGTATCAAATTTAATACTACATTATGACTCCTTTAAATAAGAGACAATCTAGCGCTGACATGTGTTTTTTAAATCAAGTGATCAAAGTGCTCTTTGCCTCTGCGATCAGTGGCACGGATGGCTCGCGCACACTGTCTTAACTCAGACGTGCGCTTCAATCCGTTGCGGAGAGACTCTCGTTCCGGTGAAATCGGAAAAAATATAAATCACAAAATATAATGCACAAAAACGTGTCCCTGCTTGATATACAACCATTGATGAGCATAATCGGTTTTGATGAGAACAAAAAAAAGAACACAAAACTGTACGAATGCGGAACTCAGATCCTCTGACACGCTTGACGAAAGTTCAAGTTCAGCTGTGTTTATTGTGCAATTTATATGCAAAAATTAGATTTTACGTGCATATGATAGGCTACGAGGTTTTCGCGTGCATTTGATACGCACTTCATTGCGTGTAATACACACGCATCCCACACCACTGATTCTACCCAAAGCCAAACGTATTGTAGCGTTTCGCTACTAAAAAGTAAACAGACGGATTCTTCCTCCTTTTAAGGATTTATTCAAGAACTGCAGGGTTACTGTTATGGCCGTAACCCACGCCGTACAACATGAAGGGAGACATATAACGTGCTGTATGCTGTTAAACTCACTCTGACTTCCCGCTTCCAGCTCTCTCACTCGCTCCAGTCACTTGACCCCGCTAAAACCCCGCCCCTTAAAGAACCAGGGACTAAAACAGATAGAACCACTTATGATTCGATTAACACTGTCGAACAACATAACACTAGTATCTTCCATTTGTACTAACATTACAGTATTATAGGCCTACACACGCACACCACACCACTACTAAACATACTAACCAACCCATGCGTATCCTATGCACGTAAAAACTAATTTCCGCTTAAAAATTACACGATAAACACACTGCTTGCTATAGAGACGATCTAGAAGTGTTGCGATCTATCGGGTTGCGACATCACAGACGATGATAAAAGCAGCCGTTCCTCTTCGGGTAAGTCTAGTAGGCCTATTTTAATGCCAACTGCAAATCTTGCATATCAAGTAGGCTAGGCTAGCAAACACCGTTGCCATTCAACAGCGAGTGACAACATATGCAAAATGTTTTAACAAAGTTCCAACCCTTCTTTATACGAGGCTACTGTGTGTGTTAAATTTCTGCTCAGTGTCAGATATTTCTCTGCTTAACGTAGTTATAATAGGCCTATGTGAAGACAAAATGTTGATCTTAAGTATTTTACATCAGTAGCCTATCAAACGGCGCAATTTTTAATTTAATCAGAAATCAGAAAATCTTTAAATATTTAAGTTAATATTGTGTCCAGTTTGGCCCTGTAAATAAAAGTTTTGTTTTTTTTGACAAAGTGTGTGTGGTTTCGTTTTCTTAAGTACCGTTTCAAGAACCGTTTAAGCACCGGAACCGTTTAAAAAATACCGAGTAGGTACTGGTATCGGATAAAACCCAACCGATACCCAACCCTAGTGGGGAACTGGTACTACGGGGACAGTTTTTATATGTAGTGGCACGTCAATGTGGGCACGCTTTTTACATTTATGTCGCTGCGTGTGGGGAGAGAGTTGACGGCTCGTTGGTCGTGTTTATGTGTAGGCGCGCTCATTTTGCTATGGGCACGTGAACTACACTCATTACACATCCCGCCTGAACTCCATCCCGAAGTGCGTACTTCGTAGTGGGCACGTGATCTACATTCACAGCTTGAGCTGGGGAAGCAGTTATTCTGGGAACAGTGTTTGTGTGAGGGCGCGCGCACTTCATAGCCTAAAACATAAGGTAACGTTAGGTACAAAAATAATCAGTGATACATTTGCGACCCATTAAAAATTATGGTCGCAATGGCATTTCAAAAGGTCGCATATGCGACCATTTTGGTCGCAGTGTAGTTCCCTGTTGTGTGTGTTTGCTTGAGTGTGAAGCAAGACATTCTCCCTTTTTTAGAGGACTTGATGGTACAAGAGAGCATTTATTTGAATCAGGAAAGCCTATCCATACTGCAATAAAACAAGCTCCTCTCTCTCTCTCTCTCTCTCTCTCTCTCTCTCTCTCTGTGTGTGTGTTTCTCAGAGAAGTGGAAGGTGATTTGGAGGTGGTTTGGGAGGCAGCGACCAGAGAGAGTCAGCGCTTGAGAGAGGTGGTGTTGAGGAGCAGTACACTAAGTCCAGCCACCATGGCTCCAGCCCTACGGAGCACTTCCGGCAAGTCTCCTGCCAGGATCCCCCGTATAGAAGATCATTTGTCCTGCTCACTGCCCCCTCCCTTCACCTCCAGACAGAGTCGTCTGCCACATCCTTTACAGTGCAGCCCCATGTATGACTCCGATTCTGACCAGCACCAGAATCCGTCATCTGATGAGAGTGACAAGAGCGGACAGGATTCCTAATAATTCCATATTCTCCTTAATAAGTGTTTTGAGTTCATGAATTCATTTTCATGGTTTACCTGAATGCGGAATGTGTTTTCATTTCAAATACATATGACCCTTAAATACACAACCATTCTTTCTGTTAACTTTGATAAATGTGCTTTGATGTTTTTTTCCCAGAATATATGTGTATCACAGTGTTCTCAATTGTTAATAATGATTATCCTGTAGATAGAGCGTTGGATGGACAGGAAATTCTGTTACACAAGCCATTTGATGAAGGATTGAGCAACAGAAATCTCATTCTCTCTCAAGGAAAAAGGCTTTGCACAAAAGTTTGCACTGTCTAAGTTTGTCCCTCATCATTTTCTATAATAAGGACAAAGTACAGTATACAATAATATAATTAGCATCTCTGTTTGTTGATTTTTTTTTTCTCTTTACCCGCAGTGAGTTCACGTCTCTGCTGTTCCAAATTACTAAAACAGTAAATTTTTCTTGAGGGAAACAGTAACTCCATTTGATTATGCATAATATACTGCCTCATCAGTAAACATGTCAAGGTTATCTTAAAGTCACCATGAAATCAAAATTGACATTGGAATATTGAAGTTTATTGTTATTATTATAAATTATTTATCTGTGCACATAACTTTTTTAAATTCATGTGCCCCTACCATTGACGCAATTTTCCTGCTTTCCGTCTTTTAACTTATTCTGTAGGGGCGCTATTACGCAACTTCTGAAAGAGTACAGAATATCTGGATCAAAACGCATGCAAAAAAGAAGCAAAAGAAACAAGTGATAAAAGCTTTACTTAGGGCGGTGGTATTTATGGTGGACCCCGGATTGGTTCCATCCGAACCAATTGATAATTGCGCCATTTGACTGATTCTAGAGATTAAAGTGAGCAGAACGTCAAAACAATAGACCACAAGCGCTCAGAGTTGTTTATGGTAATGATCTTTCGGCGCTACATTCTCTAATATTTTTATCTAGAGCCTAACGCGCTTCATTCAAGCCCTTTCCAAACCATGCACGTTCTCTCTCCTGCTAAAGACTTAAAGCACCAAATTAAGAGCTGCAGAAGGCACTGTTATTTGAACAACAAGAATGCAGTAAATACAATTATTTTTATCTGTCATACAAGTTAAGTGTGAGCTTTTACACATTTCTGTTTTTTCCCCATACATTTAGCGTTATTTAAAGCATTTCATAATAAATTATAAGAAAATTATTTAGAGATGGCAAGGGAAGGCAAAAAACTTTGAAATTACTTGTTAACTTTGTTTTGTGCTCATGATGAGAGTTTTCATTATTAGATTGTTTGTTTTAGTTGTTTATTACTTTGAGCAAAATATAAAAATGTTCCATATGTTTCTTCTTACGTGTCTGATGGCCCTCTATGTACAATACTTATAGGTGTTTAAATGTAAAAATAAATAAATTATAGCCTGATAAAACATCTGATCTTACCTGTTTAGATTCATATCCAGTTGGGAGAAATATTTACTATTTTTTGTCAATATTGGTAAAAATTCTTAGACATCACTGCTTTGGCTCGTGGGATTTTTGGCCCATATGTAAACACTCCAAATGATCTCAGACCCCTTAAAAGCAAAGCGAATGGAATAGTTCGCTAAAGATGTCCATTGTGAACACAAATCATTGATTTTTCCATTTGCAAATTCCAGTGTAGTTTGTTCATCAGATGCTTCTGTACAAATCATCTGTTCATCATGGCTGCTTCTGGCAGATCTCTACAAATTATTTGTTCACAACATATACTTGTTTATTGTAATTTCAACCACTTCCAAACTGTGTAAGAGAGACGCGGCTGCGTGCCTTGCCAGTTAAAAATGTTTTGACCTAAAGCGCATACACAGAAATTCAGCTGTCACAGCGCGTATACTAAACTAAATTCTCTTTAGAGTCTTATTGCTTTTAGTGTCAAAAGCACACAAGGTTCACATAAACATTTGGTTTTGTCTTACGTGAATGTAAACATCTGGGAAATAAATCATGTATGTGTAACGTCCTGAATGTGCAAGCAACGTTTTAGCTGATATTGATGTATTTAGTGAAATAAAACACATGGGATGATAGTGTTGTTGATTTACCTTGGATACACTGAGCCTGCATTGTATTCGCGCATATCGCGTGGAATCAGCGCAACAAATTTTGAAATCCACTGTCTCCTCAAAAGAGTCCGTTTGCAAGCAGCAGAAAGACAGCTTATGTGACAAACACTCACAGTAAACCTGTATTGTTCACTCAACTGCGCATAATAGCACCGAATTAATAAAAAACACATCATATTGACCCACGTTCTGTTTTCTATCATGCGACGTGCACGTTTGCGATGACGTAAGATGCACGCTAACGCAGGGTTCGATAGAATCAAGTTGAGTGTGAAACCAGACCAACGCTGCGGGGGGCGCCGGGAACAATCGCGCTCGGGCTCGGACCGCAGCAAACGAGCCCAGTGGAAAAGCCATCTAATAGACCATTTACGCAAAAACCGGAAATACGTCAAGGAAGCGTAAACCCAGTTCCGGTGTAAGCTTTGTTGACGGAGAAATGGCAGCTGAAAATCTGTTACTGCGCCCAAACAACATAATTACTGCTATCAAAGATATCAACCTCAAATTTGGAACACAACTTATTTAGATTTATGGCTTTTATTTTATAGACGTTTTAGATTTAAACTTGTTTCATAAAATATATATTTTATATAAAATAGTGTTCATAAACTTATAACTGTGCTCCCAAGTTAAACCAAATGTATGATCGTTTTTTGACAGACATTTTTGTCCTCTATGTACCTGTGTAACTTTTTTTTAATTGATGCACAAGGGTTAAGTTGTTCAGTTAGAAATGTATTTATCTATTAACGGGAAACATAGTTGACTAGCGTTAACTTACTAAACATTATGAACAATCTTACCTGCAGGTGGGTGTGTCACGTAGTCGTGATCCATCCTTACTGCCTTAGCCACCATGGTGCTATCTTCACAGCATAGCTGGATACTAGACTGACGTTTGGTGGTTCTGTCATATACTGACTCCCTTCTCAAAGGAGCAGTAAAATTGTTCCAAGGAAATAGGCTCGGGACAAAACCACTCTTCAGGCGACGAACGACGCAGCCACCAACGTAATCATCGGGAGCGAAGTGCCGGCTGCAGACATAGGTGCTACCTCTTTTTACATCAAAACTGTTCCCTTCCTCTCTTCGGATCGCATGTATCCATTTGGGTTTAAGGTTTGGATCCACGGGAAAAGAATGAAACGAAAGGTAGGGCTGTTTTTGGGTGGAAGACGAACAGCCTGGAACACAACAGAAACTGCGACTCTTCGACTCTGCCATTTTTCGTATCTGCCGCTACGATAACAGGAAGTTCTAATACACTTCATTGACGTATTTCCGGTCGAAAAATGCGGAAGTGCGTAAAAGGTCTATAGAATGCTGTCATGCGGACCCGGGTTCGCACTGGGGAACCAAACCCGAGACTACCTGGAGGAGGTGGTTTGAGTTCGGTTGCACTTGAACCGTGCCGCGTTTCGTGTAAATGTGAAAGCAACTCTGTGCACACTTGTTTAGGAAGTAAAGTAACCTGCGCATTTAGCTGATTATTATGTATTTAGTTAAATAAAACACATGGGATGATGGAGTTGATGATTTACCTTGGATATGAGCGAGAGTGTACAGAGTCCCTAAAGGGACGTGGTGATGCAAAAAAATTTAGGATGGGAGACATTTTTTTCCAAATCTTTTGCGTTCCCTCGCAAAACTTTTGCGTTTCCCCAAGAAACTTTGTGTTCCCCCGCAAAGATATTTGCGTTCCCACGTTCCAAAATCATTGTGTTGCCTTTCAATTAAAAGATTTTGTTATGGGTGTGCTTGTTGTTCATTTGTCTTAAAAGTATCATAAGATTTGTTTTTCAGCATTTAGCTGTTCATAGTGCTGTTGATATCAGTCAAAAATCTTAATCATCAGCAAATCAGGTATAGGCTAAATAAGATATCCAAAGATGTTTCCAATTATTTATTTTAAAAAAAAAGAAAAGAAATAAAGCCTAATTCCAAAAGGATATAGGCTATTAATGCTTGAAATCTATAAAGAAATCTGTAGTAGAGGCAAAGGCTGACCTTCAAATAGGGGATATCGTGGGACAGGTACAGCATGGAAGAGGGGGTTTTGGGCTCAGGTTAGCTCCTCCTAAATGGCACAAGGCAGGCCCAGCTCAAAGGAGGAAGCTGGTAGTCAACGAGGTGCGAAAGCAGGAGGAGAGGATGAGGAGTATAAAGGCCATTTCCCAGGCCAAGCAGGGAGAGTGGATGAGATGGGAGAGTGTGGAACAACGCAAAATGGGCTGGCAAGACCTTTGGTCAATGGAAGAGAGTAGGATCAGTTTCCTTATTAGGTCAACATATGATGTTCTCCCATCACCGCAGAACCTAAACCTCTGGGTAGGAGAGGATCCCTCTTGTCCTTTGTGTTCATCACCTGCCACATTAAGGCACATTTTGACAGGATGTAAGGTGGCTCTTAGCCAAGGTCGGTTTACTTGGCGCCATGACCAAGTACTGAGATGTTTGGCTTTAGCATTGGAAGGCAAGCGTAGTATGACCAATAAGTTGCCGCATGTTCTAGCAAAACATTACACGCAGAAGACAACATTCCTCCGCCCAGGCGAGCAACCACCAAGAAAAGGTGTTAACACCAATTCTCGGCCAGGACAACTGGAAGCTGCTAGGGACTGGAAGATGCTGGCTGATCTTGATCAACGGCTTATTTTTCCACCTGAGATTGCCACCACTAACCTACGACCAGACATTGTTTTGTGGTCTGGATCAGCACGCATTGTTCAACTGATAGAGTTGACAGTGCCATGGGAGGATGCTGTAGATGAGGCATATGAGAGGAAGAAACTGCGGTATGCTCATTTGGCCACTGAAGCAGAACAGCGAGGATGGAGAGTCCAGGTTTATCCAGTGGAAGTGGGTTGTCGAGGTTTTGTGGCACACTCTACAACCCGGTTCCTCAGGGACGTCGGATTCAGCGGCCAAGAGTTGTGTCGCACAGTAAAGAACTTATCTGAAGCAGCAGAAAGGAGCAGCAACTGGCTGTGGTTGAGACGGAAAGATTCTAGCTGGCAAGGTACAGGCCGCCACGCTACGGTTTCGTAGAATTCTTGAAAAACTTGAAGAGTCTGTTGGTTTATTTGTATAGGTTGTATAGTATAGGTTGTATAGTATACTATACAATTTGTATAGGTTGTATAGTATAGAATGACGGGTGGTTGGGTAGATATTGTGTTTTGCGTTAGGTGGTATGCCATACGGAACCGTTGCCACTGTAACTGCTTTAACGCACCAGTGGGGCTCGACAGCCTTAATCAATCGGGTTGGCGCGTATGGTTGGGTTGCGGAGAGATAGTGAGATTGTGGTTAGGTCTCAGCAGCAGGAGGGATGTAGAGGTCAGTAAGCTGGGCTGAGTTGAGTGGGGGACGGAGGGGGGTGACTCTGGGACGCCAGAGTCACTGTCGAGCCCTCTTGAGGTGTCGTGGGCTAGTCGACGAAACACTGAGGACAGAAGGTGCCCACTTGAAGACCCTAGAGATGTCCCCTACTCGGCTCAATCCAGACGGTTGTCGTGTTGGTCCACTAGGGAGACCACACTGTAGTTGCAGCCGTCGTGTGTGCTGACGCACCAAGTACACTGCAGCCGTTAACGCCGGACAGAAGGGGAGTCACACCCTCATATGGAAAGAAGCGTAAATGGATGGAGAAGCATAGTTTACTGTAAAGCTACGTCTTAGTGTTGCTTATCTTGGCGAAAGCCGAGTACAAATCAGCATGAAGTTTTAACATCTACTCTCGTGTAATGGAAATCTTGCTCCACACTCTAGTTGAGGTGGGACGAATAATTTATAAAACAATACAATGCAATAGCAAACATATCAGTATAGGCTACCCTAGTTGCACTGATGCAGATTGTTTGCTTTTTTTCTGTATACCAAAATAAGCATTTCGGTTCTTGAACAGCTAAGAGTCAGTTTAATTAACTCTAGTATATTCAGTTTATGTTAAACTCGTGCGAGAGCGATTCAAAAGCATACAGGACTGTATATGTTCTCTAATACAGCGACCGGTCTGTGCAGCGCTTTAAAGAGCCCCAATCATGGATTTTTGAAAATGACTGTTCATGTAGTGTGTAATAGCTCTAAGTGAATGAAAACATCCTGCAAAGTTTTATATCTGAAAGTGCACCGTATATAAAGTTATTGTCTTTCAAAAGTGAGAGTCGACTCTGAGTTTACGAAATTAATTGTTTTTGAAACGAGTCATTAGCCGTTTCGTAGTGATGTAGAAATGAAACATTAGCATATTGGCCGCGTCCAGTTATTGTGCGCGCAGACGCAAGTGTAAACTTGGAAGTGTTGAACACATTCAATACTTAAGCTGAATAGCATCATGTCGAGAAGACGCTGTGTTCTACAATGCAAAGATAGTACAGCCACTTTGTTTTTACTGCCCAGGGACGAGCATGTGAAGGATAAGTGGTAAAGTTCATATTTGCAACGATATCACAACAGTATCCCGATTGTGTTGTGTTCTCATCATTTTAATTAAGAATCCTTCACAAACATAAATGAATTCAACTGTGGATTCGCAAGCCGATTGTTCCTGAAGGAGGGCTCAGTACCCAGTGTATATGGATCAGCTTCGTCCTCCTCTAAATCACAACCTGTTAGTATTATTAATAATGTTTGCTGTTATATGTTTTCTGTAGCATGCGGAATACGTATTTTGTTGTGTGTGTTGTGTACGCTCCGCGCAGCTTCTAGGTCTCCATCTAACAGCAACGTGTTCGCTCTCAATTGTTTAGAAATGTCAAATGTTTGTCGTTGTTATTACTTGGTGTAGCTACTACTGCAGTGCTTTATGAATATGCTTCTGCGTTGGGCTAACGCGTGTTTACCACCGAGCTGTGGGCTTATTCTTCTTCTTCTTTCTGAGTTTTATGGCGGTTGGCAAAGAGCTGTGGGCTATGGTCGACTCGCTAACATAAACTGTGTCATTTGACCAATCACCGCAGATTTGCGTCACGCAAAGGAGGTGTTTGGGAAAAAGAATCATTAAACGAATAATTTGAGAGTCGTTGAGCAAACCAGGTAAAAATAAATGCATATTATAAGACAATTAAAATGTTTTTTTGTCCTTGCATGCATGTGAAACTGTTTTTGGGAACTCTCAAAACAAAAATAGGAACATTTCAAATGCCATGATAGGGGCTCTTTAAGTCGAATCAAGTCGTGATCAACCTGAAGTGGGTGTAAAGCCGCCTTTCCACTGCACACGACATTCCCATACGATTGTGCATTTCGCCCTCTAGTGTCAGTTGCACGGAACTTTGAACTTGGTCGTGAAGCAACCATGGAAGCAACCGTTACCCTCAGCTATTCACAAAGGTAAAACTAATGATTTTAGTGAATGTAATGCATGCATGAATATATCCACACAAAACAATTGACCCTCAATACATCAATAAAAACATAGCAGTTTTTTAGAGCTAATATTGATTTAATAACCGACATTTTACACAAATAGCGTTTACAGAATAACATAAAAGAGTTAAAATATTGGTAATTCTAGCCTCGCGTTCATAGTTTTGATTAGAATACATCACATCCGTTCGGCCGGTTGCATACGGTCTATTCGCAGAAGTTCAGATATTTCAACGGATCCAAAGCTCAAATCGGATCCGAAATTTCCGCATACGCATATGATCGGAACTCCCCGCAGCTCCCGTACAACTCTCCGATGGAAATGAATGACTTCCGGTCCGACGGCTGTCGTTTGTCGTCTGCAGTGGAAAGGCGGCTTAACTTGAAGGGGCGTAACTTGTATGCTGCGTCCCAATTCGCATACTATCGGATCCGTCCTAAATAGTATTCGAAAGTAGAATTAGTACGTCCCAAATCGTAGTATGTTGAAATGAGTGTTCCAAAGATACCCGGATGGTCTACTATTTCCGGTCAGACATTCAAATTAAATTCAAATTGCAAACACATGAGGAGAGTCTCCGCATAAAGACCCACGACGGGCAGATGAAAGAGCTATTACACTTCTCTCAGAAATGGTAGGAAATTAAATTAGATTGAATGGAGGATTTTAACTGTGACAAGATGATTGACAGGGCAGTTTACGGTGACAGGGTGCACGCGACAGAGCTGTCCGTTAAAGATGGCGGAGTAGTATGTCCCAAAGCTTGCCTACTCTTTTGCTACACACTCAAAAGTATGTACTTTTTCTTCACAAAAAGAGTACATACTTTTAGGGCGTAGTATAAGTAGGCGAATCGGGACGCAGCCGTAGTCTTGCAGGCTGCACAGCAGACAGATTCTATTGGCAGTAGCCTACGGTTCGCTAAAACCACCAATCTGAACTCAAACCACTCTTGGCTCACTTGATTTTTTTCGTTCGCGAATCCCAATGTAGTTTGTTTGGTCATTATATGTGTAATGCCTCCGTACAAATCGGCTGTTCATCATGGCTGCTTCTTCTGGCAGATTTCTACAAATTATAAATTCAAAACGTACACTTGTTTATTGTTATTTTAAGCGCTTCCAGACGCGACCGAGCGCCTTGCCAGTTTGGTTTTACTACCGCACACACAAAGCACGTGCACTGAAACCAGCTGTCACAGCGCGAGTACTAAACTCATAGGCCGAGGGGTGGGACATGTCCTACCACTTTTTGCCAGGTTCGATTGTGTCCCCACCACTTTTTAAACATCTCGCGGCACGGATGTACCAATACAAATAAATAAAACATCACTATAGTTAACTCTAGCAGAGCATTCATTTCATTCGTTTGTTAAATAAGAGGCGATCTGAAATGTGTTGTTTTTTAAATTAAGTGACCAAAGTGCTAGTTGCTGCTGCTATCAGTGGTGCGGATACTGTGTTCTGTTGTGGCTCAGTCACTTAAACAGGTGGTTCTGTAAACGTCTGGGGGAAAAAATTGTGTGTGCCCTTGTGAAAAAAACCTTTACCAAATATATTTAAAATAGCCTACATTTATTTCATAAGTAGGCCCACTAACATAAGCAATATATCGCTTGAGACTAACATTATTGTAACGGCTGGACAAAAAAACAGAACCTGAATAAAACAATATTTGACTGGCTGGAGAATGACATAAAAAATAGTCAAAACACTCTGGCAGAGAAAGCAGATAAAGAAGGGATCTAAATAGTGTGAGAAATCAAACAAGAGGGGAATCAGGTGAGAGAGGTGTGTAAGAGGCGAGCACTAATTATAATGCTGCACAGCTGTGGTTGCCCAGGAAACAGAGTGTGGGGAAATAAGAAACAGGTGAGAGAAAGGTGCGCAGTAGCGCAGATTACAAATGCAGCACAGCTGTGGTGCTGTGGAGATATACAGGGAAACATAACCAAGAGACAGAGCTTGGTCCACACTCCAATGTGGCGATTATGCACCTTAATGTTGGTGCTACCCGCTATAAAATCGAAGAAGAAGAAGAAAAGACAGAGCAGGAGGAGCAATGATCAAAGTCCTGACAATTATAATTAATTAATTCATCTATATTTGGAGTACTTCTTTTTTTGCACAATGCTCATTTCTTAATATTACGCCTAAAATGTGTTTTAATTTCACCATTAGTTGGTATAATATGATCACTGTATAATATCAGTCTTTAAATGCAAGATACTTAAAGTGTACCTAAAATATACTTGCAATAGTTTCACTTTAGCACACTCAAATATTAGGTAGCTACTTAAAGGTGCTATATGTAACTTTTCTACTAAAATTAATCCTTTTTTTATTGCCTGTGTGTGAAGGGGTTGTAATCACACATTACAATGATCCACTTGTCAGGTTTTGCTATATTACCTCTGAAGGCCAGTATTCCTATTTCTATATGAAGGCTCCGGGTCGGATTTACCGCGAAATCCATCGGATGTGACGTACATGCGCGCTCCCGAGCCTCTCTCCTTTTATATACAGTCTATTGTAGACGGTCAGGGAGTTACGTCTGGTCAAAGGCGCATGTTTTTCGCCTTTCAATCTTTGATCAATATTCCCAAGACTCTAATCGTTCGTAGTGCAGGACGGGACCTTTCGAACGAGCCCACCCTTGAGGTCCAACTCGCCCGGGTCCCCGAGTAATAGCCGTTCGAAATCGGGGGTCCCAGCCAGGCTTGTGCAAAATTCAGAATTTCAGAATTGGCCTGCATTCAATTCATAAATTTGAATTGAATTGACTCCGCCCCACAGGAAGTTGAATTGGAATTGGAATGACAGGAAGTGGAATTAAATTCGTGGCAATTCAAAGAAATTCCACACAGTCACACAACAGAAGGAATGTGATGAATCTCACATTAAGGTTTAGTAAGGTTACTTTGGAAATGTAATTGCTTACTGTTATTAGTTACCCATTATAAATGTGGTTTGGGTTAATTTATTTGGATTACTTTATCAGTGCAAAGCAATTTCCTTTTGATTTGATTAGTAACTATTGAATTACACATTTGACCTCAGTAATACAAATAAATACAATTACATTAATTTTGTAATTTAATAACATAATTGCATTACTCGTGACTAATCACTCCTCAACCCTGCATGCATTTTGTTCTAAAATATAGATAATGATAAAATTCTTGAAATAAATTACCCCCTCGATGTTGTTTAATTAGTTTTGTTCCAATTTTCATTTAAAAGTAATCAAATAACACAAAGTAATGCAATCATTAGTTTGTATAATGCAATCATATCTGACATAACACTTCATTTAAAATATGTATATGAATTTCTTTGAATTTTTATTGTATTGCAATTCTGCTTCCTTTAATTAAAATTCAAATTGTAATTCTAGATCCTGTTTTTGACATCAATTTTAAATTCAATTCAAATTCAAGAATTGAATTGGAATTAAGGAGTCATTCTCAATTAAATTCTGAATTGTGCACAAGCATGGTCCCAGCGAGGCGATCAGGTAGGGGGCGTCCCTGAGGCCTGCCACTCTAACGTTCGGGCAAGGGTCCCCCTGGGACCTCCTCCCCTGAATTTGAGCTCTCTGGGTCTTCGCGTTCCAGAGATACGAGCAATTTTCTTCTGAGATTGTGACGTCACCGGCATCCGCAATTTTGCAGCGCGCCCGATGGTTTTCAGCTAATATCTCAGTGAAAACACCACCAAAAATTATTAAACTTATATGGTTCTTTTCAGCTCGACTAGACGGTTCGAGTATTTGCAGAGATATTTGCTTAATAGACGGTATTGTCTATGAGTTCGAGCACGAGCGCTCTTGTAAAAATTGGTTGCAATCTGAAACTTCACCGCTGGAGGCAGCTAAAAACTACATATAGCCCCTTTAAGTAAAACTTTAGTTGGTCCTCAGCACTATTTGTGGATAACTTAAAAGTTAGTTTTTTATATTAAGTACATATGTTAATGTATTAGTAGTATACTTAGCATAAAATAAATGTATTTTAAATACATTTTGGTTTATTTTTCACTGGGTGTGTATATTGGATCTATGCATTACTGTAGTTCTTAAACTGAAAGCAGCCTAATATAAGAATTAGTATACGTTTTATTCATACAGTGAAGAATATGCAGTTTTATTTTTTCATTTGATTATTCAATTTCATACTTGAAAGATGCTTTTAGGCATACCTACTTTACCTGGAAAATTTAAAGCAGTTTACTTTCTTTGCATCTTTATTTTATTGTATCTGTCCTGTATTGTTTGTTTGTTTGCTTTTTGAATGCTGACATTATTGCCTTCTGCAATGGAAAAAAACAAGATTCAATGAAAACAATTCAAAGTAGATGTTATTTACAAAGTTGGATGTGTGATATAGTGCAAGAATCTGGATGTATTGTTGCAACAATTTTTTAATTTTTGTGTAAAAGATAAACTTAAGAGTTATGCTCAGTTGACAGCATTTGTAGCAATGTCGTTTTACAAAATAATAGTAATAATAATAACAATCCATACAAACAAATATCATGGTTAGTGAGGCACATATGTAAGTAAAAAAGAATCGATACTTTTCAAAAAAGAATTGATACTTTTCAAAAGTTAATCGATACTTTTCAAAAAAGAATCTATACTTTTTTTAAAGTGTATCAATACTTTTCAAAAGTGAATAGATACTTTTCAAAAAATGAATCGATACTGTTAAAAAAAATGAATCGATACTTAAAAAAAATGAATCGCTTATTTAAATAAAAATGAATCGATACTTTTAAAAAACGAATCGATAATTTTCAAAAATGAATCGCTACTTTTCTCAAAAGTGAATTGATACTTTTAAAAAATTTATCATTTTTGAAAAAGAATCGATACTTTTCAAGTGAATCACTACTTTTCAAAAAGGAATTTCTTAAAGGGACTATGAGTAACTTTTTAGGTAATTCATTATCTAAAATCAATATTTTTATTCATAAATATGTCCCCAATGGTGTACAAATACCTCTGCCAATTATCTGATTTATCCTCGTAAACGAAGAATTTATTATATTTATATACATGGGACGGGTAAGTCCATGGAGGCTTCCATGTAGTTCCGCCATCTTGAAAAACTATAATAGCAGAGAGGGACAAAAAGTACGCCAATGCGTTTACGCGTTTTCGTTCAGAGCCAGCGTGACGTAATTGACGCAAGTTGTGAATATTTTGCTACGTGCATAAGATTGTACAGAGAATGAAAATTAACTGCTACAGTTACTGCTAGCCACATAAATTGTACAAACCTCGGTCGCTTCTCTGCCTTTGGAAACTTTAAATTCTATCAAGATCGTCTCTTGTAGCTGCCGGGCATCTTTGTCGTCGTTGTATTGACTCTCGCTCTCCTCCACTTCCTCGCCTAGATCCACTGATCCACTGCCTCTCTTCCTCTACCTCTACTTCTTCCTCTCCCTACTGTTGAATCATCTGATGATGATATCTAACAATGCACGTACTTCAGAAAATATAACGAGTAAACAAGGCATAACTACTAATTACAATAGTTCATGTTTTTGACACTCATTAATTCATACTGTAACATCCGTTTGTTCGTTGTGTCAATTTGAAGTTTGTTTGAAATAACAAACCTGTTCACCCGAAGGAAAACTCGTCATAGCTTTTTGGTACATAACGGCTACCGTAGATGCAACACGCATTTGAAAAAGCGAGGCGCTGGAGAGCACAATTCGTTTGAGTGCAAAATACAATTTCACCGCTAGATGGGAGTAATTCTTACTTAATGCCCCTTTAAAAAAAGAATCGCTACTTTTAAAGAATGAATTGCTACTTTTCAAAAGTGAATCGATACTTCTCAAAAAGAATAGCTACTTTTTAAAAGTAAATCGATACTTTTAAAAAAAAAATCGATACTTTTTCAAAAAGAATCAATACTTCTCAAAAGTAATTGCTATTTTTCAAAAGTGAATTTTTACTTTTCTCAACATGAATCGCTACTTTTCAAACATGAATCGCTACTTTTCTCAAAAAGAATCACTACTTTTCAAAAATGAATCGCGGGCATACTTCCCGCGATTGTAGTAGAGCACAACGGATGAAGTCCTGACCGAACTTCCTGACCTCAAATTTTGTGGGCGGGGCTAAGTTCGGCTGGCATCCAGGTTAGCTTTTTTTATGAAACTTACCCACATTCAATTGCTGATTGAAAAAGAATGCATGAAGCTAGAATAAAGCGAGAAAAAAAAAAGAAGAGGCTCTGTTCATTCTTTTGATATATTGCATGTTGTCTATTCATACAACAAAATATTCTGGGGGCCATGAAAATTTTGTGAAAATGAAAAAAAATTCTGGTGGTGAATGGCAACTTATTTAGAAACACTGACGGGGATAGAGTTGATTAAAAACATTAACTTCCCCTCTGCCTCACACAACAACTTGACAGTCTCTGATGAAGTTAGCACCGTCACCAACAACAACAACAACAACAACAACAACAACCTTTATTTATAAAGCACATTTATCACAATACAAATTGATCCAAAGTGCTGTACATAGTGCATAGCAGAACTATAAAAAACAACAAATTACAACTTTCCAAAAGCTGAAGAATAAAAATGTGTTTTCAGAGTAGATTTAAAAATGTCCAATGAAGGAGCAGACCTCACTTGATAAGGGAGAGCATTCCAAAGCTTGGGGGCAAACAAGAGGGCAGGACAATAATGTCTTATGGGATTATTATGGGAATCCCTTCCCTTCAGCAACCTGCCACTCACTTGAAATAGCAATTAAAAAAATATATATATTATGATCAGTTCTCAATGGACAAAATTGTGTCCCGGCCTACAAATTTTTCACGTGTGTTTTCATCCTTTTCACTCATACTACAAGTCACAAAAAGGGAAAAAATCTTATCACAATTTCCACATCATGCTGACTTAAATATCTAAACCTTCTTCATAATGTTAAGCATTTTTGCTAGAACAGTGAAAGTAAATTACACATTTTATACATTTTTATAAAACACTGAAGCTCTCCTCAATCTTAATTCCATTGATAAACGATGAGTTCTAAAGCAAGCCAATCAGCTGTGGTCAGGACAAAACTAGCTAGACAGCAATAAAACCAGACAGTGACGCTATTGCATACACCTCATTGATTTTTTTTTTTAAGTGCCTGTCTGACTGTTGAAGCATAATTAGGACAGTCCAATAGTTATTCTCTCCATAATAGCACTGCACTATTTTAGAGCAAAATTATAACCCAGCACTATGACTATGCCCAAAACAAACCTCATTCAATCAGGATGTCTGTTGTTACAGTGTCAAGGAACTGCTGTCCGTGTGCATGACGTGCGTGAGTTCACAACAGAAATAGAGCACTACTAGTAGGATACTGATTCTAAATGACCTAGATCAAAGAGTATAGAAGCACGTTCAATATAAATATAATAATATATAATAATCCGCACAATTTGACGCCTCAATCAGGGGTCTGTGATGTCGGCGTGTATTTTTTAACAGATGATTACTATGGATTTTTTAAAAGGAGTTTTTATAGAGTTTTTATAGAGTTATTTAGTGTGGCAATATTTATATTTATCTATTTATAAATATAGAAGTAAATATACGTTCTTTGCCTAGATTGGCAGTTGTGTAGTTTTTCAAATAGTCAACTGTTTTTTGACTAATTGCTGTGGTTACATCTTAGTTTCGTTGATTTTTACTCATTGGAGCATGTTTGTTATAATATGTATACTGAGGTAGAATTTTGTTTATGTCACAGATGTATTTTTAAGAACAAATATCTTTCTGATAGTGTGAACCCCATTAACTGAAGTGCTTGGTATGTTATAAATCAGGAATCTATTTTTTGGGGATGAAATGTAGGACGACTGTTTGCAAAGAGCTACAACCTATGGAAGAAAAGCACTATCTGTGCGAAAGAGATCTGTATGCTTATAAGCATGTGAAGTAGCCTACAGCTCTGGTCACTTGTTCCTTTCCACAGACCCAAAGGACTGAGGTTCTGACAGCAAAGAAAAATGACGAGGACATCTCATATCGTTGCTGCGCCTCGAATTCCCTCACAACCAGTGAGCAAAACACACAGACTACCATACACCTCTCTGCCTCTCTGTCTTATTCTCCCCCTATTCTGTACATTTATTCATATTAGCCTACTCACCCTTTCACTTTTCTAGCGGGCCATTAATCATCAAGTTTTGAGAATAGAAAAACATTTTCAATAATAAGTTTGAGGCTTTTCATTTGTATCCCTAGAATTCCTCATTAACATGTACATATTGAATCCAAAATGAGGAATACAACAGTCGAACTAAAATGGTGCACATTAGAATGACAGAATTGGGCCCGATCAAAACTGATGTTGGCCTGTTTCATCAGTGGAGCTCATAGAAGATATGAAAAGTAGTGCTGCCATCTGCTGGACTGGACATTGTTATTAAATCAATTAAACAAATGTCAAAAAGTCTGAGGAGTAACTGGAAGTACAGTTAAAGTCGCAAAGACCACCTATTCAATAATATAAAGAAAAATGCTTTTTTAGAGAAACACAGGCCTACTTAATCTGTAACGTTCTGATGAATCTGTGACAGGCCACCTAGATAAATCACATAAACATCACAATAGATACTCAGACTTTGAGGATTTACAGATCCTGTTGAACAGTTAAAGTCCCTGGAAAAGCTTGTTAAAGTTTAGTACCTGTCCTCTGGGATGGTCTAGAGTTGTAGTTTTTTCCTTATCTAGGTTAACATCTCATTGTAAGGTCAGCGCTCAATCACTCTATTGATGTGCTCTTGTGAAGGGTCTGGACTCTGGACTCTGGAGCCTGCAGCCAGTGGTGGCCTTTCATTCAACTTCAGCAAATGTAAAAATAAAATAAAATAAAAAACACCAGGGTGGATTTTCTAAAGTAAGCTTTAGAATTATTGCCAATTACACACCCTTGCCAGAAGTTGCCACTAACAATAATCACAACAATAATCGCACTAACGCGCGAGTCTTCACTGCGAGCAGCAGGTAACGGAATGTCATTGTCACAGTCAGTGCATTAACTAATGATAACAAATACAACTTTAGTAAATGCTGAAGAAGTGCAGTTCATTATTACTAATGTTAACTAATGTAACTAATGAAACATTATTGTAAACTGTTACGTAAGGGATACTAACCCGACAGGCTGATTATGACTATGACCCCGACGGAGGGATCTTGAATCAGCGTGAAGGGGTTGTATTCGCTATAACAACCGCCTCGCTATACATTATCCCGCTTATTACATGGCTACCTACCAAATAAATCAATAATTTGACACAAAATATTGACTTAAAAAGGAGTTTATTGATTTAAAAACGATTGTATTGCTTCCACTAAAGAAAATAGTCCGTTCAGTCTAGTCTCAACTGCGTCCATGGCAACGCTCTGTTTTTCATGGCAACGGTGTTATACGCAGTCTGTTATCAAGAAATATTATATATCGAATATATATCGCATTCTACATTGGAATTCTAACAAGCCATGTAATAATGATTCATGATAGCTAACACTTTCAACACATATATTAAATTTACAACATCAACAAAACTAAAAATGAATTTTCCATAATTACCCTTTGATTCTCACTGTTTTGTTTGGTAAAGTAAATAATATTTAGTAATATTATCATAATTTCCCTATTTTCATTTAATGTGTGTTATGCATTCTAATTGTATCATAATATTTTCTTAGAATGCCAAGGAAAGAAAGAATAAAAAATAATAATAATAATAATATTTAGTGCCCTTTTTGGTCCCTCCGCCCCTGCCCCTGAGGAGGTCTGTGCACGCCACTGGATCTTATTGACCCACAATTACTTGGTTTTATAATAAGGCACCACATGCTCATACTCAAAGCGTTCTAGCATGTGTTAGCTATCACTTCTAGAGAATTACAGACCTGTCTCTCTCCTACCATTCATTGCGAAAACACTTGAACGAGTTGCTTTTAACCAAGTATCATCCTTCCTGTCTCTGAACAACCAGCTGGATGTCAACCAATCTGGCTTCAAGAAAGGGCATTCAACCGAGACTGCATTGCTGTCGGTCACGGAAGCCCTGCGGATCGCAAAAGCTGCTTCAAATCATCAGTTCTCATTCTCCTGGACCTGTCTGCGGCCTTCGACACTGTGAATCATCAGATCCTCTTGTCCGCCCTCTCATCACTGGGCATCACTGGAACCTCCCTCAACTGGTTCGAGTCCTATCTCACAGGTAGGTCCTTCAGGGTCACATGGAGAGGCGAGGTATCCAAAGCACATCAACTGACCACAGGAGTTCCTCAGGGTTCAGTTCTTGGACCGCTCCTCTTCTCCATTTACACCACATCACTGGGGCCCATCATACAGGCACATGGTTTCTCTTATCATTGCTATGCTGATGACACCCAGCTCTACCTCTCATTTCAACCAGATGATCCCACAGTAGCTGCACGGATCTCAAGCTGTCTGGCGGACATCTCGGCATGGATGAAGGAACATCACCTGCAGCTCAACCTGGCAAAGACTGAGCTTCTCGTCCTCCCTGCCAATCCGTCTCTACAGCACGACCTCACTATCCAGCTAGATTCTTCCTCAGTCACCCCATCAAGATCGGTCAGAAATCTTGGAGTAATCTTTGATGACCAGCTGACCTTCACAGACCACATTACAAAGACAGCTCGATCATGCAGGTTTGCTATGCACAACATCAGGAAGATCAGGCCTTTCCTAACTGAGCATGCAACACAACTTCTCGTCCAGGCCCTGGTCATTTCTAGGCTTGATTACTGCAATGCTCTTCTGGCTGGACTTCCATCATGTGCAACTAAACCTCTACACATGATCCAGAATGCTGCAGCCCGTCTTGTCTTCAACGAGCCCAAAAGGGCCCACGTCACTCCTCTGTTCATCTCTCTGCACTGGCTACCACTCGCTGCTCGCATCAAGTTCAAGGTGTTGACGCTTGCTTACAGATTGACCACTGCTTCAGCTCCCTCCTACTTCCACTCACTACTTCAAGTCTACATCCCTACCAGAAGCCTACGATCGGTCAATGAGCGGCGGCTTGTGGTACCGCCACAGCGGGGCACAAAATCACTCTCCAGAACATTCTCATTCACGGTTCCATGCTGGTGGAATGATCTCCCCACCCTCATCCGGAATGCAGAATCCTTGACAGCATTCAAAAGACAACTGAAAACTCATCTCTTCCGGGAGCACTTAACATAAAAAAAAAAAAAAAAAAAAAAAAAAAAAAAATCCTTCCCTTTTCCTTTAAATCCTCGCTTGCCTGGCTCATGCTACTCTGAGCTATGTCTGAACTTTGTATTTTGAGCACTTCTTGCGTTGTTTCTGCCTCTTCACGATGACTCGCTTGGTTTAGTCCTCAGTTGTAAGTCGCTTTGGATAAAAGCGTCTGCTAAATGACTAAATGTAAATGTAAATGTTGCATGCTTGCCTTTAACTGTAACTGATGGGTAATCAAATCACTCCATCTCAGAAATAAAACAATAAAACATGGGCATGGGTCACTTTATGAGGTCAGTAAACATTTACACCACTTAGACATTTAAAAATAAATACTTAAATGTAGCTCATATACAAAGTATGCTCATATTAATATAATTTAAGTTAATGAAATTGTTTGGGATAATTCATTTTGAAATTATTTTCTCTCTGAATGTTCAATCATCAGATGTAGAATGAGTTGCATAAACATGAAGTCTGTCTGAGATGTTTCTCTGGGTTTCAGTGTTGCACGTGAAAGAAGGATGTGCACGCAGCCTGTGACAGCGTCGGGTTAATTGTTAGCTGCTCAGATGCCACCCAGAATGTGTGTGTGTAATTCCTGCTGTTATAGCTTGAAGATTCAGATCTGAATTTGGGATAAGAAGGAGCCAATCTAAAGGTAAGGAATCATGAAAAGAGTACACTCTTGACATACTGTATTTGTATAGTATTTATATCTAAGGGTGCCTGCCACCGGCTTGCATGTCCTTGGAAGTTCCTTGATTAATAGATATTGGAACTAGAGAATAATGTTGCTTGTGGAGGAAGTAGATCAATGCTGTGATGTGTCATTCAGCCATTACATTTTCACATTGCTTAATATCTAGGAACTGTTCATGCAGATTTCATTTTTTAAGGTTAACTCATGTTGATCATTTTGAAGATTGGCAATAAGAAGTGATGCTGTTTGTCTCATTTATAGCCAAATGACAGCTACCGGTATGTGAAAGGTAATTACATTTTGGATGTTTGTGTTGGGTTGTATTGGTCCGTATTAGTGTTTACAGGTTGCAGTACGTGGAGGCTAGGAATTGTGAAACACTGGGAGTAGTTACATAACATAGCAAGTTGCTGGAAAGTTACAGCTGTGCTGTCATTTGTGTACATGGGATAACACGGTTACAATTAACATTGCGTTATTTTAATGTATTATGTATTAGCTATCCTGAACTAACAATAAACAACCCTCTTGCAGTGTTCCATTATTCTTCATTGTTCACACACAATTTGCAACAATTCAAGTTGAATAAATAAACATTTATGAATGTATGTATTACAAACAAACATGAATAACAATAAGCTAGTACATTTATGAATTAACATTATACTACAATAAATGCTGTAAATTGCCATAAAAAGTGAGAAAAGTACTTTTCATATCAGTATTTGTAATACCACAGCAAGCTATTAAATGCCTGACTCCCATTGAAACTAGAGATCTCATTGGCCAGCGTTTGAACTCGACAAATGAAAAGGGGAGACAGTAGAGATGAGTACTTCAGCCAGAGAAGCTCTTCTTGACTGTGAAATGTATTTATAATGGAGATCACGGAGCTTATACTGCTTCAAGTAGGCTTTTTACTGGCCTGAATTTATTTAAGCAATGGCCTGTACTGAGTTGCAGTGGCAGTGCTTTTGATCTGAGACGGTTCTGTGTTCTGGTCAATCCTTGGCTTCACACTGTCACCCCCTCTTTCCAACCAAACCATATCAAGTGTCTCTTTCAAAGGAGTATTGTGTTGGTCAGAGCCTGCTCACCTCTAGCCAATCCTGGTCCCTCTCCTCCTTCTTGTCACGTGTTTGCTTCAATCACAGTCAGCCAGGAGAATGACTGAACATTGAAGGTTCCACCCACTTTTGTTATTAAACACATGAATTTGCAAATGGATCAAAACTTTTCTGCTGGAAAAACTGAAAGGATTGCAGGTTTGTCTTTCGCCTCACGCCTCGAGTTAAACATGGTGCTCATGTGACGGTGGAATTGGAGGCACAGAAAGTAAGCTTGAGTTAACCTATAGTTTGTCTCTGCTAACTGCACCTGAAAAATTTTCACTCAGAAAAATATATTTAATGCATTATAATTTTTGTTACAATAATGTGACTTGTTTATTGTGAGTAAATATTTTCTACAAGTATGATGTTTGGCAGAAAAGGAAACTGAAGTATTGATGTGTGTTTACACTGTAAATCTTCATGTTAAGTGAGAGTATTTAATATTTAAAAATATATATATTTTTTGTATTTTTAAAGTTACATAATGGACCATCAAGATAATGGCAGCACGGATGAACCTATTGACGGTCTCAATAATTGGCAAAGGTCTTTAGATGGCTTTATTTGCACAAAATTTATTTGACTACCTAATGCACGAATAAATGGACCTTTAGAATTGTAATCATAAACTCGTACATAAATAATGTATATGAATTCTTCTACTGAGTTTACAGCAGTATTTTCATATGTGTTATTTGTGTTCTCATTTTCCTTCAGATTTTTTTTGCAGACAATTCTTTGCTTCTTGACAAGTATAAACTGAACCTTTGACTATTGTACTGCAGTTGCTATAGGAGACAAAATTATCTGAATTGAAGTGCAAGTGGAGCAGATGTTTTGTGTATGAATAAAAAGATCTGTCAGAGAGCCCATAACATGTTGACACTCATTCCTGCATTAGCAACACTTAAAGCATTATAATGTCTTTAAACTTTAACTTGGCCTTTAGGATTCTTGAAGTAATCTGACATGATGAACTACACTAGCAACAACAAGACATCAAAACAACAAGAATAAAAGTGCTATATTTCCTAGATCCAGACTTCCCTAGATTTCTATCTGTCTTTTAGTTCAGGTTCAGGCTTAGTTAATTAATTAATAATAATAAGTTAATTAATAAATAAAAATAACAAAAATTGTTCTTTTTATGTATTAATTAATTTTTTTTTAATTATTTTTTATTGATCATCATAATAAATGTAATTAGGTTTATAAGAAAGAGTATATTATAGTTTTGTCTGTATTTATTCAGGCTGACTGCACGAAGTTAAAACTGAACTGTTGACCCTGTGAATGATGGATGAGGATCTGAAAAAAGCGAACATTCACAATGGGAGCATTGCAGAGGCTTTGAAAACTAAAAAGCATGAGCAGCCAAAAACAGCAGTTCTGCGTCAGGATGTGAGTATGAGAGAAGGAGGCACATTACACAAAAGAATGTGAAGAATGTTTAATGATCAATGGTTTCCGTCCAGAGTCTATGCGATGCGTGTGAGTAAGTGTGTGAAGTGTTTAACTGTGGGTTAACCTGGCAGTGCCTGTCACCATCACTACAGTGTAATCCCTTCCTTTCCTGACCCATCTGTCCGAGCATTCTTCTGTCTTTTGTAGCTCTCATTAATGACAAGTTTAACTATTTATATAATTATGTATATAGCCTATGTAAATCTGCACATGGAAGGTCTAGCAATATGAAGCGCTTTAAGTAGGCCTAGTTATTGCAACCCTTGTTCTTTATGTTGACCTTATATTCAGTGAAAACAATCAGGCAATATAAATAGAAGCCTCATCTTTCCTGTGTTAAAGTGGAGTGCTATTTAGATCATTGTACATTTATTGGTAAAATGCCAGGTCTATAAAATAAAACAGTAAAAACTCAAATCAGTCATTTGAAATGCTACATGTGAATTTAGACATTAAACCAAGGAAATAAAAAAAGGATGTTTGTGAAGAGATTTGCTAAATTATTAGTGTTTTAAGGATTAACTTTAATGGCAAAGGTAACCTAAATGTAAAAATAGATCAAATGAGCATAAACAAATGGTATCCAGCAGATCAGATAAAGTAAAAAAATCTCTAAAATCAGCTGACATCCCTTGTGGTATCGAATCTAATTTTATTATCACGTTAACCTAATTACATTATCAGTTAAACCAATCCTAACCCTTTAACCTTAAGCCTGTCTTAATGCTTCAGGTTGGTCTTGTAAGTGGCATCTGTCTGATAGTGGGAACAATGATTGGCTCAGGGATCTTCATTTCTCCAAAAGCGGTGCTGGAGGGAACTGGAGCCGTGGGTCCGTGTCTGTGTGTGTGGGCGGCTTGCGGATTACTGTCTACACTGGGTAGGTATCCACACAGAAAAGACATTATCTATGAGGTTGCACAAAAGCCTTGAAAAGCCTGATTGCCCCTTATAACAAAGATTAATGGGTGAGATTAAGCATAATCACCTCATGTATCGTGTCATATTTGTTTTTGCTGTTTGATAACCTCACCATATACCATGTATGCAAAATACAACCTTTTTTATAGTGTAACATAATTTAAAAGTCTAAAGGTTGCTGCTTTATTAATTTGTTTATTAATTTTTAAACACTTTACGATAAGGCAGTTTGTTAATGCATTAAGTAGTATAAACTAACAATGAACAGTATTTTGTAATAATCAAGGTTAATGTTTATTTAGATATGGTTACATTTTTGTTCATACTACATAAATGCATAGTAAAACTAATTTCTGACTAATTAAATGTTAAATATTTATAAATTAACATTATGCAGGGTTGTTAGTTCATGATACGTGATGCATTAAATAATGTTAATGCATTGAACCTTATTGTAAAGTGTTACTCTTTTAATTTGCTCCATTCGTTGCAGCTGTTGTTTTACCGCATTATGTGTAACAAATATGTAAATCTAAACTAAATCTTTATTTTATCCAGCACTTTCTGCTGAGATTATAGCTGGGCAAAGTCAAGGAGGTTAATCAGATATGTTCACTCACTCAGAAACCCTCAGTCAGTCTTTTTAAGTCACATACTGTTCAGGAAAATTCCCAAGACAAAGAAATCCTCTTTAGTTTAATACTGACTCTGCCTGCAGAAGACCTTTTGGTAATGGACTCATTGACCTCAACTTGAACACTGAGAAACTAATGGGAAACTATGCATGTGTGTGCAGGGGCCCTCTGCTATGCCGAGCTTGGCACAATGATCATAAAGTCTGGTGGTGATTATTCATACCTGATGGAGGGCTTTGGGCCAGTGCTGGCATACCTATATTCCTGGACCACGATCATGGTGTTAAAGCCTTCGTCATTTGCCATCATTGCCCTGAGTTGTGCCGAGTACGCCTCCACTCCATTTTACCCAGGATGCACTCCTCCCCAAGTGGTTACCAAATGCCTGGCTGCAGCTTGTATCTGTATGTACAAGTCTAGGCCCTGTTTATATTCCAATGTCATTATTTTGTTCTAACCCTCACGTTATTTTCTCATCAGTAATAATTACACTCATCAACTGTCTGAGTGTGAAGCTGGCCTCCAGAGTGCAGAACTTTTTCACAGCAGCCAAACTCTTGATTATAGTCGTTATCGTGGTTTCAGGCATCGTTCTGTTGGCTCAAGGTACCTCTCTATCCCTGAGGACAATCAAACCTGCTTTTACCCGACCTCTTATCTCATTGCCAGATCTGTTTTTGTGACTCCTATCTTATATGATATCAGTTTCTATTGACAGGCTTATGTGACATTGAAAAGGACAGCAGCATCGTATTATTCAATTGAAGGGACTGAGTTAAAAAACATTTTGATAACAGATGAAGAGATTCTAGTTTTTGATAATGTTGTGAAAGATGACTCATCGTAGACTATGCCCAGAGATTAGTGTAGATAAGTAGACCTCTGTAAATGTTCGATGAAAGATCAATAAAATGTGTCTTTTTATTGTGTTCTAATTGTTTTTTAAGGCAATACACAGAATCTTAGAGACCCATTTGCAGGGGGAACAACATCATTTGGAGCAATTGGCCTTGCATTTTACAATGGTCTCTGGGCTTATGACGGATGGTAAAGTATTGAGTTCACATAATGTTGCACATGTGGCATATGAGGCTAATGTTAAGCAGCGGTGTACATCTTTTAAAAACTTTTAATTTAATATCATTACATAATGAAAAGGGAAATTGACTGCTTGTCAAACCTTAAATCCAGTAGGATTTGTTTTTAGTTGCGTGGACTTTCACCAGATCATTCTTTATCCACGGCTTTTTCATTCTGAGAGAAGCGTGTATAAAACCAGAAGTCAGTTATGGCAATTCATGTCAAAGTTCTCTTTTCTTTTTTCATAGGAATCAGCTCAACTTCATAACAGAAGAGCTGAAAAATCCATACAAGTGAGACTGAAATGTTCTAAATTAATTGTTAGCTATGAGGGTCTTATTGTGTTATTAAAAATGTCTTGTGTTTTTGTTTTATATAAATATATACTGTATTTTCACCCCAAAAAAGGTTTTAAGACAGTTATATATTTTGCTGTAGTGTAAATATTCATTTACATTTCAAAACATTTATTTTGCCATTTATTGTAATAATCCAGTGAGATTTTTGTATGCACAACAGTCGGTATGATCCACACAGAGATCTGATCCCACCATCATCGAGTCCGTCCGTGATGCATGAAGAAACAGAAACAAAACTGAGACTAAATTCAGAAGAACAGCAACGTCTCCAAGAAGCTTGAAGAAACCTTCCTGCTAAACTACCTGAAAAACTGTGTTGTTTTAAACACAAAGGGCCCTATCTTGCACTCAGCGCATGATCTGAAACGCAAGTGTCAAAGCGCAAAGCGCAAGTAACTTTGTGGGCGGATCCCGGCGCTGTTGCTATTTTCCCGGCGGGATAAATGCCTCTTGCGCCTGGCGCAAATCTAAAAGGGGTTGGTCTGAAGTAGCTTCATTATTCATAGGTGTGGTTTGGGCGTAACGTGAAATAAACCAATCAGAGCGTCATATCACATTCCCTTTAAGAGCATGATGAACGAGGTGCGCTTGTTCCATGGCGCAATACTATTATAACGGCGCATTTACCAGGAGCGCTTCAGAATCGGTTCACAGCCGAGGAGATCGATGTTCTCGTCAGGGCCGTAAAAGAAAGAGAAGTGACATTGGGGATGGGACAAACCCACCCAAATTAGCTTCGGTTATACATGAATATAATAATTTGGGTAAATATGTGAGCTTTATGCCTATTTTTCCGATCGTCATGGACACAACATATTGATACTGTGAAGCTGCTTTGATACAATCTGTATTGTGAAAAGCGCTATATAAATATACTTGACTTGACAACAATGATTTCCCTCGTGTTTGAATATTTTTCCTTATAATAATGTATCATTTGCAAAAAGGAAAATGCATCTGTGTAGATGAGAGAATCATCTACAGTGTATGCGCGTTGTTCACACTCTGTATTACGACCAAGCACGCGCGCTTAAAATAGCATCTGAATGTATGCGCAACGCGCCAATGACTTTAGACTGGGTTTTTTCTGGTCAGTGGCGCAATTGTTTTCTGGAACTGCAAAATAGCATGAGGGAAAGTTTGCGCCGGAACACGCCTCCTCTTTGCGCTGAACCGCCCCGGGGAGCGCAAGTGTATTTCTTAGTTAACCGACGTGTGTCTGTGGAGGGAAAAGTCCGCTTTGCGCGGGTGCAAAATAGGAATGATACATGCGTCAGTGTACAAAGTCAATTGCGCCGGGTGCAAGATAGGGCCCAAAGGGTGGTCACACCAAATATTGATTTGATTTAGTTAATATAAGTGAATCGATAAATAAAAAAAATGCTTAAAGAAAGTGCCTATAACCTTTCTCAGAACTGTAGTTTTGCAGGAAGGATTCTTTAAGCATCTTGGAGATGTTGCCACAGTTCTTCTGAATTTAGTTTCAGTTTTTTTCTGTTTCTTCATTCGTCACAGACAGACTCGATGATGGTGAGATCAGATCTCCGTGTGGATCATACCGGCTGTTGTGCATATCTCACTGAATTATTGCAAATAATGGCAAAAGAAATGTTTGGAAATGTAAACTGATATTTTACACATTACAGCAAAATATACAAATAACTGTCTTAAAACCTTTTTTTAGGGTGAAAATACTAACGTGCCTAAGACTTTTGCACAGTACAGTATACTACAGTATATATAGTATTATTATCATGAAGGTGTTATTGTATTATTGAAAATGTCTTGTTTTTTGTGTTTGTATTTATTCATTTTATAGATTTTTTTTGTGTTTGTATTTATTCATTTCATAGATATGTTTATTTATGATTATTATTATTTTATTTTTTTTTATTTATTTTTTTACAGAAACCTTCCCCTGGCTATCATGATTGGGATTCCCCTGGTTACTGTGTGCTATATATTTGTCAACATAGCATATTTCACTGTCATGACCCCTGTTGAACTTCTACAGTCTTCTGCTGTTGCTGTGGTGAGTGTGTATGTAGTCATAGTTCCCACTACCATGGACAACCTGGAAATATCAGGGAATTTTCTATTTCTATAGAAAATAAGTATTTTCCCTAAGTTCTAAAATGTATGATCAGCCAAAAGAAATAGCAAGAAAGGTTTGAGAACCTTTCCTGTCAGTTTATTTAAAGAAAAGAAAAAAGTTGTCAGTTAAAAAATGCTTGTGCAATGATCTTTGAGTTGTATTTTACTAAATCATTGGGTTCTCCACAGACCTTTGGTGACAGAGTGCTGTACCCATTATCATGGGTTGTGCCTCTATTTGTGGTTTTTTCCACTTTTGGTGCAGCCAATGGGAGCTGTTTCACTGCAGGAAGGTTAGGAACTTTTTATAGAAATTTGCACACAGGATTAAGTGCATGCTGATAATTGTTTTCTGGGCCTGACACTTACTGTCTGTTGTGTCTGTTTGTACCTGTTAGGTTGACGTATGTGGCAGGACGGGAGGGTCACATGGTTAGGATCTTGTCATACATCAATGTGAAACGTTTCACACCTGCTCCAGCTCTCATGTTTAACGTAAGTCTCATTTAATATTCCATCCTCAACACTTTTTGGACAAGACTTATCACTATTTTTTGCCATATTACATCAACCATGACAACTGTTCTAAACACATCAACATTATATTATATATTTGATTTATTTGAGTGTTTGTTCTTGTATGTGATTTGCAGGGCCTTCTGTCAATCATCTACATCATGCCAGCAGACATAAACACTCTCATCAATTACTTCAGTTTTGCTCAGTGGGCTTTCTATGGGCTCACATGCCTTGTGCTCATCGTTATGCGATTCACTAGAAAGGAGCTTCAAAGACCTGTCAAGGTTAGAGCACATTATGCATGGTGACACAGCATAATGTGGCTGGATTTAAAAAAAATAATAATAATAATCAGCAGATGCTATATCCAAAGCAACTCATGATCATAAGCTATTTGTCATAAGATCCAACAATAAATGCGAAGGCAACTTTCAAGAGTAAGCTAGAGTAGAAGCCAAAACAAAAGTGAAAGTGAAAATCTGAGAATCTTTTTTCATATATTATGTTTATCATAGCAAGTGCCTTTGTTTATGAATTCATTTAGTACTTGCATAAGAGGTGGGACATTCTGGATTGGTTATTTCCTATCTAGCTATTGCAATAAAGCATTCTGAGTCTCCAATTTTGTCTGTATTTTATATTTTCCATACATAGTTTCTATTCTCAATTTGTATAGTGTTAGATATTTAGCTCAATGGCATGGACTGAATCAACCATACATCTAATCTATTGTAAAATGACTATACCCAACTTGAAAATGTTTGCCTTTTGTTCCTCTCAGGTTCCGATAGTCATTCCTGCTTTGGTGGTGATTGTGTCCTGTTACTTAGTTCTTGCTCCCATCATAGACAAGCCTGAGTGGGAGTACCTGTACTGCACAGTGTTCATAGTCAGCGGTCTTCTCTTATATGTACCCCTCATTTACTACAAATTCAACTGGACTCGCCACATCATGAGTAAGTAGCTGGAAAGTGCACATTTGGATATATTACAGCGAACAAAATGTATGCTTGTCTTGACACTTGAAATTTACAATAATTATGTTTTCTGAATAATATATAACTTTTAAGGCTGTTTTTAGTGGATGTTCACCGTTACCAGAAACATTTAAATAGCAACTCTTCCCAAATGCTAGATTCTTAAACTTGACCTGTTGACGCTTACAGGGCCACTCACTATGCACCTTCAGCTACTACTGCAAGTTGTTCCACCTGAAAAGATTGAGTGACAGATGTCAAACTGGAGGAAAGACACAGACATAATAGCCTGCAATGGACAACAGATTGATCCGTGGAAATGTGGATAAAGGATCCTTAAAGGGAACACGGCTGCATATGGACAGATTTTTTTTTTTTTTGCAAGCCTTTCCCAGGTCACAGGGATTTGTTTTTACGTTAAAGAATAACATATCATTTCCACGAATGTCTGTAAATTATGACAACTTCAAGTTCATCTAACTTATTGTGCATTTAAATGCAAGTTTGTTGTACAGGATAGCAATGATATTTTTCCACGTTTACTGAACTCAAATGTATTAATTGACTCATTTAATCACAGTAGAATAATTGTAGTAATTCACTGCATTTTCTCCACATGTGAATTGATTTTTAACAATAACTTTTAAAGACAGACCTACTGTAAGCAATGAGGATGATTTTGTTGAGGCCTATTTTAATGCACACATATTTAAACTGGTCACTGTTTGTTTTCAATTTAGTGGCTATTAAAGTTTTACATTACTCTGAAATCATTTTTAATTGCCAGACATGTTAAATGGTATACTGGTACCTGTTATTTTTTTCATCACTTATTGGGATTGACCAAGGCTATAACAATAGCCTGTTTGACACCAGACCCTTCTCAGTTGTAGCTGAGAGTGGGTCTGGGTCAGACGATGTAAACATTCGGGGCTTAGCCCAAACCTAGGGGGGTCCGGGGGCATACTCCCCCGGGGAGATTTTTTTCCCCATTTACGTCAGCTAAATGCACTAGTTTTCAGTCTGTTTGTTGAGATAATACAATGCTTAAAAAATCTATACACTATCTGGGAAAATGATGATAGTTACTAAGTAAAAAAAAAAAAAAAGTACCCAGTAGAGCCTACATTGTACAATGTTCCAGCGAAAGTAAAAGTAAGGGGCAATATGCTCACATAACTCTCAATAGAATCAAAATGTTTCAACATTCGCGATGTATTTGATGGTAAACTATTCTTTGTTATAGGCTTTGTAGCAACTTCACTCACGTTACAATCGTCGAGTTGTGCAGGAAAAAAATCGTCCGTTTCACATGCGCAAAAATGTGCTTGGAAACATCACAGTTGAGCGGTGCTTACGCTGAATGGTACGAATTGTAGGCTACTACTGACTATTTAAACCGAGCAGTGTGATTTTTATATTAGGTTGAATATTAAATATTTACTTTTTAAATTAATGTAGGGTGGGGGGGAATGACTTTTCCACGATATTGATGCACCTGTATTTGGAATTGTTGTCATCAGGAGGAAATGTACTTTCTCATGTCTTTCTAATTTTCTTTATCGCTATATTTCTCAATTAGTCTCTCTTATCCCAAACATGCCCTGGGATAATTTATCATTTGATAGGGCACACTGCTTGTTATGACTTGCGTGACACGGGACAACAAAGCACAGCTTCACAAAATGCGGGACAGTGGTCCCCCTTCGATAATATTAAGCAGGGTTTTGATTTACACACTGTGTAATGTTTGATGATGATCACGTTATTTTATATGTAAGTGAGTGAGCAATCTTCTATCACTTGTTTCAGCTTC
This sequence comes from Semotilus atromaculatus, assembly GCA_031834385.1. Taxonomy (NCBI): domain Eukaryota; kingdom Metazoa; phylum Chordata; class Actinopteri; order Cypriniformes; family Leuciscidae; genus Semotilus; species Semotilus atromaculatus. The sequence continues at coordinate 15,603,157 of JAULUF010000009.1, read as the reverse complement.
TTCTTCTCCTGTTTTGTTTTTCCGGAGGAGATTCTGTACTAGAAAATGCCAGTAGAAGTGCTAACGTATAACGTTAGCCTATGGTAATAACTAGCTAGTTAAACAAATAGGCCTACAGTGAAAGCCAGCCAGATGATGATCTATCTTCAGACTTTAAGGATAAAAAAACTAAATTCTTACCCACTGACTTCTTTCCGAAAAATCCCCAAAGTCTCGTTTGCTTAATTTTTCCTTAATTGTTTCTTTCCTGCTCGCTGACTGTCTCAGTTGTTAACTTGCGGTTGACTGTGCTAGCTCCTCCCCTACCTGCTGCTGCTGCTGCATATTCAACAGAGAGGAAGAAACGGAGTAGCCCATATATAGGCTACCGACAGCAAAGAAATGTATTCTATAGGCTAGATTATTTTTCTAGGCTAGGTCTATTTTTACAAGCTGTATGCAGTATAGGCCTATGCAAAGCCAAAGCGCAATGAAATAAAGCAACTTATGATTTCGGGCGTTTAGGCTATTGTCCAGTTTCATATTTGCTCAGTGACAGTCATTACATTCGGGGCTTGACTCAAAACATTCGGGGCTGAAGCCCCGGCAAAATCGGCTGGCGACGCCCCTGGGTCTGGGGAAGGTTCATTCACAGCCTATTTCCAAAGGGGCGTCACCAACAGACATCGCTCAAATGCCTCTGGGCGCAATTGGATAGACCTAAAACCAATCAGAGCGATCGTCATCGTGTAAAGCCCGCCTCAACGTTTGTGATTGGTGCCTCGATTGATTTGGAAAAATTGGAAATGGGCTTGAATGGGTTCTTGGCCAGACTGACTTGCAGAGCAAATCTCAAATTTGCCTGAAGTTCGTCTGGGTTTTCCAAGGCTAACACAGTTGTCTGTAGCCATTACACATGGATTTTATAGGTATTGTTGACGTGGTAGCAATCATAAATCCATATATTCAATCGATTATAACTGTGTCTGAAGTATAGCACTGTGTCCTAACCAGACACGAGCAAAATAATTGCCAGTGACAAATAATATGTCTGTCAACACTAGACGTGACACGACTGCGAGATGCGTAAAAATCATAGACAGTAAAAGAAATGGACATAGCGACTATTCTGTCCTCAGTGTGTGTGACTGTACAAAAATCGACAGATAGCTAACAGGCTTCAAGAGAAAGTCAGAGGCTGGAGTAAAGTTCAAGGCTCTTTACTGTTGTTGTAATTCTCATGAAGGAATTTTTGTAAAACTGAAATGATACAGAAAGATAGCATCAATCACTGAATGCTATTCAAACACGTCATACATTAACAGACATAAAATAATGCACTGTTAAGCTACAAAGTTGTAACATACTTATTACATTCAGCTGGAATGCTTATAGCTGTAAATAACTTGTAAATATATTATGTGCAGCTCAACAGCTAAACTAACATATTATTGACGACCTCTTAGCTGAAAGGCTATACAATAGCAGTTTCCACATGTTAACAAATTAAATAAACATTCAAGTAACATCACAGAATGTCTTACATGACACTTGTGTATCAAAGTAATTAACTATAAATCCAAATACAACTTACAAGCGAAGCTTTCCCAAGCCACAAACAGAGTGGAAACAGAATAAAGTGACTGGAGCTGCAAGCTGACTGCATGGAATATAACTACTATGTTTCCTGATCAGACTGCATCATGTGATAAAATCAACCAATGAAAGCAATGTAAGAATTATATATGAACACAATGAATTACTCCCAGATGACCACCAGGGGGAGAAAGTAACTAACTAAATGCAAAAGTCTTACAGAACATGACACTCCCCGCCTGGTATTGATTAAATACCACTATCTGAATAACCTTACTGTGTCTGAATAAGAAAAGGGAACTAAATCAGTTTGTTTCCTCCGCACTTTTGAGAAGGATAGTCTCAGAAACAGGTCTCAAGAAGGTCCTCACTGACCCAGATCTAGTGACCTTGAGTTCGATCTTCCTGACCTTCCCATCTTCATCAGGGAATGTCTTTGTAACCAGAGCTATGGGCCATTCATTCCGCTTCGCCTGGTTATCCTGGTTAACTGGTCCTGCCACTTGCTTCGGCTTTGCAGCGTAGGAAGGTACTCACGTCTCCATCTGCTCCAAAATGTGTTGGCCAGATGCTGCACCCGTCTCCACTGCTGGCGGTGAAGGTCTGTGCTGTCAAAGGTTCCCGGAGGAGGAGGGTAAGTAGACATCTTCTGAGTCAGAAGTGTAGCAGGAGTAAGGAGAAAGGGTGACTCTGGATCTGAAGAAATAGGTGCGAGTGGCCTAGCATTAATAATTGCTGTGATCTCTGCCATTAAAGTAGACAAAACCTCATGAGTGAGGCATGAAGGGTTGGTTTGCATAAGCATGGAGTTGAGTATCCGTCTGGCGAAACCAATCTTTCTCTCCCAAGATCCTCCCATGTGGGAGGAATGCAGGAAGTTAAATACCCAAGAGCAACCCTCTTCCCCCAGTACCTCCTCACATTGGGCTCTTTGGGATCGTAAGGAGTATATGCAGCTCCTTGCAGGCACCTGTAAAGTTGGTTCCACAGTCTGAACGGATTTGCTTAGCAGGTCCCCGTAGAGCAAAGGGCTTGATTGCGCAATGCATTGATGAAACTTGACGTGTCCATCGTCTCTATCAGCTCTATGTGCACGGCCCGTGTGCTTATGCAGGTGAAAAGTACAGCCCACCTTTTGCTGTTAGCCTGTCCACCGCGGGTACGTCTTGTGGTGACAATCCATGGGCCGAACACATCAAGTCCCACGTAGGTGAAGGGTGGCTCTGTACTCAGACGATCTGAGGGATCTGCCATCTTCTGTAAAAACACAACCTTGGTGCTTGACCTTGTCATGGTAATGACGCACGAGCAATGTTACAACGTGGCTGCGGCCTGGAATGATGAGAGGGAACTTTTCTTTAGTGTCGAGTACCGCATGGTTGAGCCTGCCTCCTATTCTCAGGAGACCCTCTTCGTCCACATAGCGGTTCAGCTTTCTCAATTAACTATCTCTTGAGATGTCTTTCCCAGCAACCAAGCAGGCAAACTCTTTGCTGTAAGTTTCTCTTTGCACACACCTGACAATAAGAGTTCCTGCCTTGGACAGCTCTTCTGCCGTGTGAGATTTTTCGCATTTATGCCAGCCACTACAGATGTCATTCTTGGTTTTTATCAATTTTTATCCGTTGAGATCCCAGACTAGATGATGGAGAGAGAGAGTGGTGGCATGAGAACGCACTTCAACATCTGCATCCGGATCAATGAGTCCATATGGCTCCTCTCCTGAAGTGGCTACTCCTTCAGGGAGGGACAAAAACCGAAAGCCCTGTGAGCCAGTTTGTGCTAGCTAATTCGGCCGCAGGTACAGAACATGTAGCATGATCTGCCGGATTCTGTGTGGTGCAGACATAATGCCACTGCTCAGGTTTGGTGGACTTCCTGTTTCGCTGGACTCTGTTGGAAACGTACACATAAAACCGCCTCGTCTGATTGTATATGTACCCCAAGACAACCTTGCTGTCTGTGTAAAACCGCAATGTGTCTACACTGATGTCCAACTCACTCTCTATCAACTCTGCCATTTCTACTGCCAACACAGCTGCTCCCAGTTCCAACCTTGGGATAGTGTGGGCAGATAAGGGCACCAGTTTTGCCTTTCCCAAGACAAATCCTACATGACACTCTCCATGATCGTTGATCACCTTGATGTAAGCTACAGCAGCGATAGCCTTCACCGAGGCATCTGAGAAGATGTGGAGCTCTTTCTTTTAAGTGGTGGTAAGGGTGGTAGGTGTATAAGCTCTTGGAATCTTTAACTCACTCAGGTCTTGCAAAGAGTCTTTCCACATTCTCCATTCACTTTCCTTCTCATGTGGAAGAGGCTTATCCCAGTCAAGGGCTTCAATGCTAGTGAGCTCTCGTACTCACTTGCTCCATGTTGTGCCGCGCGACGAAGGCCATAAATAGCTACTGCTGGCGATGGGCTGTTGCCGAACACATGGACCTTCATCCTGTACTCAACAATCTCCTTGCCAGGTTCGTTGTCCCTGAACCAGAGGAACCGAAGGAAGTCTCTGTGGTCTTCTCTGACAGTAAAACTGTAAAACTTCTGCTCAATGTCTGCTACCACTGCTACTGACTCTCTTCAGAAGTGTAGTAAGACTCCAAGTAAGCTGTTGTTCAGATCTGGGCCTTTAAGTAACATATCGTTGAGAGAAATCCCATGATGCTGAGCACTGGAATCAAACACGACTCTAATCTGATTCGGCTTCTGAGGGTGGTACGCACCGAAGATGGGTAAGTACCATCGTTTCTCTCCCTCTTGCAGCGGTGGAGCTAACTGTGCCTGGTCGTGATCGAAGATCTTTTGCATGAAGTTCACAAAGTGAGTTTTCATCTCAGGCTTTCTAGCGTGCGGCACAAAGAGGCAAGGCGATTAAGAGCTTGCTCTCGATTGTTTGGCAGCTGTTGCCGTGGTGATCGAAATGGAAGAGGCGCCACCCAGCTGTTGGACTCATCCATAAACATTTCTTTATCGATAAGCTCCAGGAAAAGCTCATCTTCGATGGAGAGACCTACTTTGTCATCATCCTTGGTTCTCTCAAAGATTGTGCTGCCGAGGCTGCAGTCATGGAGGACTGGGGTGTTGTGTGTAAGGCTGTGAAGAGATGTGCAGTGTAGTCCTTCGTTGCCAAACCTCTCCTGAAAGCGACCCCATAGCTTTCAACGGAGAAAAGTGAAGCCAATAAGCAGCACTCACTTCATGATCGCCAAACTGAGCTTGACGACGTAGATGTCACGTGAGCAACCTGTCTGACAGTCTTCTAGTAGCTGTGCCGAGAGAAATCGGAATAATTCCCTTCCGAATCTCGCAGAGACGGAGAGCGTGAGTGTTAGCTGTCCATGAGCTAGCAGTAGGATCAACTTTCTGACTCTCTATGGGCTTCTCCATTTAGTTTATCGGACTTTCTGCCTCCACGTCCCCCTGATTGCCTGCGAGCTTCTCCGCCTGTCTATACAGTTATTTCTCTGTGCGACAGAGAGTCGCGTGGTTGTGACGCAATTGTTAGCCTATTTTTACAAAAACTTCTTCTACGGGGCCATAACGTAAGATACAAAGTAATGGAGCCTTTTATACATTGTCGTGTTTCTTTAGAAATAAATAATGGACAAATGGAGTCTTTGGACGTCTCAGATGTAAAGTTATTCGCTGTCAAAGTGACGCCAAAATGAATGGGAGTCAATGGAATGCTAACAGCAAGTGATGGTCTGCTACAATGGCGGCCCCCAAGGGAAGCTTCAGTTTACGGCAGATGAATTACCCCCTTGGTCAAAATCAATCAAAACTGCGTGTGGGCTGAGTCTCGCGGCAAGTGCATAGCACCAGCAAGTAATCTTGACGGCACTCGCAAGAAAATGGATAGGCTACATAATCAAATTCACAAATATTACACCATTTAAACATTATTAAAAATTACTAAAACAATCTTTGTCAAAGAATACACTTGTTTGTTCACAGTTTGAACGTTCTTGTTTCCATTTGTTTAATTTCAAGGTCTGAAGAATGATCCATTGTTGCTTCTACAGCTACAAAGCTGGGAGCACTAAATGATATTCAAAGTCACATTGCATGCTTTTAACATTAATTAAAGCACATTAACAGTACCTGAGATTATCATTGCCACACTTTGTGTTTGTTGTTCCAGTTCAACGTCGCAGAAAAATAGAAACCGGTTCTAAAACAGAATCGTCGCGTGTCACCGTCGCGCCTGGTTAGGACAAAAACTCTGATTAACGTGGAAAAGATAACTTATCGCGCGTCGCGTGTAGTTAGGACACGGGCTGCGTTCCAGTCCACTTTTAGACACGCACTTGCTAACTTCCCTAAGCACTTCCTTCCCCTCGGGGGAATCCCTGCTGCCATTTTGAAGTGCGTTCCACTTCGTGAAGTGGACGAGGGAAGTTTATATGGACGGACAGACCCTCGTTCCCTCGATTTTGACAGAGGGATTGTATGTACACTTCAGGCAGCTCCATACCACAATGTAACTCGATTGTGATGTCACCGCACATCTCGTCTAATCCTTTCTTTTACTGTCTATGGTCTAATCACCACCACTTATGATATAGGCCTATATATATTTTTCACAAACAACTCTATGATATATTAATTATATATTCTTTTTTATTTAAAACAACCCAAACACACCTATATAGCCGACATTTGGATACTGCATTAAACAAATCCTTAAAGGGAAAAATAAATCAACTCCATAACTGATTTTCAGGGCTGCAACAACACCACAACAAACCACTCTATGATATATTAATTATATATTTTTTTTATTTAAAACAACCCAAATACTCTTATCTCGCTGAAATCTTGACGTAATTACAAACGGGTTGGTTTCTTACAAACTTTATTAATGTGGCTATAATTCTGGATGCTTGAACATGTTGAAATTGCAGCTTTTCTTTTCGAAAAACAACTTAATCGTGTGCAGCATAGTTGTGTATCACGGCTACTTGTGCAAGTTGTGCAAGTTATCAAGGCTGTTTACTATACACTTATATCTTGTGTTTTTTTAAGGTGGCTGGAATAACAACCCTAATGCCAGCCAGTTCAAGAACATCTTTATGATATTATTATACTAACTCAAATTTCAGGATTTGTTCAGGATCTGAGAAGCTCTCAGAGAAAAAAAGGGTACAAATTCTGTCACTGGGATGGTACCCTTTCAAAGGTTCTAATATGTACCATTTAGGTACTGCTATGTACACTATTGGTACCAATATGTACCTTTGAGATTCTAATATGCACACTTTAGGTACAAAGATACCATTTGAAAGGATACCACCCCAGTGACAGCTTTTGTACCTTTTTTTGAGAGTGTGTGATGTCTGCCGTGCCAGTCTGGTGACAGACGCTGCATCTGCCATCAAGGACCAGAGCTACCACCTGCTTACTTTAATAAAAGTTTTAATAAATCTGGTGATTCCATCAGAAGGCACAGTGAGGGTCGTCAGGGCAAGTGGGTCATTCGTCAGGCATCATCAATACCAGACGACACCGATACAAAGGCACCGATATAGCACATAACAGTGAAGCTAGCAGTAGCAGTGAAAATGGATGACAAAATAAGGGAAGGACATACCAGGCTAGTTGGAAAGGAAAATTCCCCTGGATAGCTTATGACGCCACAAAAAAAAACAAAGTGTTTGTTTTGTAACATCTGCACTACAGTTAAAAACATGAATGTCACTCTTCCATCATAAACCCACGACCAAGAATCTTTCAAAGCTTTCATTCAAGATGGTTTTTCGAGCTGGGCTAAAGCACTCGAACGATTTAGATCACATGAAAAGTGCAATTTGCATCGCACTGCCGTTAGCATTATGACAGCTATAATGCAGGTGTTAATGTTGCTGCTTCGCTCTCTGCTGGTAAACAAAGGCAGATGGCTGATACCAGAATCGCTTTGCTAGCTATTCTTTCTACTCTCCAATTTCTTTCCTGTCAAGGAGTGGCCATTGGAGGAAAAACTGACCAAGAGTCCAATTTAATGCAGTTGCTATATGTGCGTGCTAAAGATATTCCAGAGTTAAAGTCATGGCTGGCTCGTCAGGAGAACAAGTGTCTCTCTCATGCATCCTAAACGAGATGATTGAAATGATGGCTCATGATGTCTTGAGAAAGCTAATTTGAGAAGTACAGTCTGCTGGGGTTTCTCTCTGTAATTATGAGATGAGACAACCGATATTACGGTCAAAGAAAATCTGGAGCCAGAAGAACGTTTCTTAGGATTTTATGAGACATCAAAAACAACAGCAGACACACTTTTTCAGGTTTTAAAAGACATTCTGATAAGATTCGCCCTGCCAGTCAATAAATGCAGAGGACAGTGCCATGACGGTGCATCAAATGTGTCCGGTATTCAAACAGGTCTGCAGGCTTGCATGCAGGCACTGAAGCCTCGGGCACAGTACATCCATTGGACCGCACATGTTGTGAATTTGGTTGTGCATGATGTCTCCGAAGACATTCCCGCATGTCGCAACTTTTTGACAAATAGGCTACTGTATATGTGACCTGGTTTCGCTCATCAGAAATTCAGTCAAGCGACTGGCCTGGTTCCAGCAGTTTCAAGACGACAGCGCTTCATTTCTTAGACCCCTACCAGATGGACATTGAAAACGGCCTTGTTACAATCCATTGCATCCAACAACAGTGTGTTGCTGGAATTTCTGGAGGACCTGTCTGAAAAAGAAAGGGGAGAGGCAGGAGAGAAAGCAAACAGTCTTCTTCTTCTAACGCTCCTGCTTAAATTTAGCACCTTTTTCTCATTGAAACTCATGCTGAAATTCTTCTCTCGCATGGAAACAGTCAATGTTGCACTTCAAAACAGCCAGCTCCACCTACAGAAAGCTAGGCAGTTGATTGACACACTGAGAGAAGACATAAAGTGTCTTCGTGAAGGATTCCAAGAATTGTGGAAAAATACTACAGCAGAAGCGCATGTCCTTGACTTTATTTATTTATAAATATTTTTAAAACAGGAAAAGATTTAGGACAATCGGGCCTGGCTCAGTATAAAACTGATTTTCAGCAGGTTCCTGCTCTGCAGAACATAAAAACCACATACACAACAAAGCTCACACACTAGACAGCTAGAGACAACAACAGACACACAAACCAAGATATTGGGCAACAGGAGGGGCTATAAAGCCGTCTCAATGGTCACAGATATACCTGTCCATTAAATGGCGAGCAAATGTTATTTTGAATAGTCTTCTTGATGTGATAGTTCTGATGTGCTGTGGGATCTCATTCCAGGTTTTTGTAAGCACATAAAAAAAAAGTGATCTCTGTCCATAACAGTTTCTAAAAGCCGGTAAAGGCAAAAGTCCATTTATAAAAGATCTCGTAGTGCGCTCAGACCTTGAGCTAAGTTTCGGAACCAATTCAGTTAGAGCAGTTACAGTGTGTCCATTTGAGATTTGATGAAACAGGTTTATCCCATGGCTTATTTTATAGTTCTGAAATGTCAAGGCATTACACAAAGATAGTGCAGTACAGTGAGTCCAGCCTGGGAGCCTGACATGGATCTTATGAGCTCTATTATAAAGTCTTATACTGGTTCAATAATCTCATTTGTTGTTAGTGACCAAACAGGTAAACAATACGACAAAGTAGACAGAATGATGGCATGAAGATAGGTTTTTGAAACAGAAAACAACAATTATGGTCTAATTTTGCTATAAACATATAACTTTTGATTTAACTTTCTGGTTAGAGTTTGAACATGTTCTTGATAAGTAAGATGTGAGTCAAGGTAGACTCCCAAATACTTATATGCTGAGACAATTGAAAGCGTTTGATTAGAAAAAGTGATAGGATTGGATATGGATAGTTGTCTTCTAGATGAATAAAAATACATGCATTGTGTTTTCTTGACATTAAATGATTATCTTGCAACCAGTTCTGTAAATGCTGCAGATCCGTGTTAAGTTTGTGATTGATTGTGTCAATATTAGAACCAGAAAGAAAAATAACTGTGTCATCAGCATACAGCAAAGAAGCAAAGACTTGGATAGCCCAAATGTGCCCAGACTAAGAAGAATCCCTTGGCGATTGGACAGTGGAGGTGCGGCACACAGTTTTCAAACAACTGAGGCAATGTACCGACAGAAGTACTTTGAGATCATGGATACAGCATCAGCATCTCTGAACTGCAGAATTTAACCCTTCTGTATTCAAACACATGCAAGATGTTGAAACATGGCCGACTGTAAAAACATTATTCAGTTCTGAGGGGATGATATGGATGGAAGCAGGCTGACATTACATAGAGACATGTGTTTGGACATTGGATGCAAAACAGAAAGGTGTACATCTTGCAACTTTTCAAGATGTATATGACTTCATGAAAGGAGATGGAGGGAACGTTACTACCAGAAGTCACAAAGCTTTTGAAACTGGCTCTGACTGTCCCAGTAACATCTTGCTGCTCAGAGAGGTCATTTTCTGGGATGCGCCGACTGAAAACGTATCTACGGTCAACAATAGGGCAAGCCCTACTAAATCACATCATTATAATGAACTTTCACAAAGAAGTGGCTCGACAGCAGGACCTGGACATCATCGCTGATAATTTCATCAAGAGACAATAATTTGTACGCAGAGACACGTTCCTCCTGAAGAATTAACTGCAATGGTGAGTCAACAAATCTAATTTTTACTGTGTGGACTTTGTGACATTGATTCTTCAATTCCCACGAAGCAGATCGCGGTTATGTGTAAGTTAAACTTCTCCAATCCTGTCTATATTTGTGAGAAGTGGCGCTGTCCTGAGTTGAAACTTGAAAGATAGCCTACTTTTACGGCTTTATTATCAAGTAAATAGGTGTGTGTGTTCGTGTCGGCCGCTGTTAACATAATTGTGTCCCTGTTTTTTAAGCTAAGGCTGCACCACATCACTAAAATGACTAACCAGCTTACAGAGCAACAACATGCGACAGAAGCTCAATAAAACCATCCTTTTCAAAGGGCATTAGCCCAAGCTATGTTTTTTGGGTCATTATTTATAACTCCACATTAGTGTAGTTCTCTCTACGGGGTGGGGATTTCAACATGCAGCATTTCTTTATGTATGTTTGTAATGGGGAATCTTGTACCTATTTTTTTATTGCAAATAAATGTCACTTTTACAATAGTTTAAAAATAGAGAATTGTGTGTAATTATTCCATATTTTGTGTAGTCATTCAATATTAGAACCCCTGACATACAATCCAAATAGTCTACAAGAAACTTCAGAGTGTTACCTTTCATTTGAGATTATGCTTCTATATCAAGAGGTTGCCACACAGTAAGCCTTTTATTGTCAGTATCCATTTTGGGTAACCAAAAGTCCTATATGGGGAGTTTCCATAGGGCATTTTACCATACGCATGAGCATACCTTGGTACTCATATTTCATATTCAGGGCCGGCGCTCCGCACACGCACATCACGCACTGCGCGTAGGGCACCAAGTGCTTGGGGGGGCACCAAAAAATCTGGGTCGTGAAAAATCATCACAATAGGCTACTAGTATAAATAACAAATAAAATATGTCTAAAGCATGTTAATTTACAAAAACAATACAAAAGTAATATAGGCCTAGACCAAATTAGTCGAGAAAAAGGTGAATCTCCTGTGCCAGTCTCCCTCTGGTGCCCCCCCTTCCCCACCTCCCAGTGGTCTGTTCGATTATGCCTCAATCAATGTCAAATTTGGCAGACACCGACCTCAGACATGGCCTCGAAAAGGCACCAAGAGTCGGGGGCGGAAAAAAAGAAAAAGAAGAGACAGCGGGATGATACTCGTGCGTCGCTTGCAGGTAAGACAATGTTTTAAATAAAAATTTTAGTTTTGTAGCGCGGGCGCCCTTGCGTCGTGTATGCATGTCCAGGGGGGCGTCGCTAGTAACGTTAAATGATCCGGGGCTTTTTTAGCCCTGCATGTTGAATCTTTTATTTTAATGGGGGTCCGGGGGTTTTTCCCCCTGGAAATTTTTAAACTTGGGCTGTTTAAGTTGCAGTTAGTTTGTTTGAGAAGAAAAGGAAGACCGCTTAGATACGTTTTTTCGTTGTTGTTCTATGCGGATAATGCGGTCATTTTCAAGAGGTTCATAGGCCAAGGGCGACATCTGTTGGTGAAACTGCAATTAGAAAAAAACAAAAAAAAACACAATCTCTTCTCAGTGTTTGTATATTTTCATATTCACAGAGTTGTCAAATTATTAGGGCTGGGAAAAGATTAATCGCATCCAAAATAAAAGTTTGTGTCTACATGATATATGTGTGTGTACTGTGTATAATTATTTTGTGTATATAAATACACACACATATGTGTAGCGTGTAGCGCACAAGTAACTGATATGCTACACCTAACAATGTTATGCTGTATGGGCCACTGCGATCAAAAGCAAGGAACGTCTTTTAGGGGGAGGAAACAACGAATGCAGGTGGATGTATAATCAAAGATTGAGTACTTTATATTTTGTTTTGATTAAGATCAACCAAATAAACCAATAACATTTAGTGAACAAAAGGAAAAATCACTCATCAACTTTTTTTCTCTAGGGTGAAAGAATCAACCACTTCAATTCAATACAGTATTCACAATCAATTCAATGTGGAAATAAAAATAAATTGAAAACAACACTGTGTCTGTTCTTTTCACTCCATGACCAAAAACAAATTACATTAACAAAAATAAAATATTACATTCAAAGACCCAATTGTGTGAAATTTAGATGTAAATATAAGCTTGATTCACACACAGATCAATGATTCAGAATCTTTTTTACAGCAATTCACTTTTCTCAAACAACAGTGTCCAACAATGTGAAACAAAATCACTAAATCCAATGAATTTGACTCAGTTGAACAAAGCACAGGGGTTGAATGATTCAGTTCAATGAGTCATTTGACTCTTCCGATCAGTTTGAGTTTTAGAACAAAGTTCTCTCCTTCCAAAGGCAAAAATCGACGTAAACTCAGAAAAATGGAGTCCCTTATATGTCCAAAACAAAGAAAATCAGAACAATCCTACCATTTGATGGTCTCTCAAAGCACAGATCAAGTTGGATTTAGTCCGAGGGCAGCTAGCTCGCCATTTGTGCATGTATAATCGTGTCGTTCGACCGACGATCTCCCTCCAGGAGATTATACACGACACAAAACAGGAATACTCACAGGAATCTCGTTCAGATGCATGAAACAGAACACAAAACAAAAAACCCAGTCTTACAAAAGACAGATCATTCTCATCGATTCACTCGGTTTCGATTTGCTTCGATATCCATCCATCTGCTCGTCTCCGATCAATCTACTCTTCTCTCATCTTTGTCAACCTTTCAGCTAACGTATCCAACTCCAATTCTTCAGATGCACTTAGTTTTAAAGAACTTTTAGCACAAAGAGTTTGAAGAAACACTCCGCATTGCTGTCTCATCTCATCCGCTCTCTCCCACTTTCTCATCCGTTCACTGCTGAAGACAGCGCCCGCGCGACTCGTGGGTGCCTTGCTCAATGCGCTGCTGCTATTGGCTCACAGAGATGTCAGTCACCACAGCGCGATGTGATTGGGTGCATTCCCTTTCCATCCAGAATATTTTTCCTTTTAACCCCTTACTGGCAATCAATATTATCTGGGTTACACTCTCCCCGCTTTGAGGATATGCAGGTCCCTCTGCATCCTTTAGGTTGTGAAATCACTGTAGGAGAGTATCCATCATGTATGTCAAGACGGGTTGCTCCAAAGGAATCAGGCTCTTCAAATGATGCAACAAAAGCTGTGCTGAGTCCCTGCAGCAATGACTGTACAACCAGAGAAAGGGGGTTACCCAACCTAGGGTACTGCAGTCTCTTTGGCGGTTCACACTGTCTTTGCGAACGTCTAGGGACATCTGCCACACTCTGGCCAATCTCCTTTAAACTGTCTTGGGGACTTCTCAAATCAACAGATTCGTTCTGTGTCAAGCCATCAGTCCTTTCATTCTCTACATTGACATTCTCTCCATTGAGAGTCCCAGATGGGGATGTATCGGACTCATGGTCCTGCGGTCCATTCTGCACAGGCATATCACATATGACATAAAATCCTGTAGAGTCTTTCAACTGCAATCTCCCTTTCTCAGGTCCATCACGTTGACATTCGTCTTCATCATCAGGTAGGTCAGGTAAGTTCCTTCGTGGCTCCACTAAAACAGGATGCTCAGTGTCTGCGCTATTATCAACTCTCACTTCTGGACATCTCCTTGCAGTTACTTCACCTCTTGACTGCTCTTTGGGCCTAGAATTGGAGAGAATCCTACTTTCAACACTTGGTAAGTATCTCGGTCTGTAGTAACTTGCAGAGTCATCTTCAGATTCAGAATTATGGGAGTCACTTTCAAACTCTCTTGAACCAGGGTTTGCCCGAGTTCTAGGCTTGCAAGGTTTTTCCGATCTTACTGACTCAATTCTGTCTTCCTCTTGCAGAAATCCACAGGGAAGTAGCAAATCGCGATGGAGCGTGCGGAGCGGCCCATCCTTGCACTCGGGTCGAACAGTATAAACTGGCAAGTCATCAGCTTTTTTGATCACGACGTAAACTTCTTTCTCCCACTTATCTGCCAACTTATTCTTCCCTCTTAGTCTGACATTCCTCACCAGAACGCGATCGCCAACCTCAAGGAATGAAACAACTACTCGCTCATCAAACCTCCGCTTATTACGCACAGCTACTTTTGCAGCATTCTCTCTTGCTACCTTGTAGCTCTCCTTCAGTCGCTCTTTCAAATTTCTCACATAACTCGAGTGAGAGTGGGGAGACTTATCAGCTGGTAATCCAAAGGCCAAATCGACTGGTAGTCGGGGCTGCCTCCCGAACATCAACTCGTATGGTGAGACCCCAGTTGAGTCATTACGAGTACAGTTGTACGCGTGGACCAGCGGCTTCACATAACTCTTCCAGCAGGTCTTTCCTTTATCGTCCAGGGTCCCCAACATCTGAAGTAGCGTCCTATTGAAACGCTCCACGGGGTTGCCGCGAGGGTGATAAGGTGTCGTTCTCACTTTACGTATTCCTGCTATGGTGCAGAGCTCCTTAATCAATTTCGACTCGAAGTCGGGCCCTTGATCACTGTGGAGTTTCTCCGGGAATCCGTAATGGACTAGGAAATTATCCCACAGGCATTTGGCCACAGTTTCAGCTTTCTGGTTTCTGGTGGGTATCGCCACAGCGTACCTGGTAAAATGATCGGTGATCACTAGGATGTCTTTTGTACCACTCCGATCAGGTTCAAGTGACAGAAAGTCCATGCAGACTAGCTCAAGAGGTCTGCTTGTCACTATATTCACCAGGGGTGCAGCTCGCTCAGGAGGGGTCTTCCGCCTCACACATCGCTAGGGTTGGGTATCGGTTGGGTTTTATCCGATACCAGTACCTACTCGGTATTTTTTAAACGGTTCCGGTGCTTAAACGGTTCTTGTTCCGATACTTAAGAAAACGAAACCGCACACACTTTGTCAAAAAATAATACCCTTTTATTTACAGGGCCAAACTGGACACAATATTAACTTAAATAGGCTATTTAAAGATTTTCTGATTAAATGAAAAATTGCGTCGTTTAATAGTCTACTGATGTAAAATACTTAAGTTAAGATCAACATTTTGTCTTCACATATTATGACTACTTCAAGCAGAGAAATATCTGACACTGAGCAGAAATATTTAACACACACAGTAGCCTATAGCCTCGTATAAAGAAGTGTTGGAACTTTGTTAAAACATTTTGCACACGTTGTCACACTCGCTGTTTAATGGCAACTGTGTTTGCTAGCCTACTTGATATGCAAGGTTTGCAGTTGGCATTGACTTGTCCGAAGAGGAACGGCTGCTGTTATCATCGTTTGTGATGTCGCAACCCGATCACACTACTAGATCGTCTCTTAAGCACGCAGTGTGTTTATCGTGTAATTTATACGCGAAAATTAGTTTTTACGTGCATAGGATACGCATGGGTTGGTTATATGTTTAGTAGTGGTGTGGGGTGCGTGTGTATAATACATTTGGCTTTGGGTAGAATTAGTGGTGTGGGATGCGTGTGTATTACACGCAATGAAGTGCGCATCAAATGCACGCGAAAACCTCGTAGCCTATCATATGCACATAAAATCTAATTTTCGCATATAAATTGCACGATAAACACACTGCGTGCTATAGAGACATTGGCAGCTGCTGAACTTTAACTTTCGTCAAGCGTGTCAGAGGATCTGAGTTGTAATCCGCATTCGTACAGTTTTTTTCTTTTTTTTTTTGTTCTCATCAAAACCAATTATGCTCATCAGTGGTTGTATATCAAGCAGGGACACGTTTTTGTGAATTATATTTTGTGAGTTCACTGGAACGAATAGAGAGTCTCGATTGAAGCGCGCGTCCGAGTGAAGACAATGCTGGGTGCGCGAGCCATCCGCGCCACTGATCGCAGAGGCAAAGAGCACTTTGATCACTTGATTTAAAAAACACATTTCAGTGCTAGATCGCCTCTTATTTAACAAACGAACGAAATGAATGCTCTGCTGGTTAACTAGAGATGTTTTATTTATATGTATTGGATCATTCGTGCCGCGAGATGTTTTACAGGCACCGAAATCAGGCACCGAAATTGTCGTTCTTATTCGGTCTGGTTACTACCGTTTACGTCGGAACCGGTTCCCTATTGGAACCGAGTTTCGGTACCCAACCCTACACATCGCCCACAGGTCTTTATTTTTTCTTCCACAGTTGTTGCCATCCTTGGCCAGTAGAATCTGGATCTAACAAGGTCCAGGGTTCTCTCGATCCCTAGATGGCCCATGTCGTCGTGCAAGCTCGTTAGCACAATCTCTCGGAGATCCACGGGTAGCGCCAACTGATATAGTACACTTCCCCGGTCCTGCCTCCTCCTGAATAACACTCCATTTCTGAGCTCGAATTTGCTCCACTCTCTCAGCCATAAGGCTACTTCCACAGGTTCTACTTTCCCAACTGGTTTCTTACCAGACTCAAGATATCTGATAACTACTTTGAGTTCTGGATCAGCTCTTTGGTGTTCCTTCAGCTCCTCTTCGGACATTTGGGGAAGAATAGGAAGACCATGGGCGTCCTCTTGCTGGTACTCTTGGGGTATTGCACCAACGCCAAGGGACAGCGACTCAAACACGGTAGGTTGGGAGTATGACATGTCAGGGTCAGTACAACTCTGATACACTTGGTGTCTCTCACAGAGAGCTTTCACCGCTGCTGGCAGTATCATTGGTTGGTCGGATTCTGCTAAATGGTGAAGGGTGAATTGCTTGATTCTTTCACACTCTTTTTGAGAGACTAAGTCATCCAGAGGCCTGTCATGAGGACGTCTCGAGAGCGCATCTGCATCCAGGTTTCGCTTGCCTGCCCGATATTGAATTTTGAAGTTAAATGTCGACAGGCTGGACAGCCACCTATAGCCGGTCGCGTCGAGCTTCGCAGATGTCAGGATATAGGTGAGCGGGTTGCTGTCCGTTATCACAGTGAACTCTCCTCCATACAGATAATCACTGAATTTGGTTGTAACTGCCCACTTGAGCGCGAGGAACTCTAGTTTATGCGCTGGATATCTCGTCTCACTCTTGGTTAAACCTCTGCTTGCGAAAGCAATCACTCTCATTCGTCCTTCTTGTTCTTGATAAAGGGCAGCCCCAAGTCCAGTGGTGCTCGCATCCGTAGTTAGCACATAGGGAAGGCTGGGATCTGCAAATCCAAGGACTGGGGCTGAAGTCAACTTCTCCATGATAGTTTCGAAAGCCCTTTGACATTCCTGAGTCCATCGATCTCCAAACTGCTCTTTAGGATCTCGGTACTGTGTACCTCCCTTTGGGCTTCGTTTCTGGTTTTTCTGCAGAGGGGGGTAACCAACAGTAAGGTCGTTGAGAGGTCTTGTTATCTTGGAAAAGTCTTGGACGAACCTTCTGTAGTACCCTGCGAACCCGATGAAAGACTTGAGCTCTTTAAGGTTTCTAGGCCTTGGCCAGGTCTTGAGGGCTTCAATCTTGGATGGATCCGTTTCGACACCATTCTCAGACACTATGTGGCCCAGATATCGGACTGACGTTTGGAAAAACTTGCACTTCTTTGGAGAAAGCTTCAGTCCGTAATCTCTCAGCCGTTTTAGAACTTGAAGGAGTCTGGTCTCATGTTCTTCAAGAGTCTTTGAAAACACTATAAGGTCATCAATGAAAACTAGCACTTCTCTCCTGTTAAGATCACCCATGCACTGCTCCATCAGTCTTTGAAAAGTGCTCGGTGCATTTGTGATCCCTTGGGGCATACGGTTGAACTCCCAGAACCCCAATGGACATACGAACGCTGTCTTCTGTTTGTCAGCTTCTTCCATCCCAATCTGGTAGAAACCCGATTTCAAATCAAGAACTGAAAACCACTTGGATCCAGTTAGAACAGAAAAGGCTTCCTCCAGATTTGGCAGAGCATACGCATCCTTTATGGTTTGGGAATTCAACTTTCTGAAGTCGATACACAAGCGCACTTCGTTGTTCTTCTTCCTCACAACTACTATCGGGGAAGCGAATGGGGATTCAGATTGTCTTATGACACCGGCATCGAGAAGCTCCTTAAGGTGTTTTCTTACTGCATCCACATCTTGCGGGTGGATAGGTCTGGCACGCTGCTTGAAAGGTGCCTCGTCCTTAAGATTGATTCGGTGTTTCACCTTATCAGTGTGGCCGTAATCTAACTCGTGCAGTGCGAAAACATCTGGCATGGAGTTCACTAGACTCATTATCCGCTCCTTCCATTCACATGACAAGGGAGAGTCACTGAAGTCAGGAACAACTTTGACTTGCGAAGGATTCACAGCTTTGTACTCATGGCTACTCATGGGGTGGTTTCCTTCAATCACATGCTGGACGGCATGTACTTCGGCCAGTACTGCTCTTGGAGGGATTATTAAATCAGTCTGTGTCTCGTTCTTCAGCACTACTGGTATCTGGGCATTGCGCTTCGGAGGTAAGGAGTGCAGACTATTCGCCACTAGCAGCCCGCCAGGCAAGAAAGATGATTCCAACGGTTCCACTGTCACCCAAGTTTCTGATAGCGGCCCAATGATGTTGACACAGCAGTCGAGAACTACGGTACTTCTGGCTGCTACAACTTCAGGTGTACCTCCCTTCACTTTTACTTGGCCCAAGACACTCGCACTTGCTCGTCGTCGTCTTGCTTCGAGAACTCTTATCACAGCTCGATACCCATGGTAATGTGACTTAACTTGGGGCATGGTCGCTTGAGCACAATCAGCATAGAGAACGTCCAACGTGTTGGTGCCTATGAGGATTTGGGGTGCATGCGTCAAATCTGGAACAACTAGGGCCAACGTTGGAACTTCAGCTTCAATGCCTAAGAACTCCTGAGGAAACTTCAAAGTCAATTCAACATATCCTAGATAGGGAACTGCCTGTCCATTTGCTCCTTCAACTTCTAACAGATGGTTCAATGGTTGCATGGGATGCTTTGACAGGTGACTGTGGTAGAAAGACAGGGGGATTGTCGTTACCTGGGATCCTGTGTCCAGCAAGCAGTTCACTCCCTTCCCTTCGACTTTAATTTGCGCAGTGCATTTCATTCCTACCAGTCCAGCTGGTAACTTCAAGGGGCTTTTAGTATCGGCCTGTTTGTTAAACACACGTTGATGCTTAGGGCGTTGTTTGCTTTTCTCAGTCTCAATCAGCCCTGCGACAGAGACTGACTTTAATTTAAAGGCTCCGCAGCAAGTTCTTGTTGGAAGTCCCACTCAGCCTGCCTTTCTCTCAGCTTCCTTCTCTTTTCTTCAACCCTGGATGGATTTGGGTGACTTTCACAGTTGATGGCTAAGTGGCCGTCATCCCCACAACGGAAACAATACCATGGTCGAGGCCGACTGGTCTTAATCTCAGTGTGCTTTGGTCTGTCAGGTTTGTGTTTGCTGTTCTCCTCCGCGCCTGGTCTACTCAGGTTCCTTCTCTGACTGAGGGATCTTTCAGACTGGTATCTCTGGGCTCCAGAAGCAGCAACTTGGACTTTAAGCCCCGCTATCTGTTCTTTCAGTTCCTGAAGATCACTCATAGCTGCTTGCTCTCTTACTTCCTGATGAGTAGCTGTTTTAATGGCTGCAACTTGGCTTTGGAGAGCTGCAATCTCTTTCTTCAGGATATCTACTTCAACCATTTCGGGGGGTTGTACTTTACCCTTCTGCTTAGAGGCTTTCGGCTTGGGAGCAGCAAGAGCTGGGGAATCAGTGTCCTCCTCCGATGCATTGCAATAAGTAGACTGTTGGTGTGCTCCTGCACGCAGTTTAAGGGGAACTGATTGGTGCTTACTCGTACCCAGATGTTTCCTCATTCTCTCCTCTTTTGATGTTTGCTTATCTTCCACTGTACGGATGAGTATGGCTAATTCAGCAAAAGGAGGTGGGTCTGCTTTTCTCTTTTCAAGCTGCAGATCAGCTATCAGGGCATTGTCCCAGCAGCCACGGCAGAACTGCCTCAACAGACAACGGTCTCGTTCGCTCTCTGAAACTCCGCCCCGTCTGATGGGAGCACTCAGAATTACATGCAATCTGTGAAGGTAGGCGGACGACTTCTCACCAGGATTCTGCAGGGTGCTTATAAACCTTGCTAATAGTTCGTCTCCATCCTCCACCGACCCATAGACGGACTCCAGCAGCCTAAGACACTCTGACGATGGAATGTTCGGGTTCACATGCTTGATTATGTCTGAAGCAGGCGGTAACAAGCTGTCCAGAATTTTCCGCGTCTTGTGCGATTCAAGAAGGGATGGATCATTCAGTAAATAGTCAACACTTGCCCTCCAGGTGTCGAAGTCAGGCTCGTTGTTTGGACGAGGGCTTCTCCCAGAGAAAGCTTTCAAGCGGAACGAAGCACTGTGTGGAGACACTGGATCACTCGTCCTCACAATGTGTTCCATCACTATTCTCTGGATGCCTGAAGGGTTCATAGCAGACATAGGAAGATTAACTGATATAGTCTCAGCAGAATTGGCATCTGCATTGTTCGAAAAGTGAGGCGACGCTGCGCCTATGTTCAACTTGACTGGGTTTTCAGGCTCTATTCTCAGTTCGGAGGGTGACTTGAATCCTTCCAACCGCGAAGGAGTGCTAGTCGCACTTGTCAAGGGGCTTGTCGCTAAAGGGCCTTGCTTTTGCCCAGGTCCTGCTCTACGCGACCCGTCAGCTTGAGCTTTCACTCCACTAACCTTCATTAATTCTCGTTGGAGAACATCTCGTAGGGTTTCCCCATTGGCGCTTGCTATTGCTTGTAGTTTCTCCAAGCACTCAGCGGTAGCGCTACTAGTGGTGGGGGAGTAAACCGTGCTCAGAGCACGCACGTGGAACACAGTGTCTGCATCAGTAGGGCTCACTAAGGTTAGAGGCAGCTGGGGCTCAAGATCGCACATGGCTGAACTGTGCGTGAACTCTACTACTGCATTACGATGGAACTCAGATTGTGGATCGTCGATTAATAGATTACGTCGTATGGAACCAAATTTCAAGAGACATGCCTCTAGTGCTTGATCTGATTCAGTCAGTGTTATGCCACTAACGATTACTGCGTTTAACACATTAACGTCTTCCCGTTCCACAACATCCATTTCTGTCAGATTCTCAGTACGTACTTGTATCAATGATTATTCACCACAGTCGCTGCTGCGCCCTCTCTCCTGGCTGGCTCGCCAAGATTTGTAGCGTGTAGCGCACAAGTAACTGATATGCTACACCTAACAATGTTATGCTGTATGGGCCACTGCGATCAAAAGCAAGGAACGTCTTTTAGGGGGAGGAAACAACGAATGCAGGTGGATGTATAATCAAAGATTGAGTACTTTATATTTTGTTTTGATTAAGATCAACCAAATAAACCAATAACATTTAGTGAACAAAAGGAAAAATCACTCATCAACTTTTTTTCTCTAGGGTGAAAGAATCAACCACTTCAATTCAATACAGTATTCACAATCAATTCAATGTGGAAATAAAAATAAATTGAAAACAACACTGTGTCTGTTCTTTTCACTCCATGACCAAAAACAAATTACATTAACAAAAATAAAATATTACATTCAAAGACCCAATTGTGTGAAATTTAGATGTAAATATAAGCTTGATTCACACACAGATCAATGATTCAGAATCTTTTTTACAGCAATTCACTTTTCTCAAACAACAGTGTCCAACAATGTGAAACAAAATCACTAAATCCAATGAATTTGACTCAGTTGAACAATGCACAGGGGTTGAATGATTCAGTTCAATGAGTCATTTGACTCTTCCGATCAGTTTGAGTTTTAGAACAAAGTTCTCTCCTTCCAAAGGCAAAAATCGACGTAAACTCAGAAAAATGGAGTCCCTTATATGTCCAAAACAAAGAAAATCAGAACAATCCTACCATTTGATGGTCTCTCAAAGCACAGATCAAGTTGGATTTAGTCCGAGGGCAGCTAGCTCGCCATTTGTGCATGTATAATCGTGTCGTTCGACCGACGATCTCCCTCCAGGAGATTATACACGACACAAAACAGGAATACTCACAGGAATCTCGTTCAGATGCATGAAACAGAACACAAAACAAAAAACCCAGTCTTACAAAAGACAGATCATTCTCATCGATTCACTCGGTTTCGATTTGCTTCGATATCCATCCATCTGCTCGTCTCCGATCAATCTACTCTTCTCTCATCTTTGTCAACCTTTCAGCTAACGTATCCAACTCCAATTCTTCAGATGCACTTAGTTTTAAAGAACTTTTAGCACAAAGAGTTTGAAGAAACACTCCGCATTGCTGTCTCATCTCATCCGCTCTCTCCCACTTTCTCATCCGTTCACTGCTGAAGACAGCGCCCGCGCGACTCGTGGGTGCCTTGCTCAATGCGCTGCTGCTATTGGCTCACAGAGATGTCAGTCACCACAGCGCGATGTGATTGGGTGCATTCCCTTTCCATCCAGAATATTTTTCCTTTTAACCCCTTACTGGCAATCAATATTATCTGGGTTACATATGCATGTATATATTTAAGAAATATTTGCATGTATATACTGTATAAATTTATATATAATTTATTTTATATATATAAATTTAAATATTTTATATATAAATTTAAATATTTTATATATAAATAACAAATATTTCTTAAATACATACAGTGGGTGGGTGGTTGGGGGGAGTGGGGGCACCACCAAGCATTTGTGCTTAGGGCACCCAAATGGCTAGCACCGGCCCTGTTCATATTGCTAGGGCTCAGTTGTGTTTCTAAAGTCATATCAAGTGACCTAGAGAGTGTAAACATTGTCAGTTCAGAGATACTTGTTATCCGGCAGAAAGAAAAAAAACAGTATTCTAGCCTCTATAACTCTGTGCCAGTACTTCACACAATTATTCTGATTGTTCCTAAGAAACTACAGAGTCTCAGCTTTCTAAAGAGGTCAGACATTTGATGCCCATGGGAAAAAGCCTAGAAAATGGCCCAACCCTGAAGAAGTTAAAATAAACATGTAATAACTCTTATATAATTATAATAAGTATTTTATATTATAAAAGTGTGTGTGTATATATATATATATATATATATATATATATATATATATATCATGTTGCCATTCTGTACACTGAGTTTTAGTAGCCTAACTAAATCTCTGACGTTTATAACAAACCAAACCGTTTCAAAATCGGTAGAAAATTGAGCAAGTTATGGTTATTTAAAAAGTACATGCACCATTAAAACACAATGTTACGAGTGAGCGAGCTGACAGAAAGTCTTGAATTAATTCAGTCACCAAAGGATCGGGGTGTGAGAAATTATTCACTTAAGGAAATATTAGGAGAAGGAACAAATAATACATTACACGAGAAAGTATTCAAATTTTTAAATGATACAGAACTGGTCAAAAAGGATATAATTGATTTAGTATTATATAATTTTTCTTGTTTTTTTTTGCACCAAGTGTATTCACCAAGTAGTGCTCCATACTCCAATCCAGTAGGTGGCGGACAATGCACCTTTAAGTTGGTTTGCCAACCGCCATTTAAACAACAGAAGAAGAAGAAGAAGAAGAGCGAGCTGACTGTGACAAGATGGCCGCCAGGTGCGGACGTCGACCACCATTGGCCCAGCAGCGCGGACGAGAAGGGTCTGTCTGCAGAGCCGCAGAGCCACAGTTTTACCCCAGCAGCAGTTTCACCCCAGCAGTTTTACCCCGCGCATGCGCAGTTTCAATACAACAGTTTGGTTTTACCCGCGTATGCGCGGTCACGTTGTTCTGTCCAAAACGATCTAATGGTTATTGTTATGATACGCAGTTTTCGCGTGCATATGATGCACTTTATGGCGTGTAATACGCACGCACCCCCATCCCCCCTCCCCCTAATCCTACCCAAGGGGTTTTCAGTGCGTAGCATATGCACGCAAAAACCATTTTTTGGCGTATAAATGGCACGATAAATAACATTCGTGTTATTGATACGCACTTTCATGAGACTGCATTGATTATTTTTTCCTATTAGTTATTTTTTGCTCCTACTGTTGCTCGTAGGCCTTCCGGGTCTTTACTGAAATAAAACAATGCTTGTGTCATGAACACTTTAATCTCTTACGTTTTTCAGCCACACAAACTTCCGATTAGACATTCAAATGCGAACTATTAGTCTTAGTCAATATATGAATTATTGTTAAGTTAATTAAATCTGCCTGTGGTTAAGGTGTAAACTTGAACACAGATAAAACAAATGACTTGAACACAAACTATGTAGGCTACAATCATTTCAAATAAACCAAAACGCAAGGGTAAACCTGTTGTGATTAAACTGCGCATGCGCGGGGTAAAACTGTTGGGGTGAAACTGTGGCTCTGCAGACAGATATTATTGGAGCGGACGAGACGTTTAAGTAATGACGTACATCCCAGTGAACGAGATGGAGGTAAGTTAGCGAGTGAAGGGCATGACGATTTTGGACAGGAACGCAGCCACGGTGTGATAGAATCGTCCTCGTGTGAATCTGGCAAGGAAAAGCAAGAGTTATTCCCTTGCTGTAGATGGCGCTCTATCACCATACAGAATAATAGACTTATTTTCTCTGTGCTGTCCTTCACGACATTGTTGACCGATGTCGAAAGTTTCCGGATAAGGTACTAGAGTAGCTATGATCATGTAACGTTAAACAGGGAGCAAGATGAACACGGCGCTGAAACACTGGAGAGAGGCGGCGACGGTGATCCTGGCGGCCGGGCTGAGACACACCCCGAGTGTGGACTCAGCAGTTCTGGGAAAAGTCACTGATGTAACGCAGAAATCAGCCTTCGACTATCAAGTGCTACTGCTGAAACGGAGCGGTCACAGCGGGTTCATGCCCAATGCCTACGTGTTTCCCGGGGGGCTGGTGGATTCGTCTGACTTCTCCAGCGAGTGGCAGGAGATCTTTAAAGCCTTTACGAAAGCGCCCAACTACGGAATCGGAGTTGTGAAGCAGCCGCCGGCGACCAGGCCACCCATTTTCGCCACTGACAGATCTCAGCTGGGATCTCCGATACCGGGAGATGTTGCTTTCAGGATATGTGCTGTGAGAGAGACGTTTGAGGAGTCAGGTGTGCTCCTGGCGGTTCCCAACCACGAGGAAAGTGGGATTCGCGTGTACACAGATGATGCTTATAGCAGTGACACCCAGCCAACACTGGCCAGATTGAGCGGACTGTGGAATAAAGACGTGCTGTCTAAGTGGAGATCTCTGGTTATTGGTAACCCGGCGAATTTTATCAAGCTGTGCAGGGAGTTGCAGTGTCTGCCCAACATCTGGGCTCTGCATGAATGGGGGAACTGGCTGACACCCATAGGCGTGAACGGCAAACAGAGACGTTACGACACGGCATTTTACATCTGCTGCCTACACGAGATTCCATATACGCTTCACGACGAGAAGGAAATCGTTCATTTTAAGGTGCGTTTTGAGTGGTATAGTTACCTTATAGCCTACATTTAAAATTGTATTTGGCAGACACTTACTGAGCGTCTATTTGATCAGTTCATGCATTCTTTGCTCGTTAATGTCTATTTTCTGGAGAGTCCATCCATGGCCTCATTAATATTCATAAGGCAAGCGCTCATTCGCCAGCAATGCTGCGCCTATTTTACGCCGTTTAGCAAGTGTCCAAACGTCATGGAACGTAATTAATATTCATAAGCCAGGCCATTACCAAATAGGTCATTAATCTCACCCAGATGAGAACAACCGATTCTTGACTGTAGGGAAATAACACAACTGCCTTGTCTCTCAGTGGTCCACTCCCACAGAAGTGCTGCACAGCTACAAATCAAAGGAAATCTGGATAGCTCCACCTCAGTACTACGACCTTGGACGAATGTGTCATTTTCCAGCTCTCAGAGATCTTCATCGCTTTGCCTGGCAGAGGTCTTTGGAGGGATGTGAGCAGTGGCTGCCTATTTACCTGGTGTCACCTGACTGCTATGCAAGTCTTTTACCAGGTAATTTGTCACATAATGAATTCCTTCAGCTGTCTGCTAAATGTTGCTTCTTAATGGGATAATAGTACTGTGACTGAGTCAGGAACTTACTTGCACAAAACTGAACCTTTTATCCCTTCATCTGATACCTAGGGGACGCTCTGTACCCAGAGAAAGTGGACGCTTCTGGAAAGAGTGGTGGTGTGGTTAAAATTGAGAAAAGCCTTGAAGAGCTCCAGCAGGACAGTGCAAACATGCACCGCATTGTCGGTCAGGATCCATATTCAATATCTATCCATATGAACATCAGGCCCAAGTATAACCACCTCCCTCCCCTCTGTGGAGAAGATGTGGGTGGCGCCTCCAAAAACAGTAAACTCTGACACTTACCTGTCACTACCTATAGTGGCAGGACTGATGGACAAAGCCTAGATGGATTTTTAATTAGCTGATTTCTACATACTGATGTGTAGTTTGATATTGTCCATTTAATTTACGTCATAAAGAAAATCCTTGTTGATGTGATGACTTAATATATTTTGTGAACTTGACCATAAACTCTTAAAGTGGATTGTTCTGGTTATTGTTTATATTGTAATAACACAATATCGGGCATATGATGCAAACAAATTCTGGAAGTTTACTAGCTGTATTCAAGTTTGAATAGTCACATTTGTTCTTTATTGCAGATGAGATGGTAAAGCGGAACGGTTACTGAAGCATTGTACAGCGTTGTCAACTTTTCTATGCGTTGAGTTTGCAGAATACAGGATTCTAAAAACAACTTGGAAAAAAGTAGTGTACAAATATTATAATTTGTCAGATTAATCTATGGCTTGCATATAAATAACCAATTACAATGAATTTGACTAGCAACTATTGCATATTTATTAATAATATTGGCTAGAATTATCACCCTAAATTAAAATGTTGAAGTACAATGAAAAGTGAATCAAGAAACATAAAATCATTTGACTAAAACAAAAAAACAGAGCATGATGTGCAGCTCTAGCATTTTTAAATTGAGAAAAAACAAATGAATTCGGACAATGCGTGTGAGTCTTTTCAAACAGTTTAATCATACATGAACTAAAAGATAAACTACCAGATGACTGTTTCGTAGGTGTCCCAACTTTTCTATTTCTGTAGAGACAGTAGCATAAAATCCTGAACCAACTTAATACAAACACACTTGTTTCAGACATCTAATAAATTCTGCACTCTCTACACTTCCAATGAAAACCACAACTTGAATGACAAAAAAAAAAAAAAAAAACATCCGTAAAAGGCTGTTGTGTCGAGTTGAGTTTGTTTGTGGTTTGGTTATTTTGTACAGGTTGATGTTTGGTCATGGTGTTAGTATACATGCTTCTACTTACTGGGACTTACATTGTGAAACAACTTATGAAGTAGAAAAGGCAAAATCTGTACAAATCTTAAATGTTAAATACAATCACTCTGTACCAGTAATGACAAACATCCCACAGGAAATTTTCTCAGAATACATATAAACTCACAAAACAGCAGCTTAAAATCTAAATAGAAAAACAACCACCTCAACCCCCAATTAGATAAATCTGTCAGAATACATTTAAAAAAAAAATAAAATAAAAAAAGCTATTAGAGTTGCCCCTCAAACTAAAGGTTTAGGGGGCAAAGCTGCAGTTGAGCTCTACCAATCAGTCCAGAACTTCACAACATGTACAGATGCCAGAATGGGGGGAAAATGCCTGCAAGCTGAGTGTAAAACAGACCAACTGTATGGTTAACAAATTGTCATTAACTGAACAATATTTTAAGAGCATATGTTTTTGCTGTTGTAGGCACAATCATCTAAGGGCTCATTTGAAAACCACTTCAGTTTTTGTAACAAGAATGCATTTAAAACTCACTTTAACCCATTACCTAAACACACATTATATTGTTTTTTTAAAAATCTTAAACCATCAAAATGAGTACGTGTCATTGTAGCAGGAGCCATAAACATGATGTGAAACATACTGCAAATGTAACCAACAGCAACATGCAAAACTTTTGGCACCACTTTATTCATCTTGACTTTTTGAAACAGAACTAATCACATTTTGCTGAGGATTTCAGTGCACTTACAAAAAAACATGCATGCTTAATATTTACCTGTGACAAGAAATTCAACTCTGCTCATTCTATGCATCATTTCAGCTAATCCTGATTTTCACACAATAAGGAAATGAAAAACATGTGCCTATGTTGGCTTGACACACAAAGAAGAAAAAAGGCAATTCAAGTGTCTATTGTAATGTCACTCTGTTAATAAAAACTCCCAAAATTACATCATGCCAACTAACCTAACACAAAATTACAAAGTTTATCCTCAATTTCAGCAAAATGTGACGAAAACATCCTCTAAAAGTTTTAGAACTAACAAGTGAGAGAAAGGGAAACACACCCACACTTGAACACACAAAAGTGATTCTATAAACTGAATGGCTGCTTTGAGAAGAAAAAAAAACAAAAACAATTAGAAGCGCTAGGAAGACTGCTTAAAACAATAAAAACCAATAGAAAAAAAATCAGAGAAATGAAACAATGAAAATTAAAAGCTTCTGCAAAAATCTAGTGGTTATGTTTGTACGTTCTAGAAAAATAGACTCTTTGCTCAGAACAAATTTCATGAAACTTTTTACACTTTTAGCAGTCTTTCTAACGCTCCCTATTGGCAGCACAAATGACAGAAATGAACATCACACAAAGAAACAAACAAAATAAGTAATCAATAAGCGTCAAAAGTTAACAAAAAAGGTCAAGTGTGAAATTTCAAGCGTCAGAGAAGCGAAGAGGACAACGGACTGGACGATGAACTTTTGACGTCACATCGACATGCTAGGCAAACGATGACAAACGGGCACGAAGATATCTAGAACAAAAACAAACAAAAAAACGAATAACAAACCTAGGTTAAAGCACAACGGAAAAAGGAGAGGGGATGAAAAAGAAAATCATGAATGATTATTTTTACATGGGGGGGAGGGGGGGGGGCTTTCAAAGATGCACATGATCTAAACACAAAACACTGAATGCAACACAGGAAACGATGAAGAAAAGTGGGAAGAAAGAGGGAGAAGTAAGCACCATGCCAATAGTGAACAAAGGGAATAACATTAAACGACAACATCGAGAAAACACAACCTGCCTACTATAACTACGACAACTCAACACTGTCCTCGACAGCAACATTTGAACTCAAATGAAAATGTCCAACTTCTCACAACCACATTTTGATTTTAGACTAGACCGAGGAGAGAGAGAGAGAGAGAGAGAGAGAGAGACAAAAAGAAAAATTGTGCTTCAATGTTTCAGCTCTTTCTGTGAAAGTCTTTTTATTTTGTGCTTCAACTTTGAATTGTGTGGGACTGTGGAATAATGCATATTTGGAGCTGCTCATATTGGTTCTCATTCACAAAACACCTGCCATGGGTAACAAATGGATACAGTTTAGCTACATTGAACTCTGTGAAGGACAACAACATGATGGGACACAGAGCGAGTAACAGAGTATCATCATTAAACGTGTACAGAAATTTAAGACTTGATGTGTTTGGCACATAAGTGGAACTACTCTGCACTTGTGAGCTGTTTTAAGGTGCACAAACGCCAGTCAATCTGCTCTGGATAAAAAGCAAAAAAAAAACTATGAAAAGATTCTGTCTAACAAACAAAAATCCCTGCCTAGAACAAGTTCACAAGAATCTTTGGATTGTTCAAAATGGTGATTCGTGGTGCAACTCAGCCTTCTCATTTTTCTTCCACTAAATGGTTTTTGTAATGCATGTGTTTATTTAAACAGAGGCACAGACCAGGGACTGGGGATTCCCTGCACTAGCATCTAAACGCTTCAAGAGGGGCTTCACACCTGGGTTCAGTCTAAAGCGTCTCTAATGTACGAAACTAACTTAAAGGAATACAGACGAGCATATCTGTACAAGTCGCAAGAGTAACACACGTTTCCTCACCTGGATTGTTGGAAGTGTGTCCGTACTTGATGAAAATAGAAAGATTGTGAGGTTAACAAGAATTTGACTTATTTGCAGTGAAAATAAAAAGCATCATTAATAAATACAAGCGTTTCAAACAGTGATGACAATAGTGAGGTAAATGTCAAACAACAACAATTTAAAAAAAAAAGTCTAATACAGTAATTTCACTTATTTTTTACTAATTGCGACTCAGAGCTCAAGTTATGCTGTGAGGAAATAAACGAATGACTTCTGATAAAAGCACATTTCAGCATTCGTCACTGCACATGTAAATGTACTTAGTTTAAGATATTAAGTAAGAACTTTAGACTGAACCGTGGATCTGCTTCAGACTTAAAGAAAAGAAAAAAAAAAGCTCTTGGTACAATTTTTTTGACTAAACAGATGACACTAAACCTAGTGAAAAGGGCCACACATCAGTTGTTTTAACAATCGGTGCATGTATCCACAAAACTTCACATAAGGATTCTACAAAAACACTGTTGAATCTTTTGAGTGATTTTTTTAAACAACCGTTTTAATTCAGAGAAATTATTTAGGCAATATTATAAAACCTCTATAAAAATAGAAAAGGCATAATAGTTAAGTAATATACACTATCTGGATAATGATTTCTTCTCAATTTCCATAAAAACTATCTTCTTACCTCACTGCAGGACTCAGATTGGCATTAACATTTGATTACGTTTTGAACACTAATTTACTGCCATGGTCAACTTAAGTGAGCTGCATGGAGTAACTCAAATACACGATCACAAGGTCAACTGAGTCTGAGGAGTCTCGATATACCAGGGTACAAGAGACCACCTGCAAACACCGAGAATAAAATACTTATTGAAATTGACTTAATTCATTCGGACAATTAAGTGGCCGTGAATTCAGCAATTGTAAACTTCCTTCCTTCATGTTCTTGGCAACATTATCTCTCACTCTTTTCAAGAATGCAAATATTGCTAAAAGCTTCAAGACCAACCTCTTGAATTGAGGCGTAGGATAAAGTATCAAATGACCATCAAAATAAAAGTCATGTTGGAGATGGTGTACAAATGCCATATTCTTCATTCATTGTGATTCTTCAGCAACTTCCAAAAAAAAAACCTGTGGGTCAAAAAAAAAACCCCCAAAAAAACATCTCATTTTTTGTTTGAGGCTTTTAAGAAAGGATTCATGACCTGAAATGAAGCACTCCATCACTTATTTCATCATGTACCAGGTGAGTAGAATAATGGGCAAGTAGTTTTGGTCTGACAGAATGGTGAGAATGTCCTGAGAGTAAGTGTAGCATCTCCAGCAAACTAGCAATACTGAATGATTAACCACCATCTATGAACCAGCATGTGATATAATACCCTTGCTTAGTGTGTCTTTTTAGAATGTAAAAATATTAATGTGAATTAAAAACAAGCAAAAAGCATCATCATTATGGTTGTTAGCTGAGCCCTCCAACAGATTACATAAAACAGACTTTGAAGCAATGTTACATCACCCTCATTGTGAAGACACAGATACATTTAAAAAATAAATAAATAAATTAGTGAAATAAATAAATGAATTAAATAAAAAGGCATCCATGAAAACGGAGTCTAGTGAAGTGCAGCCTGACCTTCCAGATGCTCAATACAATATTCAGGTGACTGATTGATTATCTTTTGCACCGATGCAGCAAGCCTCCTTCATTTTCTAGAAAGGCAGCATTGTAGGAGGCATCAGCATTACACTGTCCGAATGTACTACAAGAGTCTAGTGTAAACACAGGAGAACATCTACAGGGACCAGACCGTGATGATCAACAGTCTAAGGGACTGAAAGCAGTCACATAGGCTGGCTTTCATTGTGCAACATCCTTTGACGCAAGATTTAGATTTATACACAGCAAACTTGTAATATGGCACCAAAAAAATTATAATAAAGACTTAAGATCAAAACAAAAGATCAACAAAACAATTAGATATATAAATGTGAAAAAAAAAAGAAGCTAATTTCTCCTTGGAACAAATTCATAATGCTAACAATTTGCATGTTGTCTTTGTTTTATAAGGTTAAGAGAGAAGATATGTAGAAAAGGCCAGAGAAGTAAAAGAAGGATTAGGAAAGGCAGGTGTTAAGGGTGGGTGGGGTCATAACTTTCCAACGTCACACTCCACTTACCAGAAAAACATTTTCAAAACAAGTCCATTTGAGAGTAAAAGTACTCAGTATGGCTTGCTGTCATTTTTGGATCGTTTAAGTTGAACCTTCAGCCGCTTCATTCCAATCTGAAAACCGTTCATTGACTGAATGGCCGCCTGGGACGAAACTGGATTGTCGTAACTTACAAAGCCTTAAAAAAAAGGAAAAAAAGAAAAAAAGATCAGAACCGGACTATACAGTAGTTACCCACGGCTCAGAATATACATCTAGGCTTGTTTCTGATGTCTGAATTCAAAAATCAAGACAAAACAAGCATTCGACTCACCAAAACACTTGCTAAGGTTGGTCTGTTTGTCAATAAAGACCTTGGCAGAGATAACATTGCCGAAAGGCATAAACATCTGCAGCAAATCCTGATCACCAAACTCCTGTGGCAGATGGTAGATGAACAAGTTTGCTCCTTCAGGGCCTTTAGAAAAACAGAAGAAAAATAAACAGATAACTTTTGACTGCCTAGCAACCTTTTTATTTTAAATTTAGGTTTATCATTTATTCTCCTTGTCTAATTAAAAGAATATTCTGTGTTAAATACAACTCAAGCATGCTGCAGATTAGCACACAAAATAAGAGACCCAAGTTCAGGGCCGGCGAATGCTATAGGCAAACTAGGCGACTGCCTAGGGCGACAAAAATGTTGGGGGCGCGGGCTCCCCCTAGTGTCGCCGGCTCCCCCTAGTGTCGCCTTTGGCCTACTTCCCATTAATCATAGAATTAGAATGACAAGCGAAATAAAACATGTTTATTAAACATGATCATCCTCAGTCATACGTTTAATTACTTGTCATCTTGATTATTAGATTTAATTAGTGCTGCACGATTAATCATATCACAATCGTAATCGCGATCTGTTAACGCAGCATCTGTTATTTTTTTGTCATCCTTTGGCTAGTTACATGATCCCGTTCTTATTTGTGCGAATGCTTTAAACCATTCATGCGCGACAAGTCAAAAAAAAAAAAAAAGAGCGCGCTGCCTGTGAATGTCCGACTGTGACTCACAGACAGACGCGGGCCAGTATCATGCGCATGCACAGACCGAGCGCCAGAATTTTAATCTTTCGCGCTTGAACGAACAATAACACACAATTATGCCAAATTGTCATTTGTCGAGTATCTTCATAACATAAGAGCAGTCTTATGATGGACATATAGAGTTGTGAGAGAATGAGGCGCGTGTGAGATCCGCGTCTCTGTCAGCAACGGCTGCTCTTAAAGGGCCAGCAGCCAAAGCTTTCTGTCAGTAAAGTTGATCAAAGAATAAAGGGAACAGAGAAAATTACTCACTGCTCTTGACTAAAGAACTTGTGTAGCTTTAATAAGGATTAGTCTATATATAATTTATGCAGCGCAGACTGTTTGATAACTTTATTCAATTTCTGTATGTGCTACCTGTTAGACAGGAAGGGCACAGGTAAATATGACATTTATTATGGGTTTATGTGAGGATTGTTAGAAGTTAACAAATTAAAAGCTATATTTTCTGAATCCTAATAATTTTTTATTTTTTATTTTTTAATTGATCGCTTTCAATTGCAATGATGAAATCACTGTAATGTTGGATGGCTATAATTAATGTTTTAAATGGGGGGGTGATTAATTTTTATCCAGACATCAGTGACTTATTGATCATTATAGATGTTATCAATCATTTAGTTGTTGTTGCTAGTTTGAGTTGAGAAATACACATTTCAGAATTATCACTAATCTGTGTGTGCATTTTGCTTTAGAACCAAACAAGTTGACTAATGAAACCATTTGTTTATTATATCGCAATATTGACCTCAATAATCGCAATGACATTTTCCCCAAATCGTGCAGCCCTAGATTGAATTGATGATTATTGTCGATCATTTCCTAATGGGGGAGGGGGGAGTTGCGTTACATTAGGCAAGTGCTGGCGAGTTGATCAAAAATGAAGCGGTCTAAACTCTCTGGTGCACAGGGAAGAAAAAGGAGAAAGGAACAAGATAAAAAGAAATCCCAGTATAGAGGTAAGTCTTCTCATCTCAGCCATTAAGGTGTCAAACAAAATAAATTTACTTAGTATTGTGCACAGGCATGTACTGGCCATCGGGACTACCGGGAGATTCCTGGTGGGCCGACGTGCCGACTTTTATTTTATTATTTTTTTTTTTTTGTCTTAACGGTCCATATAACTCGTACATCGGCGGGCCTATCGTTTTGTTTTGTTTAATTGGTGGCACTGGGTGGGTTACTTCCAAGAACTTACTTTCAAGTAGGCTATATAAATTTGTACAAAACTTATTATGAAAGTTTCCTTTATTTTTCATTGCATTTGTTTTACAATATATGGCCATTACTGTCATGGGATTAATATTATAACTATTATTATGTAGTAGTGTAATGTAGATAAAAATAAATAAATGTATTTCTTGTTTAGTTTACACTAAGTAAAAGAGGTTTGAATTTTTCTTTGTTAAAAGCTACACTGTGTAACTTTTTTAGTTTATTCTTAGCTAAAAACACTTAGTTCTTTCAAAAATATATGTGCTCATTAATGTATATTTACTTCGTTCAAGCAATAAAGTATTCTCGTGCGTGTATAATATGCCATTGAAAATACATACGGGTGAGGGGTTCTAATGTCGGTCGCCATGTTGCCCCTCCATCTTGAAAGTACATTAGCCAAAGAGGGACATACCCGTTAATTCAAGCTTCGCCTTTCGCGTTTACTAAGATTAGCTTGCATTCGTCTGGGAACCTGATAACTGATGTTAGCAATGAAATGGTAAAAAAAAAATAACGAAAACATAAAACTATTATTCATTTTACATAGATGTCATAACCTATATGTTACCTGACAAATTAAATGACTGCAAATTATAATAGTTTTCTAAAATAACCTCATCACTTGAAGGAACACTCATGGACGAGGTCGAACTGGAAGCCATGTTAATCTTGGACTACACTGGCCACCGTAGGAGTTAAAACGAAATCGGAATTGAGAGGAACAGAAACTAATATTCCCTGGATGGTCATATACCTTTTCACCGCTAGATGGGGGTAAAAATCACACAGTGTAGCTTTAAAGGAGCTGTATGTAAGATTGTGGCCAAAACTGGTACTGCAATCATTTTCAAATTAGTGTAGAGCGGTGTATCTCCTCCCCATCCCCCTTGACTCGAGGTTGCCAGATATGCTGCAGGATCCAACATTTTTTTTATCCGACACGTTTGTAGCTGCAGCTGTGGCAACTAGAGCAGAGCTGGCAACCCGGATATACCTGTGATTTAGGCTGCCTGCTACAGGCTATTGTTATTATTTCATGCAGCCCTACACATTTACATTTACATTTATTCATTTAGCTGACGCTTTTATCCAAAGCGACTTACAATTGCTATACATGTCAGAGGTCGCACGCCTCTGGAGCAACTAGGGGTTAAGTGTCTTGCTCAGGGACACATTGGTGTCTCACAGTGGATTCGAACCTATACATACATATATGCCTACAAGGCACAACACACTTGGGAGTTCATTCATTCATACATATATACATATATATATATACACATATATACATATACATATATATATATATATAGATATATATATATAGTGTATGCATGTATTTAGTAAATTTTAGAAAAATCTAAAATTGTTTCTCCTGATATCAGCATGTTCACAGCTGTTTTTTTTGTTGTTTTTCTAAAAAATGTTTTTACAGGTACCAGCACTGAGTCCAGCAGACATTCACGTGAGTCTCTGTACATGAACATGGTAAAAAAAAAAAAAAAAAAAACACCTTGGAGATGACAAGTATGTAACCTATATGTTTTAGAAATGTCACAAAGGTGTGTGACTGTCCAAGTCTCTGTCTTTAGATCAGTGTGTTTTACTAATGTGCTTTTTTGTCTTTGGTTGTGTATCTTTTTGGTTGTGTTGTAAATAACTTGGTTGTGTTGTAAATAAATCCAAACAATCTAAAAGCCAAGGGTTCCCACAATGACAGCATCTGATAGCACCTTATAGGGCCATTAGGGGAGGGTCTTTGTCTTTCTCAGGTGTGAAAACAAAATATATTAATGAGTTGTTAACGCCCCTCTGCATAAAGCTTTCTTACACAAAACACGTCTTACGAATTTTAAGTCAATATATTGTCTTATCTAAATGAGTAGTCAGGATGATTTTCACAGTTTTGAAGCAAATATTCTAGGCCACGTGATACAATTTTCAAAAGTCTTGTGAAGAAATAATTAGTATGGGTTTTATGACCTTATTTCAGTGACAATGTTTTTTTGTTTTTTTCACAAACCACGCATAAACGTCATTATCTCAAAACTAAAATCTTTTACATGCATGCTGCTGACATATTACTGTAGCAGAGTTTGTGCTGAATACAGTGTAATCAGACTTTAGCAATGAAAATGTCACAAGTATCAGAAATAAGCACAAATGTCAGAACACCTCCAGGGCCCAGAAAACACCTCGGACCCCAGAGGGTTAATGTCTAGTGACATATCAGGGCCATTTTATGATTAATTGAAATACATTTCTTACATACAGCTCATTTAAATTTGCACACTGAATATGGTTTGGAGCTTTTAATTTTGAACTCTCAAAGTGCACCAGATTGATGAATTTAACATAAAAATGCACTATTTTTTCTTACGGGGGCGTACCCCCTGTACACCCTTGTAGCAGCCTAATAGATTGGTAATAATAGTAGTGGTGGTGGTAATTGCAATTTATCTACTACAAGTTACATGGTCAGATAAAATGTAATCTCGAAAACTCAAAACTTTCACTATTCTTTCTATACGACAATTCACCATGACGTCACAACAGTAATAGACGCTCTTCCGGGTGGCAAAAGGCGAAGCGTTTCTATGGCAACGCTAGTAAATTGCTTGGAAGGGAGACCCACCGTCAACAGTAAAAATGTAATAAAAATAAAAAATTTAATTAAATATAATGTTTTTTTTTAAATCATAATAACAACTGTGTCTAATGATATAAGTAAAAAATATAAAAAATATGTTATATAGTAGGCCTACACATAATTAGCAAAATACTCTAGCTCTTTTTTTTATAGCAAAAATAACGTGCTATATAGCCTATCATGGTCATGGCTTTCCTGAGGTAAATGTTATGTGACAATTGTTCTCCAGCTGTTATATTGACCTCTTTGCGCTGTTGAAAAACACTGATTGGTTGATATTATGTGTGAGGAATATACATTTCGGTAAGTTGCATGAGAAATGTGAGGATGTGTGGCGTGAGTGTGTGAAAAGGGACAATTGCGCGAGTCTCACGGTCAGTGCGTGAGTGGGCAGCCCTCTTTACTTCAGGCAGTGACTGGCAATGAGTCTGATCTTCAAAAGAGACAAGTTTACTAATATTGTCTTGAATTTCCTCGGCTGAAGATAAATGCACTGCTATGATTTTGTAGATGGACCGTTTTGAGAATACACGAAGCAGTTGTGTTGCCCCACACACTCTACAGAGTTTGCTGTTGCTCGTCGGACGGCTTACTGTTTACTCAAGATGACGAATACGATGATGCGTTGCAGCCGGTTGCAGCTCGTAGCTCAAAATTTCGCGGGTAGATTGCGTCATCAACATGCATTATCGCGATAGTGCAATATAATTCAAATCTCTATCGTAGGCCAATTTTGTATCGTTTATATCGCATATCGTTTATGTCGCCCATTACTAAATACAAGCATACAAAATCATGCCACAGATGATTCTGACAGGCTTGAAGTTGTATTTAACCCAGAATGCTTCTTGAATTCATTGGCAGAGAGTTGCAGGCATGGATCTCCACGTATTTTTAAACAAAACAAAGTGTAGAAAATGGACATTGTGGAGAGTGATTATGATCTCTTACCCGCACTCTGATTGGGACTTGCTGTTGCAGCATATTTAAAACAAGAATGAATCCTTAAGATGGTGATCACAAGAGCCACATCAACACACACGCGCGCACACACACACACACTACCCTGCTAGCATAAACTAGCAGTTTCTCTTGTAAAGAGGCTTTCACTCTCCCAACCCAAACAGCTGCTCAAAGCTCATCAGACCTCCATGTACTCACCTTCCTTCTGGCTGCCAGCGGCACTAACGTTCTGCTGGGACAGTAAACTCTGACTATAGAGACTAGGCAGTGCGGCAGCGGCATACTGCTGGATTCCGGAATAGGCTGCCTGAGTCAGAGCCTCCATAGTGCTCCCCGAGCCGTTAGAGAGACCTCCACTACCCAGACCACCATTCAGAGCAGCCATGCCTGCACACACAGAAACACAGCTCAACTTTCAGACACACAAACTACTAATAGATACAGAGAAACCGCATTCAGAGAAGGAGATACAGCAGAAACAGAAACGAGGCAAAAGTAAGTTAAAAATCATATTGATACTGTAAATACAAATGCATCCTTATACGTTCCAGACTAGCAAAGAATTAAACCTGTAGAAGTAACTTTATGTGGTCCTTTTTTGTTGAGGTGACCATATCACCTGAGATGCATTTTAATAACATGGGCAAACCGGATATTTAGCAACACCACCTGATCTTATACAAAAGCAAAAACAATGAACGTTTCTTCTTCCTTACTTGCTAGGGAGCTCATGTTGAGACCTGCTCCAGCACCCGCAGCAAGAGACTGAAGAGCACCTAAAGACGCCATGGGGTTCACCGAATTACTAGTACTGGAGGTGGGAGAGGAACCCGCTGTGAAGAGGAGAGAAAACAAGAACCAGGTCTGACACATTACTAATCCATCAGACATATTGCCAATTCACATTTCACATGCTCTCACTGCACAGACATGTAAAGCAAATGAGACTGAGAAGAAACAGCATATGGTAATTAGAGAAGTCATGTATTTCAGAGTGCAAAAAGTGAAGTCAAATAACAAAGACAGCACTTTAAAGCAAATGATGGGGATTATATTACACAGCAATTTCTCCAAACATAAACAACTAACACTTTAACATTAGCTGTCATTACCAATGAACAATTCTTTAACCAAGATTAGTAAATGCTGTAAATGTACGTTTCTACATATGCAAATAACATCAGGCATAACATCATTTTACCCA
Organism: Semotilus atromaculatus; assembly: GCA_031834385.1. Lineage (NCBI taxonomy): Eukaryota > Metazoa > Chordata > Actinopteri > Cypriniformes > Leuciscidae > Semotilus > Semotilus atromaculatus. The sequence continues at coordinate 15,563,807 of JAULUF010000009.1, read as the reverse complement.
TCAATGAAAAGTACTATATTTAAAATTCAACACTAACCTAAATTAATAAAAGCTCCAATGTACTGAACTTAGTAAAGTGAAATTTGCTATTGGACAGAAATATTCCACAGAGCAATTCTATTTCACAGACTGATAAGAAGCAAAGTTAAGAACAGGAGGAGATTAAAAAGCGGGACCAACCCTTGTAGGCGTCCCAGGCAGATTGAGCGGGCTGTCCGGAGGGCATACCTGAGCTGGTGAGGACACTGAGAGGGGAGCTGGAGGTGGTCAGAGCACTGCTACCTGTGGGTGTAGCCTGTGTAGCACTCGCTGCTGCTGCTAATGCAGCCAGATTCTGCATGGCATTCAGACCTGCCGCAGATCACAGACCATCCAGAAAATCAAGAACTACACCACACTACACACACTTCCTTCTCGCCAACATTCACATGCACAACCTCCTTTAATCGCCCTAAAGCTAATAGGCAGTCAGAAACAATGACTTTATGGGTTTGCAATGCATCTGAGAAAGTGGCTAACTAAAAGCCGCTATCATTTCTAGCGGGTCTGAGTGGAGCGAAGCATGTCAGACTCTCACCTGACATTGGATGGAGATTGTTGAGCGCATTTCCAGAGGATGCAGACTGTTGTAGAAGCTGCAAATAAAGCTAGACATTACATCAAAACAGAAAACAGAGAGAGTCAGGACTGCATCCAGGACTGTGATGAGAGGAGAGGAGAGGAGAGGAGAGGAGAGGAGAGGAGAGGAGAGGAGAGGAGAGGAGAGGAGAGGAGAGGAGAGGAGAGGAGAGGAGAGGAGAGGAGAGGAGAGGAGAGGAGAGGAGAGGAGAGGAGAGGAGTCAGGCAACAAGGCAAAATAAAGACAAACAGGAGCACATGTGAACAAGACAGAAACAAAGAAGAGGGAAATGTGGACATTCAAGGGCGATCAGAAATTATAATAGGACTAAAAAGGATTAGAAGGGGAAAAGATGAAGATAGAAGAAGTTTTCACAGCACACCCATGGAGCAGCACTAACACGTTCAAACAGGGCTACACATCTATGTCGGCCCATGTGAGGAAACAACAAATTAAACAGTAACTTTAGGAGTAACCAGTCATAGACAATCAGGATTTTGAGAAGCCAAATTAAATGCATTTAAAAAACGGCCAAACACAGACCTGTAGCCCATGTGCTCAAACACAGCAGAAAAACACAGCAACCTTTTTTTTAAAGCAAATCTGATTACAAGGCTCTCACGGAATCTAATCACTACAGATTAGGACTGCACATTTAATCGCAATGAAACCGCACGTAATTTGGCAAAGGCTGCGATTATTTTATGCGCGCTGATTGGTAGCAAATACTGCTGAACACCAGAGGGCGCTCTCACGCAGACACGCCAAATATGCCCTCACAGAAGTATAACACAAATCATTCCAGGAAATCCCTATCGAGCATCATACTATCTGTATCTGAATAAACATAAGATTGAAATGCTTTGATTAAACATGACTAAAAAACACACAACTGCCTTATTCTGGGTAAAAAGCCACATTATCTCACAGAAGGATGCTCAACTGTCTAAAAGCATGTTATTAAATATTGTCTTTTGTTGGACAAGAGGTTCATAAATGCTTTTCATGTTTGGAAAGATGTTAGACGCGTGTTGCTTTTTCAAATACACGTAAGTGACTCAAACTCATAGTGATTTCAGATGGAGCAGTGTTTACAGAGCCATACATCAATGACAACCTATGCATACATTTTTTAAAATCGCAGCCTTTGCAATTTCATAATCGCCATAAGCCAAATCGGTTTAAGTGCGATTTCATGGAAATTGCAATTAATCGTGCAGCCCTACTACAGAAGCAAACAATGCATTATAGCTCTGATAAAGCAATTTACATCTTGAATGGAGCTAGGGGTGTCGCAATATACCAGCATTGATAAGTGATACTTAAGAAAAATCTTGATATGTTAATACCACACCAATGATAATATCGTAATTAACCCAGCAATCTGCTTGACACTCCAACATAGGTGGCAGTATTGCACCTTAACGCTTGTTTCTACTATGACGACGCAGAGGGTAGCTACTACTGCCGCACAATCATCTCAGAGATGACAGACGAAAGCTCTTTAGTGTGCGTTTTTTTTTAGATTCAGTAAAAATAAAATAAAAACATGATGTTAGACACCCAAATCAGCAAGAAGTGCTGATCAACAGTATGTGATTTTTGTAGAGTTATGGCTACATACTCTCTCGTCTACCTACCCACATATTTTAAGTGAATCTTTTTTCCAAACAAATTTGACTATTTAAATTGACAAATTTAAATTTGACTGAGTATTTGTTTTTCTTTCAAAATCTCAATAGATATTGTGATTATAATGTTAGCGGGAAGTATTTTGGCTATGATAATCATTTAGTGAAATTCTGATATTGTGACAGCCCTAGATGGAGCAAAGACCAGCTCTCATGTACTAAATATTACTGTTTTCATTGTGCACGTGCTTTGTGTAGTTTATGCAGTGCAGTTTGCATGTTTTAAACAGTGACGCGGTTTCTACGTGCAAAGACCACAGATGCAACAGGATCTGTCCTGTTTACTCACTGCAAGGTACTGTGGCCCCAGTGAGTTCAGTCCTGTAAGGTTTCCCCACATGGAGGCAGCGTTGAGCTGCTGCATCTGTTGCTGCAGCTGCTGGGTGATGCGTTTCTGTTCCTTATCCTTCTGTGTGTCAGCAAACTTAACCACGATGGGAGAAGAGCAGCCCTAAGGGACACAACCGAAATCAAAATATAGCATAGAATATCATTTCGAAACATAAAAAGGGAAAGCAATCAAGTTGTCACAGATATGTGTACATGTGTATACTATATTTTACAGCCGCATCTCAGCCTTTCATAATACACTACTGTTCAAATGTTTTGGGACAGTATGATTTTTTTTCTTCTGGAAGAGATTTGCATTCTTGCTGAACAAAAGACATTTACAAATTAACTGTTTCAAATAAATGCTGTTCTTTAAAATTTTCTATTCATAGAATCCTGAAAAATTACATATACATTTTTTTTTTGTTGATATTTTTGATATTTATACAATGCATTGGGGCATAGGCATTTATGAGTGTATGTGTATTAACCTCCATGGTCTGTGACTGGTGCATGGATTTGATGGCAGACTGGGCCATCTGTCTCGCTGTGAATGTGACGAAGGCACAGCCTGTGAACAGAGTTGACAAGTTGACAAGATAGTAGATCACAAAAGGACACCAACTTCTGTGTTTAAACCATAAACCTAAATCCTGAATCCATAAACTAGAAGTACTCATAAAACAATCAGGCTGAATTAAGCCATTTTTTTCATTTGGGCCGATAGGAGCCAATTGAGTCTAATTTTTTTCTGATGGGTTGTGTCTGCAACTATTAGTTACGCAAACACTACCTCCTAGAAATAACTAAAATGAGAGAGCAACTGATGAAGATGTTTATTAGTGTGCAACCAGTGAACTGAAGGAAAGACTACTGAAGTTCATGCGTGTATGTGCTAGAAGTCAAAACATTCACAGTACTGCCTCTATTCTCTCGCTCTTTCCTTTTTTTTTTATCGGGTCACATGATGGGTCTATAATTTCCTTTGGCTGGTGATAGTGACAATATACATGCGCTTGAGAGAGTTCTCACCGCGGCTCAGTCCGTCTGGGCCTCTCAGTATACGGCACTCCTCAATTTGACCGTATGGAGAAAACATGAGCCTTATGTCATTCTCATTACACTTCTTTGAAATCATTCCAATAAACAGCTTTCTATCTTCTACCGCTGAAACACAAGAAAAGGGTGTTATGGCAGCACTGCCTCTGCACAGCTGTTCAACAGTCTTTGTGAACATTTCCTCAAGCAATACACTACCGGTAAGATTTACTAATGTTTTGAAAGAATTCTCTTAGGCTGCATTTATGTAATTAAAAATACAGTAAAACAGTAATATTGTGAAATATTATTACAAATCAACAATTTTGGTAAAGCTGAATTTTCATTACTCATATGATCCTTCAGAAACCATTCTAATATAGTAAAAACTCAAGAAAACTTATCAAATGTTGAAAAAAGTTGCTGCTGAATTTATTTATTTTTCTTGAGAGACCGTGATTTTTTTTTTTAATGGATTCTTTGACTGACCCTAAACTTTTGAACAGAGAGTAACTTGGAGTAAATTCAAGTCACTCACCATTGTTTTTTTCACTGTCTGCAGGCTTCATCTGTATGGGATGATGCATCTGTACAGAGAAAAAAATAATTCACGTGACTAAACACAGTTGATTTCTCATGGGGGATGGGAAATGTCAGTTTGAAAAGCTTTAATAGTTTCTTTTGGGTGTACTGAAAATACATATGTAGATTTGATTTATTTTTAAGAGCAATAAATATAAGGCGGCCCTCTGAAGACACACATGAAGGATTAATGGATTATTGATACAATAAAATAAAAGTAGATCCTTTTCTCACCCCTGGAAGAATCTTCATGTTGTGAAGGGCATTTTGTGCTTCTAACGCAGATTTACGGGTGTAATATGTGACAAAACAACAACCTGCAAATGCAATAAATGGCCTATGAACCAAGTCCAAGATGACAACATTTTCACTGAGACCAATTTCTAGAGCTGTGTTCCAAATCTTAGTGAGCTACATTTTAAGGGATTGTTGGCACATTCCCAACATGAGGACTGTTCCAAACAGTAGGCAACTTAATTGCGCTGCCACATAAGACAACTTGTTTAGGCCAAGTTTTTTAAGCAGCACTGCATGTGTGTGTGCTATGTGCTCAGTAGGATTTGGAACAGACCGTACAAGTCCGCAGTGTACTGACTGTCAAGTACCTTTACTCTGTGGGGGGTTCTGACTCCTGTCCCGAAGAACATTGATTTCATAAACTGCACCATAGGGCTCAAACAGCTCACGCAGCTGATCCTCTGACCACGTCCGGGGGACCTGACCCACAAACATCTTTATAGCATCAATGTCGGGCTGGTCTGGGTGGTCCAGAGACCCATTCATCTTCTTGGTTCTACAGAAAAGAAAAAAAAAACCTAAGTCTGTTTAACTAGTCTTAAGGACATGGCCCTCAATGTCTCCCTGACAGATGATGATACTCAAACATATTGCACATGGAAGGATGCACACAACATCTCACATCGTGCCCACTGCCCAAGTATGAAAACCCCAAAATTACAACTAAGTCTTATTTACCAACAGCACACCTGTATTAGACTGACTGGTCAGGCTGATTAAACCAGTTGATGCTTGTTTTTTAGACCAAGCTTTGATTTGATCAGCTTTGCCAATATATAGGCTAATGCATTTGCTGTTCTCAGGTTGAGATGGGTAAATGGCCTGCAAAATAAGTACTTATTTCAACAGCTGTATACATGTTATTTGCCATCACAAAATTGCTTTCTGTAAATAAGTACTTGAGTACTTTGTATTGCATTACATTATGATTGTATACACCAGTAGATCTCAGAACCAGCATCAGCCATTGAAAAACCCAAATTGATTGACCACTAGTCCAAACATGATCATTCAGATACAGTTTCTTCTAAATTCTGATTAGATTTCTTGTAAAACTGTAGCTGTGCAAATTAAAACTTATGAAAAAAAAAAAACGTAACTTATGTTAGTGCTGCTATATGTTTTACTAGTGATAAGCAATGAAAGTTAGCAGAAAACATGGTACCTCAACCATTCATGGCATTATTGGCAAATTCTTCAGCCATTGCGTGAAGAGCAAACAAGAGTAAAATCCCTGCTCAAACAACATATATGAAGCCTTAAAATGGCTACACAAGATTTTCTGAGGTAAGCAATAACTGAAAATTTCGTAATGAAATGGAAGCAGCGACAGATCTTTTCCTACATATTGTGACAAAAATGCGAGTGTAACAGATTATCGAAAAAGACGAAATGGGCTTGGTTCTATACATCAGTTGTTGATTGTGAAGATGTGGGCATTGCACTCAAAATTGGAAGCAGATGAATGCGAGCTTGTGGGGCAGAGTTTAAGCAGACTAAATGATTGCAGAAATCCAGCATCTGGAAATACAGAAATCCATCTGTCGTTTTTACCTGAAGGTCCAGTAATGACATTTTGATTAAACATTACGAGGCCCAATATAAAAATAAAAATGAGATGTGTAGATTCACAATAACATGGATTTAGAACGTAGATTTGGACTTCAATCAATAAGCCACCAAAAATGACATTAAAAAGAGAAAGGAAAATGTCAGATTTCACAAAAGATGATCAAAGTCTGTGATTTAAAAAGAACATATTGACACACTTCTGCTTGACAGAGTAGAGCATGAGGAGAAGCAACGAGTGATGTCATGGACAGGCCTGAAGCACTGCTTCATCACTCTCTTTAGCAGCTGCTGATCAGTGGAGTGACAGATCACTTTACGAAAACACAGCATTGTCCTGCTGACAAAGAGCAGCATTAGCCAGAAGCTAAAAGCCAGATTAATGGCGTTTATTGATCAGAGGACAGCAGAGCTTATAAAACCTTCCGCTTTGTCGATTTTCCAGCAACCAGAACTTGTTCAGACAAGCAGATAACACAGCCTCTCTAGAAGATCATCCAATCTGGGCCAGAGGAACATTGGCTGTTCACTGGGCCAAAAACATTTAAGGATTGTATCCTTGAATTCTTTCCCAGTGAACTGACCAGTTCCTGACTGTTGGGATTAGCTAAAGTCACAGAACATCAGAACACAATGTCGGAGAACAATTAGAAGATTCTACCGATTCAACAAAAACTACTAAAGCCGAATGGAAGAACAATCAGACAAACAGGAAGGAGATAATCAAGATGGTAGTCATCTCTTTCCCATTGCTACAAATTAATATGAATAGTATATGAATGCAGCCTTCAATCTGAAGACTATTAGCAACAATCAGCTCTGTTCTTTTTAGGTTATTTGTTATGCAAGAGATGCAGAGAAGGCAATTTACCATAGCTCTAGCTCAGTCAGCAGTTCCTGGCCCTGTTCTTGGCTAAATTGTTCCCTTTGAGGTTGTAAAACCTCACAATAAAATCCTAAGGGTTGTTTGTGATTCTCACTAAGACAATGTGTCTAAGAAATGTTATTTCAGCATCCTGCAACAGCAAAGAATGAAATATTGCGTTAACCTATAAATAATCTAAGGGGCAATACATCCTATCCTATAACAGACAGGGAACATGATTTTCCTTTCCTTTCTAAAACATGTGTTACACTAACTCAAAACTTACTCTCCAGATTTTTAACTTCTCTTTTTTGCTTTTCCTGGGCAGATTATGAAATGTCCAAATAATATTAATTTAGCAGATCCAACTAGTAGATCATACACAGTCAAAGTATTGGGCTTTTATTTAAGGAGAGGTTTTAGACCGTATTGTCATTAATTTTTTATTCGCAGCCCAGTCTTATAATAAAAACAACAACATGTTTACTACAGGATTATGTAGTAAACATGAACAAGCATCCCTCACGGCAGGCCTCTGGCCATTGACTATCAGCTCCTTAATACTGAAAATACTGCCTGACATTTACTGGCCTTTCGGCTTAGAATAAGACGTGAACAAACCAGTAAATCACTCAGATTTTACAAACCACACTAATTAATAAAATTAAACAGTCTCTGTAGTTAAAATATTCCACCTTAAAAAAATTTTTTTTAAAAAGGAGAACTTAAGGTATTAGATTGAAACCCAAATCAAGTTACGCCAAGCTGAACAGTAAAGTCTGTACTCACACTGGGTTGGAAGTCAAACTGCAATGGTCCACCATCATCTCAGGAAGAAAATCCAGCTTAAAGGAAGCCATTTTCTTCAGCACTTCACCAATCAGTAAGTCTCAAATGAACAATGACAGAATCCACAAAAAAGCACTTGTTTACACTTAAACAGTAACTATCCGTCTATACAACGTCTCTCAAGGTTCAGAAGTTGTAAGAAGTGACATGGGAACAGCTGAGAGAGAAAGGGAAATGTACACCTCATGGAGGCTGATCAGACCCCACAAAACTCAAATCGACATGGAGCAAAGAGAGACAACGATGAGGCTCGGCACTGTGCTGGATGACAAACACAGGCCGTAGCTCTGGTCACTGGGCTGGGACTGAGGATTAGGACGGGCCCGACGGGCCACTAAAAACTGCACCCCTGCTTCCACAAAGGAAAGTGCTGATGGAGGGGGACTTTTTTGTGAGTTTTTCTCTTAGCAAAGCAGAAAGGAGTGCAGTGTCAGATAAATAAAGTGTCAGATTGATGCTGATAAGCGTGAGTGAGCGGCAGGAATGAATGGGGACGGGCAGCTCTCTGGTAATCCCCGAGCTGAAGCGCCCCTAGGACACAATCGTGTTCCGGCAACGGGCCACGAACGGTGCACTGTTCCAGCATGGTGGGGGTGGCGGAAGGGAGGGAGGAACGGGCTGTTTGGGGTCATGCAACATGGGTCATGTTATAAGCTCGCAGTCAAAGATGTCAAACAAAACAAGCCACAGGCAGACAGGTATATTATTTAGTCTTGTTTAGCACAAAAACACCAATGGCCCTATAATAAGTATATAACAAATAATATTCAAATGCCTTGATTGCCCAATTTTTTTAATAAAAAACAAATTATATAGTTTGTAAAACGCTGATTCGTTCAGAAAATAATGCATATAAATGATCTACGCAGGAATATATAAAAGAACATCCTTACAAAAATGTTTCAGCAATTAATCAGAATGTTATCATTTTTTTCTTCCTCAACAGTCTGTCTCTGATATTCAAATAGGCCATGACATCATCACTAGTCATGCAGTGACATCTGGTGGGCTGCTCAGTACAGATATGCTTACTATTTAGAAAAAGGAGCAATGACAAAATAAGAACAAGTTATTTTTTCTTCTCATTTCAGCTTTAAAAAGAAGCTGCTTAAAATACTTGTTTCCCACTGAGGGAAAACCTGTAGATGGAGGGTATCCTCACACCCCTGTGGTAAAAGGATGTGGAGTGTATGTGTTCTTACCCGCCAAGGGCAGGTACTTCCACAGCAGGAAGGGAAAGCTCGCATTGAGGTTGCCCGATCTGCGCTGTGGTCAGGTAGAGGGCTTCAGCGTCGATGCTATCCATCCAGTGACTTTGTTAAATGCTACAGAAACACACCAAACATTACAGGACACACACATCAGACACACAAACACAGGTAAACATAAACTGGAAAGGAAAAAGAAAGAGACGTCTTCTGACAGAATAGACAGCATGCAAACCTCATGTCACAAAACTGCATGCACACAGAAAACACATAAGTAGGAGATTGAGAAGACACTTCCTGGATAATCTGAACAATCATGTAAATGACAGACTATAATCTGAGAGGAAGCTGTTGTCACTTTCATTGGAGGTAATCAGTTTGTAGAGTCTCAAACACAAAGGTGTCCCATTAAAAAAGGGGAAAAAAATGGTCTCCAAGTTCAGACCAAACCAGATGTTCAGGCCAAAGTATATTTTCAATTTACTTTTAACAGAGAGTTACTGAAAGGAGAGTGTATATGACTGTAACAGCACTGTGTAAAATACTACTCTGCTGAGTAACAAAATATAAAGTCTCACATACCAGTAGCAAAAAAAGATTCACATATCAGATCTGTGGTCAAAGTAAATCCAACTGATACATCAGTAACATAACATCAGTGTGTTTATAGACATAGAAATGTACAAGTGCATAGGATGGATCACTAACATGGAGAAACAACCAGACCACAATGACAGACAGAATTTTCATTTTTGGGTGAACTATCCTTTTAATGTGTATGAATCATCTGAACAAAACAATTTGCTATAGTGAATCTGACATTCCAACTCTGTATATGCGCATACACACTATAACAACTTTTAAAATATGAACAGATTTTATAACACTAGGCATCATTCACTTACCAACTTTGTATATAGTTACAGAGGAAATTACTGGGCATCATACTAAACGACTAAGGATCACACCAAGTCAGAACAGAACAAACTCGCACAGAAACACATGCTTTGTTGCTAGGAGACGCATGACACAAATGAAAACAATGTGTTCTAAAATCAAATCAGCTCAAAATATTAAACATGTTTGATGTCCTACGACGGCATGGAACCAAACTTTGAAGCTAAAAATAAAAAATAAAGATTTGGAGTCTGTGACCATCATACACCACACTGTTTTCTGTAAAATCTGTCAACTCAAAACTGCAGACTGACTAGGGATGTCAATTTACTAGGGCTGTAGTCAACCAAAGAAATCCTTAGTCGACCAAAGTCCTGTGCTGCGCAACGATTAGTCGACAAAAAAAAAAAAAAAAAAAAAAAAAAAAAAGACGCGATTTTTTGCATTTTGATTGAACATTTATTAAACAATTGTCATATAGCATTTATAAAACAACAACAACGAAAAAAACATCAATAAAAGCCTACATATTTAAAACTATAATAATAATATAATTCTTTGAAAATTAAGTGATTTTTTTTTTAACTGCAAAGTGAGGAGCTCTGTCCAAGGTCTATAGTGACAGTCACAATCTTTAAAGTGAATTTCGTTTTGTATTAATTGTATCTTAATTTTAATCAATGTTCCATCAACCAATTGCCTGAATTTAATAAATAAGAAGTAAATATAGCAGACATAATCATGAAACGGAGGCGCCGGCGCGTGAACAAGAGCTCGTCTCAGATGAACCGAAACTCAGCGTAGCCGACTCTCCTCACAGACATGTCTACTTTTAAACAGAACAATTAAATTCTCTGCTTATGTAATTCGTATGAAATGCGCATTTCTCTCTGGCGCGTTCAATACTGCGAAGATCACGAGTCAGCATCGTCAACTTCATCTTTTGCAACTGACACGGACAAAGAAAAGACTTGTTTATTAATAAATAATTAAAATATCTCCTTGCTATATTTTACAAATTCATAATCATTACTTTTGCCTGTTCTTTGTGACAGATTTTAGGAGCTTTATAGGCAGCGCCACTGTAAGGACATGTTACATGAACGCGTCACCACCGCATCACCGCACCCACCAGAATAGTCCTGTTTTTGTTAAGGATTTGTTTACTGTGTGTGTGATTCATTTAATGGAAAGCACATTCACTGCTAGTTGTCTTGCTAAGCAGTGTCTGCTCGTTTATTCAAACTAATTTGTCCTATAACAGACGAACGTTGATGATGCTGTTTGATGATATGATGCTATTTTTATTTACCCGCCACGGTGGCCGGTAGGTGAAGCATTTAAAGTTGGGGATAAAACATAGGCTAATTATATTTAGAATACAGTAATATATAACTGCTTATAAAAGGAATAAATATCAAGGAGTAAATCAATGAAAATTTCTTTCTATTGGTAAAAAAAAAAAATGATGCAACTGGTCGACCAATGAGAATGTCAGTCGACCAAGACGGCATCGACCGATTAGTCGACTAAACGACTAAAGTTGACAGCCCTATAATTTACACAAATTCTCATGATCGATCGTCATTTAAATTAACGATCAATGAATCGATTAATCAATTAATCGTTAGCCTTAATATTGCAATGCGTGTCTACAGCAGTGGCGTATAGCGGGAACAGCATGGCATTGGCAAGGTGTGCAAATGCTGCTCAAAACACCATGTTTCTCACCAAATGAACGAGAAGCGTTTTTAGTCTAAATAAAGGGCTAGTAGGATTGTAAGATGAGTCAATGTGATTGATCATTTAATTAAATTACTTGTTTAATAATCAAATATAACGACTAATAGCCTACAACATGTCAATGAGTGCTAGTCAGAACGTGTAGGCCAACTCCTGTTTGTGGACACGATCGTTGATTAATCATTAGCATCCCTAAAACTGACTATGACTTTCACCGAATAGCATCAACTTGTCCAGACTGTAAATCTGGGCAAAAGTTGTGTAGTGTATTCCAGTCTTTAAAAACAGCAAATGTAACATTTAGAGGGAAATAAAAACTACCTTGATACCAAAGGCTACACTATTTATGAACTACGGTAAGGCTTCCAAATTACAACCAGTAGCGCTGCAACTTTTGGAAAGCTGCCTGATTCTCAACACTGTACACATCAATAATTAATCTTCCCTTTGGGAAACTCATGCCATGCAGCTGTGATGTGGCTTCTGACCCTGGGAGCGAAGTGAGAATGCTCTAATACCACAGGCCATACCATGTTTTAATGACTGCTGAGTGACTGTATGGCTTATTCATGGACTGTCTATGTAAGGCAGTGTTACAGGCCTTTGGGGTGGAGGTGGGGGGCAGAGCATATGGTCTGCACAGTTCATCTAACAACAAACTCACTCTCAAACACCAGCACAGACAGAGAGCACGGTGGACAAAAAAAAAAGTAACACCGAAGCATCTGGAATGACCCAGCAGCTGAGAATACAACACAAGCACAGCTGATTGATCAGAGAAAGGGGTATAGATGGACAATTACAAACCTCCCATCAGTATAGGGCACTACCTCCATCCTGTTCCTCTCTGTATGACTACAAAAATAACAACTTGTACTACTACATCCTGATCAGAGCACCCCACGCTAGCCGTTCAGAATGCCAAGGGTCATAAACTGCCGACCAACACGGACAGCTCACTCACTCTCCAAAACAGAAGGTTACTTCATGGCAGAAATTAAAACAGCTACAATTCTATTGGAAATAGAATAATAATAGCAATAATAATAATAGCAATTAGCAAAAATTTGTGTCTAAATGAATCTAATGAAGTTGTCCGGGTTCACTTCACTACCTTCAGTGAGTGCATTTTTGATTTCTGTGATGTGCAAGGCATTAGACACCACATCAAAAATACAGAAAGCATCATTGCCAAGATCCAAAAGCAGCTTAGAGAAATCAATCAGTTATAAAAATCAGCCATTGGTGCATTAGCCCTCCATTAATTCTGTTTGTCCTGAAAACCACACACATACTGGAAGTTTCACAAGCTGGAGGTTTACCATTATGTAAAAAAGAAAACAAAGTATCTGAAATTACTCTAAAATGCAGCGATTACTGAGGTCTGATTGGTTAGCATTAGGACATGCCGTCCAGACTGGCGAAATAAAGTGAAACTATATTTGAAAGCACGCAGAGACGCCTGAATTACTTTGATAATGAAAAAAACAGTTAAGTGCAAGATGTGCTGCTCTGACATGTACATAACATTAGAATGAGAACACCACTGTAATAGAAATTTGTAATTTCAGCGTTGTCGTCAAGGGAAAAGCATGAAAAACATGCAACTTGTAATATTACTTTCAATAATTTTTTCTTGTGATAATTTTTCAACAGTAGGCCTATGTTAGGGCTGCATGATATTGAAGAAAAATGCGATAACTTATTAAATAATGCAATATTCAATATGAGCTACGATAATGCATTGTGTACAACAAATTTTAATTAATGTAAATACATTTTAAAAAAATAGTGATATTACATTTATGCATTTGGCAGACGCTTTTATCCAAAGCGAACTTAAATTGTATTTCAAGGTACACATTTTAAATTCTTATCAGATCTTGCATTCCCTGAGAATCCAACCCATGATCTTGGCGTTGTAAGCACCAATGCTCTACTGTTTGAGCTACAGGAAAATCCATGGTAAATGATGGGAATTTGTAGACGGAAAAAGCTTCTGACTGTATCGTTGCGCAGTGTTTCTCCTGTTCGTCAGCGCTGTTTCATCTGCCTTTAAACTGGTTTAAATCACTGAGACATTTATGTTCTTCGCTGAATTCAAGCACTTCTCACTGGATCTTGTGACCGAGGCCGATCAGAGTAAACGCATCTGCTCTAGTAGTGAGCTTGCGCTGCTGTTTGGACTTTGAGCCGAGCGGATAAATGGTCCGTGTGGCACGCGGTTCAAATGAGTTTCATTTCGCTTTTGGCGCAAAAACATTATCGAACATTTATTGAACTCTTGATATCGTTTTATCGTGAAAAATAATATTGTGATAATCGTTATCGTTTTATCGCCCAGCCCTAATTACACGCCATGTCGTAACCGTAATTAAAAGATGGCAACCAGTGACATTCTACCCAGAATTGTTCACGTCCTCAGACTCTGATGCATTTCAATGGCAACACTATCAATGCCGAAATTAAACTGCAGCAGTCAGGTGATACAAGTAAGAGCTCTGTAAGTGCTCTTCAATATAAGAGTCCTTGCAGAAACCAGTTGCCATGTTACGCAAGCTTATGTTGTGTATCTAGGATATCAGATTAATCTCACATGTGTCATATAGAAAGGGCTTCAGTTTACTGGTGTTCATTCACTCTTCAGCTTCACCTCATGCAGATATTGCTCTTAGATGTTTCTTTTTTGAAAACATGCATTATTGATAATCAAGTGTTATTTTTCTAGTCATATTTTCGTAAACATTTTCATGTACTTTTTATGTCAACATTAAATTTCAGAACAGTATTTTAAATAAAATATTATTAATAAAATGTAATAAGAATATCCCACATTCCTGTCACAATACCATGGTGCAGTTAGTGTTACTACAGTAAATTACATCAATTTGTAGATTGAAAAGCCTTCTGACTGTATTGTTGTGCACACTGTTTCTCTTGTAGGTCTGCGTCATTTCATCAGCCTTTAAACTAGCTTAAATCCCAGAGACATTTGTGTTCTTCGCTAAATTCAAGCACTTCTCACTGGATCTCACAGCGCTGTTTAGTGGTGCGTGACCGAGACTGATCAGCGTGTAAACACATCTGCTTTAGTAAGCTCGTCCTGCACTGCCATATGAACTTTGAGCCGAGTGGATAAAAGGTCCGTGTGGTGCATGGTTCAAATGAGTTTCGCTGTTTCATTCCGCTTTTGGAGCGTAAACATGTCGAGCATTTATTTAACCCTTGTTATCGTTTTAGAGAAATTATTATCGCGAGAATTATCGTTATTGTTTTATCGCCCAGCCCTATAGTCTAACTAAACACACTGGGATGCTGCAGCATTAGGCCCGTTCCACACTACAAAATTAAATACAATACACCCCAAAATAAAAATTCTATCAAATCCTGTCAATATGGTAAACATGGAAGCTCAACCATGTTTGCTTCACAAGCGAGAACCAGTGAGGTTTGTTCTCGCACATCGAGCAAGCAGAGTTGAGCTTCCGTGTTTACTAGCGATGCACCAATATAACTGTATCGAAACCCAAGTTAAGTTTTCATTTAGCCGAATACCAAAACCAGAAATAAACTTTGGGTAGTTAAACGTGTAATTGAATTCTTGTGTTCTCAGGTGATAAAATAATTGTTGTAGTACATTTTCATACAGTCGATATTTCAGCCAATCAAATTTTGCTCATATACATACATATTGCTCAAGCACAGTGGTTCTTAAACAGGGGGCCACGCCCTCGACAAACCTCCAGGGGGGTCTCAAGATGACTGTGTGGAACAGACTGCAAAAACTAACCCGACAGACGCATAAAAACGGCCCACCAGTGGCTTGGTGTGTCCTGGCCTTTAGTCTCACTAAAATTATCTTTTTGGACTGAAGAGGGAATTGAGTGAGGTTTATTTAAAAAATAATCATTTTAAGAGAGAGTGCTGTGCACATTTCCCCTTTTTTCTTTTTGGACAGTTACAGTGAGACTCATTCTACCTCCAGCAGAACCACCCGTTTCACGGCCAAACTGGAGAAAGCTCAAAGCCAATCAACCTCTGACGATGGCAAACTCCTGCTTAAATTCATGTGCAACAGAAAGTCAGGCTGTGTCTTAGGATACTGAAATGTGTATCATAACAATTGTAAAGACAAAATTAACAATGATACAGACCCAAGCATGGTGACGACACGCATGATATAAGATACAGTCCCTTCCTTCACTATTACATGCAATTAAGAAGAAATTATTTCAATGAAATATATGTAACAAACAATATTGTCATATTTTGGAAATGTTTAAATCAGGGCTGTCAAAATGGCTGAAAAACTAAATTCAAATTGTATTATTAAATATTACAAATATTGAAATTATATTTGAATAAAATTTCAGGGAAAAATGCTTTTGACTTGTCTCCTGAGGCCACAAGAGGGCACGATGAGTAAAACCTTAATGCGCCACATTAAATGTCATTTAAGCAACGAAATAACGTGGCTATGTCTGAAAGCATAAAAACGATGCCTGCCTTTGGATGATGCATTCCAAGTTAGGAAGGCATCAAGGCACGTCCGAATCTAATGCTAGCATCACTTCCTGTCTCCTGAGATACCTTCATCTGATACATTATTCCATGACGATATTCTTTGCTGCCTCTTATATCCCACAATCCAAAAATAAAGATAGCGTCTAAAAGTTATAGTTGATGGTCATGTGGTCGTGTGTAAATGTACATTTTGATTTAAATATTTGCTTCGTTATCACCAAAGCTCGCTATTTTTCTATAGATCATTAAACCGTTACGCTGCCTGAGAGGTCTGTCCGAAATCAGTTTTGTGAGGTACCTTCGTGCGCAAATGCTTTAAATATAATTTTTCAAATTGCATAAACAATTATGAACATAAGAGCATTGGGTATTTATAAATAGTTCAATACAAAGAGCCGAAATGCCAATCACACAGAGTGGCTTTTGTTTTTTTTAAAACATGACATGCAGTGGAATAAAAAAAAAAAAACAACAACGTCTTGAGACATGTTTTTACATGGCTTTCTAAATATGCCCTCTTGTCCGAGATGCGAGTGCAATTGTTCAAGATGTGCTTCTAACGCATGTTTACATAATGGAAAAACAGAACAGAAAATGAGTTGTGTGTGTGTGTGAATGGCTAGGTAACCTGTTTTGACATAACCACGATCTTCTCCGCATTGAGCTTCTCTAGACTGCAATGTTTTGTATCTAGCGCAGGGATGGGCGACTTCGGTCCTGGAGGGCCACTGTCCTGCAGTTTAGCTCAAACCCTATCAAACATATCTGAACAAGCTAATGAATGTCTTCAGGATTACCAGAAAGCTACTGGCAGGTTGTTTTTAACAGGCTTGGAGCTGAACTCTGCAGTACAGTGGCCCTCCAGGACCGAAGTTGCCCATACCTGATCTAGAGGGTTAAACTGGATAGGTTAACAAAAACATTCAAACGCAATAATCGCATCTTGTGTGCTTACGACACACACCTACAATTTGAATGCATTGTTTTTGCATTCTACGTGAATTATTTTTAATTGGACAAATATTAAATATTAAACATTTTATTTGACAGCCCTGGTTTAAATGTATAGAAATAATAATGTAAGTCTTTAATGGCATTTATTAGCCACATTAGCAGGAGCATAAACAGGAATGTTCCCAACAGGTGCTGCTGACCTCCATGTGGTAACTCCCTCCTGGAGAGCGTTGTCATGATTTAACAGCTGCCATGGTGCAGCAACTGTCAGACACAAACTTACAACAGCAAAATCTGTCAGATTCAAAGCTAAAGAGCTTTTTGCCTAAAAGCATTAGTATGTTAAGTACAAAATGAAACTGAAGACTTTCAGTGGCTCAGAACAAGTATTTTAGTCCCCTCATGAGTGTCTTAAATGTAACGCAGTAGATGATTGATGGCTCCTTTAAAGAGCCTGCACTCTGACACACTTCCCTTCCCCCTGTAATGGAGACATAAACCCCCCTGACTTTGCGCTAAGCGCTCAAACTCACGCCTACAATTGCACTCTAGACTCTCCAGCCGAACGCTCTTCTGAAAACCCTCAGTATTTATGTAAATACACACTCAAATATGAGCAGAGTCTGACGAAATTGTCAGCCCTCCATTGAAGATAATGGAGGTGTTGCCATGCAGGACAAAAATCCAACTGCAAAGAACAGCCCACCATAGCAGCATCAACTCACAAGCGTGTGTGCGCACTAACAAGTAACCAAGGAAACGGTTTGTCTTCAATTTGGAGCACTAAACACCAAGGAACAGGGAGTTCATTTCATGCAATTTTGCTTCATGCAGCTCTCTAATAGCATGATATAAATTGCCAGAAATGGAGGTGCAAAATCCTAAATGACAATGGACCTCCACATGTGTGACTAATAGCCTACATCATTTAAGATTACATAAACCGACAATAACTATCCAAACGCTAGCAGAAAAACATCCAAAAACAGAGAGGACTGCAGTGTAAGAGTTTACACCAATGACACTGGTGGCTCTGATAAAAAGTTCCATACTCAAGGAACTACAAGCACTGAATGTCCAAATAGTCTGAGGAACACAGGCCACAACTACTCATTTCTATCAAAGAGACTTGAACAGAAACTGAAGTTCAAAGATCAGTATAATTGTTTTGTTTTACACAGTGAAGTTCTCAACTAGCATGCGATCAGGCTTGAAAATAATGAGGTTCCATTTGTGCCAAAAATAAGTTGACTACTTTGTGCTTTATACTACACATATGTACTTGTCTACAGTCACTGCCTACTTGTTCAAATAAATTAGTATATGTTGATATGCATGTTCTCTGTTTATGTCATTGTTCTGTCGTTGTCTTCTGACGTCTTTACTGTTGTCCTTACTGTACTCTTGTTCTGTCGACTTTACTGTAGTCTATGGAAGGCAGTTTAAAAAAAAAATGTTTTGGGCCAGTGTGTACAGATATATAAACAAAAAACAAAATACAAAGTCTTATCTGCCAGCAAAGCAAAGTTAAGTACCGTAAAACTTAAAATAATAGCCGAGTCCCAAATAGACGCCTGTCTCTTTTACACGCCTGGTGTGGCGACAGGTTTGGGTAAATAAAGGCCGGTCTCAAATAGAGGCCGGGTCTGTTTTTTAGTTTCGGGTTGTATTTAATCCTCTAAAACCCGTCAAAAGCCTTTTTTGATCGGTGAATGATGTAGAATAGAATAACTGCTGCTCTTGACAGGGCGCAAACGAGCAGTGAGAGCGCACGCGAGAGAGAGCGCGCCCCGGCCGCGCGCGCGCACCCTCTCACGTCTTCAAACAACACGAGCGCTGTCTTGATCTCTCTCCCTCGCACATATTAATCAAAATCTATTGACACGATAGTAAAAGGTCGGAAGACCGCAGTTTCACGTGGAGTATTTGGAGATTTTTAGAGATTAGAGACTCTAGGAAAAACATCTCAATGAACAACATCTCAACACTAAATTATAAAGGCCTGTCTCAAATACAAGCCGGTGCAGTTCAGCGATTTGGGAAAATAAAAGCCCGGGCTATTATTTGAAGTTTTACGGTAAGGAAAATAATTGCATTCATTCATGTGTGTGATTTTACACATTTAACGTACCCACCACATACTTAGGGTCATCTTACATTTCATACAGTTGATTGGTGAAAAACATGAAGCAGGGCAAAAACTCACTGCATAATGGAGTCTAAAAAATGCAGTTAGAATGCACCTAAAAAGTGCTGTTTTTGTACGGACAGAACAAGTCTACAGTAAGGACAACAAAGAAAGACGACAGGAAAGACATCAGTAAAGACGTCAGAACAAGACAACAAACACATGTCAAAATATACCAATTTTAATAATTATTGTAGACATGGACACGTATAGTATAATGCACAAAGCGGGCTACTCATTTCTGGCACAAATGGAACCTCATACAAAATAAACTGAAAATCAACTAATTTGCGACCTCTCAAACTAATCTGTTGGCTGAACATTTGTGTGCGCTGTCTGATGATTCTAGTCAAATCATGTTCTTCTGAGCACCAGTCATTTGGAATATGGATACCTACCTTTCCCACATTCATGCATGACATTGTGATGTCTCACTTAACAAATAGTTCATTGTAATACATCCAAACACAAAAGTGAGAACCACTTACCCTCTCTGTGGCCTTGTTTTTCTGAAACGTTGCTCCCGTCAACCTGCAAAAAGAACGTTGTATGGTTAGACAGACTGGCATTTTATCAGTGAACATCTGTGATGATTCCCAGTATTTGCGGACTTGCTGTCCTTTACCTCCATTACCATGCTTATTTGCAGTCTTTGTGTATTATTTATACTGCCTCTATTACAGTTAGGTTTTCCACTTAATTCTGGGAGACTTCTTACAGATCTTACAAGAGAGTCAATGCTGCACAATGTTCCAATGTCAGATATGGACTAAACAGGTCGGTTAAAACTGGCCTTATGGAATGAAGCCTAATGAAATCCAAAAGCAGAATACAAGCATATAGTCTATTGCCCATCTACATTAAGATAATATACACTTTCCACAATGCTAGCTGTGCATTTTTTCTGACTGGTTACGTGTATGCCAGAGGGTGTCTAGTAGTATACATACTAACTGTATTTTACAATGTATTAGTTGGAGGAAGATTCATATTCATTACAAAATTATGGCTAAATTATCCCGTTAACCATCTCAGCCAGGTTAAAGAAATCAAGTTCATTATCAAACAGCAGAATTAGACAAAAACACCAAAGATCCCATTACAAGCAATCACATCAAGCAGAACGGACCTTCTTGCTCTTCAGGCGGTCTCATTCAATGGCATATATTAAGCCTATTTTGTCTTTTCCCTGAAAAGCTTTTACCTACCAAGCTCCCATTATAGACATCACTAATTTCTATACCAAACTACAACTGAAGGTCACAACACCAGTAACATAAAGCATTCCCAACAGAACAGTCCAGTCCACATTAGATTACCACTGCACTAAACACCAACTAGTACTGATAAAGGACTATAATGCAGATTCCTTAACTCATGTTCAAAAAGCTTTATTCCTATATAAAAATGCATTATTCCTATATAACGGTTTGGCTTGGAAGTAAAAGGACAATAGTCCATTGTGAAGCTCTTATCAAATGATAGTGATAGTTCACGTGACAGTCCTGAACAGCAACAGCTTTCAGTTCAGCAGGCCTCTGTGCTCAAAAACTAGCAGGCCAGAAACTAATACTTCTCACTGCATTTAACTTTACACGTTTTGTTTACATACTTTGTGGAAATGAGCAGCAACATGAGCAAGATTCAAATTAAATGAGATACAAACATAGACACTGAATGTGATGATCTCAAGTACTTTTGCATGTTGAATTTATATTTTATTTAGCACGTTCGCTTTGAAACAAGCTAAGTTAGTAAAAGGACTGTCAGGTAACGTTAAGTTAGATACATTTAATTCGCAGCAAGTACTAGGAGAGTCGCTAGCTTAACTTCCTATGATCGATACTTCCCGCGATTAAGCCACACAGCTGCATGTTACTTGCAAAATTAGCTTTTTGCAAATGGAGAACATGACAGGCTCTGTGCTAAAACTTAACACTACTACCATACGAACACATTTGCTACGTTAATTTGAATTTAGCCGGGGAGTGACCATGCGTTTTCCAACAGAACCTCTACCTACTTAATTTCCAGACCGATCGCTGTGAAAATACATGCGGTTTTAAGACCACATGTGCAACACAGGGGAACGACCTGTCTTGAGAGTTCTGCTCATCACTTGCATCGTTTTAATTGCATCATTGTTACACTTCTCAGTGATGCTAAACTTAGCAGAACAGCTCGGACAGCACGCCGAAGTTACACAGGTTTAGACAACTCTTGATGCAACCGTGCTTGTATTACTGACCAAAACAGCATCTATAACCGAAATGAGCCCTATGGGCGCACGGTGGTCGATCTGCTCTTACATAATGACGCATGTTAACGCGTGCTAGCGACCGTAAACAACCACCAGTTAGCTCGCGCAGCTACAACCGTGAACAATCAACACTTACCCTCGATGCCCCCTTTTTCAAACGGAGGGAACTAAGTAGGTATGGTGTGCTGGCACAGTGGAATGATTGTTTAGTGGGATTTGTGAATTAACGTTAGTTCGTTTTCTCAGATTACGTCTTCCCACGACAACCTACTTTCTGGGTGAAACAGGGACGGTGCAAAATGGCTGTCTTTCCTGCATGCACCATCACATTTATTAAAAGGGGATTGGGGTGGAGCCTCTGTCGAAATGTACTGGGCAAATATGTACTTTTGGAACCAAAACGTTGATAGACGTGACTATAACAACAAATTATGTTGGTCTTTTATGACAAATTGCCATGTACATACTTAAAACAGTAGTTAGAATGAATTTGTTAAAATACGCCCCCCTTCTTAAAGAGACAGATACACGTTTCTCTCACGTGGTCTCTGAAGTCAATAAAAAACCCAAAATATGGCGCTCGCTTTGTGTCATTTCTTTCCTAACCAAGCTTAAAGACGTGTTAACGTGCGTGTGAAATGCGTGTGGAGAACGTCTGCACGTCTTAACGTCTGCACGTCTTAAACGTCTGCACGTCTTAAACGTATTAACGTCTGCACGTCTTAACGTCTGGGGCTATCTATTTTTCTTTATTTTCCCTCACGTCTATTTTTCCTTATTTTATCATACATTTACTGTTATAGACACTATCATAGATAATCTTATTTTGGCACAGTTTATAGGACTACATTTGATCAACTTATTTCTATAATTCTGAATCTGTTAATGTACCATACATTTGGTATCCCAATGAAAGGTATAACTTTTTAAATAGAAGTCAATTGTCTTGTATTTTGATTATAAAATAAACATGAAGACAAAAAGTTGAGAAAAAATACCAAGTAAAACACATTTGTTAAAAAATAAAATCATTCTATGAACTTCTAGCAAGCTCGTTTAAACCGATTTGTAAATGTCAAAATGAAAAGCTAATTTAAACCGAGTTGTAAATGTCGAAATGAAAAGAGCATAAACAGATACGAAACTACTAAATATAAATATAAAACCGCCAGTAGATGGCGGCAAGGCACTGCTCTATTGACATCACTGGTTAATGTTCAACCTATTCTTTCAAAAACACAAATATATATTTAATACCCACACAGCTACTTCTTTTAGGCAGTTGTTCTGCTGTGGTGCTGTTTGGAACTATATGTTCATTGTATTAACATATTGTTTATTTACAGGCATTTTGGTTTTCTAATGATTCTTTTGCTCTAATGAAAACTGCTCATTACAGAAAAATTAAAACAAATATTTACAAATGTGTGTTTTACTTGGTATTTTTTCTCAACTTTTTGTCTCAATTGGCAGTTAATTTTCATTATATTTAAACTGTTACCCAGAAGTTCATCATTATGTGAATTTAAAGTGACTGCATTACAAATAGAAATAGCCTATAGGTAGCCTACATGTATGTGCCGTTGTTGGTTCCCATGACATGCTATTTTAATGTTTTAATTACAGCAATAATTTTTTGTCTATGAATTTTGCATTCCACTAATTAATGGGAATGTAAAGCTTTAAATCAACCAGTTTTCTGAAATAGCTCAGAGGTGCATCTCATGAAGCTTCATTTGGCAAGCATATATAGATAGACAGAGCACAAGTCATACACATTCAGATAATGGAAGAAAAACCAGGTCAACAGCCGGCAAGAAGAGGAGTAAAGATGGGTATGGAGGCAAAACAGTGAAGAGGTCAAGATTGTGGACATGTTTCTAATGAAATAACGGTCACTATTGCAGACAATGTTGGAGAACAACAGTGCGTTTCCATTACCCTTCAAATTGCGCAAATTGAAATTGCGAATTAAAAATAGGCTACGCTCAATGGAAACACGTCAATTTCGCAAAAACTCCCATTTATCGCAAAAAGGTTTTTACGCTCGCATGAGGTGGTTTTTCAGGCAATTCGTAAAAGGAATATTTCGCAAAACTGCAATGGAAACAGTTTTTGCGCATTTACAGTCACGAATTTAGAAGGCGAGTGTGTTTTTGGTCCGTGGCTACTTTGGCGTCCATTCGTTTTTCCTTTAACTTATCCGAAAAACATGTGTTCTTCTTTATTAGTTTTTAGACTGGATCGATCGGTTTAACAAATCGTTCCCACGGATTAATAAACTGTATGATATCCTAATCCGCCCTCTCAGATTTGTAAATAGGATATCAGTTCTTTGTAATTTCTTGAACTTTCTTGAGAAAAAAAAGACTTCACATACAAAAAATAAATAGCCTATAGTAGGCTAACACAAACTAATTTCCAAAACTGTAAAAGGTTATATAAAAATAAAACATTCATCAGTTATTTTATGATAGCCTAAGCATATTACTGTCTTAAGTGAACTCATTTATAGTTATAAACGCAAATAATAATAATTATCATTATTATTAGGCGGTTACATTTATTAGGCTACATATTTAGAAGACGCTTTTATCAAAAAATAATAATACAGGGCTAAGATTATCACAAATAAACAAGTTTTTGACGCATAAAGGGTTTGAGCGGAGCGCGCACTGCATGAAATGGAGGCGCCGGCGCGAACACTTGCATTTTTCTATCAACAGTGGAAACAACTTAAAATACTCTATCATTTCTGGTCATACAGAAAATAATAAAACATAATCCACAACTACTTTTATTTGTGTAAACTCACAATAACAAGAAAACGTTCTTCTTTCAGGAGCGCTTTCATGATCTCCGTGAACTGAAACAAAATATAGCCTATGTATGTTAATTTGTAAATATTGTAAATGTTTAATAAAGGGACAAAAAGTCATAAAAAAAAATCTGAAAATTCATCTATTCTAGAGCCTATTTATTTTTTAATATGATTAAAAAAGGAAAAACTAATGGACGCAAAAGTACACGGACCGTTTGGGCAGAATACGAGACAGAGTTCTTTATTAAATTCATTAAAAAAAAAAAGAATGACAGGAATACTGGATTCTAAACCTCAAAGAAATGCCACAATCAAGACCTTGAAATAGAAATGAGTGAGAAACACCAGGTCCTCACATGTGCCGCTCACAGTGTAAGGGTCTTTCCTTGCCATTAATGCTTGGATAAACGCCCCGTCTCCTTATTAATAATAATAATAATGTCCAGTGCGGTGGCTCTGATATAGGCTATAAACCTACCAACGTCCGTTACCATAATTTTTGTAATGACTTATCGCGAGAGGAAAAAAGGACGTTTTAGTCGCATAACATCGGTTAATGGAAACGCCGTCATTTCGCAATAGTTTTTTATCGATATTTAGAAAATATCGCAAAAGTTTTGCGCAAATCTGTAATGGAAACGCCATTCAAACGTTTGTGGACAGAACAGGTATGTAATCAGACATTGTTTGTCTGTACTGTAATACTAGCCTACTCACTGTATTACAGTTGTCCACTTTCATTTTACATTATAAACTACATATACTTTATAGAGACAATGTAGCTAATACAAACACACACGTGTATATATATATATATATATATATATATATATATATATGAATGTATATGTATGTATGTCATTGTGATATAAAGAAAAAGACAAGACTAAATCGTATAGCCATAGTTTATGACTAGGCTACATTTAATAGAGTGCTATATAGGCTTTATAAAAACTTTTGTGTAGCTCTATTATATATTCAATTAAAAAATATTTAACATAAATGTAGCCTACTGATTATTACTTATTCAGAATAAGAATAGCAGTAGCCTAATCCAAGCAATCACAAGTAGGCTAACTAATTTTAGCTTAAAATCCAATAAGTTCTAAAAGGGTTTCTGAATGGAACAATTAATGCTAAATGCAGCATCTATGAGTGAACTTGAGGCATGCAGACCCTGCCTGCTGCAGAGCATTGACACATCTTAAACCACCAAATATATAATGATAATACCCACCTTTTCGGAATTTTACTTGCCCATTTTATTATCAAAATACATGACAATAGACTTTTATTAAAAAAGTTAAAAATCTATGGGATCCCTATGGTACATGAACAGATTCAGCATTATACAAATAAGTAAATGTATGAGAAAATAAGGAAAAATAGACGTGAGGGAAAATAAGGAAAAATACTCCAGACGTGCAGACGTGCAGACGGGCAGACGTGCAGACGTTCACACGTTAAGACGTAATCCACACGTTAACTTTCTAACGTGACGCCGCCGTGACGTCTGCATAGATCAACAGCTACACGTGATTGACGTGTATACGTGACGTGATATTTGCGTGTACGTCTCCATATAAAACAAATAGAGACGTACACGCACGTATACACGTGTGTTATCTGTCGTGCTTGTCAGTCTCGTCGCCGAATGGAACATTGCGAGCGCCATACAAAAGGCCTGCGCGTGATATGGAGATAAACATCAAACGTGTGCAACTGTCAGCCTCACGTGAATTGTCCTTTTAATGTCTGTGCAGTTGTGTTGGTATTATTATGTGTTTTATTATAGAATGCGTTATATCATGCATTCACAATGCCAAAAAAATCCCAAGTAACCACAAATACATTTTATCCACACTGTCCATATCCGTCTTTATCCTTATGCGGTTTGCATGCTGGCAACCGGAAATTCTGTTGTAGCATTTTTTTTTTTTTTTTTAATGAACGTACTCGATAAATTAATGTTAATTCACAAACACCATCACTCAAGAACACGATAAACTACAAAATTACATTCTTGCAAAGGCCATGACTATTGAGGACATGAATTTTAAGTCTCCATACTTCACACGCAAAAATTGTTTCTTTTATCAAATAGCTTGATAGGTACTTTTTTTTTTTTTAAGATGTATGTTATTGGTCCGGTGAATTCCTTCATTTTCTAGTCGCTGGATATTATTGGAAACGAGACACTGTATCCAGCCAAATAACCTCCAAAACAGAAGAGGGCAATGTCGAGGATCTGTGTCGAAGAAAAAACTTAAAGAGCGCCCCTTTCATATGCAGTGCTATGTAGGAGTGGTTGAGAAAGAATGAAACTTCTGTGACTCGTTTCGTTCGTTTACATGTGGAACGATGTCCAGTGTTCTAGCAAGGATTTTATTTTATCCCACACTCGCTTACAATGTTGTCATGGAAAAGGTCACCTCCAGACAATGGTTTAATCGCGTGGATCCGACTGTCATTCTTGGTGCTCTCCCATTCAGGTCAATGACAGAGGAGGTAAGATTTTACTTTTACTGTATTTATGAATAACATATATAATTGTAATGATCCTAGCACATTTATAATTTGCCTCATATCGCAGTCCTGTTTAAGGCTTCAACTAATCCCTCTGGTCTCATTTGGCTTTAGTTGGTCCAAAAAGAGAAAATCAGAGGAGTCATTACCATGAATGAAGAATATGAAACAAAATATTTCTGCAATTCAGCTGAGGTAAGTGTCTCTCCTAACTCTTTCACGCATTCCCAACTATAATCACAGATGGCAGTGTACATCTAAGGATGCTTATATTAATAACAGGAGTGGCAAGCTGTTGGCGTTGAGCAGATCAGACTGGACACGGTGGACCTGACAGGTGTTCCCAGCCTAGAGCACATCCACAAGGGTGTGGACTTCACCTTGAGACATCGACAGCAAGGCAGTAGTGTCTATATTCACTGCAAGGCCGGCCGTTCGCGCAGTGCAACTATTGCAGCTGCATACCTCATCAGGGTGGGTATCAGTCTGCCTGGCCTGCCCTACACCATGAACAATAGTAAAACCAGCAGCATCAATACAAAAAGCTCTGTCATAGGTCACCACTGTAAACAATATTTGCCATTGTGTGGTTACACATTTATTTAGCACATTCTTTGAGCATTGTACTAGACGCGCCTGAACATTTTTTTACCATTATATTGTTGGTGGAGAATTTTGGAGAGAGAACATTAAAGTATAGGTTAATTCAAGTTATGGTGTTCACTTCTCTACATGAATCCCACACATACATGCAGAATACAAAGGGACTTTTACTTAAAGTGCCCCTATTATGTTGTTTTGGAGTCTCCTACTACAACAGGTTTACATGCATCAAAGGTTTGACAAGTTTAGGATTATACTGCTGGGGTGTTGTGATAAAGATTAATTTTAACCACCAATTCTTCACATGCTCGTCCTTGGGCAGTGAAGAAAAACAGGCTTTAGCTTCACATTGTAGAGCACAGCATCTTCTCGACATGATGCTCTCCAGTATCCACAGGATCAGCTGCAGTGTTTGAGGTTTAAGTTTCCCTGGTGTCTGTTCGTGCAATAAGTGGGCGGGCAATATGCTAATGTTTCGTCTTGACTTCTTGAACCAGTATCAACCAGCTATTTCTGAATATGCTTATATATAATTATATGCATTGTATCATGCAGTTATATAAAGGAAAAGACAAACAGTTCTGTCAAACGAATGTTAGAAGACTCAAGAGTGTGACAGTCTTTGGAATCTGCATTTGATGTAAAATAATTAGAATTTATACTTGTAAGTAATATAGGAATATATTATATTTTTATTTTAAAATATGCCAACATTCCCTCTTAAACGTGTCTAATATGTCAAAAACAGCTCCATTAACGTTCATTGTCTCATCACAGTTATGAATTAGCCTACATAAATCACAGTCGAGTTGTTTGCATCAATAGATATTGTCTCCCTCAATGTCTATGGTAGTTATGGCCCTGTGTTTAACCTTTATTCTCCTTTCACAGCTACACAGTTGGAGTCCAGAGGAGGCCTGTAAGATGCTGGCCTCAGTCCGGCCTCATGTGCTGATCCGCTCAGCCCAGCTGGAGGTGCTGCAGGAGTACTATAAGCAAGTCTGTGCTTCAGAGTCCAGCTAGAAGATACACAGTGCTCAAATGCCAACATTTATGCTGAATCTCATATGCTGTACATTGTTAATAAGTTGTTTTTCCTTGCTGGAGTGCATATTTTTTTATATATTTGTATAAGAATTTGTATACAATACATAAAAATAGACTTTAAGCTGTAATGTCAGTCTGGATCACCGGGTTATATTGTGAATATCTTTTATTCTTTATTTTATTTTTTAAATTCTATCACCTCAGATGGTCACCACAGTTTAAACAGTAAATTTCCAAATTGTATCTATTTTTGTTTGAGTTAGTGATTTCATTTTTTAAAATAATATTAGAACAGATTTTTTATTTATTTTTTTTATCCCACCTAGCCTCTTTGTGTTGGAAGCTGTTCTAAAACCTGTTGTTTTTGTTATTGTGTATAAGATCATGATCTTTTTTAATTGTCAACAGTAAACATAATCTTTTATTTTTACTTTAATTTTCTATTCCTTTCTTGGCAGCTTAACAGAGCCTATGTATTTAATTATGTATTGTTATGCACTATAATGAAATAGAGAGAGGTGTACATCTGGTTTTGTACTGACTTATTTATAACCATTTCAAGTACATTTGAATTAATATGATAAAATAATGGTATGCTGTGGTCTATTTAGTGAAATACGTCAACACGTTCCCAGCGGAGGAATAGGGTCTTATCTAGCGAAACGATCGTTCATTTTCTAAAAAAAAACATGTATATTCCTTTTAACCATTCGTTTTGTGCCGTCTGCGACGCGCCAGGCATTACAATCACGGTGGAAACGTCACGCGTCACGTAATCTTATCTAAGAAGATAACCAGGAAAAAATGTGGGTTCTGTCAACTGTCTGGTTACCAACGTTCTTCAAAATAACTTATTTTATGTTAAACGGAAGAAAGAAACTCATACAGGTTTCGAACAACTTGAGGGGAGTAAGTAATGACACCATTTTAATTTTGGGGTGAACTACCGCTTTAATGCCTCGATTGGAGCGCCTGAAGGTGGCAGCAGCGCACTGCGGAACGCACCCGTAACTCAGCATCAGTAAATCCCGCGAGGAAGGACGGTGATGGAGTAAAGATGGCGGCCTCCTTGGTTAGATTTGTCCGCAGCGGTTTTGGAAAAAGTCTGAACGGTAAGAAATAAACAACAGCACAGACGTATTTAAGATGAATTATTTACCATTATACCATTATAATAGTAACCATTATTGTCACTGTGCAGGACGCAAACAAGCTCTCCTGTGTTTTAGGCTTTTCTTCGCTGTTGACCTTTACAAACACACAGAACGCTAATGACAATGAATGTTGATATTAAGACATCATGGTTCCAGTGAGACGATTTTGAGTTATTTGAAAATATAAGAGATGTCTTTGTCTTTGTTTTGAATTTTGTCAGACACAAACTACCAATTTGGTTTATTTTGATGTGCTTAATATCTGCTGACACTTTATCTTGTTGGTCCCCCAACAGACATTCAACTGACTATAGGCTAAGTAGCTTGGCGACTACAAGTCAACTTATTCTCCTAACCATAACCTGACAGTCTACTATAATATACTAATAGTCTAATAAGAGTTAGTTGACATGTACTTGAAAAGTTATTAGTAATTAGTAGAACGTCTAAAGTGACTATCGAAATAAAGTGTAACCTGACATTATATTGTGATGCAATGATTTCTCTCATAGTTGCTAGACAGAGCGCTGCGATTGTCCAGACAAGAACAACGACAACTGAAACCAGACGTGAGTACCAGTAGATTTTTTGGAAGACTGTTGTTAACGTTGCGTCTAGCTGTATAATAAGTGTCTTTAACTACTTACATAAAAAAAAAAAAAAAAGTGTTGGGTACATGCTATGGTGTTCATTTTGTATTGCAAAACACTTGAGGTGAGATACGGTTAAGGTCAGGGACAGGTGTAAAGGAAGGGTCAACGGTGTAATTATACAGCAATTATTTAAAAATATATATATATAATTAAAGTGTGAGAAGGAGTATGTTCACAATAAGTGCATTGTATTAAATGCATTATTTAAATCTTAGTACATAGTTGTTAAAGACATTTATAAAGGAAGACCAAATGTCTTTTTTTTTTTTTTTTTGCATTAGCTACTGTAAGGCCCAAGGATCCAGTCACCCACACTCAGCTTTCAGAGTTTGGCGAATACATTGCAGAGATTCTCCCCAAATATGTGCAACAAGTTCAGGTAAGTTATTCTCATGTATATCTTTGGCAGATGACAGATTAGTGATTAGTTGCACTCTGCAATACTTCAAAAATGGCTCTATTTACAGCCTTTTGCTTGAATCCTAGGTGACCTGCTTTAATGAGCTGGAGGTAATGATCCATCCAGAAGGGATTATACCTGTTCTCACCTTCTTGAAAGATCACACAAACGCTCAGTTCAACAACATGACTGACCTGACAGCTGTGGATGTCCCTACGAGGCACTTTCGCTTTGAGGTGAGCATGCTCAGTCTCAACTATGAAATGTCCATAAAATATTATTTTGTGTTTTTAGTAAGTTAGGTTTTTTGAATAGACTTGACATTTTTTAAATACATAAGTACTGCACATAATATGCAGCCTGGATGGTGAAAGTTATTGGCATTTGAAATACAAATCCATTTTCTGAAACCGTTCTGCAAATGATTGATGATCCAATTATTATTATTATTATTATTTTTCAGATTGTGTATAATCTGCTGTCCCTGCGCTATAACTCTCGAATCCGAGTGAAGACCTACACTGATGAGCTGAGTCCTCTTGACTCCTCTGTGTCTGTGCACCAGGCAGCTAACTGGTATGAGAGAGAGGTATGTGTGTCTCACTGTAATCAGTTGAGGTTTCATGAACAGGTTTTGGCATTTGTATATTTCACACTTCAAAATAGATGTCTGTTTTGTGTCGCATATCATGCTCAGACACAACATGCTCATGCAGTGGAGCCTCCAAGCTGCTTCCCACATGCTATGACACTGCAGACTCTGACTGAGGGAGGGTTGTCCATTGTCTAATGGTCCATTAGATCATGTATCATAGCTGTAGTTGCATGAAGATGTTAAGTCTGTTTTTTAAACTTTTATAGAAAGTTTGGCTTCACTCTGAAATGAACGTTTCATTACAGATTTGGGACATGTATGGAGTTTTCTTCGCAAACCATCCAGATCTGAGACGCATCTTGACAGATTATGGATTTGAAGGTCATCCATTCAGGAAAGACTTTCCTTTGTCTGGATATGTGGAGGTAAAAACAATTCAATGTTATACAACCTTTTAATAGTTTGGTGTCAGAAAGAGGTTTTTTCTTTTTTCAAAGAAAATTATACTTTTATTCAGCAAGGATGCATTAAATGGATCTAAAGTGACAGTAAGAACATTTATAATGGTACAAAATATTTATATTTCAAATAAATGCTGTTGTTTTGAACTTTATTCACCACAGAATAATTTATCATGATTTCCACAAAAATATTAAGCAGCAAAACATTGATTTTTAACATTGGTAATAATAAGAAATGTTTCTTGAGCAGCAAATCTGCATATTAGAATGATTTCTGAAGAATCATGTGACTGAAGACGCAAAGCAGAATTTTCAGCATCAGTCTTCCATCGCAGGAGTAAATTACATTTTAAAGTACATTAAAATAGAAAACTTGTATTTGAAATCATCATATTTCACAATATTACAGTTTTTAATGTATTTCTAAACAAATTAATGCAGCCTTGGTGAGCATAAGAGACAAAAAAAGAGAGTAACCTCAAACTTTTAAACAGTGTATGTAGAGAAATTATGTAATTTTAATTTATTTTAAACATTTCTGTAAAGGGGTGTGGTTTAATTTATGTTGAGTTGTTTTCTTCTATTTTCTCAGGTGCGTTATGACGATGAGGTGAAGCGGGTTGTGGCTGAACCTGTGGAGCTCGCTCAGGAGTTCCGTAAGTTTGACTTGAACAGTCCATGGGAAGCGTTTCCTGCATATAGGGAGCCCAAAGATGCACCCAAGCTGGAGTCTGGGGACAAACCAGCAAAGTAACCCTGGAGGGCTGTAATGACCAGAACATATTTATGTAAATAAGACCCTGTGCTACATCTAAATAAAACAATGAAACGACTCCTGTTTCTGCATGTCATTTAATATTTATAAATGACTTTTTTTGTAATAACACTGGTTAATTTTTTTAAACATTTGATAGTATATGTGTACACAACAGACTTACACGCTCTTTTCAGATCTCAGGATTATGTGTTTATATTCTACAATTTTAAAAGGGACACTCCACCCATTTGCATTAAGCTTTCCATTGTTAGAAACCCAGTCATACTATTGAATGGTCATGCAACACTCTCATTTTCCCCTGAGATGAGAGAAATCCGCTATTTACCCTTTTCACTTCCTCCTACAATGACGCAAAAATCGTCATTTTACGTCATTGTAGGAGGAAGTGTCAAGCCGCCTTTCCACTGCACACGACAAACGACAGCCGTCGGACCGGAAGTCATTCATTTCCATTGGAGAGTCGTACGGGAGCTGCGGGGAGTTTCGATCATATGCGTATGCGAAAAATTCGGATCCGATTTGAGCTTTGGATCCGTTGAAATATCTGAACTTCTGCGAATAGACCGTATGCGACCGGCCGACCGGATGTGATGTATTCTAATCGAAACTATGAACGCGTGGATAGATTTACCAATATTTTAACTCTTTAATGTTATTCTGTAAACGCTATTTCTGTAAAATATCGGTTATTATGGCAGAAAAAAAATATTTTATAATTATTAAATCAATATTAGCTCTAAAAACTGCTATGTTTTTATTGTAGATGTATTGAGGGTCATTTGATTTGTGTGGATATATTCATGCATGCATTACATTCATTAAAACCATTAGTTTTACCAATGTGAATAGTCGAGGGTCGGTTGCTTCACGACCAATTTCAAAGTTCCGTGCAACTGACACTAGGGGGCGAGATGCGACAATCGTATGTGAATGTCGTGTGCAGTGGAAAGGCGGCTTAAGAGGGGGGGATTTCTGTAAAGACTACAAGCACTAGTTCCCAGCCTTTCAAAACCGCCCATAGGGGGTTGGACCTAATGCGCTAACAGACCTATCACAGATCAGTGCCAGTGCGTTTGATTTCACTGGCAGAAACTTTTTGAAAATATAGACGAAGGTCGAGCAAAACATACAAGATATTTAGTTTGTAAACAGACAAATCATAGGAGATGTGTTGCTTTACAGCAGACGACTATGTCAGTGTGTGTTATCAGTAGCCGCTAGCTGCTAATAGAGTCGAGTCAGAAAGAACCTTACCTCCAGGCAAATGCTCCATAGCTGCCAACTTTTGAGTAACGTTATTGAGAATGAGGACATGCGTCACGGTAGCTTGCTGTCACGTGACGAATTGAGCCCAAGGGGGTAATCCATCGACCGGAAGTTGAAGCCGGCCGCGTGCCGCCATCTTGTAGCAGAACTTCACTTGCGTTAGCATTCCCATTGACTCCCATTCATTTTGGCGTCACTTTGACAGCGAATAACTTTACATCTGAGGCGTTTAAAGACTCCATTTGTCCATTATTTATTTCTAAAGATACACGACAATGTATAAAGGGCTCCATTACCTTCTATGTTACATTATGGCCCCGTAGAAACAGTTTTTGTAAAAATAGGCTAACGATTGCGTCATAACCACTCGACGCTCTGTCGCACAGTAGAGAAATTACCGTACAGACAGTAGGAGAAGCTCACAGGCAATCAATGCATTAACTTAATATGGCGTACTGGCGTTACATTTTAAAATAAATACTATACAAATTACTTACTCCTGCTCACTCACGCCAAATAACTCTTTGCTCAAGCTCGCCGTCTCTGCAAGATCAACGTTGGCAGTTTTCACGCACAGCTACTAGAATATTTACATCTGTCAGACAAGGTGCACACGTCATCAAGCTTAGTTTGAGTCGGTTTGAGTCTGCGCGTCAGGAACTGAAGTGCTAAAAAATCGCTAAAAATGGGCTTCAACTGTCTCAACTGAGTTCCAATGAGATGGCTCTGTCCACTTCTTATAGAAGGTGTGTTCGACATCGGCTGCGGCTGGATGTAAGCGATCGGCGAGAGTAGCCGCGTGCAGCCGGGGAGGAGCTGCAAACGGAGACGTGAAGTCGGACACTTCTGGTTCCCGTAGTGACCGCTCACGTGGTGTTTGCATACTTTATCACAGCTGAAGTTAAATAAATGCAATATTTGCAAAATACACAGATGTTTCAGAGACATTTTCATTCAATACTTTATGTACTTCATACAGCGTCTGTTTGAACAAGAATAAAGTTCACCATAAGCCTACAGCTAGCCTACTATCAATGAAGTGGAATCGACGTTTTTTAATCAGTTTTATTTGGATAAACATGACACAATATAACATTGCGACTACATGAAAAGAGTGCTTACTGTTATAAAAAATGATTTGTGAGCTGTAGAGTAACTAAAGGTGGTCGAATAAACACGAAACACACGTGATCGTTGTCATGCGGTGAATCCGGCCAATCGTGGAACTGCCGTGTCGTCATCAGCGCTCGTGCAGCCCAGAGCAGCCGCTCTTCAGAAGCTGCGCTGGCTGAGTCCTCCGGCTACTCTCGAATCGCTCTCGCGTTACTTTGATGGCATACGTCACAGTCACGTGGCGTCGGCGCTGTATCAAGTCGGACAAAATTTCTAACCGGCATGCACTGCTTCAAGTCAGCCGCCGATCGTTCTGCGCAGAGCTGCATGAAGTCGAACAAGCCTACAGATTGCTAATGTGACGTCATCATGACGTATTACCAATGGTGAACGCAAAGCATTTTGGGAATCCGCGGCACAAACATAAGGCGCCAGACTTGATTGCATGGAGGGAAAAACGCTGTGTTCAAGATGCCGTCTACCTGCTGTGTTATAAACTGCAATAGTCGTTCTCACGATAGAAGTGGCATTTGTCCACAACAACAGTAAACTCACTCCCTCCCTTCATACATACAACACGCTGCCCCCCAGCCCCCACATGTACCATTCATCCCCTCTATCTTAATCCAGCCCTTAGCCACCCCCATCAGTTTGGTCTGAAGTGTGCTGCTGGGGACAGAGACGCTTTCGGAAGTGCATTTTCAGAAGTGCTGGGTAGCCTACAATGACGCAATATACGTAAATGTATGGTTAGTAAAAAATATAGGCCTAATGTCATAGAACGGATGTACCTAATACAAATAAACAAAACATCTCCAGTTAACTAGCAGAGCATTCATTTAGTTTGCTATTAAATACGAGATCTAGCGCTTAAATCTGTTTTTGAGATCCAGCTGAGCGCTCGTTGCCGCTGCTCATGCATGTTGTGGCTCGCGCACAGTCCTAAATCGGACGCGCGCTTCAATCTATGGCCGTTGCAGAGACTCTCTGTTCGTTCCGGTAAAATCACAAAATGAACTGCACACAAATTTGTCCCTGCTTGATATAGACTGTAACCACTGATGAACATGTTCGGTTTTATTGACAGAGAAAAAAAACTAAACGTTGTATGGATTAGAACCCGAAACCTCTGACACGCTTGGCAGAAGCTGCTCGAATATCTAACGTTACCACTAGACCATTTAAGAACTCAAACAATGTGTGCGGATCGAAGTATTTCATTTGGAAAATAACAAAAATACACTGGTGCCACAGAGGGGACTTTCTACACTCATGATATTCTTTAAAAAAGGAAGCGCGATAGTCAGATAGAGAGAATTATACCAGCATCATGTCAAAAAGAAGTGGACAACAAGACAAAGCTTCGTTTTTTTTAAAGTGGTGGGTACAAAATGACTCATGATGAAATCTGCTGGGTGCTGCAGCGACTTGAAGTTACTGAAAACTTCGTGTGTGTATGCACTAACACCATGTAGTTGTATATGGGTGCTGGAAGTTGGGCAACTGGATGACGTCTCCTGACCTGTCAATATGCTCTTAAGGATCCAGTCCTTTGATTCCCTTTATTTTCTCGTCATATGTTTTCTTTAGCCCGCTGCATTTTGTAGGATTATATTATATTATATTCTGTTTTTCACGCTAATTTTTCCTTATTTTTATGCCAGAACGCTATAGCCTGCTATGCCAGCACATGTAAACAAGCCAAACATACCCATAATTCTTTGCGTTCTGATGACGTTGCCGCCCAGTTGGTCACATGTCTTAGCGATCTCTATACTGTCTATGAATTGAGCCCGTCCACCATTTTGGGAGGATACGCTATCGGTTACCAGGGGCAACGGATAGAAATAATAATTCTATATATCGTTAATATATTATATTAAAAACGTTGACCCATACGAGCTGCCTGCAGCTGAATCAGGCCCGGTTCTAGAACCAAATCACTGAGGGTGCTCAAAATAGGGCTGAGCGATACCTGTCTACGACAATATTATGTTAAACGATATGCGATCTGCATGATCGAGTAGCCTATGTCCCTGTGTGCTTTGCATTTATATCATATGATATAGTTAAGAAATGTTACACATTCCTTTTCCCCCAAATATCAGCAGTAACTTATTGCAAATGTGTGAAGTATTGAAACTGAAACTGACTACATTTTAGACATTTAGTTTCTGTCGCCAATGAATCAGTCCTTTTAAACGAAACAGCTTATTTAAAGATTAAATGACTCACTCATTAAGACAGTCAAATGCTGGTCACTCTCGGCGCCATCGGCCGCGGCACTTGCTGGGATTTATCGCCGGTGTTTGAATGGGTGTCATGCGGTGAGAGTGAAGTTGTAGGGCGGAGTTCGCTGCTGTCATCGGCAGGCGGTGTCATTTATTGTTGTGATGTAGAGGTTTGAACTTACTTGAGCCAATTTCGTATGTCTATGATTAAAAATGGACAATTCATATTTTTAGGCTACCTAAAGGCAGCCCCGTCTCAGAAAGTCAGCTAACGAATTTCCTGAGCGGGACGCACACACAAAGTGGGCAATTAAAGAGACCGTTTCATCTATGCGTATCACGATCGCGAAAGGACACAATCCAATGCATTAAACATGAAAGCATAATAAAATAATTTCTGTAAAATAATTCGCGTTAATGGATTTATTTAGTGTATTATATGTATGAGTGTGAAATCCGTCTGTTTCTTTTGTCGGCAATATCTCGTTTAGCGCTACATGTGTACTAATAAAAATTTAATCTGAGGGTGCTTTCACTTTTGTTTGAGGGTGCTTAGCACCCCGTAGAACCGGGCCTGAGCTGAATCATGGAACAGAGACCTAACGTTAGACTCTTTACCACCTTGTACTTATATGGAAATAGTTAATTACTTGGTTTTAGGCATCAGTTATTACACTATATATATTTAGTCAGTGCGACAACCTCCTCTACTACCAATACAAACAATGAACGGTGCTGGCGGGTATCCTCCCAAAATGGAGGAAAGGGAAGGAGACGCGGTCTCTGGGGGCGGGGCGCTGTGTCGTGACGACATCTCCTCATTCTCAATAGCTTGGAGTGATGATGAACAGGATGCTCTCTGCCGTGCGCGCGCTTCGCGGTTTGGAGCACAGTCTGTCTCGCATGCACGCTCGCTCTAGATTCGACCGACCGGTTAGACATTTCCCGCTCCTCCGTGAGAGATACGAGACCGGTGCGTCTCACAGGTGTCGCTCATCAGTAATCACACCACCGGCCTCGCGCCGTTCTCCCGCGGCCCTCACTCGTCCTGATCGCCACAGTAAACTTGATGAATGGCGACTGTAGAACGCAAAAGGCGAATCCCGGACATTATGGGCGATCTCGAAAACCCGGGCAGACTCATCACCTAGTTTTATGGCATTTTATGGCACAGTAGTAGCCTAGCCTTGTTAAACATGTTGAACCTCCGCGCTCTGTTACCGGTAGGCGTGGCCTCCTAGGGCAGCGAAGCAAATATGCATTCTGGGAGTTTCATCCACATAAGGCAAAAATAAATTTTCTGTCTTTTCTCAGTCTAGAAAGCTCCAAATTCAAAAATAATTTCACATTTCTTCTACATAAATGACCCATTTTAAATATACACATTCATCTTTCCAGAGGTGGAATGCCCCTTTAAGAGTTTTGTTAAAAGTCATGTTATGTGATAACATTCTTTGGTTGTTAAATTGAAACAAAGTGACAAAGATAACACAGGAAAATATACCACTGATATGTTTGCTAGACATTTCTCTCAGGTATTCTAACCAAAACTTAATTTAGTGTGTTTATGAATAATGCTTAAATGCAAATTCTTAAGTTCACTGATGTCTGATAACCGTCGGTAACACTTTATTTTACGGTGTCCTTGTACTTACTGTAGTAATAACAGTCAATTATACATTATTACATGCAACTAACCCTAAACCTAATCCTAATCCTACCCTATCCCAGTAAGTACATGTAGTTACTTAATATTACTCAGTACTTAAATATATAATTACATTGTAAAAAGGTCACCTTGAAATAAAGTGTAACCCCGTTCTCTTATTTTTAAAATTCAGCAGTTAAATGTGCGTATAGCCAAATGGCTTCAATGTTTTATATACCCCAGTTACCTCTACAAAATATAACAATAAGTCATACTGACAGGTTATTTCCAAAAAGATTTTTATCTGCAAAATTATGAGTTTTAGCCACAAAATTGTTTAATTGCCATTCAGGAATGTCATAGAACAGTGCAAAAATTATAGGTATAATCTCTCCTCCATAATTAACTGTGGCTTTTATTTACCAATCTCATTACAATTTGTGGCACGTCAGCTACTCGGCTGTCTGCAACTAGTGCATTCCCTCATGAGTGTGATTCTGCTGCAGTCATCAGCTCTGGCATGTTTGCTTTATTGTGTCATTTCTTTAATATAATTTACTTTGTAATACTGATTACTGTTATACCTATACAGTGGCTTGCGTAAGTATTCAACACCCTTCATTTTTTTTTTTTTTTTTTACATTTTATGTTGCTGCCTTATGTTAAAATACCTTTTCACCCACATTAATCTACACTCCATACACCATAATGACAAAGCAAAAAAACTGATGTGTGATAACAGCACATTTATTAAAAAAGAAAAAACTTAAATAATTGCATAAGTATTCATACCCTTTTCTGGGACTCTTGAAAGTTAACCTCAGGCGCATTCCAATTTCACTTGTAGATGTTAATACACTTCGAGTGGAGTTAACCTGTGGCAAATTCAATGGAACGGGTATGATTTGGAAAGACACACACCTCTCAATACAAGGTTTAACAGCTGAAAATGCATATCAAAGCAAAAGGTCAAGCCATGAGGTCAAGTGAACTGCCTGTAGAGCTTAGAGACAGGATTGTATAAAAAAAAATGAAGGTTCACAGAAGCATGTAGCCTCCATAATCTTTAATGGAAGAAGTCTGGGACAACCAGGACTCTTCCTAGAGCTGGCCTCCTGGCTAAACTGAGCAATCGATGGAGAAAGGGTTTGGTTAGAGTGGTCACCAGGAAGCTGATGATGGTCACTCTGGTTGAGCTCCATGATCATATGGAAATGGGAGAAATTTACAGAAGGACAAACATCACGGCAACACCACCAATCTGGGCTTTATGGAAGAGTGTCCATACTCAAGCCCCTCCTCGCTGAAGACACATAAAACCCCACTTGGCTGCAAAAATACAGTCTTAATAAAAAGCCTAGTCTAGAGCATTCAGAACCTCAGACTGTGCAGATTCACCTTTCAACAGGACAATGACCCTAAGCACACAGCTAAGACAATGCAAGAGCGGCTTAAGGACAACTCTGTGAAAGTCCTTGAGTGGCCCAGCCAGAGCCTGGGCTTGAACCCAATCGAACATCTCTGGAGAAACCTGACAATGTCTGTCCACCGATGGTCCCCATCCAACCTGACAGATTATACCCCAAAAGACTTTAAGAGCTGTAAAGGTGCTTTAACTAAGTACCGAGTAAAGGGTTTGAATACTTGTGCAATGTTCCTATTTCAGTTTTTTAAAACTCACAGATCTCTTTTTTGCTTTGTCATTATGGTATATGGAGTGTAGATTAATGTGGAAAAATGTAATTTAAAGTAGTTTAACATAAGGCAGCAACCTTGCAAACAGTGAGTTCCAGGGTGAAGTTATTACTCCACACTTTAACCCACTAATGTAGTATTTAATTCAGGAGGAAATACTTATTTCCAATTTCAGCAATTACAGTCTAGTGTTTCTTTTGGAGCATTGTACACTTAGAAACTACAATTTTGCTAATTTGGTCAAATATGGATTGAACGATTTCCCCAAATTAGAGAGGAAAATGTCTGTTTTTATTCCGTCAACTATAAGTCTGGTCACTGACAGAGTCATTCTATAATACAAACCCAAGCCTTTCCTTCATTGTTTTTTCTGTATGTTATTCCAACACCATAGTGATACAACAGGTATTATTTTGGTGTTGCTGTATATGGCTTGCACAAACACAGTGCTTCACTTTCAGGCTTTTTTATCACTTTAATCAAACACATTCATCTTAAACTTCCTCAGGCATCTCCTTGATCCTCATGACAGAAAACTAATCTGATCTGCTTTTAGTTCTGAGACCTCACAAAGGCTGTGACATTCATGGTAAAATCAAGCTCATGTGGATTCAAAAAGAACACTAAGGTGTGCTTTGTTATTGCTTAAGATAATTAAAGGTTGTATCAGTGATTTCAGGGCCAAAAATAAATGATCACATTCATCTATGGTTTTTTGACAGCCTGCTTATGGGGTGGGCAGCTAGCAGATCGTTAGGAAAGATTAGATGAATGTGATCATTTATTTTTGGGCCTGAAATCACTGACACAACCTTTAAGTATCTAAACTGGTATAAATTGTTGAAGTAAAATGTGTGGCTTCAGCTGGGATTTTAAAATATCTACTTGATTCAGATTTAACTAATTTTAAGGATATTTGAATATCAAACACTTTATTTCATCATCATAGAAAAATCCCTACAGAATAAGATATAATTGGTAGGAGTGACAACACTGTAGATGTTAAATATTGACACTACTAAAAAATGCAAGACAAAAGAGTTTACATTCAGAGTTTTTATTTGGCTTGCTTCCGAGGACTGGCTTCTTCCACAATAAGAATCCAGTGTACACTGAAACAACCGTTACGGTACTTAAAGTTGCTCATACTGCACAAACACTGAAAAGCTTATCCAGCATTCATTCACTGAGTTTATTTGCTGGATTAAACCCATACAGAAAAGTACATGAGACCAGGCACAGAATTAGAAATGCAAACGTTCACTTATATAGAAATGGATAAAAAACACAAAAGTATTTACATTTGGGAATTGTGCACTTCATACATATACTTTGTCACCTAAATAAATCTTTATGGCCATATACACTCACCGGCCACTTTATTAGGTACCCCATGCTAGTAACGGGTTGGACCCCCTTTTGCCTTCAGAACTGCCTCAATTCTTCGTGGCATAGATTCAACAAGGTGCTGGAAGCATTCCTCAGGGAGTTTGGTCCATATTGACATGATGGCATCACACAGTTGCCGCAGATTTGTCGGCTGCACATCCATGATGCGAATCTCCCGTTCCACCACATCCCAAAGATGCTCTATTGGATTGAGATCTGGTGACTGTGGAGGCCATTTAAGTACAGCGAACTCATTGTCATGTTCAAGAAACCAGTCTGAGATGATTCCAGCTTTATGACATGGCGCATTATCCTGCTGAAAGTAGCCATCAGAAGTTGGGTACATTGTGGTCATAAAGGGATGGACATGGTCAGCAACAATACTCAGGTAGGCTGTGGCGTTGCAACGATGCTCAATTGGTACCAAGGGGCCCAAAGAGTGCCAAGAAAATATTCCCCACACCATGACACCACCACCACCAGCCTGAACCGTTGATACAAGGCAGGATGGATCCATGCTTTCATGTTGTAGACGCCAAATTCTGACCCTACCATCCGAATGTCGCAGCAGAAATCGAGACTCATCAGACCAGGCAACGTTTTTCCAATCTTCTATTGTCCAATTTCGATGAGCTTGTGCAAATTGTAGCCTCAGTTTCCTGTTCTTAGCTGAAAGGAGTGGCACCCGGTGTGGTCTTCTGCTGCTGTAGCCCATCTGCCTCAAAGTTCGACGTACTGTGCGTTCAGAGATGCTCTTCTGCCCACCTTGGTTGTAACGGGTGGTTATTTGAGTCACTGTTGCTCTTCTATCAGCTCGAACCAGTCTGGCCATTCTCCTCTGACCTCTGGCATCAACAAGGCATTTCCGCCCACAGAACTGCCGCTCACTGGATGTTTTTTCTTTTTCG
Source organism: Semotilus atromaculatus (assembly GCA_031834385.1). Lineage (NCBI taxonomy): Eukaryota > Metazoa > Chordata > Actinopteri > Cypriniformes > Leuciscidae > Semotilus > Semotilus atromaculatus. The sequence goes on along the minus strand of JAULUF010000009.1, from coordinate 15,520,905 downwards.
GACCATTCTCTGTAAACCCTAGAGATGGTTGTGCGTGAAAATCCCAGTAGATTAGCAGTTTCTGAAATACTCAGACCAGCCCTTCTGGCACCAACAATCATGCCACGTTCAAAGTCACTCAAATCACCTTTCTTCCCCATACTGATGCTCGGTTTGAACTGCAGGAGATTGTCTTGACCATGTCTACATGCCTAAATGCACTGAGTTGCCGCCATGTGATTGGCTGCTTAGAAATTAAGTGTTAAGGAGCAGTTGGACAGGTGTACCTAATAAAGTGGCCGGTGAGTGTACACACACAACAGAATAAACCAGAAGAATTATATAAACGGATCAATATCTTTGATAAAAAATGTCCCCCAAAATATAAACATCAGTATTTGTTGAACAATTTTCCAAAATCATCATTAGCATCAGTTGGTGTACAGTAAATGTATTTGGCAGTGAATCAATTTTTTTGTTTGTTCCTTTAGAAGCTGTGAGCCTGCATTCAGCAGTTTCTGGCTATGTAGTGAATTTACAGACGCGATACTCAGTTTAAATGTGTAGTGAAGTGCTGTTCCAAAACCAGACTGATTATTGACTGAATATATGAAGAGTTCAGATTGCCATCTGAAATTTTCTCCTAGAATGATCATTTTTATCAAGCTTGTATATTTAAGTTCAGTAATATCACTTAAATGGCAATGAAAATTACCATTTAAGTGAAATTACTGAACTTAAATATACGAGCTTGATAAAAATTATCATTCTAGGAGAAAATTTCAGATGGAACTTAGAGGCTTTTGCATCTGAACTCTTCATATGAATTATGATTTACTGGAAGGCAAATGTCGTCATCACTGTTTGTTTGTTTGTTTGTGTGCGTGTGTGTGTGTGATGAACACTGATTTTACACAGGAAATAATTAATGAAAAAGCAGAAGATAGAGCTCTCGTGCAAATCTTTCGTGCAAAAGCTTTAAAGACAACACTATTTCTTATTTGAAAAATACATGCATTTAATAATTGTTCAATTTGAGAGAGTATGAAACACAGTTTTGAGTTGGAGCTATATAATGAATTGCCTCTGCAGAGATAGGTGCTTTAGTGCTAAGAATCTCAGATTGTTTTATATTTATTTTTATTAATATATATTTTGTAGTTCTTTTTGTTTTAATTTTTAATATATTTTTTAATTTTGACAAATTATTGATATTAATTTAAAAGTGACATGTTTGATTTTTTAAAACATATTGTTGTAAGAACTCCTCATTCAAGAACTTAAAGTCACCATGAAATCAAAATTGACAATTCTTATTTTTTCATGGAATGTTGCAGTCTTTATTATGTGATTTATCTGTGCAAATTTTTTTTTTTAAATGTATGTGTCCTCGTAATATTTTACCAAGAACATTAATGCCCCCTCCCAACGACATCTCTGATAATGTACGCTCCAGCGCTCCGGCTGGGAAATAATCCAGCAACCTGTCACTCACATGAGATTGCTCAATTTGCAAACAACAACAATCCAACGTTCCAATCAATTCCTGATGGACAATAGAGAAGAATAGAAGATCACAATTTCCGTTTCATGCCGACTTTAGGGATACCGAGTAGAGGCCTTGTTTAACCAATGTGTTATAGGTGCTGCTTGCTTGACTTGTTTTTATTCTGTTTATCTACTTTATGAAGAAATTAATAAGAGCTTGAGAGATTTTGCAATAAGGAAACTGAAGAAGCAAACCACAAGAGTGATGACATAGTCTCTAGAGTGTAGAAGTTTGTGTGTGGGGAACTCACACTTTTTCCACACAAACGCTCCTCCAAAATCTTACCCATCCTAAAGACCCACAGACAGACTGGCTCCTTGACTGGCCTACAACGCCTTCTCCTGTTTCTGCTGCGGAGGAGAGCTTTGGTGGAGTTCAGGATACACCAGGAAGCCAGTGAACGTGATATACTTGGCGTGATTACTGTAAGCACCAAATCCATCCCTCTGGTGGCTGTAGAGCCAGACAGTGTCTCCATCCTGAAGTGACAACATCAGACTCTGGCTCTGCAGGGCCTTCTCAGTGTCGCTGTCATCGTAGATCATGGTCTGGACCTCCAAATGGTTCTTCATCAGCTTCACTGACAGGGTCTTATGGGGCAGCTTGCCAGCATTGAAGGAGAAGTAATAGGCTCCCGGTACACTGCATTTGAATATACCAGAGCTTAAGTTGAAGTCGTTGCCGATGTTGACAAACTCAGTGTCAAAGATGATGGGCTGGTGCTCAGGGTATCCTTGATCCACTCCCACAATACTCTGAGTGCGGCCCACTGAGAATGCAGACCTCTGGTCGTCGTCTTCCTCCTCTCCATTTCTCCCGTCCTCCTCTTTTATCTCTTCATCCCTTCTTTCTTCTTTCATACTCACACCAGTGTCTTTGGTAATTGTATTTTCGTGCTCAGACAGTAAGTGATCACTGATTTTCGGTGGTTGACGGTCACTGTCATGGACTTTGTGAGTGGGCTCTTGGTAGCCGTACACATCAGGGTAGATCAGGTAACCGTTGAAGGTGGTGTAATGACCAGTGTTGCTGTAGATAGCGTAGCGAGGGTCTCCATGAAGACGAAGCCAGACAGTGTCTCCGAAATCAAGCTGCAGCATGGCACTCTGGCTCTGCACTTTCCGCTCTTCTCCGGCGTTCTCGTCGTACACGATTGCCTGAACCTCATTGCGGTTCTTCATCAGCATGACCGACAGGTCTCGCCGTGGGAACTTCCCCACTGTGAATGAAAAATAGTATGCGCCTGGAATCCTGCAGCGGAACAAGCCGGCCTTCGGATCGAAATCGCCACCAATGTTTACGTACACCTTGTCAAAGGTGATGACCATCTTAGGTCCTCCCTCCATGCTGCTGGTACGTGCCACAGAGAACGCGGACCGCAGCTCCACGGCGTCAGACATGCGGGCGAATGCCCATGTGGTGGTCACATGACACAGCACACACAGCAGCAGGGGCCTGGTACCAGGCAGCATTGTAACTGCAGAGGGAGCAAAGAAAAATACAAAAACACTGTTAATTATCATTAACCGAAGCAGTTAACATAAATGAAAACTGTTGAACACTTATTTAAATGATCACATTCAGTTAAGCTTACAAATGATAGCTGCTACTCATTATCAACACACCAGCTTAAAAAAAAAAAAAGAAGGGCAATCATTATGCAAACAAGTGCCAGCGGGAGGTGGGATCAAACCAGAAGAGATCAGTGCCTTCAGTAGATACAGCAGGATGTGAGCTGTATTATCAGACCCTCTCTCTTTTTCCCCTGAGATAAGCAGTAATAAGACACACACTGGATCAGCAGAACACTGGAGGTGACAGAACATTGTGGCTGAAATTTCAGATAATTTCTGCACAGCTTTGAGGGGTCCCATCCCCAAATCCCATTGCAAATTTTCACCCCATCTTATAGTGCGTCTCATATCATGGCGGACAATACAAGAAGACTACAAACACATATGGGTATTAAAATGGATTTCTGAAGCATTTTTATTTAAATCAACACCATTTGTTGTGATTCATCAAAATGATTCATATTAAGTGCAAACAAGGGGTGGATAGTGGTTGTTATAGATATGCACATAAACTGCAAAGCAAAAAAAAAGGAGTTAAGGCTGCATTAAGCACCTCATATTGTGACGCAGGGTATGCCAGCCCTCCATTCGCTGAACTACGTCCCATAGAGTGTGTGCCTGAGGGGAGAGGAGTGCCTGTATATGGGACATTGCAGGACACCTGGTGATTATTGGGTCTAAACACTGCAGTTAAATAGCCTTCATAATGTTTCTCCCTCTGTGAAACAAGTTCAACATGTGTCCCAGAGATCCATTAGCAACACAGCCAGACTGCCTCTTTCCCTGCTTTACTGGAACAACCATCCCCCACAATCTCCAATGCTTTATCTCCATATTTCATTCTTTTTAATAGACTTTAACAAGACACAGATTATACTGTTGATGGTGCCTCCTGCATGAATTAAGACATGAAACCTTAAAGCAGCCATTTCGGTTTGATTTGATGATGGATGGAGCTTATCATACCTCTGCCACATCGAAATATGAATAAAAATGCAAAGAGGTTTTAATGAGATCTCCTGAGATGCCAGAGAAGTTGGACTTCTGTTTCACGGATGGAACACTGAGCTAAGCCATGATAAAAATAGAGTGCCCACTTTCTGTTTGGTATTTGAACAGTTTAAGAATATTCAAATGAAACGCATGAGTTAATCAGCATGTGTATGTGGTTATGTTAAGATTTTCCAAAAATAGTATCGTCTTATACTTAGATAAAACAATTATCTAGTTCATTAGAAGCATGTTTTAAGAAAACTTTGATTTTATATGTGATCTGCATCCTTCATCCGTTTCAAACTAAATGGCTCAGTATCATGTAAATCATTCATGAAATATTCTCGCAACATTTATTACTGATTCCATACTTTACATTATTAGTTACAGGATATTAAATTTGCCGGCGGGTTAAGTAACAACAACAAAATAATGTGTTCCTCCTGTTGTTTGATCTCTATTTTTGGCTGAGTGATGCTTTCATGCCCTAACAATCTGAACACAGGGGAGGGAGACATCAATATTTGTCAATGCCTTTCTTATGTTTTCAGCAACACCTTTTTTCTCACCGAATGCTGAACTGCAATGTCCTTTGAGAACACGGAGTAAACCCTTCAGCTCAGTGAAGCAAAAACACAAAATGTCTATATGCAACAGCTGAGAACAAAAATCCCTTAAAATGCATTTTATTGCATGTCAAGATTCCCCCCTATTTTTGCTTATGTAGCCTATACAAATTCTATTTGTATGATTCTGTTTGGCTTATATGAAACATGGCCAATTCCAGGTCCAAACCTGTTTTCATCTGGTTATGCTTTGTTAACTTGAGTTTAAATACATTTTACATTGTAAAATAACAATAATAATGTAAAACAACCTATGCAGGTCAAACTACTCACAGGCTTATTAATTAACACTTGGGTCTTGATTAGCAAATAATTACATCTTTAACAGTGTAATTAGATTACTGTACTAATTACTCTCTCTAAAAAGTATTACATTACTTATTACTTTCTAAATCCCATATCAACCCCATCCAGTTAAACAATACAATAGACATTAAACTGCTCTTGTAATTCTTTCAAATAAATCAAATGAAATTGTATAAATGATATTTAAAGGGAGAAGATTGCATTAAAAACAAACATTTTAACGTTATTAGTTGATGTTAAAAATCAGCTATTGTTTTAGAATTTTTCAATAATAACGGTATTTAATGCAATTACATCGGAAGTAACTAATTACATAACAGAAAAAAATAGAGTATCCTTATAGTTTTTCAAGGGAAAAGTAATTAAATGAACACTGATCTCATTGGGTCTCCAAAGAATGAGCATAGATCTGATTCTTTGCTGTGCTATATGGAAATATAACCCACTTATGTGATGCTAATGGGGCACAGTCTTAAATCTTCAACTCATGTGAATTAGTGTCCTAGGGGGTGTACTCTGGATTCGGGCCAAAGTCCAAATCCATGTAAGATGTGAATATGTAAGAGTGAACTCATGAAAGTAATTTTGCATTTTCATTCAGACCGTCTGCACTTTTTTTGTGCATTTGTTTGAACAGACATAATCGCATGGAAAAATCTAACTGAATTTTCACGCCGCACTTTTGTGTTGGTGTGAAAATGGTGTGACGTCAAATGTACATGAGGAGTGAACTGTGTACATATGTGGCCTGAAAAACAAGATGCATTTACAGTTAGCTGAATTGTATTTGTAAATATCCCAATGCTTTCTTTCTATGCTTGGTATTTTAATGATCAGACATCTTTCTTTAGCTGTTTTGAAGTCACCATAAAATTGAAACTGACCGTTTTTACTATAAACAATTTATACGTGCACATATATTTTTTTAATGAATGTGACTTTGTTATCTTTAATCAAAAACATTAACTTCTCTCTCACAAAGACATCTCTTTTCCCTGATGAAATGAGCACTGACGTAAAAATCCTTCCCCTCCAGCAACCCATTACTCACATGAGATCACAGCAATTAGCAAATGACAATGATCCAATCAATTACTGATGGCGAAATCAATTCCTCAATTCTCATTCAAGAATCCATTTTTACAGATATATGCCACAATAGAGAAGAAAAACTAGCAAATTCTGCGGCTTAAAACACATGCAGTGACCAAGTGAAAATACCCACCTTACGTCACAGAGATTGCACTACAACACTAATTTGTAAATATACACACAGACATCAATGGATGTTTCTCTATTGACTGATACTAGGTGGCCTGTAGCATTTACAAAGCTTTTGCTGAGAGGCAATACATTATTGATAATCCAGCCAGTGGATACAGTTGCTCTTTTCACAGGAAACACTAACATCCATAAACAGGAGCACTAAAGTGATTCAAAGCAAAATGTGATTGCAGGTAAAAAGGAGTGGACACACTTGGCCTCAGTTTGCTTGTGAAACTCCACTCAGCAAGTGAAGGGCAGTGTGTGTGACACGACTGTGGTGCTTAATGAAGGTGTGTGGAGTATCGGCATACACCGAAGAGCACAGCGCCTGTGAGCGTGTGCTCCAGGGCCCAGCTATCTTCTCTCTTTTTCTCTCTCCCTTTCCCTAACAGCATTTGGTACCACACTCTGATACTGCCACTTCCACTGAACCATTCAGCCAAAACCGCACACACACACTCTAAGTCTATTCTGACAGCACACTCTAAATCTCAAACACACGCATACAAAATACAGCAGTCTTTACAGGCGTGTTGGATATAGGTGCAGGAGATGAGAGGGGAAACGAAAAGGATACGGTTTTATGAGTCAACAACAGAAGTAGAACAGGAGAGAGATAAAAGACAAGCGAGGAACCATTTAAATATTGGGGCGATGACAGTCCCAACATAATGAGGGCCTCAACCTGACAGCTGGCGTCTCACGAAACTCCCAGCGATAGACAGTCATTTATAGCATTCCACTAGACTAATATGTGGTTGTAAATTAAAATCAATAAATTATTACTATCAATATGAATATTTTTCATGCTTCAATATTTCACGGTGTAATCTGCAGCAGTCAAGATGAATAAAGTTGGGTAATGGCGCGGCTCCCTGCTGCTCTATTTGTGTGTATGTAATCTGTTATCTGTGACATGGGTAATGGCCCAGCATACAAACAACCTGCTGCCAAACACAACACCTCTTCTGCTAGGATGAAATATATCATGCACAGCATATCGTTAAAAACATATAAATAAGAATGCCTCTCACTAAGATTATGATCTTGTAATTCATCTCAATGCCACAACCAAAAAAGTATACTAATTCGCTCACTCTCCTTTACAACACCTCAAATAAATACAGCACACTTGAACACTTGAGAAGGTTGAAAATATTTACAGTAATTTTATAGAGCCAAGAAATTAGTCAATAAATACATATGCTGTATACATCATGTATCATTGTAAGCACAATGATGTTTATGGACTGTGTGCTTTTACTCTCCACACATACAATTAAACAGGCTGTGGATATTATTTAAAGCTGATTGGTGTTTTCATTAACAGTGATTCTTGCATAATAAAACAGTATTGACTGAAGGTGTGAATACAAGCGCATGTGCTCCAGTTTGAATTCTGCCATGGAAACGTGCAATTCCCTTCCTCATAACCTACATGCTAAGATCTATAAATAGGTAAACCGACATTTATTGGGAAGTCAGATAGTCATTTCATACAATTTTAATGAGTTTGTCTGTGTAAATATTCACTTTGACCGGACAGCAGGCAGTTTCTGATTCAGCACACACACATATGCGCAAGCTGAATGGGTTTAGTGTCTTCGGGGATATCTCCCTTGCAGTGAAGATCCGTATCAGATCACTATCAGCAACAAAGAGCCCCTCTCTGTCTCTCCCTCGCTCACGCTGTCCCGAGGTGATGTGGATATGAGCGTAGAGAGCGTATGACCTGGCTTTGTTAGTACCAACCCCACGTGTGCTGTTTTCAAAGCGTTCAGCCAAAGGTTTACCTCTGTTGCGGCTCTGCTCTCTGCTGGGTTCAACAATAGCAACATCAGCATCAGATAGAACCAGAGAGCATCATCACAGTAAATCAATTCTTCTTCTCTCATATAGGTATAAAATGATAGGGAAGAACCAGGACAACTGCAGCACAGAGAGGTCCAAGACCGATCGTATAAGTTTGCATCTTTCGCGGGTTTACGCCGATCAGATAAAAGACGAATACAAAACGGTGGGGTGCGATTGCCACTGCATCACAAGATAGAGAGAGATAAAGAGAGACCACATTCTCAAGCTGTTTCCTTACCTGTGCGTTTGGATCTGCAGGAAGCGGTCTTGAAGTTCTCTCGGAGGAATGAATGAAAGAGTGTCTCTTTCTCTTTTTCTTTCTCTCCCTTTATTCTTTTCTTCTCTCTCTTGCTTCCTCTGTGTGTCGGCTCTCAACCTGCTGCTGATGTCTGGTGCAGCACACACCCACACATTCATGCACGCACACACACACACTCACCAATACAGTCATTGGAGGATTTAAGAGCAATCGGGGTGCTGCAAGCTGATTGGGGGGGCTCTGGAGCAGACGAATGAACGGCCATTCTGGAAGGACTATCAATAGGGAGACTCCAGGGGGTGTTGTATCTGTGTACATGAGCAAGCATCTGTTTAAGAGCAAGCCAAACTGGACACGATGATCTCTTAGGATCTAATTTTGTGAATATGCATGCATTTACATGCGCTCACTCAATATGAAAATAAATACATTCAATAATCCTACATATGTGCATTTTCTCACAAGACCCAAGTTCAATGGCAGACTGTAATACACACAGGCTTTAGTTTTGACACAACAATTGTGGTAATTTCACACCTCTGCACATAATCATAGTTATCACTCAGAGTCCCTGAGGAGAGACATTTTGAGACTGATTTTGTTAGCTATTCCACTTTTTTTTATTGTTTGCAATCATATATATATATATATATATATATTTTTTTTTTTTACTTTAAACACAAATGACTAATCTGTTTTGGTCTCTGCGTAAGTGCGTTTGTATATATCTCTCTCTCTCTATCTTGCTTCCTTTCTCTCTCTCTCTCTGCAGGCACCATATGGACTGGGTCTATGTTCCTGTTCCCAGCAGTTCCCCCCCCCATCCTGATCATTCTGGCACTGAGCGGATTAATCTGTTTCCATAACATTCATTCTGGCCCTCTCTCATTGTTTGCCATGATGAATGCTTGTATCAAGTTTCTGGAAGATGAGCATTTGGGACAATAATAGCTATATTTAGTTAAATAGTAAGGACTTCTCGCGTAATTGATTTGAAGGTGTTCATTCAGATGTGAAATTGAATCGTCCCCTTGTAAAGTGCAAAAGCCACCCAAGTCTGGAGGATTTCTATGACTTTCACATGGGTCATGTGGAGAGATGATCTCTCTCTCTCTTTCTCTCTCTCTCTGTCTCTCTCTCTCTCTCTCTGTCTCTCTCGCTCTCTCTCTCTCTCCTCCTGTGACTCAGTGCTGCTTGAAATGAGCGTCTGAAGAAAACAGGTTGCTCAAAACCCTCCACAAGCGGACCCATCCGTGAAGACTAAACTGAAATGCTATTATGATGAAAGACTCCTTTCTAAACTTCAGTCGCAGGCACTTTAAAGCTCCTTGGCCATCATGGCTGCCTGGTCTGAGCTCTTAATTGAACTATTTCACTGCAACAGGTGTTTATACAGCGATATCATTCCAGCTGTCAAATGCAGAGTTCATTCACCCTGATCCAGTTTTATCTGTGAGCTACACTGACAATAATGCAAAACTGTCATAATGATTTGTTTTAATTAAATCAGTAAATATCTCTTGGTCAAATCCAAGCAAAGCTCTTTAATACTCAACTAGACTTCTTAAGTGCCTGATGTCTTTGATGCCCTGCTTTGAGGAATGGTGGTTAATTTTAGATCTGACACTCCCTCTACAGACAAACACACATTTTAGAATACAGGCCTTGAAAGATTGGTAAGAGTAAACATATTTGGCTGCAAAGGAAGGGCTCAAGCAAAAGACTCAAGTTGAGCTCTAAGTTCCCCCCTGGACTACTTAAAGTTAAATATGAAGGTGGATTTGGAAGGGTGCAGAAGATTTGTCACAGGAGTGAGGTAAACAACACAAAGCACTTCCATAACGCTTCATAGCCCTATCCATGCAATATTCTTCATTCTTGAGGATCTTAATAATGTCTCTTTATCTGGCTACAAGAATAATACATAAACTGAATAAAATAAAATAGCTGGACATATTTTGTCACTGGACAAAATACCTTACACAAAATAAAATGTCGCACTTTTTGGTTCACAAGGTGACTCCTTGAGCAAGTTTAATCAAGAGGAAAACACAAACTTGTTTTGCTTATTAGCATAGCTCGCAGTGCTACATGAGCATGGCAGCCAGGGGAAGTTAACTGAGCAACATGAAATCAGTAATACATCCCTTCAATTTCACGCTTAGACCATGACAAGCTGCTCTGGAAGGAGAGGTGCCAAACCTCATGCCTCAAGGCAGCAATCCGTGACAAAAAATGTGTCTGTGCATTTGAGTTTGTGTATCATGTAGGGAGTGAGTGACAGAGGGAATTTTCCTTGACAGATCTCTCCAGTCACGGGGATTAGATGAAACAAATTTCCTGAGCTCCAGTTTCCCACCATCCTCTCTCTGACACTGCTCATTTTTCTCGATCTCCTTAAATTAACACCTTCAAAGAGAGAGGGAATGACAGAGATAGCGGGCAAGAAAGAAATAGAATAAATAGATGTCCTCAAGCTTTATCTACAGTTCACCAAAACTCTCACCTCACCCAATCTCTATCTCTCCCCGTTTCTTTCTCACCCCATCAGTTTATCACTTCAAGCAGGGTGACTGTGTGTCTTATTGAGTGTTTTGTACCCCGTCGGATGATTTCTGTTAAGCTGTGTGGAATTTTCTTTGTCTGTCAGGGGGAATCTTATTTTTCCGACTGATTTATTTTATTTATGGCTATTTATACATCTTTAAATGAAGGAATTGTGAACAAAGTTTGCAGGTAAAAAAAAAACACTATTAGAATACTTTCAACAATACACCATTTAATAAAGCAAGTCCCCTTGGGTGTCCCTAGAACCTAGTTTGAAAACCCTGGTTATATAGAGCACCTGAATATGAGTTCATTTTGTGAAGGCACAATCTCTAAATCCAACCACACTTATTTACATGAAAATTCATGAAAAGACCATGATTTTAGTGTAGTCTGGTACTGTTTATATTTCTAAGGTCCAGTAAATATGGATCAAAGTGTATTAGACACAAGCTTTTGCAATTTGAGATGGTTCACAGGCTCCATCTGTCTAGAAACAAATTTTCTAAAATGTATCCTGGGTCAGACTCAACAGCGTGCCTCAGATAGGCTGGAACTAGCAGACCTGAGTCACATGTTCTGGGGATGCCCTAGATTAATACAATTCTGGACAGACATTTTCAGAACGTTATGATTTATAAGCAACAAAGATCTTGATCCCAATCCTCTGACTTCAATCTTCGGTGTAGTGCCAGAAGAAATCCAGCTAACAATCAATAGAGCTCATAGCCTTCTCCACATTATTGGCTAGACGCCTGACTCTTCTCAGTTGGAAAAAGGCAATGCCACCATCTCACAAACAATGGGGGACAGAGGTCAGCACCTTAAATATAATATCTAAGGGTCCTCTGGAAAGTTTTATGGGGTCTAGAAGTCCCTTTTACTTTAAAAAAAATATATATTTATATTAATTTTCTTCGGCTAGTATAATTATGTTAAAAAAATTAAACCCCCCTCTCTCTCTTCACCCTTTTCTTTTTGTTGTAGGGGTGTGTCTGTTTATATGTCAAGGATGTCGAATATGTATGTAGGTCTGAAATTAATGTTGTATGTGTCTCTGTGTGGTAGTGAATGTTGCATAACAAGGAAAGTATAATACAACTATTTGTATAATAAATATGGATCTAAGTGCAATCAATAATGGAGAATATTATCGATTACACATTACCGTCCTATAAACACTCACATGGATTATTTTCATTGTGTTTAATATGATTTGGATTGTTCACAGAAATGTGTATCTTCACATCTCACAATCAGAACTACTGATGCTATAGATCAGAGCAAAGACACACCTCCCACTAGGCCAGGAAATCTTATTGATGTGTTCATGGGGAGTACTAAAAAAAGTGCCGTCCAAAAAATCTAATCAACGGCTTCCTTGCCAAAGAGAAATGAATAGAGAAGGAGACTTAGGGGACTCACGATTGTTATGCGCATTTGTTTGAGTCTTGATCTGCTGTTCTCACTAATAAACCGCCATCTGCCACAAAGTGAGAGACCGAGGGAGAGCGAGCAAGAGAGCGCAAAAGATCAGAGAGAGAGGGAGGTAGCTTATCCAGTCCCCAGGGGGACTTCTCAAACCCATTCTCACCTCCTGAGGAGCAGATGGGGGAGGAAGAGGGACAGTATTGGATCAACTGGAACACACTGTTGTCTAGGAGGAGCGGCTAAAGACACGGCAGGGGATAATTGAGAACCATGGATGATATTCTGTGATATTTGCTCTATTTAAGGAGAAGCAAATGAAAAAAGAGAATGTGCTCTTCGTATATAAAAATCTGTGGTGTGTGTTCATTCATTTTCTGGTAGATGAGAGTAAATAGGTCATGAAATTTTGAGTGCACATTTCATCTCATTTTTGTCAGTAATTTGTTCATTACTCTAAAACATTTGCAAATCAAAGCATTAAATCAAAACTACAGTATCCTGCTTCTCAGTTTCTTTCCACACTTATTAATAGGAAGAATAATTATTCCATCATTATAAAATGAAATTTGTACAATTATTCAGCCTAGTGGATAATGCCATAACAAAGAGTCCCTTTCACCAGCACACTCATTAAAAACTTAAAGGAATAGTTCACCCAAAAATGAAAATACTGACATCATTTACTGTCGTTTCAAACCTGTATTAATTTATTTATTTTGTGGAATAAAGGACAATATTTTGAGAAATGTCTCAAAATTGTTTTTATGTCCATACAGTGGAAGTCAATGGTACCTCAAAATATCTTCTTCTATGTTCCGCAGATGAAAGAAAGTCATACAGGTTTGCAATGACATGAAGGTGAGCAAATGACATTTTTGTGTGGACTCCCCCTTTCACAACATCATTAAACAGGGATCACTCAAACGTAGAGGATATTTTGTTTTTGATTAAAATGTCCCAGATGCTGTTCTGGGTTTAGGTTAGGTCAGCTGTTTAGCATTGTGAGTGATGTGAGTTTAGACAAGGAAATCCCTCTTTAATTAGCAACATTATGTCGCTATCTAAGATGATATCATTCCATCTGTAAATGTAATATATATCACTTTGAAGAGAGAATTCATCTCTCATGGCTCCTGTACATGTGCTGTTGCTAAGAGACCAGCAGTCTGCCACATACCACCTCATGCATCCCCCACGTGCATTTGTTTCACACCCTCTGCCAGGAGAGGGAACTGTACCTTTCTTTCGCACAACACAGGGAATCTCATCTTATAGACTAATCATACCGTTCAATTATCACAAAGAAACATTCTCTGACTGTATGCATTCTAAAACTGTGATGTCATTTACTGAAATTCAAAAAAATAAATAACTATATGCTCAAACAATGAGAAAAATATATATTTTCACAGCAAAATTCAAAATTATCCTTTCGAAAGACATAATTTATGTAATCTATTCATAAAGTGGTTCTGCTGAAGACGCTGTGATGTAGGCACCTAATTCAGCAGGACATGGTGACCCTTAAGTGACCTCAACGTAATTTTAAAAATAAAATTTTCTGCAATTTCTTCAGAACTGTGTGGAACTATGGTTTTCACACAGTGCAAAACACTTGCCTTATACTCAGTTGTGTGCTCTTCTGTTGAAATATCATCTTAACACAACACACAACCTAAACACCCCATGTCAGATGGTGTGTGAATTTTAACTAAACGTGTCAAAATACAGTGGATTTATAGTTTTCTTTATAGTTTTATAGAAAAGAAAAAAAATTCAAATATATAATTAGTGACAAGATCACTCCTTATTTTGAATCTGAGAACAGTGTTGGTTTTCTATTGACAGCATGAAAATGCTGTTAGATCAAATTAAGAGGATTTCTCTAGGACATATGGCAAACCAACCTAAAGTGTATCATCAAGAGGACTACCATTAGTCTCAATAAGATTTTTATAAACACAAGAAAAAATTGATGTAATATGGTGAATAAATGTCAAATGCTCTCTGATGGAAAGAGCAAATACTGATATCTCGCCAACTTTCAAATTTCTGGTGTTTTATTTGATCTTTTATCAAAGTTGGTGATTTATTAAAAACAACAACAACAAATCTTTAGGAATGCTTCCCTATAGTGGGATCTCTTACTATTTTACAAAAAAGAGTTATGTATATGACCATGTAGCCTACCGGCTGCTAGGAAGGATGCTCTTGTAATTCGTGTTTTGAGAATTGCTCACTCTCCCACTCTTCACTGTGTAACTGGCACTGCGATCGCTTGAATACAGATCAAGTCTATGAGATTCTAGTTAAAAATCGCGCTAAAACCCCGTCACTCATGATGAGCCATCGGCCGTGAGCCCGTGACCCAAAGGAACATGGTCTTCCTCGTCCGCACTTTCGTGACGTACGCCGGACTGTCGGGAGGAGCTGCTGCGGAGCACGCTTCAATGCAGTCCGTATCGAGGGCGCAAAGCGGGCCTGTTAGGTCTGTCTGAAACCTAAAATGACAAATGGGACATACGGTCTCATGGACTTAACGGACACGCGCACGTGACAGCCATTGTTAGTCCACAAGACCGAAAGTGGATATTCGTGTGCCATGTGGGCAGTGGTGGAATGTAACGAAGTACAAATACTTCGTTACTTTACTTAAAGGAGAACTCGGGTCAATTTTAACATTGAGCTCATTTTTTGTTCATTTGGAGTATGTTTACCACCAAAATAAGTAAGGGGAACTTCAAACTGACCCTTTGTGATCTAACCATTTTTAGGAGCAGTGGAAGTGCATTCAGCACCCAGACATGCTGCATGAAGAGAAAACAATTCACTAAAGATCCAGATTACTATCAATCAGTTCCAAAATGAAATAAAAAACCTGTCCTAGTTAAAAGAAAACAAGTTTACAAAAATATCAAATCCAATATTTGGTGATAATATAACAAACCAATCTTTAGGTTTGAGGTGGAGAAACTTTATAACATATTTATCTTAACTTGTAATTTTATTTATAAAATTATTTGCAAGTTATTTTTTATTAAAAGAAATTTGTTAAATTTTTTGTTTCGCTGTTGTCTTTATTTATGACCATAAAATATTATTTCATGCCAAGGATGTCAATAGTTCATTATAGCGACTAAGAATACCAATAATACTAATAAGAAGAAGAAAGGGACCCTTTTTTGAAAACAGATTTATGATCCAGTGAGACAATTCTGCCTCTCAGTTTTTAAAACTTTGAAATAGCTGCTTGAAAGAGTCTGGGCCGAAAACCATGCATCACATCAATGATTAATGATCATATTCACTGACCTTGAGTCAGGGTCAATCAGCGTCTTCAGAACCATGTTGAAGAATTAAGAATTATGCTTGAGTTTTGTTTAATTATGCTTTCAGTTTATTTGAGCAAATGTATATAGACAAAAGAACAATAGAAAATTACTTTATTATTAAATTACATTTAAATTAAAATGTTAATGTACTTTATTTAAAAAAAAACAGTGTGAAATATGTATTTCTTCATATAAACTCACTCAAATTCTTTTAATTTGGTGTATTGACGCAATCGTCATTTTGCTTAATACATCTGATAGAATGATGCAAGTTTAACACAGTAGTCAACACCATCCGTGAGACATTGGATCTTTAGTGAATTGTTTTCTCTTCATGCAGCATGTCTGGGTGCCGAATGGACTTCCACTGCTCCTAAAAAATGGTTAGATCACAAAGGGTCAGTTTGAAATTCCCCTTACTTATTTTGGTGGTAAACATACAAAATGATATACATAAATACCCACAAAGGTAATGTGGAGTTGTCATTTAGTAATGACGGTAATTTATAGTAGTAAATATTTAGTAAAAAATATTTTAGTGTAATATTTCATCACAGATTTGCTAGACAATGCAATGATGCAATCTTTGGCCATCACTTATTTATATATCCAACGCTAAATAGTAGGGGTCTATTATTTTGAGAGTAATGTGTCACTCACAGCACTGGTAGAGCCTATTGATTCTGATGATGTCATTCTGGCTCATCTGAGTAGATGTGCCCAGCGCAGCATTGCTGTTGGGAATGGGAATCATGGTGGGGTATCCATTCTTGGAGAAAGCATATCTGATAGAGCAAGTGGCATAGATGCCGTTAGATTACAATCTGGAACACTGAGAGAAACCTCATATCATGAGCTCACTCACCTCTCGTACTGCATCACAGAGCTGTAGTCGTAGGGAGTTCCTTGGTTCAGGGTGTTGATTTTGTTGAAGTTGTACTTCATGTCTGATGAGCAAACACAACTTTTACCTATGGACCTAGAAATCTTAAATATACCAAATAACACTATATACATTTATTCTTCTTTCAACAAAAACAATACCATCACTGATGTTCTCCCAGACGACTTGGATGTGATTGTCACGGTCACTGCGGGTCTGTTCATGGTTGAAGCCAAGAGCGTGGAGCAGCTCATGCTGCACAGTGCTGTGGTAAAGGCAGCCATTACGGGCCAGAGACACAGTCTGGGCATAACCCTGACGACCAACGTACGAGTAACATCTGTGAAACAGATAATAAAATTAATCTCTTGATATCACATTAGGATCCTTTTCATTCTCATCCCACATCTCAGATGTAATTCTCATAAAAGGCTTCTACTTGCCATTTTTTATGTTGCTGATTATGAAATGTTTATTCTGACTTATATAGCCTATAATCTATTGTGTAGTCTGTGATGTTTTTCTGATTCAGATTTTAATTCTATTACATACCCACTGCGAGACTCAATACTGATATAGTCTCTCTCATTGCTGCGCCGGAAGAAGCGGATACAGGAGACAGAAGCAAAAGAGTCCAGACCACGCTGGATGATCTCCAGCTCACGGGAGGCTGAAAGGGCAAAGGTCAAAGGTTTCTATGGAAATATGTGCCCTACTTCACACTTGCATGCTTTCGCATGATTCTAAAGCATCACTGTCACTGATTCTAAGTCTTAAGCATTAGGTTCTTCCCTGGAATTTAGCAACAGCAATAGCAATTGTATTCTCTTTGGTCTCTGAATGAAATCACAAATCATAATATTAGTGACTTACAGTAGTGGTTGGCGATGACGTAAGGTACATAAATCTTGCCGTCGCTGTATTTGGACCAGAGGCAGCCGTAGGAGGTGCAGGGATCAGCATTTTTCTCATTCACAGCAATGTCATCCAATAGCTTGGGCTCATCAGGTTCAGGAACTAATACATAAACAGTTAATTTGGGACTTTTTAATGAAGGACAATTGCAACATATTGATGTCTATTGGTGAGTAAGTGGTGAGTGCGTATATACCAATGCCTCTGTTGGCTCTGTGCAGCAGTTCAGACACAGACAGCTCAGCAGACTTGTCCTCGACTATTATAAAACACATCAACACATTCACTAACAAACCATTACGTAAATCAGTTCATCATGTAGAAATGTTCAACATTTGCAGAATTGTGTCATCTCGAAACTCTACAATCTCATATTTACAGTCAGAGCTTCTGAAGAATTTGACTTACCAGTCTGAATGTGAGTTATGCCAGAACACCACACATATGGAAAGGAACTCATCATTTTACATTCTTCATTATTACAATAATTAGTATCAGAGAGGTGTAGGCATAATGCAATACTGTGTGTGTGTGTGTGTGTGTGTGTGTGCGTGTGTGTGTGTGTGTGTGTGTGTGTGTGTGTGTGTGTGTGTGTGTGTGTGTGTTTATGTGTCGAAAGACCTGTGGAAAAGACCAGGGCACAGCAGTTTAGGCAGAATGCCTCAAATGGAGGTCAGTTCAATTCGTATACTAATATTTATCAACATATAATTTCTATCCATTTTGTATACCCGTTTATCCCATAATATGGGTCACTGTGCAAAGGCATATAAACAGCCTGGACAGGTGGCTAGTCCATCACAGGGCTCATATCATAATATGTCAGAGCAAAAGATTCACTTTGGCTTTTAAACAGGACATGCAAACACTGTTTGTAAAAACAAAAAACAAAAGTAATAACATAACACTGATATTCAACACAACTTCTGATTACTTGTGTAGTACTGTGATACTTTAGACCCAAAAGGAAGATGCAACGAGAATATCTGGTCACCAAACATCTTCATCTGAATTTTAATTATATACTGTATGATCATTATAAACCTGTGCTTTTTCTCATCTGATGCTTAAATAATGTGATAATTTGCTAACATATAAATGACTTTGATTAGAGATGGGAAACCTACCAGTTCTCTTACCGTAGATTTCCAAAGCCAGTGCAACACTATGGCCATAAGTGGGGTTTTATACCTAGACGGTATCTATACAATCTTTACAGATATGGCCAATAGTACAGTGAACGTGCTGACACGTTGTTTGAAAGAGAACAGGTGTGAAATTCCCTCATTTGTTGCTTCATGGGAACACACGTCAGACACAAACCTGATGATCTATCAGAGCTGATGGTTTACCTTTCTTATTAAATATTTTATTTATTACAGTAAACAAGAAATAATGGATGCTTTTTAACTCTTCTCTTGTGTTTGGGTCATTCTGATCCAGAGAGGATTTTCTTTTTCACAAAAATATTAGTTAATGTTATCGCATTGGACTAAAACTAACAGACTTAATTTTTTATTATTTTTTTACTTTCGGGGAATTCTGAATCTTGAATTCAATCTTTTTGACAACTTGTTTTCTTTCAATTAGTACAGGTTTTGCATTTGCACAGAACGCGTTCGGCTCTGGAGGGAGCTTAATGCTTTCTTTGTGATGCATTCATTTTCCGATCCAACTTCCTCTCTCTCATTTGTTGTCTTCCCCAAACTGTCATATTGGGTAGTGAAGCAAGGCTACTTGAAGGTCAGAGTGGGGCTTTGCAGAATGTTTTGTATCACGTTTAGTGACCCATTTTCTCCAGCTCATTTGGTCTGGATATTCTTGCAAGCTGAAGAAGTTTTCCTCCCTTTGGTATGCTGCTCCCTTAGGCTTGTGTTCAGGTTGGGTTATATTTGGAGTTGGCTTGAAGCTATTGCCATGGTCGGCTGCTAGATGTAGTGCTGTGAACTTAGCTGAGGTTATGACTATAGTCTCCCCTGGTAGCTCTGCTCTTATGGGCTCTGGGCTGTCCCTGTTTCAGAAACGGTTGAGCATGGAAGCTTCAAGGCTTTTTTCCTATCGCCCAGAGGTGGGCAGTAACAAGATTGACGTTGGATTTTGGTTGGAAAATAAAGTCGGGTTGATGTAAGAACCCGACTGATGTTGGTTTCTGACGTCAACCCGATTTTCATTTTCAACCACAATACAACATCTGTCAAACGTTGGAGATTAATGTCAATCTGGCGTTGGATTCTGACATCAACCGTTTTCATTTTCAACGTTGGGTTTTGTCTTCTAAATGCGAATTTTGTCATTGTTTTGGAGGACACTACCTTATAGATAACAGTAAGGCTAACACATTCATACTAAAAGCCAAAAAAACTTTAAATAGGGCACTATTGAGGGAACAGCCATTTGGGTGTCCTAAACCATTGTAGACGTTATTGAGTGCACTTATTCAATCTCACATTCAATACCACTACTGGAACTGTGTTCTAGAAATAAATTTGATATTGATATGAGGGTAGGTAGGCAGGCATAGATTCAGAGGCATAAGGTACTGTAAGTATTACATACAACAATGCAAAAATGCACCTTTACAGATGCGGAAACTGTTATTCATGCTTTTATCACTTCCAGATTGGACTTCTGTAATTCATTATATAGCGGACTACCCACCAAAGCAATACACCGCCTCCAAATGGTTCAAAACTCTGCTGCACGCACCCTCACATATAATAAAAAATCTGCTCACATCACTCCTATCCTTCATCAACTGCACTGGCTTCCTGTCATACACCGCATCCAATTTAAACTGTTAATCCTAATATTTACAGCCCTACATGGCCCGGCACCCAAATACCTTGTTGACTTGGTACAGCCATATTTTTAAACTCGGGCCCTCAGATCTAGCACGGAAAACCTTCTCGTGGTACCCCGGGTCAGACTCTCCACGGTGGGCGGTAGGGCTTTTAATGTTGCTGGCCCTACGCTCTGGAATAAGCTGCCCCCGAATCTTCATGCGAACGACAACATCCGGTCCTTCAAAAAACATCTGAAAACTCATTTCTTCAAGCTTGCCCAATAAATCATTATCCTCATCACTGGTTTCTCTGTTCTACACTTTTCCAACCCTATCTGCTACATACTTTGTCATAATAGCATATTTTGATAAATAATGCAATATCTCTTTCTTTTCATGCAAACCAGTGTATGCTTGTTTCCATCTGTTTTGTCTCTTGTAAGCAGATGGCCTTTGTATTTGTTCGCTTGTTGTTTGTTTGCTATTTGTTTTGTTAATTGTATTACATTGTGAAGCGACCTTGGGTTCTTGAAAGGCGCAATAGAAAATAAACATATTATTATTATTATTATTAAAAATAATAAAACAATGCATTGACATTTACTTTTGAAACTTAAGTACTTTTAAAAACAAGTACTTCTGTACTTTTACTTAAGTAAAAATCGGTCTTTACAACTTTTTGTAACTGAGTAATATTTGACCAGTAGCCTGTACTTTCACTCAAGTAGGAAGTTGTGTACTTTGTCCACTAACACTTAGCTTTCTATTGAGCAGGCTGTGGTGTTACAGTAGTGGTTCTCAACGGGGGCGGGGGCGTTCAGAGAACAACGGGGGGCGTTGGAAGCAAGATTTTTGAAAGGGGGGCGTTCCGGTGTTAATGGGTTCATGAGTTTACATTTTTGTTCATTTAATTTGATTCATTTTAAGCATTTGATCATTTATTTGTAATAAACACTTTAAGTGGGCTATTTAAAAAGTGTTAGGACTATTTATGTTAAATTATGTTGTAAAACATATGCGCAGAGCTTGAGGTCATATTGTGTGTGCGTGTCTATGGTGCGGGTAGAAAAAATTTGTCAGCAGCCTCAAAAAACAAAACAAAAAAAACCTTCGTCCAGTCTACTCCTGACCGCAAGTCCACCGTCAGTGTTGTAGGTAGGCACTAAGCAGGTTTTTTGTGTTCATTTCGATTGCATTCCGATTTACGATGAAAGCAGCCTACCAATAGGGATGTTCGCCGGAGTCAAATGTGACGTCACGATATGGGCGTGGCCGCGAACTGGTTGGCAGAAAGAACCAAACACAATGCAGATGGCCTGTGAAGAGAATGAAGATGAAATTATCTAGTCGTGCATTGTGTACGTAATTTGATTTTTTTGATCCAGCCACTTTTTATTTGACCCTTTTGTCTTGTTTCAGCCCCAAACCCCATCTCTGCAATACAAATTAATAAAGGCTGGTTTGGTTTCTAAAGTACTTCTTCCAGCCTCCATATTAATGTTCATGGGTAGCCTGAATGGGTTCTGTTCAGACCTTAACATTAAGTATTTTACTGTAAGGTGTCAACAAGATTCAACAAGACATTTTCACCTGGCTATACACAATGTTTAGATCTGTTTAGGTATTTATGCAAATTAGCACATACGTAATTAGATTATGTACCGTTTGTCTATGTTAACAAATGTTAATAATGTTAATAACTGTTAACAACAAATGTTAATAATGTTAATAACAAACAATTTCAAAAAAACTTGTAATAAATTTTTTGTTTGTCTTGATGTAATCAACTCAGTAGCCTACTTATCATGGTGATATCTGGGTTTAAATGTGTACCCTATTCTAGACGCCTAATTGCAGAAATCCACAGCTATCTTCTTGATTCAAGCTGTTTAGGTACGCGGTAGAAGGTTACCCTTATCGAACCTGTTAACAAAGCCGATCTCACAGCACGATACAACCATTTGTCTTCTGTGTTTGCGCTGCGCAGCAAGCCATTACTTTTCTTTTTGCCAACCAGAGCGCATCGTGACGTCACGGCGAAGATCCCTATAGCCTAATGTCAAAAATATGATGTGCAGTAGGCCTATGGGTGGAGCCGAACCCGAATACGGTATTCGGAAAGGCACAAATAATGTGTTTTTTAACGAATAGCCTACTTATTTCGAACAAATACTTGAAAAAGTATTTGTATTCGGGAATAAGAACAACTTTATATCAAAAAGTTGCGTTTCCTCACGAGACCGCCGTGCGTGAGTGACGTTCAGGAAGCAACAGAGAAGGCTCGGCTGAGCGAAAAAAAAAAACACTTAACTGCATCACTGTTTTTGTTGAATAGATTTTTGTACCTTAACTGGACTCCGGAGGCAGTTTATAACTTTCGGGAAGCGGAGTTTGATCAGGAGATTATTCCATTACGCTGCATTATTGACGTCTGCAGTCGGGTGCTCTCATGTTCGCTCTTTTTACGTAGCTCTGTTAGCTCGGTAATTATTTGTTTTTATTAGCCTACATTGGTTGGTTGAATTCTAATGTAGAATGCGGTCTGTTTTATTTCTTACAGACCGCGCTAAGTAGGCTATAACACACAGTTGGCATGGAAAACAGAGCGTTGCCATTGATTCTAAAAGTAGAGACGGAACAGACTTTTGGAAGCAATACAATCGTTTTAAAATCAATAAACTCCTTTTTAAAGCAATATTTTTAAATTATTAATTTATTTGGTAGCCATGTAATAAGCGGGTTTAACCATGGGGTCTGTTATGTTATTTTCTTTTCAGTGACGTTCCTTGTTATTATAGGCCTACATTCATTGCTGGATTTAAAAGAAAAACATCAATCAATTGCATATCCATAATTAGTATAATGGATATAATTAAAGAATACTTACACTATCATAAATTAGATGTGTAACACAAAAAAACTTTTACGCCTATTTTGAATTTTACTCAAATAGCCTACAAATACAAATAGTTACTTTTTCCCCTCAACAAATACAAATACAGATACCGGCTGCTTTGCACACCCCTAATGTGCCGTCAAGTTTGGTTGTGTGTATGCTGTTAAAATGAGTGTTCTCACCGATACGCCGATACGAGTTTTGACGAGTTGTATTTTCCAGCGCTGATTAGAATCACACAGCGGAGGAATGGAAAATTGACAAGCCATCAAAAAGTAGGCCTATTGACTTAAGAAACACTTATATTTTCAATAAGTCATGTTCCCATTCACACTAAATTCTTTTTATAAGGTAAAACATTTTTAAAACATTTGTAGGCATTATCAATCCCAATGCCTAATGCCAAAATGTTTTATTTGTTCACCAAGTAATTTAGACTGGTCAGGCATTTTTTGTTAACTCGCAAAACAGTAAGGAGAAAATTACAATTTGATGGATAATTTAAATATATTCTGTAATCACATTTTGGTAATGTATTAATTACTTGTTAATAAAAACAAATTAATTGTAATTGTATATATACCATTGATGAAAACCAGCTGATACCAAGGTATTTTAGGCCTACTACAATTCTAACATAATTTTTCATGAAAAATCAGGATTGTATTTATTTATTTTTCTAAATAAATAATTCGTTAGCTTCTTGCAATACTCTCCTAAATGAGTAATAAAACCTACGTGCAAACATTACCGCTTTAATGATCGTTCTTTATTTTTCAGTGCATTTGTTTTACAATATATGGCTATTACTGTCATGGGATTAATATTATGTAGACAGACACAACTAAAAGAGATTTGAATTTTACTTTGTTTAATTTGCACACTGAATATGGGTGGAGCTTTTAATTTTGAACTCTCAAAGTGCACCAGATTGATGAATTAAACATTAAAATGCACAAAATGTTCTTACAGTGGGGCATGCCCCCGAACCCCGCTATAGAAGGCCCGAGGACCACCCACCACAGATTTAACAAACAACCTATGATTAATGACTGTGGAGTTTAATTGTATTAATACATTACAATTTTGTACTTATTTCATCTGTTAACTCTCATTCGCTTGACTCGCTCATAACATGGCATTAGTTGGGGTGGCGTGGGGGGCAGTCAGGGACCTGGATATAGGGGCGCTGGCCCAAAAAAGGTTGAGAGCCACTGTGTTACAGGATGTATCCTAATTGGCTGCTGATGCATTTAGGTTACTCTGGGTCAAGGCCCATCGAGTCCTTCTGTGCTTAAGCCAGACAAGATTGTGCTTGGTGACCTTCACAGTGCTCAGGCAGGCATTGGTCAGCATGGCGTAGTGGGTATTAACAACCCCATAGTGTCAGCATCTGACTTCGAGTTCCCTCGAAAGGGCACATCTTAGGGTAATTAATGTAACCCCAGTTCCTTGAGAAGGGAACGAGATGCTGCGTCGCATTGCTATGCTTTGAGCTCGCCTGCGTGTCTTCCTTTAGACAATTCAAATCTGATGTAGTGTAATGCAGGCACCCTTTTATATGCTCGGAGGCTCCACATGATGTCATTGGATGAATCTTAGCAAAAAAACATGAGGTTCTGCCCTCTCTCAAGCTGGGCAGAGTTTAGCCTATACTCTTTGTTGTGAGCTCTCAATGAGAACATACATCAGTGACACACTCTAGCGTGTCTGAACTCTCAGCGATCTCTACCTTTAGCCTTTAAAGAAAAGTCAGATCTCAAGTGATGAGGTAAAGACCTCGAGTCATGTCCGACATTACTGAGTTTGTTGTGATCAACATTATTCAACCTCTAGCATGTTAGTCTCCTGGTTTATGAATCTTAAAACTGAATAAAAAATGATTTATCATGTACATTATGTTTTTATGTCATGTTTATATTAAACCACAACAGTCAAAATCTGTTCACAGAGTAAAATAAGGGATGTACATCCCTCATGATAAACTGATAAATTAATAAATAATGTACTGTACAAATACTTTTTAAACATCATAAAATAAAATACCATGACTGGGATAGATTTCTGACTGTAGCCAACAAACATTTTTAGTCAAATCTGTAGTTATCAACTCAAATCTAATTTCGGTGGGAAAAAATATAAAAGAAGAAATTCCCAAAATTGTCACCCCAAGTGATATTTATGAGGTCAGAATCCATATCTCTGGTCACAACCACTTTTAATGTTTTTTTAAAGTGGTTGTAAAAGTGGGTGGGATTAATTTATTCAATATTAATTTCTTGTTTATTGATGTAAAATTGTATACTGGGGTATAAAAACAAAACACACTCTCAATTATGCTTTTGGTATGAATATGACAAGAAAGTTATTCGGTGCAATTGAAGTTTCTTTATTTTGACAATGGGTGATTCCAACAAGGGTTGGAAAGGTGTTACGAACGTAAGCATGACATTTTCAGCCAAATATGACCAATCAGTTTCAAAATTTAATTTAATCCTTTAAATTTAGAAATATGGTAGGCCTAGTGAACTTTTGGAAACTGTTTGTAAAATGTTCCCCACTATTAAAATAGTTGTCCTTACATTGTCATCTTTAAAATAGCAAACTATAGAAGACATCAGAAAATGGATTATTCACACTGTTTTATAATTATTAAATCAGTGTGAATTATTCCTTTTGAATTCCTTTTGTCCTTTTGTCAGTCAGGCCAGAGTCTTAAAAAAATCAACTGGGTTTGATGTTCTCTTTGATTGAAAATTGATTGGTGATTCAGGTAAGTGCAGAAGTCAACACCATCCATGATACTTGAGTGATTATTGTTGTAGTTTGGGCTGCGAATCTAGGTGCTGAAGGCAAGTTCTGTTGCTCCTATGAATGAGAAAACCATCAAGGGTGAAAAAAATCACTTTAATTACAAATTTAATTTAATTAAGCTTTACATTTAGACATGTAAATAAAAAACAGAACATTTTATTGTGAATTAAAGACATTTTGGTCATGTTTTGAAACTTCCACCAAATGTAATGTGTCCTTTTTTTTGTTGTTCTTTTGCAAACATGAGTTCCAGAATGAGAAGGAGAGAAATTAATGTTTGTGTCGTTACACTCACAGCACTGGTAGAGCCTGTTGATTCTGATGATGTCATTCTGGCTCATCTGAGTAGATGTGCCCAGCGCAGCATTGTTGTTAGGAATGGGAATCATAGTGGGAAGGCCATTCTTGGAGAAAGCATATCTGTGGCATAGATGCCGTTAGATTATAATCTGGAACACTGAGAGAAACCTCATCTCATGAGCTCACTCACCTCTCGTACTGCATCACAGAGCTGTAGTCGTAGGGAGTTCCTTGGTTCAGGGTGTTGATTTTGTTGAAGTTGTACTTCATGTCTGATGAGCAAACACAACTTTTACCTAGAAATCTATTGTATCAAATAAACTGCCAAATAACACTATTTACATGTATTCTTCTTTCAACAAAAACAATACCATCACTGATGTTCTCCCAGACGACTTGGATGTGATTGTCACGGTCACTGCGGGTCTGTTCATGGTTGAAGCCAAGAGCGTGGAGCAGCTCATGCTGCACAGTGCTGTGGTAAAGGCAGCCATTACGGGCCAGAGACACAGTCTGGGCATAACCCTGACGACCAACGTACGAGTAACATCTGTGAAACAGAGATCCATAAATTTTTTTTGCACATGTTAGATATTATCTTCATCTCTTCATCATCTTGATTTACTTTTCATCACAAATTACATTTTGATGGTAATTAATTTTGAGTTTTGTAAAGTCTTCGCCTTGTCTCTGCCTTATCTTGAAACTATTTCTGTGTTGGCTTCTCTGATTGTGGTTTTAGTTGTGTTATGTACCCACTGCGAGACTCAATGCTAATATAGTCTCTCTCATTGCTGCGGGGGAAGAAGCGGATACAAGTGCTGTAGGAGAAAGAGTCCAGACCACGCTGGATGATCTCCAGCTCACGGGAAGCTGAAAGGGCAAAGAGGTCAGAGTTTGCTACTGTGGAGAGTTACATGACAATCCTTTCATTAAATCTCAGCAGCATGCAAAGGGTGCTTTCATGAATTTGGCCTACAAAAACATAAATCATAATATTAGTGACTTACAGTAGTGGTTGGCGATGACGTAAGGTACATAAATCTTGCCGTCGCTGTATTTGGACCAGAGGCAGCCGTAGGAGGTGCAGGGATCAGCATTTTTCTCATTCACAGCAATATCATCCAATAGCTTGGGCTCATCAGGTTCAGGAACTAATACATAAACAGTTAATTTGGGACTTTTTAATGAAGGACAATTGCAACATATTGATGTCTATTGGTGAGTAAGTGGTGAGTGCGTATATACCAATGCCTCTGTTGGCTCTGTGCAGCAGTTCAGACACAGACAGCTCAGCAGACTTGTCCTCGACTATTATAAAACACATCAACACGTTCACCATTACTTCAGTCCATTCATCATGTAGAAATTGTGTCTTTGCTGAATTATTTAATGTTTCAGCTCAAAGCTTTTTACAATCTCATATTTACAGTCAAAGTTTCTGGAGTATTTGACTTACCAGGCTGAATGTGAGTTAAGCCAGAACACCACACACAACACGGACATGGAAAATAAATATTTAAACATTAAGTGAAGTCAAAGCATATTACATTCTTCAATATTACATGAATTAGTATATGAAGAAATTGCATGCATCATTTTTAGAGTACTATTTACGTGTGTGCATGTATAAATATGTGTTTTACCTTCCCCTCGGCGGAGAAGACCAGCAGGGCCAACAGGCCAAAAGTAACCCTAGTCACAAACATGGCAGCCAAAGACCTATAATGAGAGAGATAAAAGACCTGCGGAAAGAACCAGGGCAGTTTGGTGAGACAGAATTTACATATACATTGGTCATGTGAAACCTGAAATCTCAAATAAAATACAAAGCCATGATAAGTATAATTTTTAAATGAAAAGTTCCGGTGGACACCATAACCTTATCAAATGTTACAAAACCTATTTAAGTTTTCAATAAATATATGTTTCCTTTCTCATTTCCTATTCTGCTCATGTTTGAACAGACACCTCAAACATACCACTATTCTCACCTCAGTCCCTCAAGCTTCATGGAGCAACACGTTTTATACCCTGGTTCGAGTCCATATCAAAATGATCTTGACAAATACGGGCTAAAGAGGTCAGATTTGTTTAACCTTGTTTGAAAAAGAACAGGTGTGAAATTCCCTTCATAGGAACATGTGTCATAAACAACTCTTATGAATACATCACATATGGGTTCTCTTCTTAAAACACTTTATTGTCATAAATATTTTTTTATATTGTATTTTGTATTTTAAAAGCTAATCACCTTAAATAATAAATATTTTGAAATATCACGTTATATAATGCCTAATATAACCTTGATCTCGAGCATTTAAAGCGGCAGATGACAGAACTGCAGCGTGCACTTATAATAAACGTGTTATTGTGCTTGGGTGTGGACACTAATATAGTTATCGTTATAGTAATATGTAGTTATTGTTCTTGGTGTGAATGGGCCTTAACCAACTGCAGGTAACTACTTTTTATACATTTTGGCTGTTGCCAACTAACATAATATAGTTAAATCTATAGTCATCAGCCCAAATCTGAGTCATAATTTATGCCAATATAATAATATAAAAGCTTTTGAAATTTCTTGAGATTCTGACCGCAGCAATTTATGAGTCCTAAATTCATATATCCTGTTACATGTTCAGACGTGGGGAATGCTTAACAGAGTACATGCTGGCATGAACAGAAACATTATCTTTGAAACGTTCAAAGAAAACATGATAAATATGCAAGTGTTTTTTTTCATCATTACTCAGTGAGTTCAGTCTTGTGTAACCTTCAATCATCACTGAAGAACAGGTGTGGATTTCCCTGTCACAGTATGGTGCCATCACATGCTGACAAACCAGAAACAGTCAGAGTCTTTACTTCATTTAGTATCCAGTCAACCTTGTGTTAAGTTTCCTATTAATTTTCTTTCTTGAGTGTAATCATCCGTTAGTTTAGATGTTGTAGTTCAGTTATCAAGATAATCATATTGTGTACCTTGCTACATTTAAACCCCTGCGTATTTAGAGATGTTACTAGGACAGAGCCAATTTATTGATATTTTCATATATCGTATTTGAATGACGGGCAATGAATTCACTTTACTGTTCCTCTTCATTACTCATTTCTAAAATGTCCTTTACTTGAGTATAATGCTATGTTACATGTTATGTTGAATTATTATAAAATGTTTGAATGCAGCACAAATTTTATTTGTGAATAATAATTTTAGTAATAATTAGTAGTTACCTGCAGTTGGTTAAGGCCTGTTCACACCAAGAAAGATAATAATAATGATTTGCATAGTAAAGCGATAACCTACAATAATTTTGGGCGGGAATAAATGTAAACACAAATATCGGATACTGGTCATGTCTAAAGTGAATGTAAACAGGCGGGCCAAAAAATCAGACATGGTCAAAAGATCGGATTTGTGCATAAAGATTTATTCTTCTTCGTGAGCTTTATCCCAATACATGTGACATAACTAAAACAGTTGTCAAAATCATGGGTTTGATTCCCTGATCAAATATATCCCTTGTAAGTCACTTGCATGGTGTGTTGCATGGTAATTGGTTTTGTGGGTAATTGAAAAACATGACAATGTATAAATACTGTAATACATATTTATATAGCTTTTTATACAATACTGAATGTTTCAAAGCAGCTTTATATGATAAGACTGATAGTCATATGTGACCTTGCCTTTTATCCTGATGTCGATAGCCTGTGTTCCTCAACTGATTTCTGTTCCTTCTTCCCATTTGTAGCTGTTACTTGTTACATTCAAAGGGACACATATGTTTTACAGATGCATTTAGAGGTTTTACTTTACAAATCACAAACTCATAATTTACTCATATTTGACCACTAGAGTGAGGTGGTCACATCTGTTTCCAAAGGGATATGTCATTTTTAGTCACTCTTGTTAAATATATTAGTGCCTGAAGCTAATTCACTATCAATTTCATTGTTCTGTCACTTATACACCTATATCTGTCATCCTCAAAATCCCTTTCCTCTTAGCGTGTGCTAAGCAATGCTTCTAACCAGTCAAATGCAATGTTGAGTGAAGGGCCATCAATGAGTTCTTTTATGTGACGTTTAAGAGGTAAATCTGGTTTTGTGTTCTGTGTGATTCACAATGTGCCTTTCAAAAACTACACAAAATGTTCAATGTTTGTGTCTTTAGCAGCTGCAGAAGGTTTGGAAATGACTAAACATGACATCTTGTGGTTAATTGTGTAACTGTAATGTACTCAAGATTGAGAACATTGCCGTTATTACGGTTATTGTACTGAAGTCTCAGTAATTTTACTAAAACCGGTCAATAGTCTGGAATAATCACGTTTTATTGTTTTTGAAAGAAGTCTCTTATATGCTCACATTATTTACTATTGATCAAAAATACAGTAAAACTGTAATATTGAGAACTATTATTACAATTTTAAATAATTATTTTTCTCTTTTAAAGTGTTTTAAAATGTAATTCATTCATGTGATGGCAACGATGAATTTTCAGCAGCCATTACTCCAGTATTCTGTGTCACATGATCATTCAGAAATAATTTTTTTTTATATTAATATCAAGACAATCAGCATTCACCAGCTTTACTACTGAAGAAGGATTGCCAAAATATAAAAAAAGACCCAGAAGCCATCAATAATAGGGGTGTTCATTTTATTTTATTTATTTACTTGTTTTAAAGAACATTTTGAGTTCACATTATTTGCTCCTTTTGTTGATTTGTCACAAGCATCTGATACTAATCTTTTATTATATTTAATTATTCTCATTATCTTATCTTAAGAGGTATCTGATTTTAGGATGTTAATGAAAGAAGTTAAATCATTTGACACTATGATGTGCAAAAAGGAAAGCTTAAAGAATGCTTAGGAAACAAAAAATGGAATGTCTTTCCCATCAGACATGTTCTTCATACAGCCCGGCAGCAGTTTCTCAACCTGAGAAAAAAAAAGCAATGAATATGAAATGAAAGACAAAGTTTGTTGTGATTAAGAGATAATAATAAATCCCACTATATAAAGAGCCTAGGCAGGCTTAGCATAGTGGTCTAAGTTGGAGTTTTCAGCATGGAATAACATTATGTTTTTGATTCAAATGACAAGAAAGCTGAACGTACTGCAGTAGAGTCTGTTAATGCGTAGGATGTCATTGGGGCCCATTTGCTGAGCTTCACCAATCACAACGTTTGGATTCGGAATGGGAATCATGGTTGGCTCATTATTACTAGAGAAAGCGTACCTAAAACCACACACATAAACAAACAACGGTTAAAAAAATTGTTTACTATGTTTTTAGCATATCCACAAAAAACAACAACAAATTTTTTTTTACAAAAAAAGATTTCACTGAACTTCAAGAACGCTTACCTTCTATAGTGCATCACAGAGTTGTAGTCATAGGGGGTAGCCAGATTGTTGGTATCTACTTTACGGAAATTATGCTGCTGTTCTATTACACAGTGCACAGGAAAGTATTAACGACTGTATATGTAAACTCGGTAAAAACACAGTGAAGTTTAATCTAGAGTCTAGACTATGCAATAATTGCGACTAAATGTAATGTAATGCAATGTTTTATGCATTTTCTTTTCTTATTTTTTGTTCTATTTTTTATCTTTATCTCTAAGTCTTAATCACTTCTTAATGTTAATTTACTTTCCATTCTATAGTACTATTATTTATACAATATATTATGTATATTCATATTTATATATTTTAAATACATATTTACATGTATGTACAATCTGTGTATGGAATTCATGCTCTGTAAACATTTCTCCAAAGAATAAAAAAATATATATACCAGGATAGATGTTCTGATAAAGGATTCGGATGTGTTTGTCACGATCACTGCGGTTCTGTTCATGATGGAACCCGAGAGCATGAAGGAGTTCGTGCTGCACAATATTGTGATAGACACACCCAGGACGCTGGAGAGAAACAACCTGCCCTCCACGTTGGCGCCCCAAATATGAATAGCATCTGTGGACCACATAACACATCAGGTTGTATATTTATCTGAAGGGAAAGCACATTTACTATAAACACAGAAATTGAATAGAAAGCATTCAATGAATCCAGAGATTTACCCAGAATTAGACTTTATGTTGAGGAAGTTCCTCTGTCCTCGATGAGGTACGAATCGAATGCAGGAAACCTCTGCAAAGGACTGCATTCCTGTTTGAATCACTCTTATTTCCTGTGGAGCTGTGGAAGGAATTGACTGTTGAACAGAACATGTGGCACTGTTGAGATATCTAATTTAGTTAACATTGCCACTTACAGTACTGGTTGGAGATGACGTAGGGCACATAGACTAATCCATCTCTGCTTCTGCACCATTTGCACCCACGAGCGGTACATGGATCTGCATTTTGGAGCCCGCTTGGTACGGCGATGTCTCCAAACATGATCAAAGGCTTATCCAGTCCCAGTTCTGCGTGGTATAGAATAATGCACAGTAAGTATGTTGATTCTGGTGATACAATGTTTTAAAGGATGAGAGCCAAGGAATCTGCCATGAACTGCTACACAAAAGATGTGCCTATATAGCCTTCATACTCATACCTGCATGTTTGTTGGTTTCAATTATAGGTGACAGTGGTATATAATCTTTCTCTGTGATGTTACCTGAGATGTGAATCAGTAAATTATTAATAAAACACTACAAAATTACAAGTTAGTTTTTTCTTTCTGTGCATCTTACCAGTCTTCCCAGGGATTTTTTCAATTAAATCCTGTTTTAGAATTTTAAACAAATTTGTATTAGAAACCAGTGGTTAGAAATGAAAAGCCGTTCCCATTGGGACGATGCTGATGCTATCATTTTACATTTCAGATATTGATGATTGTTGTCTATTCTTACCTGAATAGTACGACTCTGAGCAGGAACAGAGCTCAGGAGTAGAGAGATGACCACCATCAACAAGTACATGATGAGAGCTTTCTGAGAAAATGTTCTGGGTCAAAGAGGGCTGACAGTTATATACTCTTCTGAGAGCCTTGACTTCCTTTTCTGTGCAATAACTGTGGTCTCAGCCTTCATGAATCCAGTGTTAAAATACCACATGTTTAAAAGCAGAAATGTGCTTATATTTGTACAAACGCTTAAATTAGTCATTCAGTTTAGAATTAATAATTTTTATTTGTGCTGTAATGTTGTAAATAAATCTTGTAGGGTTGATGTCTGCCAATCTACAAGAGTACCCTTTCCTATATGGCTCCTAATTTTTTTTATATCTTTCTTTACATTTTGTCTCAAAGACTCCATTTTGCATTTCATCAAAGAATTTGGTCCATATTGACATGCAAGCATTACACAGTCCCTGCAGATTTGTCAGCTGCAGATCTATGATGCAAATCTACCATTCCACCACATCCCAAATGTGCTGGATTGAGATTTGGTGACTTTGGAGGCCATTTGAGTATAGTGAACTCATGCTCAAAATATCAATTTGAGATGATTTGAGCTTTGTGACATGGCACATTATCCTGCTGGAAGTAATCATCAGAAGATGGGTCACTGTGGTCATAAAGGGATGGACAACACCACTCTTCATCAATACTCATGCTGGCTCTGGCGTTAAACAATGCTCAATTGGTGCTAAGGGGCTCAAAGTGTGGCAATAAAATATCCCTCACACCATTTCACTTGAAAATGTTGGGTTAAAAATAACCCAACTATGGATTAGTATAGCACCTTCCCAACTGTGGGTTATTTTAACCCAATGCATTGGGTTAAACGCCAGTTGGGTTTAAATAACCCAACAGTTTAGTTTAATATTTATTTTTATTTATGACTTTATTTTAATAAATAAAATGCATAAATGAAATGAATGTTTTCAAATACAGATTGTTTATTTGTATAAAACAATACATACTGTATGTTTCAACAAATATATTTTTAAATTGCAAACTATTTATTGGGGAGTCATTTAATGGAAATATATAGTGTACATAAATTCAAAATACACAAGTGTACATAAACAACACACATAATACATTCAAAACCTATCCAAATATGTACAAACAGTACACATTCAAAACATTTACATAAAGTACAAATACATAAAATATATACATACAGCACACAAAAATTCAAAATGAACACTAAATTTAAAACTACACATTAAATTCAAATCCTATACAAATACGGACAAAATACGCAAATGAATAACATTAAATCCTAATCACAACTTTATTAAAAGGTCTTCAACTGTACACTGAATGCATTGATGTGTTGTTGTAAACATACCTTAAGTAATACAACTAAAAATACATATGTTGACTACTGGACCTAATGATGATGATCATCAAAGTTCTCTTTGTCCCCAAGCATCAAGTCACGTGGGTCCGGGCATGTCTCACTGTTCAGATCGGCACCATGTCAGTTCCACTTCCAACATCAACAGTTTAAATTATGAAAAAGTTACATCACAGCAGCGCTGTTTTGAATTAAATTACGGTCACTCTAATTACTCATTACTGCTGTTAAAGAGTTAGTTCACCCAAAAATGTCTGAGAGATTTTTGTCCCTTCATTGACAGCTACGCAACTATCACTTTAAGCCCCAGAAAGGTAGCAAAGACGTCATTAAAGTAATCCATGCGACTCCAGTGGTTCAACCTCAATTTTATGGAGCACGATGAGTATATTCTATCCCTTAACCATAATTTACCACTTTATTTGCAAAATATTAAACTTAAACGCATGTTCACGATAGCACCTCAACGCATGCGTGTTCCCACATAGCAAAATTGAGGTGGCCCAGTGATGGGCCACACGACCCACTTTCACTTGGCCCATGTACCGCAATGAATTACGGTACATGACTGGACCAGGTCTGGTTGCCAGAACTCGGGCCATAAATGGCCCATGGCATAGCCATATCTCAGCCAAATGTATGACTAATAGCTGGCCCTATTCTGGCCCAGAATAGGGCCAGCTATAGTCATACATCTGGCCCTACAAAGAGCCAGAATAGGGCCAGCTATAGTCATACATCTGGCCCTACAAAGGGCCAGAATAGGGCCAGCTATAGTCATACATCTGGCCCTACAAAGAGCCAGAATAGGGCCAGCTATAGTCATACATCTGGCCCTACAAAGAGCCAGAATAGGGCCAGCTATAGTCATACATCTGGCCCTACAAAGAGCCAGAATAGGGCCAGCTATAGTCATACATCTGGCCCTACAAAGAGCCAGAATAGGGCCAGCTATAGTCATACATCTGGCCCTACAAAGGGCCAGAATAGGGCCAGCTATAGTCATACATCTGGCCCTACAAAGGGCCAGAATAGGGCCAGCTATAGTCATACATCTGGCCCTACAAAGAGCCAGAATAGGGCCAGCTATAGTCATACATCTGGCCCTACAAAGGGCCAGAATAGGGCCAGCTATAGTCATACATCTGGCCCTACAAAGAGCCAGAATAGGGCCAGCTATAGTCATACATCTGGCCCTACAAAGAGCCAGAATAGGGCCAGCTATTGTCATACATCTGGCCCTACAAAGAGCCAGAATAGGGCCAGCTATAGTCATACATCTGGCCCTACAAAGGGCCAGAATAGGGCCAGCTATAGTCATACATCTGGCCCTACAAAGCAACACAGTCTCACACCCAAGGCGTCATCTTACTGACGCTTCTGACCATGCGTCAACATGCCGACGCACACACCCCCCCACAAACGTCAATATGAGACGCTCATCCTCGGGCGTCATCAAATGCCGCGCACCCTTTAGCGTCAGTTAGATGACGCTTCCGTTATGGGTAGGTTTAGGTCTGGGGTAGGGTTAGGATTAGACCACTAGGAGGCGCGTCTCATATTGACGCTTAAGGGGTACCATGTGCGTCGGCTTATTGACGCATGGTCAAAAATGGTCCATAGCGTCAGTTAGATGACGCCTTGGGTGTGAGACTGCGTTGTACAAAGAGCCAGAATAGGGCCAGCTATAGTCATACATCTGGCCCTACAAAGAGCCAGAATAGGGCCAGCTATAGTCATACATCTGGCCCTACAAAGGGCCAGAATAGGGCCAGCTATATACATCTGGCCCTACAAAGAGCCAGAATAGGGCCAGCTATAGTCATACATTTGGCTGAGAAATGGCTATGCCATGGGCCATTTGTGGCCCAAACAATTTATTCTACATGTCAGCCTCAACTAAACCTTGATCTAGCCACTTTATACACACCCTTGGCCCAGCTAAAGAACGTCTGAAAAACAACAGTATTCTTAACAAATTTTTATTGTTTCACATAAACAAAACAATTAACAAACATCCTTAATGTATATGATGACATTCTTCTTTCAGACGAATACATTCTTCTTTCAGTCCTGGCTCTTCCTAGCTTTATAATGGCAGTGAATTGCTGTTTCTGTTTTAAAGTCCATAATAGTGCAAACAAAATCCCATTCAAAGTCTGCAAGTTTTCACAGAAGTAAGGAAACCTGTAGGCAGGGGTGTTCCTTTTTTTTTGCACAATTTGGCCAGTTTTCTTTGAAGTTACTTGTCCTTTCTTTGTTTTTGATCCACGTTCAGGATTGACGACAAGAAAGCATCTAAAAGGCAGAAAAGAAAAAAAAGACAATGAAAAATTATGGACTGAGTATATATTTTGACAGAGAGAGAGAGAGAGACAGCACAGATGATGTGTAAATAGAAACCAGATATCTATTTAACGACTAGTTTGTTTGGATAAAACTGAACATGAAAAAAAAATGCATGTTGGATGTTGTGATCAAAAACTGATCAAAAACAAAAACCCAAAATAAAGGTTTGTGACACAGTTTAGTGTAATATGTCACGCTTGCGCTCATCCATATAAAGGCAATGAATAGGAACCAGCATCAAGCTTTTAAAAAAATATGCAAAATGATCACAGAATGGATAGTATGTGACAAATGCCATATATTCCAAACATTCTGGGGTATACAATTGGGTTTGGTAAAAATCAAACCAAAATGTAATGTAATATTTAATGAAAATCCTGACCTTGGCCACGGGTCTTCTGTACTTGACAGATGTGAACGTGAAAACTTATTGTTACAACGAACACAATAGATATAAATATTCTCATTAAATAATGTACATGGATAGTATATTTGTTGTGAATTTTAATTTCTCACAACTGCGGCACTAATTGTCTCATGAACAAGCATTTGAGCACAGAATACCAACAATCAATGTCAGGATTTTCATAAAAAAAAAATATGGTAACACTTTACAATAAGGTTCATTAGTTAATGAACTAACAATGAGCAATACATTTGTTACAGTATTTATTCATCTCTGTTAATGTTAGTTAATAAATATCCAGCTGTTCATTGTTTGTTCATGTTAGTTCACAGTGCATTAACTAATGTTAGCAAATACAACCTTTGATTTTAATAATATATTAGTAAATGCTGAAATTAATTTAATCTAAGATTAATAAATGCTGAAGAAGTATTGTTCATGCTTAGGTCATTATAACTAATGATTTTAATTAATGAACCTTATTGTAAAGTATTACCAAAAATACATTAAATGACAGTTTATTTTTCATCAAACCCTATCGTATGGCACATTGCATGGGATCATTCTGTGATAGTTTTGCATCTTTTTTTTTTTTTTTTTAATCTTGATGCTGTTAAATGCGAGAGCAGCAGACGACAAGAGCGTGAACACAACAATTATGATTTTTTGCACAAAGCACTCGCGTCAGTTCATAAAACGGTTATTTCATTTTGAGTTGACCGCGCATGCACAACATCCTAAAGCCTTCTGTTCTGGAAACAGAAATGATTAGTAAATCTCTTGAGTCTTCGGGTTCGGGTCCAAATCTTTAATTCTTCCCGTCAGTCTCATAGAGGCTGCTGTCAGTACCGGAAAGATAGATGTTTAGTTCACCTCTCGAGTCTTCGGGTCTGATTCTTCTGAGTCTTTTGTTCTTTTGTCACGTGAAATGATGTGGCAGCGCTGGACACATAGCCTAAATAAGTTAATAATTCCCAAACTTTCTTAAACAAGTATAGTTAGTCAGTTTTTTAACAGTAACATGCTGCGTTTTTGGTCTCAAATTATAGGTTTTTAATTTCTTTCAATTTCGAGCGGCAGTCACTCCACGGTGACGTCACACGCATACTCTCCATTCCAAGAAAACTGTAAAGTCTGGGATGTTCTCTAATGATTTCTTCAACAGTTTTTGTTCCAGAGGATCAATTCCACGCACTGCAGTTTGTTGAGTTGGTGTGTAAACTCATGAACTCTGCTGTGAGGACTTCTTGCTTTCTTTTTGACACATTATTGTCAGTCATCAAACAGCTAGACTCTACTGAAATGAAAACATGCTGTATTAAAATGAGGGAAGACAGCTGAAAAAACAAACAAACAAACAAACATAAGGAATTAACTGGATCTGTAGTAGCCCCAGTACTGCACATTTGGTCTCTCTAATCATCATTCAACTTACCAGCTTGTTAGTAGGGAGTCCAAGACTGGTGCCAGATAAGGAAGGCGTACTGTCCAGGACCAGAGTTGAGAACCATTGTCATCCAACAGTGTAAACCTTTAATTTACTCCTTCCTGTGTTAGAATGAAGCAGAAAATAATAAATATTTTCAGAAAAGTAAGCTAGTCCTTAAAAATAAGTTTGTAAAAACCCTTTTATATATCACTTATTTCAATAGCTTACTCACTTTAAAAGGTTTCAATTAAAAGGTAGAAGATCAACTCCATTGATTTCAACGGAGAGAACTGAAGCCCAATAGGAGCACTCACTTCCTGATAGCCAAGCGTACTGCGCAGGCTCAAACTGAGCTTGACGACGTAGATGTGACGTGAGCAACCTGACTGACCATTGTAAATTTTCTAGTAGCTGTGCCAAGACAAATCTGTATTCACTTGCCACATATCGAATTATT
Organism: Semotilus atromaculatus; assembly: GCA_031834385.1. NCBI lineage: Eukaryota > Metazoa > Chordata > Actinopteri > Cypriniformes > Leuciscidae > Semotilus > Semotilus atromaculatus. The sequence continues at coordinate 15,481,680 of JAULUF010000009.1, read as the reverse complement.
TCCAATTATTTCCAATTCCTCAAAAACGTTGTTGATATATTTTGTCGCATTGCTTTTATGGACTCTATCTATGTGCCATAGGCTGACTTTAGACAGTAAAAGATTGCCTGCGAGCTTCTCCTCCTGTTTATACGGTAACTTATACTGTGCGACAGATAGTCCCGTGGTTATGACGCAATCGTTAGCCTATTTTTACAAAAACGGCTTCTACGGGGCCATAAAGTAAGAAACGAAGTAATAGAGCCTTTTATACATCGTTGTGTTTCTTTAGAAATAAATAATGGACAAATGGAGTCTTTGGACACCTCAGATGTAAAGTTATTCGCTGTCAAAGTGACACCAAAATTAATGGGAGTCAATGGGATGCTAACAGCAAGTGATGGCCAGCTACAATGGCGGCCCCCAGAGGAAGCTTCAGTTTCCGGCGGATGGATTACCCTCTTGGGCCGAGCTGATAAATGGTCTGTGCAGATAAATGGTCCGTGCACTACAGTTCAAATGAGTAGAGCTCTTTCGTCCCACATTTAGTGACAATTGTAGTCGCACCTGTACAAATAGTCTAGAGCACTGCTTCAGCTGTGACAGACCATCACTAAAGTCCCTTTAATACATTTGCTATAACGAATAAAGTTACCATAAAACAGGGGTAATGCTAGATAGTGATTTCAGACTAGGCCTAACGTTACTTAGTTTATTGTAGTAACGTTAGGTAACTTAAGCCTGTTTTATCGAATCGACGACGTACCCCCGCAGACCCCTCTGCGTCGCCGCAAACCCCTCTCCGACCCCTCCGTCGTAGCTCGACGTGCACCTCCAAAAAATTTTAACAGACCGCAGACCGCAAGGGCTCTGATTGGTCAGATTCAACGCGATTCAACGCAACCTGACGCAGAACCATAAAACGGCCACGACGCCGTAGGAGTGACGGCGTAGCTACGCCGTGGAGTTGACGCAGAAGCATGAGGCCTTTACTGGTAGTACATCTCTAAACGGTTTCGCAAGTATAATGTTATAATTAATTACTTTATTACTGCTAGTGAGCTAACGGGGATAGCTAGGATTAATTTCCAATCGATCTCACTTCCCGGAAAATGAACTAAAGGGAACTTCGTTTTTAAAAAATATAAAATTCAGTTTTATAATAATTATATTCAATGTCTCAGTACACAATACTTGATGTTATATAAAAAATTATATGACTTAACGTTATCTTTCATAATGAGGATGCAGCAGGCAGCAGCAGCTTCTGTGTTGTTGACTATCTGTCACTAGACCGTTAAAATTTGAACCGTCAAATCTTGAATATTCGTTTAAAACAAATCTAATTCAGAACTATTTAAACTACCACCTAAAATTAAATTTTGTTAGATTACACTTGCAAATAATTCAAATTTTCACAATTCAAATTCAAATCATTTTGTCATATTATTAGCTCCATAGTGGCGGGGGGACACAACAGTTAGTTTTTACGACAGTGTGTTTGAAAGCATTTACTACCAGACGCTAGGGGGAGCTTCGTAGAGAAAAAACACCCAGGGTTGCCTGGTGCCCTATGGATTGTGATTTTAAATTGGATAAACAGATTAACTTAGTTAAATAGAGCTTTTTCCAATTGAGACAACTCACCAAGGTGAAATCATTTCTGTCTTCTAGAGACTTTCAAAGACTTCTCCATATTTTTTATCTCATCGCGTGATTATTGTAATGGCCTCTATATAGGCATTAGTCAGGCCTCTCTCTCTCTAGACTGCAGAGGGTCCAGAATGCTGCAGCTCGCTTGTTGACAGGTAGGCTACACGAAAGCGCGAACATATTACACCTGTTCTTTCCTCTCTTCACTGGTTGCCAGTTTATTTTAGAATTAACTTCAAATTGTTGATGTTTGTTTTTAAATCGCTTCATGGCCCTGCTCCGAACTGTCAGAAGTTCAGAACTGATTAGGCAGTACGCTCCGTCAAGAGCGCTTATTATGTCCGCTGACCATTTGCTTTTAGTTGTCCCACGTGTGAAACTGAAAAGTAGGGCTGGGGTAAACGATTATTAATTAAACAATTAGTCTGGCGATTATTTTATCGATTAGTCGACTAATCTATTATGAATTTGTAACATTTCAAAAGTTTTATATTTGAAAAACAACAAACAACAAATAAAACCAGCAGCTCTATGCATTTTTAAAGCAAGCTTATATTCTGTGGCATTTCCTTGCTATAATGACTGTCATCAATAGCAACGCATAACACAGTGCATCCGCTCTCATACATTCATTCACAATTTCACCCGTCTTGACTCGTGCGTCTCCGTTTTGATTGTATTGAAAATTAAATCAGAGATAATTTATTGTTTCCGGAGTTTGATTATATTGTTGTGATCATCATCTTGTCTGGACGAGTTTTGTATGCTGTAACTTACAAAATGGATTTAACAGGTAAGATTTAAAACATAAATCTCAATTCAATATGTCCCCGTAATTATGTGGTAGGCCTATAAAAAAAAAAAATCGGTATAAAGTGTAAGTTACAATAAATATGTACATTATTATCTCTTAAATGTCACTCTTAATCGTCTTGTTTGAACGTGTTCGTTAGTCTTTGGCTCAAATATACTTGCTGCGAAATTTTCTTCGCGGAAGCTTCATGTTTATAGACCTTATTCACAGCAGCGCCATCTTTGATTTTTAACAGGAATGAAAGCGAGGCTGTGAGGGATAGACCTCCATCTCTTCAGTGGGTTGTACTGCTATTAAATGTGTTTGTGGATTGTTCTGCTGACGAAACCATGCAAAAATATGTTTCTGAGAAATTCCAGTAGACCAAAAAATCCAGACAATATGATCTGTTTAAAATTATAAGTGATGATCTAGGAGCTTTATACAGCTTTTTACAGCGGATCCCATTGAAAACACAGTGAGTCTATCCCTCACAGCCTCACTTTCATACCTGTCATGGCGCTGGTCTGAATAAGGTCTATATCAAGTGAGTGAGATAAAATATTTCAACTCAAAATAACATTTTGTGCCCAATTATTTCCCAGACGTAGTTTTGGTATTGAGTTTAAAGTTAACTTGCCTTGCGTTCGCTAAGTTATACAACAACAGTGGGTGATGGCAGAGTGCGAATTATCCCACAATAATTGGGGGGTACTGCTCCTTCACTTCTTCTATGACCATCATGGTCCACGACCATATTAATCCCCACCGTGATTGCCAAGTGCAACATGTGTTGTTCAACACACATACAAGGTCTAAACATGCGACAAACTGATAATCAGAAGGCTACAGAATATCGCATTGTCAGGGCTGGACTGGCTCACTACATATGGACATAAACACAACCGTACTTTGCACGCCCTTGAATATGTATACCAACAACTCTTATTAAAACCACCAACACCATGTAATGAGTGAGTAGGAATGGGTAAGAGTCAACAGATGAAATAACTACTAAGTGTAAAATACAATTCTCCAATTGCATTGGCAATACCAGTGTTTCTCACAAGATTTTTGGTAAATTTGTGGTGAGTGTACATCTGTCCCTCTAGGGGGGTTCGGGGGCATGCTCCCCTGTAAGAAAATTTTGTGTTTTTTAATGTTAAATTCATCAATCTGGTGCACTTTGAGAGTATAAAATTAAGAGCTCCAACCAATATTCAGTGTGCAAATTGAACAAAGAAAAACTCAAAACTCTTTTAGTTGTGATATAGTGTCTGTACATTACACTACTACATAATTAATCATAGTTATAATATTAATCACATGACAGTAATAGCCATATATTGTAAAACACATGCACTGAAAAATAAAAGCAACTTTCCTAATTAGTTTAGAACTAATTTCTATACTTGAAAGAGATAAACAAATTATCTTTTATTTTGATGGAAACTCCATCGAGCGTTTATTTTGGCGGAAAACATTGTTTACAAATGGGTCTCATACTCTCATTACAATTCTAGTAAAATGCGTAACTGTCAAATATTACATTTTACATATTACAAAAAAAAAACATTTAAAGTATGAGATGTAGCGGCCCAAAAAGCACGTCGGCACACAGGGAAAATGCTCGGTATGCCCGATGGCCAGTCCAGCCCTGCTCATTGTTATTATATATCAAGAGAACTGTTTTGATCAACTCCCAAAAGTTAGAAGTTAAGTGCACTGAAATACCATTCTAATTACTAAAGTAATACCTTTACAAGAAGCCTATTGCCTATTTCATGAAATATTACTTTTATGCATGCACGTCAGCAGCAACCCGTTCTTTATCTCCGAGGCTTCTAGCATATAGAAGGGTGTCTCCACAATAGGGGTGTCTGAAATCGCTTCACATTAAAATGTTCCTATTTGTAAAATAGGAGTTGACTTATATTGTAACTGTAATTATATTTTTTTCACAATATCAGAAAAATGATCTGACCAAAGGATTTGGTCCTCTTAAAAGGCTGAAAAATGTCCCGAGCACGGTCACTGCCTTCCGCAATTCCTTCTTTTACTGTCTGTGGCGAGCTGTACCTCCGGGAACGGTGAAAAAAATCTAATTAAAATTAAAAAAATAAATAAAGTGTAGACGAAAAAATATGACGTCGACGAAATTTTGACGTCGAATCGCTACAGGCCTACTGAAAAGCTGGAGTGAAAGAGCATTTTCAGTAGCAGGACCGAAGCTATGGAATAGTTTGCCCCTGTACATCAGACAGGCTCAAACCCTTGCTATTTTTAAATCGAATCTGAAAAGTTACTACTACAGTTTGGCATTTGACGCTATGTGAGAGTTTGTTTTATTGTCTTTTATTTCTTTTATTTTAGTCATGTTGGTTGTTTGCATAATTGATAAAGGATATATGTGAACAGCACTTTGTTAAACACCTGTTGTTTTTAAAAAGTGCTATATAAATAAACTTTGACATGACTTGACTAATTATTTCTATAGGTAAATGTCTGTGGATTTTTATTAAGACAGAAAATAATTTTTTCTTCATATCTTTACGTTGTAAGCTGTTGTAAAACATTTTCTGTGAATTGCAATTACACCCCACAGAAGACCATGAACCTGATTTACAAAGAGGAAGCTTTTATTTCTCTGGTCTACTGTTAACCAGATATTGAGTCAAGTGATTGACCTTTTTTTACCTAAAGAGGATGTGGAAATATTTCAAAAGATGCCTTGCACAAACTATATGGTTCTACAGATTATTCTGAAACATTTGCTCCATCACATTTCACCATTTAACAGACCCTTATTTCAAAAGAAGAGGACCTTGCGCAATCTTTCAATATATGGGACACTATATATGGCTTACAAACAGAAAGCTGGTCATCAGCTCACACACAAACCACAAGATAGAGGAAGAGAAATATGTATTTATTTTATTCAGTTATAGAACATTCAATTTCATCTACATGCCAAACTAAAAGTTGCAACCCTCAAATGATTTAAAAACTGTGAATTAAAAACAGCACCAACGGTTTGTGAAATGATGCGAATCACAAACTCCTAAACTGAATCTGTAAAATATTTTGTCCTCCGTGAAGAGTGAAATGTCATTTTTCAAAGTTTTCCAAATAATAACACAGACTAAGTTTTGTCCTACTCTGAAAAATTAAACATGCATACAAAATATAAATGCATTTCCTGTTTTTCATGCTGTTATTAATTCACTGCTGACAAAGCTTTCAAAATTGTATTCTTTTAAATGAATTAATAAGAGAAGGCAGGTCTTAAGACATACTGCAGTATAGTGTGTTAATACGCAGAATATCATTTGAACTCATTTTCTCAGCTTGGCCAATAGACACGTTATTGTCAGGAATAGGGATGATGGTTGGCTGTCTGTTCTTGGAGAAGGCAAACCTGAAACCACACAAACACTCCAGTATAAAAGACATTCCATACTTGTTTAGTAGTTACAACCCTACCAGATGTCTTGGGGTATCCAGAGTGTGTGTGTGTGTGTGTGTGTGTGTGTGTGTGTGTGTGTGTGTGTGACTGAACTACAGCTAAACTTGCCTTCCATAGTGCATCACAGAGCTGTAGTCATAGGCAGTCTCCAGATTGTTAGTCTTGATTTTGTTAAAGTTGTACTCCTGACCTATTACAGTGAACAGCAATCAAAGGGGAACAATATTCAGTCACATTAAAAATCAATAAATTCTCTAATCTCCCATTTCTGCTTAAAAACTCTTTCGAAAAAGACTTTGCTGCATTTAACAGTGAAGGGGTGGATTGGAATCCACTGCTGCTTCAATGTGTATGTAATGAGTGATTATAATCAAGGTATTATTCAATATTTTTTCTTCTAATATCAAATGAGTTGAATTACTTCTCTGGAGATTTTACTTTGTTATAGAAGTTACCATTGTGATTACTGAAATGTTCTTTTCATGTACGGTATTCTCTAATGTCTGTATTTGATGTCTGAATGCAGTAACAGTGCTTGCTCATTTATTCCGGCTTCCAGAAATTAAATATGGACTTGTTTTGTTGATTTGAGAAAGGTCTTCAACGTGTTAAAACATATAGGGGTCATTAAAGCCAATAGTTTAAGGGACCATTTCTTTGTTAAAGCCTTACTTTCCAGTTAGACTAAAGTTTAGCTATCCTTGAGAGAAAGAACATTATCTTGATGTTTTGAGACGACTCTACTGTTTATAGTTAGAGCCAAGCCAAATCCAACCTTGGAAAAGCTGTGTGTGTGTGTGTGTTAGTCTTCTGGGTTGCAGGTTAAGGAACCACTGGCATTATTGGAGATTGACTGAGTTGTTGTTCTGGACATGTTGGCGGCCAGCAACCCAAATCTGTGACCTGGAAAGTCATGAAGTGCCTAACTTCAGGGTCTGGTCTGAGTGTTAGCTCCATAATCGATGGAGATATGTCTATCTGCACTGTAAAAATGAATTTTGATGATTTGTTTTCACAACTTTTTATATTTTGTCAAATCAACTTAGATAATTAATGTAGTTCAGATAGCATAATATTTTGAGTTTCTATTTATTAAACCAATCTCCTTTGTTGTATTAACTCAAATTTTTAATTTCAATGAACTCAAAATTTTAAGGCAACCAGGTAACTTACTTTTTTAAGTTAATCCAACTTTTTTTTTACAGTGTGTATATGTGTGGAAAATTACTGTTTATCTACTTCTTAGCCAATGAGAATCATTCAACCTGTAAGCAATGACGTAGCTTAGACCTTGGAAATGGTATAACTGTGATCTTTGTAACTGTAAGCGGGGCGGCCTTCGAACTCCTGTGTGAGTCTTGAAGTGACTTCTGCTGATGAAACTGCAAACTATCTTCAGTAAAACTTTTCTTCAATTTTTTATAATTCTGACTCCGGGTCTTCATTCTTCATATCTGGTTCTGGGTCTTTGACTGTTTACCCCTTACAACAGCAACATCTTCTCTACCCTATTCGAGAAGATTTGCAACTACAATGTAAAATGTTTAGAACAAAACCTGCTGAAGAAATGTGTACCAATCAAATGTACCAGGAATGATGTTCTTAAAAAGGATTTGGACGTGATTGTCACGGTCACTGCGGTTGTGTTCGTGGTGAAAGCCCAGCGTGTGAAGTAGCTCATGCTGCACTATATTCAGAGAGATGCATCGACCACGGTCCAGAGACACAGTCTGACCTCCAATGCGACGGCCCACAAAAGAGTAGCACCTATAGATCAGATCAAACATAATGGAAGGATTCAAACAACACACACTACAAGTACAGTTCTCCTAGATGAACCTGTATTTACAGTATGTGGCATGCTCATGCCAGTATCAACCAGCAGGAACTGTTCGATTACAAGCCTAGAGCTTCACAAACTTCCCCATGCAGGCATCACATTTACAGTACTGACATAAAATCATACTATGTAAAGCCTTTATTCCACTAAATGTAGTTGAGTTTAAATAATTGAATACAAAACCATGTACATTTTCTGGTTTCAAAGCCAGTCGAAACAGATTCGATCTGAAGTGTACAAAGCATGTGGCCATTGTTCCTGTAATAGACAGTTGTAGGCTAGCATAATAATTTGATTTCATGGAACATTTGCATTTTACTAAATATGGTAAAATATTGGGTTGAGTCTACAGTAAATAAATCTGTAAATCTTAATTTACTGTATAAATTGGAGCTTTGTTTTAATTGTGATTTTTTTTTTAAAAGAACAAATACAGAGCAACAGCAATTGTTTTATAAATGAAAATCAGATTTTTACCCTGAATTAGAAACTATGTTGATATAGTCCCTCTGATTTGTGCGAGGTATGTAGCGAATGCAGGTCGATTCCTCAAAAGATCTCAAGCCTTGAAAAATGACATCCTTCTCCTGGGAGGCTGTTGGAGAGGTCAGAGATGAAAAATGGCCTGAACAGTTATGTTGTAGTACAAGGTCTTGAGTGAGCTAAGAGCTGTCACTCACAGTATTGATCAGAGATGACATAGGGCACAAGGACTTTTCCACTTTTGCCTCTCTGCCATTTGCACCCATGAGCTGTGCATGGATCTGTTAGTTCTAAGCCTGTTGCTACAGCGATGTCTCCAAACATGACTGAGGGCTCATCCAGTCCCTGTCCTGTATGGTATAAAGCACAGAAATTCACTCAACATGCTAATTCTGGGAACATCATGAACTTGTACAGAGAAGGAGCAGCCCTGGACTGCTGACAAAATTACAAAAGTACTAAGATAGAAAAATAAGATGTTACGTTCCTCATCAAGGATAGTTAATAATATTATTTCCTTTCCTCTCTTTATTGAGCTGATGACATAAAAACACATTCAACAAATAGCATGTCCGCTTACCTGCATGTTTGTTGGCCCTCGCAATTATAGCTGACACAGATTTATCATCTTGTTCAATGCTGTTATCTGAGAACCATTGTTAGTTTATTAAAGCGTTAATAAAACAGCAAAATATAAAGATTTTAATTTTACTGCTCATGGCCATTAGTCATATTATTGAAAATAATTTCTCACCAATCTCTTCAGAGCTCTTTGCAAAGATGTCCTGTTTACACATATATTTTGAAACATATGATGGTTAGAATCCCCTGAATAAAAATGAAACCGTTCACAGTAGAAGGCTGCTACTGATATTGTTTTCCATTTCACCTATTACCTAGTCTGCTCTTACCTCAATAGCACGACTCTGAGCTTGAAAAGAGCCCAGCAGAAGACAGATGACCATCATCAACAGGAACATCATGAAAGCTGTTCTGGATCATTTACAGATACATGTTGGGCGAAGGAAATTGGTTATTTATATTGGAAAAGTAAATGGGAATCAGACTTAGATTTTGGTGTTTGATTTTGGTGTTTGATTTCATTCTTTCTTTTTTGGTAAGTGGAGATTTGCCCAGGAAAGCTGGATTCTCCTTTTCAAACTGCCAATATGTTTTGAACAAAATGCTTCCATGAGAAAAGAGATAAGAAATGACATAAATCCTTAGATTAATCAAAAGTAACTATTTTACTTATGGTATAGGCCTATGTGCATTATGATTGTTTAAATTATCTATCAGTTAGATCTTGATAAATCACTTTTGCATTCTGAAATGTAAACCGAAAAATCCTATGATTCACCCTTATTATAAACATTTCTGTATATCTCATCCCTGTTGAATAAGAGATAAATAGACACTCACCTCACATCGGTGTAAATGTTCAGAATGACTCCAGCGCCCTGCTTAGTCTCTTAAATGCTCTCCATTAAAATTTAATTCCACCACCTGTCAAATTAGAATTTACCTACAATCTCAGACGATTTATGAAACCACTTAATGATCCAGAGATGTACAGATAAACAGTTCTGTCTGATGAAAGAGTAGCTTGAGCATCAGGATTGAGCACCAGAACACAAACGCATTAACCCATTCAGTCCAATACGGCATCAAAATGATATACACATTTTAACTTTATTAAAAGCTAAGATTTCACTGGTGTCTTTTTTCCCCTTTTTAATTTTTTTTTCCAGTTCAATTACAGGCAAGTACAATGCAAATTAAAGCTGCAAGCAGCGATGAAAGGGCCCTCGCACCCGTGCCACCGCCACCCGGTGGCTTCAGGAAGACAGAGCACGGTGGGCAATGTGCATTTAAGTAGGTAAATATAGGAGGAGTATGTCAAAGTCAGTTACAAAAATGTCCTTTATTATGGGGATAGTAGCATGCGTTATCACTCAGATAAGTGTTGCTAGCATGTTTTAGCATGTTTCTAGCATGTTTAGAACTCAATGGCATATTTAATTAATATGTTGCTAGTACTGCATCACAATGTAAAACATGTCACTTCCTGTCGACAGTAGGTGGCGCTATTACTATAACTGAAAATTGTCATGGACATGTGTTCAGGGCAGAACTCTTATCAAATGTGTGAAGTTTGGCGCAGATTGGACATTGCCTTCTTGAGTAACAACAACTTCCTGTTTCATTGCATTAACATGCTTTAGCACTTAGCTAAGAATTGCTAGTATGTTTTAACATGTTTATAACATGTTTATAACTCAATGGCATATTTAATGTGTTGCCAGTATTGCATCACAGTGTTAAACATGACACTTCCTGTTGCTAGTAGGTGGCGCTATTACTATAACTGAAAATTGTCACGTAGATGTGTTCAGGCCATGACTCTTATCAAATGTGTGAAGTTTGGGGCAGATTTGACATTCCATGCCTGAGTTACAGCAAATTCCTATTTAATTGCAGTAATAACATAATTTAACATTTAGCTAAGTGTTTGCTAGCATGTTTTAGCATGTTTCTAGTATGTTGATAGCATGTTTAACACTTGCTGGCACTTTTTTATCTATTATTAGGAGTCCACAACAGTGTTAAACATGTCACTTCCTGTTGCCAGCAGGTGGCGCTATGACTGTAACTGAATTTGAGCATGGACATGTGTTCAGGACAGAACTCTTATGAAACGTGTGAAGTTTGGGGCAGATTGGACATTGCCTTCTTGAGTAACAGCAACTTCCTGTTTCATTGTATTAACATGCTTTAGCACTTAGCTAAGAATTGCTAGCATGTTTTAACATGTTTATAACATGTTTATAACTCAATGGCATATTTAATGTGTTGCCAGTATTGCATCACAGTGTTAAACATGACACTTCCTGTTGCTAGTAGGTGGCGCTATTACTATAACTGAAAATTGTCACGTAGATGTGTTCAGGCCATGACTCTTATCAAATGTGTGAAGTTTGGGGCAGATTTGACATTCCATGCCTGAGTTACAGCAAATTCCTATTTAATTGCAGTAATAACATAATTTAACATTTAGCTAAGTGTTTGCTAGCATGTTTTAGCATGTTTCTAGTATGTTGATAGCATGTTTAACACTTGCTGGCACTTTTTTATCTATTATTAGGAGTCCACAACAGTGTTAAACATGTCACTTCCGGTTGCCAGCAGGTGGCGCTATGACTGTAACTGAATTTGAGCATGGACATGTGTTCAGGACAGAACTCTTATCAAACGTGTGAAGTTTGAGGCAGATTGGACATTGTTTGCCTGAGTTACAGCAACTTCCTGTTTCATGGCGAAACATCGAAATTTGTCAGGCCGCCGAGGACACGCCCTTTGACGAAAACTCAAGATCTTCGCAATTTACTGTCGCGAAGGCCTTAAGGTTAGACTCACCAAATTTGAAGATGATCAGATTAAAACTGTAGGAGGAGTTTGTCAAAGTACGAGGCCTGAAAATGGCAAAAACTGCACAAAAATCTAAGAGGAAGTGTTGCTATCATGCTTTAGCATTTTTCTAGCATGTTTGGAACTCAATGGCATATTTAATATGTTGCTAGTACTGCATCACAGTGTAAAACATGTCACTTCCTGTTGACAGTAGGCAGCGCTATTACAGCAAATTCCTATTTAATTGCAGTAATAGCATACTTTAGCACTTAGCTAAGTGTTTGCTAGCATGTTTTAACATGTTTCTAGTATGAGGTTAGCATGTTTAGCACTTGCTGGCACTTTTTTATATATTATTAGGAGTCCTCAACAGTGTTAAACATGTCACTTCTTGTTGCCAGCAGCTGGTGCTATGACTGTAACTGAATATGAGCATGGACATGTGTTCAGGGCAGGACTCTTATCAAACGTGTGAAGTTTGGGGCAGATTGGACATTGCCTTCCTGAGTAACAAAAACTTCCTGTTTCATTGTATTAGCATGCTTTAGCACTTAGCTAAGAATTGCTAGCATGTTTTAACATGTTTCTAACATGTTTATAACTCATTGGCATAATTAATATGTTGCTAGTACTGCATCACAGTGTTAAACATGTCACTTCCTGTTGCCAGTAGGTGGCGCTATTACTATAACTGAATATTCTCATGTAGATGTGTTCAGGCCATGACTCTTATCAAACGTGTGAAGTTTGGGGCAGATTGGACATTCCATACCTGAGTTACAGCAAATTCCTATTGAATTGCAGTAATAGCATGCTTTAGCACTTAGCTAAGTGCTTGCTAGCATGTTTTAGCATGTTTCAAGTATGTTGTTAGCATGTTTAACACTTGCTGGCACTTTTTTATATGTTATCAGGAGTCCACAACAGTGTTAAACATGTCACTTCCTGTTGCCAGCAGGTGGCGCTATGACTGTAACTGAATATGAGCATGGACATGTGTTCAGGACATAACTCTTATCAAACGTGTGAAGTTTGGGGCAGATTGGACATTGTTTGCCTGAGTTACAGCAACTTCCTGTTTCATGGCGAAACATCAAAATTTGTCAGGCCGCCGAGGACACGCCCTTCGACGAAAACTCAAGATCTTCGCAATTTAACGTCGCAAAGGCCTTAAGATTAGACTCACCAAATTTGAAGATGATCAGATTAAAACTGTAGGAGGAGTTCGTTAAAGTACGAGGCCTGAAAATGGCAAAAACTGCACAAAAATCTGAGAGGAAGTTCAAAATGGCTGACTTCCTGTTGTGTTTAGGGCTACGCTCCAAGAGACTTTTTTGTAGGTATTGGGCCATTACATGTATGTACCGAATTTCGTACACGTACGTGAAACGTAACGCGAGGCGCACTCCGTTGAACCTTTATAGGTGGCGCTATCGAGCCATTTTGCCCCGCCCAATTTTGAAACGCATATCAGATGTAAATTTTCGCCAGTTCTGACGCGTGTGCAAATTTTCGTGAGTTTTCGTGCATGTTTAGGCCCTCAAAAATGCGATTCATTGCGGAGAAGAAGAAGAAGAAGAATAATAATTAAAGCTGCAAGCAGCGATGAAAGGGCCCTCGCACCCGTGCAACCGCCACCCGGTGGCTTTAGGAAGACAGAGCACGGAGGGGAATGTGCATTTATGTAGGTAAATATTGGAGGAGTATGTCAATGACAGTTACAAAAATGTCCTTTATTATGGGGATTATACAATGTGTTTTCACTCAGATAAGTGTTGCTAGCATGTTCTAGCATGTTTCTAGCATGCTTGGAACTCAATGGTATATCTAAATGTGTTGCTAGTACTGCATCACATTGTAGATGTCACTTCCTGTTGACAGTAGGTGGCGCTATTACTATAAGTGAAAATTGTCATGTAGATGTGTTCAGGGCAGGACTTTTATCAAAAGTGTGACGTTTGGGGCAGATTGGACATTCCTTGCCTGAGTTAAAACAACTTCCTGTTTCATGGCATTAATAGCATGATTTAACACTTAACTAAGTATTGCTAGCATGCTTTAGCATGTTTCTAACATGTTTAACACTCAATGGCATATTTTACTATGTTGCTAGTACTGCATCACAGTGTAAAACATGTCACTTCCTGTTGACAGTAGGTGGCGCTAATACTATAACAGAAAATTTACAGAAAATTATCATGTAGATGTGTTCAGGCCATGACTCTTATCAAACATGTGAAGTTTGGGGCAGATTGGACATTGCCTTCTTGAGTAACAACAACTTCCTCTTTCATTGCATTAGCATGCCTTAGCACTTAGCTAAGAATTGTTAGCATGTTTTAACATGTTTCTAACATGTTGAACACTCAATGGCATATTTTACTATGTTGCTAGTACTGCATCACAGTGTAAAACATGTCACTTCCTGTTGACAGTAGGTGGCGCTATTACTATAACAGAAAATTAACAGAAAATTATCATGTAGATGTGTTCAGGCCATGACTCTTATCAAACGTGTGAAGTTTGGGGCAGATTGGACATTGCCTTCTTGAGTAACAACAACTTCCTCTTTCATTGCATTGGCATGCTTTAGCACTTAGCTAAGTGTTTGCTAGCATGTTTTAGCATGTTTCTAGTATGTTGCTAGCATGTTTAGCACTTGCTGGCACTTTTTTATATGTTATTAGTAGTCCACAACAGTGTTAAACATGTCACTTCCTGTTGCCAGCAGGTGGCGCTATGACTGTAACTGAATATGAGCATGGACATGTGTTCAGGACAGAACTCTTATCAAACATGTGAAGTTTGGGGCAGATTGGACATTGTTTGCCTGAGTTACAGCAACTTCCTGTTTCATTGTATTAGCATGCTTTAGCACTTAGCTAAGAATTGCTAGCATGTTTTAACATGTTTCTAACATGTTTATAACTCATTGGCATAATTAATATGTTGCTAGTACTGCATCACAGTGTTAAACATGTCACTTCCTGTTGCCAGTAGGTGGCGCTATTACTATAACTGAATATTCTCATGTAGATGTGTTCAGGCCATGACTCTTATCAAACGTGTGAAGTTTGGGGCAGATTGGACATTCCATACCTGAGTTACAGCAAATTCCTATTGAATTGCAGTAATAGCATGCTTTAGCACTTAGCTAAGTGCTTGCTAGCATGTTTTAGCATGTTTCAAGTATGTTGTTAGCATGTTTAACACTTGCTGGCACTTTTTTATATGTTATCAGGAGTCCACAACAGTGTTAAACATGTCACTTCCTGTTGCCAGCAGGTGGCGCTGTGACTGTAACTGAATATGAGCATGGACATGTGTTCAGGACAGAACTCTTATCAAACGTGTGAAGTTTGGGGCAGATTGGACATTGTTTGCCTGAGTTACAGCAACTTCCTGTTTCATGGCGAAACATCAAAATTTGTCAGGCCGCCGAGGACACGCCCTTCGACGAAAACTCAAGATCTTCGCAATTTAACGTCGCAAAGGCCTTAAGATTAGACTCACCAAATTTGAAGATGATCAGATTAAAACTGTAGGAGGAGTTCGTTAAAGTACGAGGCCTGAAAATGGCAAAAACTGCACAAAAATCTGAGAGGAAGTTCAAAATGGCTGACTTCCTGTTGTGTTTAGGGCTACGCTCCAAGAGACTTTTTTGTAGGTATTGGGCCATTACAGGTATGTACCGAATTTCGTACACGTACGTGAAACGTAACGCGAGGCGCACTCCGTTGAACCTTTATAGGTGGCGCTATCGAGCCATTTTGCCCCGCCCAATTTTGAAACGCATATCAGATGTAAATTTTCGCCAGTTCTGACGCGTGTGCAAATTTTCGTGAGTTTTCGTGCATGTTTAGGCCCTCAAAAATGCGATTCATTGCGGAGAAGAAGAAGAAGAAGAATAATAATAATAATAAACAGAGCAATTCCAAGAGGGTCCTCACACCATCGGTGCTCGGGCCCTAAATATATATATAAATATAGCTGCGAGCAGCGATTGCGGGCCCAAGCCGGTGGCACCGCAACCCCGTTCCTTTAGTTACCTAAAGGCACCGGGGTGGCGGTACCGCCGGCTTTGGCCCTTCATCGCTGCTCGCAGCTATATTTATATATATATATATATATATATATATATATATAAAGCCGGTGGCACCGCCACCCTGGTGCCTTTAGGGTTATTGTGCATGACGTGCAAAAACGTAACTCCGCTTTGACTGTCGAAAAGAAGTGTACTGTAGAGCTTGCATCAGTGTGGGCTCTGCAAAAGTGTGCATCGAGGGCACATATCAACCACAAAGTATGCGTGAGCAACCTTCTGAAAACTAAAATGAAAAATGAGATACCCTACGGTCTCATGGATTTAACGGACACATGAAATAAGTACACAAGACCGAAAATTCATATGAAGTGTGCCATTTGGGACAGGGCCTATGATCGTGAACCACAATAGCCACATATATGAGATAATTTAAATTTAGAATCATTTTTAATGTCATAGGATGTCATATGTCAATATGTTTTGTAGCACTTAAATGTTTAAATCCAGAAGCCTAGTATTTATCTGGAGGTCTTTGTCCTTTGCCTGTCAACCTGGTTTGTCTCTGCCTTTTCTGTTCTGCCCTGTTTGCCATTGTTCACCCTGCCTGTCTTGACCATTCTTAATAAAAAGCTGCAAATGGATTCAAAAAGACAAGGCCTTAAACTTAAACTTGAACAAGGATTAAACTCTTGTAACTGTAACAGACACCAAGGCACAATCACACACATGCACGCACGCACACACAGTTTAAAAACAAAAAAATATTTATCCAACCCCATTTAAAAACAGTCTGTGATTCCTTTACTTTATTAATAAAACTTATTTAAAAAATACAAGGCTTAAGACATTTATTTTCCTTTTTAATGCAGGCCAAACCACACAGCAGTGAAATGGTTAATCTAGCCCTCCTCCCCCTACACACACACACACACACACACACAGACAGGCACAGACACAGAGACGTAGGCTTATGGCAAGCCGTTTTAACATTTAATCATTTAAACCCACTAGTCTCTATTTTCATGCTACTAGTACTTATTTTTTAGATACTAGTATTTTTAGATACTAATATAGTATCTAATGAATAAGTACTAGTATCTTTTAAAAGGTACTAGTCCCTAAGGAATAAGCACTAGTATCTAAAGAATAGGCACTAGTACCTAAAGAATAAGCACTAGTCGCTAATGAATAAGTACTAGTACTTAATGGAATAGATACTAGTATCTAAAAAATAAGTACTAGTAGCATGAAAATAGAGACTAGTAGGTTAAAATGATTAAATGTTAAGACGGCTTGCCATATTGGCTCAGAGAGAGAGAGAGAGAGAAAATGACCATATTCAAACCAAAATATCTGACTTTCTGTTGTTCGGAGCTAATAACTGTAAATTAGAAAGTTGTTCGGCTTGAGGAGAAGAATATACACGCTGAGTTTTGTAACTGTAGGTAAAACTAACTAAGTTATAACACACTTTATATGTCCTTATTAAGCCATGAAAATTCATTTCCTCGCCACGGCCAAACCGTTCGAGATATCAAAAGTCCGTCCGCAATTTAGCATCCTCAAAGTACTGACATCATGCACACCGAGTTTGGCGATGATTGAATGAATTGCCTAGGAGTAGTACTTCAAATTCCACAGCAAGCGTTTTCCAAACAACCCATAATAGCCGACTTCCTGTTGGGCTGGCGTAAAACTTGACCGGGGGTAAGATGTTCGGCCCGATGAGATCTATATGTGTACTGAGTTTCATATTAATTCATGCAAGCGTGTTGGATATATGGACCAAATTGTCGGACCCCGTTCAAGAGGGCGCTGTTGAGCCCCCCTGCCACGCCCGGGTACCAGCTTCAGCCCGGCCCTGATGGCCGTGGGTTCTGACCTGTGTGCAAAATTTCAAGAGTTTTTGAGCATGTTAAGAGCCCCAAAAGCCCCTGAAACCTTGAAATCCATTAAAAGCAATAGACAAATCCCTCACACACAGAGACAGAGAGAGAGGGAGAGAAAATTCTCAGATACATCCACATTCAAACTTAAATATCTGACTTGCTGTTGTTTGGAGCTAATGACACTTAACTAGAAAGTTGTCCGGCTTGATCTGAACAATATGCGTACCGAGTTTTATGATTGTAGGTAAAACTATATAACTAACACCCCCACTTTTGTCAAAAGGTGGCGCTACTGAGCCCCTGCACCATGCCCGTTTCTGAAACTTTGCACATGTCTACTGGCTAATAAATGTGATCTGTCTGTCGAGTTTCATGCAATTTTAAGCAATTTCAGGCATGCTAAGAGTCTCAAAAGCATCCAAAAAGAATATTAAAGTTTGATGCGTTTGATGCGTTGTCACGGCAACAGTATCTTAGATATCAATAATCCTTTCACAAGTCTACATCTGGCGTGTGTTTACATTATACACATAAAGTTTGAAGCAAATCGGGTAAAAATAAGAGGGTGATTTCAAAGCATTTTGAAAGTGACACACTTCCTGCTGCCAGTTGGTGGCGCTATAACATTGACTCACAATAGTCACATCCATGTGATCGGACTCTTACAACGAACACACTGCTGAAGTTTCATCAAGATCAGTTAATGTATGCAGAAGTTATAACACACTTCCTGTTTCCATTATTCGCCATAAATTCGTTTCCTCGCCACGGCCAAACCGTTCGAGATATCAAAAATCCCCTGGCAACTTTTCATCGCCAATCTCTTGACTTCATGCTGACCGAGTTTCGTGGCGATTGGTTGAATTCTCTAGGAGGAGTATATCGAATTCCATTGCATGCGTTTTCCAAACAAGCCTTAATAGCCGACTTCCTGTTGGGCTGGGGTAAAAAGTAAAAGTACAAAGGATATATGAACCGATGAGATCTATATGTGTACCGAGTTTCATATTATTACATGCAAGCGTGTTTGATTTATGAACCAAGTTTTTGGACCCCGTTCCAGGGGGCGCTGTCAAACCCCCCTGCCACGCCCGGGTACCAGCTTCAGCCCGGCCCTGATGGCCGCCGGTTCTGACCCGTGTGCAAAGTTTCAAGAGTTTTTGAGCATGTTAAGGGCCCCAAAAGTGCGCTAAGAATCTCAAAAGTATCCAAAAAGAATATTAAAGTTTGATGCGTTGTCACGGCAACAGCATCTAAGATATCAACAATCCTTTCACAGGTCTACATCTGGCTTGAGTCTACATTATACACATCAAGTTTGAAGCAAATAGGGTAAAGCGTGTTGGATATATGGACCAAATTGTCGGACCCATTCAAGGGGGCGCTGTCGAGCCCCCCTGCCACGCCCGGGTACCAGCTTCAGCCTGGCCCTGATGGCCGTGGGTTTTGTCCCGTGTGCAAAGTTTCAAGAGTTTTCGAGCACGTTAAGAACCCCAAAAGTGCCCGAAAGCATAAAAAAGCATGAAAAAGCTTAAAAAAAGGAATATTAATGTTTGATGCATTGCCATGGCAACAGTATCAAAGATATCAATAATCCTTTCACAGGTCTACATCTGGCGTGTGTCTACATTATGCACATGAAGTTTGAAGCAAATCGGGTAAAAATAAGAGGGTGATTTCAAAGCATTTTGAAAGTGACACACTTCCTGCTGCCAGTTGGTGGCGCTATAACTTTGACTCACAATAGTCACATCCATGTGATCGGGCTCTTACAACGAACACACTTCTGAAGTTTCATCAAGATCAGTTAATGTATGCTGAAGTTATAAGACACTTCCTGTTTCACGTTTCTCGCCATAAATTTGTTTCTTCGCCACGGCCAAACCGTTAGAGATATCAAAAATCCCCTCGCAATTTTTCATCCTCAATGTCTTGACTTCAGGCTGACCGAGTTTCGTTGTATGTGGATGAATGCTCTAGGAGGAGTATATTAAATTCCATTGCGTGCGTTTTAAAAACATCCGCAAATATCTGACTTCCTGTTGGGCTGGGGTAAAAAGTAAGAGTGTGAGGTATAGATGAAACGATGAGATCGACATGTGTACCGAGTTTCATATTATTACACACAAGCGTGTTTGAGTTATGGACCAAGTGTTCAGACCACGTTCCAGGGGGTGCTGACGAGCCCCCCTGCCACGCCCGGGTACCAGCTTCAGCCCGGCCCTGATGGCCGCGGGTTCTGACCCGTGTGCAAAGTTTCAAGAGTTTTCGAGCATGTTAAGGGCCCCAAAAGTGCCCGAATAGTCGTTAGAAAAAAAAAAAAAAAAAAAAAAAAAATCCTAAGGAAAACAATAGGGCTCTTCGCCCTTTCAGGGCTTGGGCCCTAATAAACAGAGCAATTCCAAGAGGGTCCTCACACCATCGGTGCTCGGGCCCTAAAAATACAAGACAAATACAACGCATTGTAATATAGTTCAGAGTGTATAAAACAAAGAAGAACAACAACTAAAATATAAAATGAACATGCATGTAAAAATAAAAAATAAAACTAATAATAAATAAAAATAAATATTAAAAAACTGGGATAATGCTATATAATATTAGGGCAGTTACATAAATTTAAAAAGCTTTTTTAAAAATTATCATTTTTGTTTTGTTTTGTGATGCTAGAAAAAGTTTCAAAGTATATTGAGAGATCTGTGTTATAAAAGGTATTATATGAGGGTTTCTTTTGAGTTAGTTTTGTCTTATGAATATAAAACTCTCCCAAAATAATTAAAAGATCAATAATATAATTTTGTTTTTTCAGAAAAATATGGGTTTTGAAAACAAAGTAAAATGTCATAAGGTTCCAAATTAAGAGTTCCGTTTAATTTTTTTGTCATTTCTATTTTAAAGTCGGTCAAAAAAATTTAAAAAAGGGAAATACAAAAATAAATGTTTCATATCTTCAAATGATGTTACAAAAAGTAGATTTATCACCAACAGTATGAATATAACAATGGCTGCATTTACAGGATAGCATGAATAATTTTGTACATTATTTATTTTACTTGATTAGAAACAACATATTGATATGGTAATGTCCAAGCAAGTGCTGTGCAAGAATATGCAATGAGGTTTAAGCCATTTTGATTTACTTGGAGGACTGGATCCGACATGAAAAGGCATTTCTTATAAAATTGTTATTAAAACGTCTCCTTTTAAAACTATTAAAAGGAGAGACCATTTACAAAAAGTTAGGGATTTTGTAAGGTTGTATTATTAAAATCTACCGTCTGAGAATCTGGTTAAGATTATTATGACATTGGGGATGGCCTTTGGTGTCTTTGTTTTAATAAATTATGTAAAGAATGTTTTAGGCCTAAATACAAAAGTATATAAACATATAAACATGAAATGATGAATATGAAATTTAAATATTTAAAATTAATATGTATGTCATGAAAATAGCAAAGTTTAAAGCTACTAGCTAAGCTGGGTCTAGTGGCGTCAGTCACGGGCCCATATGCAAAATAAATTGTATGGGTTAACCTGGCCGCTCTCCAAGTCTCCAAAATACCAAAAAAAAAAAAAAAAAAACCCACAATCTACCTAAGAACTTTTCACAACCAGAACGGAACTAAAAAAAAAAAATCTAAAATAACCAAGCCTGCAGCCAATGTCAATAATAGCCTACTAGGCCAATGCTAGGCCTACTGCTGCATGCATGCAAACACAACTGATCTTGACAAAGCAGCCAAAAATTTAAAGGCACCAAACTCACTCATTCAGTTGCATTCTCCAGGCCTTTCTTTCGACAAATTCATCCACGATGTCCTGGCGTTTAATTCACGGCTTCGTGCATTCTAAATGAAAAAGATCGCACTTTTTTTTCTTTTTTTTTTTTCTTTAGTTTTTAAAATGATCTCCGCTGAAGCAACAGTGACCTCTCACACACTGTTTTCTCTTTCGCGCGTCGAAAATTAAATATATATATATAAAGACGGCTTCTCCTCGGGGTGCAAAAAATAACAAATTCACACAAGAAATTACGGAGAAACAAGAAATGACTGCACATGACATGCATACAAAATTATATTTATTAAGGCCGTCCACGAATGAAAAGTGAATTCCCTCGATTGGGCGGCGGGGCCTAAATCGGTCGGGCCTATTTGCACGTGCCCTGCAAGCCCAGGCGCTAGCTACGCCATTGACAGGCTGGTTCATATTTTAGTGCAGCATTTATAAGGCATTGCCTGTTTATGCAGACTTTTTACAGAACTATAGATAGGGCAGCCCAGCTCTGGGGCAGCCTTACCTCGACAATGTAAACGAAAAGAACTCTCATTGACAAGTGTTCTGTTCATAAAATACTTTCCTTTTACTTCAGTGAGTAGCCTATTCATGAAGGCAGTATGGACCAATACAACATTCTCTGAGACAACTCATATAGGCCAAAATTTCCGCTAATGTCTCTAGTATACAGCTGTGCCTGTAATGTGATCTATTTTTCACAGTCTATGAATGTGATCGAAATGTGATGTAAGAGTGCGCCACCTGCCGGCCAGGATAACGAAGAAAAAGCTTCTTCTTTTTTTGCCAAGCGTACTTTATTTTTTTATTTTTTTATTTTTATTGAAGAGAACATTGGGTACAAACGTGTAAATCCATCAATATACAATCAAACATTTATTCAGACATACCATACCAGAGACAAAGAACAAAACAAACAAAAGAAGAACAAAACTAAAAAAACATAGGCTACATACTAAATAAAGGTGGAAAAATAAGAGTATTAAGAGGAATTTGGGAATAGGTCATAATATTGAGACAAAAGTTTTCCATTCTTCTTGTTCTTTACAAGCTTGTATGATTTAGAAGCATATTAAGTTCCAAAATATAATGTTTAAAACATAAGGAAGACTTATTAAATTTGTGCTTGTGTATAAAGAACTTAGCATATAAGATTATAAAGTTTAATACAAACTCCAGGGTGCCATCTTGTGGGAAACAAAAGTAACAGATAATATCTTTCATGGTGTGAGTTATATTTTGAGATTGGAGAAAGTGAGTACCCAAATCTTCCCAAAACCTTTTGGTAACTGGACAATTAAAAAATAAATGAGGAATGGTTTCAGTGTCCTGTTTACAGAAGCAACAGCATGTGTCAATGTCTAGAAGCTTAGCAACAAAACAGGGTAAACATTTGTAGGGTAAATGTTATGTAAAAGTTTAAAGTGGACCTCTTTAGCTTTATTAGAGATACAGTATTTGTGAGGAATCAACCATGTTTGTTTCCAATTTATTTCACTTATTAAGGAATTTCAATAAAACATCCCCCTTGGGGCAATGGAGTTACTCTTTTGCAAATGTCGGCGAATATGTTTAGTATTACATTTTTTATCAGACAGTTCTACACCATCCAACATAACTGAAAGCTGTCTGATATCTTTGTTTCCATAGCTCAGATGATTTTTGATTAATTGTCTGATTCCGATAGGGATGGCATCAGTGATAGATTTAAAATCTTTAAAAGGTATTGGGAAATCATGAGCAACCATAAAATGTTCATAAGAGAGCATGGTGCCAGAATCCTCAAATAAGCAGAGTAACGTTACATGGTTAATTCCTCTATCGAACCACTTAGGGGAAGAATACTGATTTATTCCTAATAAGAATGTCGCTGTTGCTCCAAAGGAGAGCTTTGTGTGGTGAGAAGTTGTGATTTCGTCAACCTACTGCTAACTTGTTTGATAACGAAGAAAAAGCTTCCTGTCAGGTGATGTAGACGAGTAACGTCATCACTTGATGTCAGTGTTGCCATGTCCGCTTTTTATAAGCGATTTTGTTCTTAGTTTTTTAATAAGTCACTTCTTATATTCTTATAAATATAGGAAATGGGTTGCGGTTTTTAGCATTCTTTTTTTATTTTATTATTCTTTCCCGAATCGCGAATTATTTGGGTACTGCAGTCTGCACGAAAGTATGACCGACCACTGTCGTCACCTGCGGTTCTAGGAGCTTTCTACATAATATCAGATAATATCATGATTAATTCCCTGAATTTGTTTTAGCTTTCTCCGGCCCCTCACTCCTCATATGTCTACATGTGTGTTGGCGCGCGAGAGAGACAAACATTAATAGTTGTATGCTGAATGCGAAACATTTGTATTTTTTAGTAAATTATTAAATGAAATCTGGCAGTCATCGGCTGTGCAAAAACTGAGATCGACTATTTATCCTATTGGTCGTGAGGAAATGGGCCAATTTTAGGCTTAGATTGTAATACTAGTTTTTTATTTATTTATTTTTTATAGATCTGGCAACACTGTTTTGTGCGTATTACCTTCTCTGTCAAGGAGGGGACGTTTCGGATTGTCTTGGTAATGGCGGACACATGTGGCCAAGTCCTCCTTGGGTCTGGACTGACAGTCCTTTCCCACCCTCTTATGTACATCAAGGTTTTAGTTCAGGTAAGATTTACACATTACACGCAAAAATGACACTAGCAGCCAGTTCTCGACTGCACATGCGCTGCTGTCGAGCAGTTTCGATAGCATGTTGATAAATGTTATTAGCCAGTTGGTTTGTGAACAGTTACCTGTTTATATGGTAATATTTCCTTCTCAGACACGAGCATTTTTGTGTGCAGTACATGTGTTTACAGGAATAAAGGTGTTGATGCTCATTATTTTGGTATTATTAACTGTTTTATCAGGGTTATTGACCGGTCTATCTAATGTGTGAGTTAATGCTCTGGAAGGTCAGCCTTTTAGGTCTGTCAGTAATGATCTTTATAGCAATTTTAGCACATATACCAACAACTCATACTTTTGTAATATATAACTTATGCCCCCTGAAAACAACGCGAACTGCATATTCACATCAGCGTCTGGTGTCATTCAGGGTTGTGGTAGCACGTCTGTCTTTCTGGCTATTGATTAAGTTTGCTGCAGGTTAATGTGATAACAGTAAGGCCGTGTGCTTTACATTTACACTGTATTGCAGTCTGATAACAAATGTATCTATGGCGTAGTTGCAAAGATGTCACCCCATTTGTTTTGTGTAAAAGTAGAAGAAAATGGATTCTGCCAAATAACAAAAGCCTTTTCCTATTTTTATAGTCTAAATGAGTTTTATACCCTATTTCACAATGTTTACTTCTAATACATTTTGACAGGTTTTTACAGTATTATAATATTATAAAAAAATATATTGTTGGTCTTTCTTCCAAGTCAGATATTGTAACAATACTACTACCTTTACTTTCAGGGACAATTAAATATATTGTGTATCAAATTCACACCTGTCTTTAATGGTACACTAACTTATTTGTATCTTTGCAAATATAGGTTGGACATGAACCTCTTCCTCCTACTCTAGGCAGGAATATGTTTGGTC
Organism: Semotilus atromaculatus; assembly: GCA_031834385.1. Classification (NCBI taxonomy): domain Eukaryota; kingdom Metazoa; phylum Chordata; class Actinopteri; order Cypriniformes; family Leuciscidae; genus Semotilus; species Semotilus atromaculatus. Next base: position 15,456,738 of record JAULUF010000009.1, on the reverse strand, counting down.
GACAAGTGTACCAGCTTCCAGGGCTCTTTGCATATGGTAAGATTAAGCGAATGGTTGCTTCTACAGTGTGTCTACATTGCCATTCATTTATATGGTCTCCAATATAATAAAAAAAATTCTGGAAAAGGCATGCATTTCTTATGCTTTCATTTATGTCTTTCAGCCAAACACATCATCAAAATCGATGGGAAATCAGGCCTGTTTAAGGGTCTCGCTCCAAGGCTTTGTGCTGGGACCATTGGCACCATTGTCCACAGTAAAGTCTTGCAGGTACGAAATGCTCACCAGGTTCTTCAGAGGTTTATTTCTTGTAGACCTCTTTGATAAGAAAGTGTCTGCTAAGAACAGAAATAGAAAGGAATTTTATCATACAGAATATGCTAAAAATGTATTGACTGTAGGAAAGATACCAGAGAACTTCTAGGATTGTTGCATGTAAAGTGATGTAAATTAAGGCTGGAATACACTACTTTTCCTCAGATTTCCCCCCTATTTGCCATCTGAATGTGTAGCTGGTAGTTGATGAAAGTCATAGCCAGTATCCAGATTTTGGGAAGTCTGAATTTATTTTTATTTTTTTTGCAGAAAATCATTTAGTGTATGATGGACACAAACTATATTATTATTATTATTATTATTATTATTATTATCGTTGTTATTATTATTTAAGCGTTATTATTATTTAATTGTTTTTAAAAGCTTCAGACTATGATTCCATTCATTTGGAGGACATCAAACATGTTTGATATTTTTTGCTGATTTTAGAACTCATTGTTTTCATATCCTATAGCAACGAGGTACATATTTCTTTAAGTTTGTTGTATTTTTCGAATGGCTAGAAAGTCTGGAAGTTCAAGGATTACACATCCTGTCGTTTAGTGTATGATGCCCAGTTTTCTCTATTACATGAAGTCAGCAAGTGTATGATGCCTTGTGTAAAATTCATGTTGTGTATTCCAACCTTTAGTTAGGTCTCTGTAATTGTGATCTGTGCAGAGTGTTACTGGCTGTGCTATTCAGACTGTTGCAATGTGACTTGTAATTTTCTGGCTGGGAACAGTTGAGCAGAGGTTATTTATACTTTTTATCGGGCTCTAACCTTTTGTTATAACCCACAGAAGTGCCAAGAGGAAAAAATTGAGGTAGGAACACATGCATGTTTGCAGAAGTATTATTTTAGTGCTTTCTTTCAACTTTGGCTTCATTGCTGCAGACTGTTTCACTGTTGTGTGTTCGGTGATATAATAGCATGCATTTAATTTCTTCGCCCTCTCAGATCCTGAAAAGTGGCCAGAAAGCAGAGGATGGTTCTCTGCAACATGTTGTAAATGAGGTGAGACGCATTAAGCAGAATTTTAGACTGCCTCTTATGCCGCCTTGTATGTGAGCGGAGGCCTGTTTGCATGGTCACAAGTCTGATGTGACTGAATGACACATGTAGAAAATAATTAAAAACAGGCTGTCATGTTTGCACCAATCAATGTTGTCTGAAATCTGAAATGTCTTGTGCATATTTTTGATGTTTTTTCTACTTTTCCTTTTATTTTATTTTATTTGTTTTCTCAGACCACTAAAGAGATGATTGCACGCTCATGTGCTACAATTGTCACTCACCCTTTACATGGTAAATACAGTTAATACAACAAATAAGGTTTTGTGATTTGAATCTCACTTTTCTCTCAATCTGTGAATGTCACTGTTGTTGTTTTTTTCCATGCAGTGATCACTCTCAGATGCATGGTCCAATTTATTGGTCGAGAAGCCAAATACAGGTCAGTAATTTTCTTTTCTGGGATTTCACGATTTCCTCTCTGCATCAAAAATGTCATCTTTTTTTGTTTCTTCCAGTGGCGTCTTTGACTCCATAGTTACCATCTACAGGGAAGAGGGAATCCTGGGTTTTTTTGCGTAAGTGAGAAGTGACACTTTCAAATCAAGTAGTCTGCGGTTTGCCTCATGATGCTGTTGTGCTATTCTAAATGCATGACACCATGTTAAAACTGCAAACCCTTGAGGTTGTGTGTGCGCTTGTTTATGTGGTTTATGAGGAGACAAATTTGTATAATGATATGTGTATTACAACAAATTTCATAAGTCCTCGTAATTCAAATAGCTTAAAAAACATACAAAACAATGTTTTATTAAAAATGCAGAATGTTTCCTGTGATGGGTAGGTTTAGGGATGGGGCAGTGTAAGAGGATATAATGTACATTATAAAAACCATTATGCCTATGGAGAGAGTCCTCATTATGTAGTTGCACCAACGTGTGTGTGTGGGGTGGGGGGAGTCAGTCAAACCTCACAAATGTACTAGTCATTTTAAGTGCTAAATAAATAAAATATTGAATGGGTTTGACATGAAACATTTTCCTGAATGTTGTCAGGCAATTTTGCAACTGATCTAAACTGTCTTTAACTTCACTGTTTATGTGTTTGTCAACCCACAGTGGCCTCATTCCTCGTTTACTGGGTGATGCTCTTTCCCTGTGGATCTGCAACATGCTTGCTCACTTCATAAACACATACACTATAGACGACTCGGTACGTAAGCACACACACAAACTCATGTATGAACAATAAAGCATCTGGATCCTAGATTTGTACACACATTCAGTTTAAGTATATTGTTAATTTTTCTGTATTGTTTCATCATTGCATAGTGCTCTGCTAGAACAACAGTTGTACATATGTAGCGATCATAGTTGCATTGTTTATACTGAGTCGATTATCCTGTTGTGCCTATATCAGACGAGTCATACAGGAGAGATCAAGAACTGCTCTCAAGCTGTGACCGGGGTAAGTCACCTGACACGAGCTAATCACATATCATTGGGAAGCGCAAAGTATCGTTTGATTGTTTTGATGCCACCCTCTGCAAAGCATGTAAATCATTCGCATATTCTATCAAATTTCGAGCTTAGTGACTAAATAATGTCTGTCAAGCAATAGCCATTGGCTGGTAAATTGTTTGATTTTACTCACCAGTAATTTTACTCCCAGCACTGATATATTTTGTGTACTGTCCAGTAAGCGCTTAGGGCACCTACACATTAGAAGACTTGGACTGACGGAAAAGAATGCCAAGCTCATTTATCAAGACGTGGAATAAATCGAATTATAATAAAGCGGTTTTCCTAAATTAAAATATAGAAGTAGAAAACACAAGACATTTATTGGTTTTTGAAAGCCAGATGACAGCTGAAAGAGTTAATTGGAGAGAGATGTTTTGCTTGATATATGTGTGTCTGGTGAGTAAAATAAAACAAAATGCACTAGCCAGTGGTGATTCTATTTTAATGTGTTTGTAGAGGGTTGTTTTGATTGACTGACTAGGTTTTGCTATTGCTCTCATTCTAAAAAATCATTCTCATTCTCTCTTTTTTTTTTGTGACATTTTCTCAGTTTTTTGCAAGTATGCTGACGTATCCATTTGTATTGGTGTCCAACCTGATGGCAGTAAATAACTGTGGGTAAGGGATTTTGTGTGACTAGTGGAAGCGTTTGTGAATGGAATTAAAGGATATTTCCATGCATAGTGAGTCAATAGTCAGAGATCTGGTTTCTTAATCTTAAACTTGTTAAACGCTTTCACCTCATGATCAAGTTCTGCAGCTATAGTTATCAATTATTCCCTACTTCTACTTGCATGTAGGCTACCTGTATTTGCTGAACTGATACTTACCATATTTAAGACTAATGCAGGTATACAGATATTCATTTGTAAGTAATGTTTCTCCTGATCTCACCCAGGCTGGCTGGAGGTCTGCCACCTTATGCTGCCATTTATCCCAACTGGCTCCACTGCTGGGGTCACCTGAGCCGAGAGGTGAGCAGTTTTCTTTTCTTTTTTTAAACGAGTTACTTGTAATGGGGATTTGAGTTTTGTTAACTGTTCTTGAATGTCTCCGTTCTTCTGCTAATGACCTTCTAATGTTAATTGGAATCTGACTAGGCTAACCGAGTTAAAGGGCTAATAGAATTAAAGCACCATACTACTGTAATAATGGGTTTAACTACGTGACTGCATAAAACAATCAAAAAGAGTTTTATTCTAGTCAGCTGGATCTGTTTCTCCTGTTGCTGAAGTTGTCTTTTTGTCATCCAAATAAGTTCATCTGTTGACTGGATGAGATATTTTGTTGACCACTATGTCTAGAAGTGACCTACTACCTAAAACACTTCACATAGGTTTATTAGAAATTGTTACCATTTGAAGAAACTGTCAGATAATCTAATTCTGGTTCCCTCTCTCTCCTTGTGTGTCTCAGGGAAACATGAGCAGAGGCAACAGTCTGTTCTTCAGGAAGTTGCCTGCCGGGAAGATGTATGCCATTGAGCAGAAGAGATTTTTTTGAATAGGAAGCTATCAGCATAGTCTATAATTATGATAATGTAATTGAGATGACCCACAAAGTTGGACTCCTAATCCTTCGTATGCACTTGTTTAAAATGACAAACTTTTTTTGATAATCAGTCTGCATCAGCCTCCAGGATTATTACTGTTAATTTTATCAGTACCTTTTCACTACATTGTGATTTTTCATTGATTTGAAAACATGAAGAGCTTTATTTTAATACCCAGGGATTTGTATACATAATCAAGTAAAATAAATCGCAGTATAATTTCAGTGACGCGCTCGAGGGTGCTCTTGACTATATGTGCCCCTTACAACTGTTTTATTTTTTTTGCTCGACGATAATGCTTGTCAGTAGTTATACATCTATGTTAGTCTCTTCTGGTTTATGCACTGACTGACCGATAGACAAACAAGAAATTATCTGTCCTGTTAACAACAGACTTAATTGTGTTTATGTGAGAGGAAATTTATGCAGCACTTTGAGCCACTGTATTGTATACCTGATGTGTTTTGCATAACTTTGCTGAGCTTGACCCTCACTTTGGTAATTGTGACACATAAGCCTCTGTGGCTTTATATCAGTGAGTGAGTTTGGACAGTGTTGGGTGTGGAGGTCGACTTCCACCCACATCTCCATCAGAGCTTCATTCCAGTCAGAAACAGTTGACATTTTTATTTCTAACAACATTCAAATGGACCCAAATAAATCTGAGAATGCTTTTTTTGGTCTTTGTCTTAGCTGTTCATCATCTGCACAACAGACTAGTGCTAAACATACAGCAACTAGCTGTAACTTTGTTTCTTTTATCTTTAATTTTGTCATTGTGCAGAAAACAAATACAGGGCAAATGAAATGCAGTCCAACGAGAACTGCAAATAGCATATTATTTACATGATGCAAGCAAGAATATGTGGGTGGGGGATGATTTATTAAATAGGTATTTATTAACAACTATGGATTTAACTGTGGGTCTTCAACAGGGGGTCTTGCCAATTGTAAATGTAAAATGTTTGTGGGGGAAAAATGTATTAAATAAAATTATTAGTATCAACCAAAGCTAAGCTGAAGTAGTTTTTTTTACTTAAATGAAAGGTACATTTAAATGGCTTTGACATCAATATTTTAATGCCTGTGAAATCAACACAGGAAAATAGTATTATGGTACAATATGCTTTTATGGCTAGATTTACTGCACTCTGAATTTTTTTTATTTTGTCAAATTGGATCAGTTGGTCATGTGATCTGAACCCTCTTCATGTAAAATAATTATATGATTGGTAAGCCTACTTTATACAGTACTAAAAAGTACTATTCTTTTTTATTTGTAAAATTTACTGGGGCAGTTTCCCGGACAGAGATTAAGCCTAGTCCTAGACTAAAATGGCCCTTTAAACCAGATTAACAGAAATCTGCTTTCTCTGTCGTGGCTTTAAATAGTCATAGATTTAGTTTAGTCCAGAGTTTGATAAACTGATTTCCTGGAGGAAGATTAGAATTACCCCAGGACTAAATTGAGGCTTAAATTAAACCTACCAGGAGGCAGGTTTAACTTCAGATTAACAGTGTGTTTCAAAGAAGACACATGTATTACTGGTATATACATACAACCCCATTTCCAGAAAAGTTGGGACATTTTGTAAAATGCAATCAAATCAAGAATCTGTGATTTGTTAATTCTATTTAACCTTTTTTTTATTGACAAAGGTACAAAGAAAAGTTTTCCAATGTTTTCACTGACCAACATAATTGTATTTTGTAAATATGATTTTTATTTTATTTTGATGGCTGCAACACACCTTAAAAAAGTTGGGACAGATGCATGTTTACCACTGTGTCACTTCACCTTTCCTTTTAATTACACTTTTTAATCATTTGGGAGTTGAGGATACTAATTGTTGGAGTTTTGCGAGTGGAATATTTGCCCAATCTTGTCTGATACAAGACAAGCTCAACAGTCTGTGATCATCGTTGCCTGATTTTCCTTTTCATGATGGGTCATACATTTTCCATAAGAAATTTTCCATCTCTTCTACGTGTAGAGTGTCTAGAAACCACTCAGTTTTAGCATGTGCAGAATGAGGCCTGGCATTGTCTTGCTTCCCAGGAAAGATGTCATCTTGTCACAATCCAAATATACCCCTCCATGTCAATGGAACCTTCACAATAATGCAAGTTACCCGTACCGTTTGCAACGCTGCACCTCAATAACAGGACAGATGTTTGCTTTGGCACCTGTCGCTGGTGAAAGTCTGGTTGGTCCCTTTCGTCTTTGGGACTGAGAACTCAATCTCCATTTTTTCCCAAAAACAAGCTGAAACATGGACTCATCTGACCACATCACACATTTCCACTGTCTTCTAGACCATCTGAGAAGAGTTCTGAACTGATGTAAAGCTTTCTCCTTGTGTAACAGAGATTCAAGTGGCATTTCTTGATGCAGGGTCAGACTGTGTTCAGTGAAAACGGTTTTCCAAAGTCCCCCTGCAACACATGTGGCTGTATTTAACAGAGTAGCATGATGGTTTCTCATGCAATGCCATCTGAGGACTCGAAGGTCACGCACATTCAACAGAGCTCTCCTGCCTTGCCCTACACAGACTGAGATTGCTCTGGATTCCCTGAATTTTGTGACAATATTATGTATGGAAAGACATACATTCTTTGTAATCTTGCATTGAGAAATGTGATTTTTTTAATTGTTTGACAATTCTCTTAATAGTGATGAGCCATGACCCATCTTTGCTTAAAAAGACTGAGAAGCACTTTTACACCCAAACACGATACCCTCAGCTATTACCATTCACCTGCTCGTTGTGGACTGTTTGGATAATCTAATTTGGATAATCACTTTTATTTAGTCTCTCTATCCCAACTTTTTTGGGGTGTGTTGCAGCCATCAAAATAAAATAAAAAATCATAGACTATTTACAAAATACAATTATCAGTAAAAACATTGGAAACCTTTTCTATGTACTTTTGTCAGTTAAGAAAAGGTTAAATAGAATTAACAAATCACAGTTTCTTGATTTTATTGCATTTTACAAAATGTCCCAACTTTTCTGGGAATTGGGTTGTAATTCATTACAAACAGACTTCCATGCATTTATTTTCTTTTATTCCACAGCTGATGTGTGCAGTTTATTTAGCTTGCTTAAAAATAATTTTCTCTTGTTTAGTAATGTTTTTTTGATTGCAGTCTTTTTTCTGATACCATTGTCTGCTTCTCAGTTCCATGCAATTTGTAGCTTTTCTTGGTTCTTTTTCTTGGAACATTCAATGTTTTATAGGCAACCTTTGTCATGCTAATTCAGATTAGTAGCCTACAGCCTACTCCTGTCTTAATTTAAACCCTGTCCGGGAAACCGCCCCACTGAGTGCTGCTTAATCTGTCTCTCTATCCACCAATACTGGCCTGAAAAAGGTTTTAAGATCTTTGATCTACGTACAAATTCGTTCTTCTCCTGTTTCATAAACGAGACCATAGACTGTAAAAAAAGACTGAGAACGAGCAATACGTCTAATAGGAAGGACAAATGGATTTGACACGGTCGCTTGTCACGCCCGGTGTACAGAGTTTCTCGCTGTGTGGCACGGTACACGGTGTTGGTATTTTAAAATAACAGTGATCAATTCTTTTCGATTCCAGAAACAGGAATCGGAATCGGAATCGATTCCAAAAAATCCTGAATCGAACAGCCCTAGCGTTCGGGTACGGATGAGTCCCAAGGTCCCAAGCTTCTTATACTGTCTATGGTCCCAAGCAGTTTTCATCCGCGCCAGGAGTGGGCAGTGACGTTCACTGACGTGATCCACAAAAACACAAACGCGTTCCTGAGAAGAAGAAGGATTTCAAGATGTCGTCGCTGAATGACAGATCAGTTTGGGATGAGGTGGAGGTCTGTGTTTATTTTTATTTTTTAGGTGCAATTCTATTTTCCAAAACTAGTTAATGTTGTATATATGTGGAGAAACATGCTGTATGTTGGGAGACACGTGTTTAAATGACATTTGAGCACGGGCATTGTGCCTGATGGTTTTCTGATGGAGGAGCCTAGCATGACACAGTGAATTTCATTTCGCTTCATTCCGTTTTTATAAGCGCGTGCGTTCATCTCTAAGATCATTCAGCGTGATAAATAATGACAGATCGACTCTGATTTTAATTCGTTACAAAATTACAGGAAGATCACAATACAGCTTTAGTAAAAGTGTGGTGATAGCTTGCTAGGATAACATTAGCAGAGATAAGCTAACTGTGATCATGGGAATCGATGTTTTCTTCTGCTCATTAAGTTTGGCCAGATGTTCTCCGAGTATTCCTATTCAATAGAATGATTAGATATCGGACGTTTATGAGGTTAGGGTCTGGAAGACTTAAAAACAGTCACATGCAGGCAGGCGTGCTAATAAATAAATAATATTCTTTTTAACACAACCCCCGTATTCACACATGACCTCGTTGTATTTTACAGGATGGCATCGGCGAGGAGGTTCTTAAGATGTCCACTGAAGAGATTGTTCAGAGGACTCGTCTTTTGGACAGTGAGATTAAGGTAACGTTACCCTTCATTCTGTAAATCATATTCATTGTGCAGATGATTGTTTTTAGTGTCTGGATGCAGTTCTGCATGTCATTATAATGTGTATGATTTCAGATCATGAAGAGTGAGGTTCTGCGTGTCACTCATGAGCTGCAGGCCATGAAAGACAAGATCAAGGAAAACACAGAGAAAATTAAAGTGAACAAAACTCTGCCCTACCTCGTCTCTAACGTCATAGAGGTAAAAATATGCGCCCGAACGGGGGTGTAGGGAGCTTTTTAAATGCCTTTCTGTATGTGTACGAGATTTAAAGTTTGTATACGTTGTATGTTTGTTTGCAAGCTGCTGGATGTAGATCCTAATGACCAGGAAGAGGATGGGGCCAACATTGATCTGGACTCGCAGAGGAAGGGCAAGTGTGCCGTCATCAAAACCTCCACACGACAGGTGAGTCAAATACATTTTATGAACAGCTGCAGTCTTGTTTTTCTGTGGCTTACCAACATGCTTTTTTCTTCTTTACAAACTTTTTCCAGTACTTTTGTGTAGGTTTTAATATCTTTGTCTTAAATATTTAATATCTAATGTCTTTGTTTTAAAATGGATGACATAGTAGTGATTCACAGAAATTTCAGAAACCAGAAATATTTATCTGAAATAGAAAATTGTCACACTTTAGATTAGGGGCCAATTCTCACTATTAACTAACTTAACTACTACGTTTGCTCAATAAACTTCTAATTACTGCTTATTAATAGTTTGTAAGGTAGTTGTATAGTTTAGGTATTGGGTAGGATCAGAGGTGGAAAGTAACGGATTACATTTACTCGCGTTACGTAATTGAGTAGTTTTTTGGTGTACTTTTACTTTAAGTAGTTTTTCAAATCTGTAATTTTACTTTTACTTAAGTACGTTTTGTTTGAAGTATTCTACTTCACTACATTTTAAAACATATCCGTTACTGAGTAAAAATAATTTACAAGAAAAAAAAAAAATCACGCTCCAGAAACTATTGCATTGATTGAAGGGCGGGAGAACAAACGCGCAAAAAAGGTGACGCAGACCCAGCTGAAAGTGACGCCGTCAAATTCTTATGAAGCAAACCATGGCCAGTATGTGAATACTTTTAGATGTAGGAAAAACGCATAGTTGTCCTCAAGGATGGATATCCAATTTGCCAAAAATGTTGATGCAATGTGGCTGCAAATCATCATTCATCTGTGCAGATATGTCCTGTTTGCAGAGTGAATCCAGTCATGCTAATGGAATTTAAAACACGCAATGATGTAGGCTATATGAATAAATTGAAAGTAGAGATGTGCAATAAATCCAATCGCGACATGGTCTCTGAATATGAAAGCGCAAAAAGACTGCTATGTAAGTATCCAGCTTGTTCTGCGTGCCTCTGTGTGAATGAGCTGCGTCTACAACATACTCAAGTACTGATGCTCATTGTGTTTTCAGCCTACTATTTTAGGCCTTCAATAGAACGTACTTCTCAAAATAATAACAGTGATATGAATTTAAAAATAAAATTTAAGGATATATTTTTTTAAGGATTTTTTTTTTTTGTCCGTGGTTTAATTTAGTAAATCTGTTTTGCAGAACCTTCCCAAAAATAAAAGGATAAAAGTTTAAATTTATTTGTATTAATTATAAAAAGAAACATTCATTTTCTGAATAAAATACATTTCATAGGACTCTATTATTCTTAAACATTTTAATAAATTATTCATGTTAAAAATAGTTGTTAATCTAATTTTATTAAACAAAACAAACAAATGGTTTTAAGTTTGTTATAATAAAAGCATTTGTTAAACCAAAAAACCTGTTTTCATTAATTTAACTGTAATTTTAACTGATGATAATAATAATAATAATAATAATAACAACCCTGATTTAAAGGCACAATATGTACTTTTTCTGCTTTAAAAATAGCAAAAATAATTGTATCTATGTTATATATTTCTTTTAGTTGTGTACTTACATTATCCCGACAGTTTCCAACAACTTTCAAATCCGGAGAAATTTATAGTTTAATTCGAAGACACGGGCCGTGTCTTTATTTCCGTTTCGTCGCCCGTCTATGGCGTCATATAACCTTTGACTCCTCCAAGTCTCTAACTTCCTGCGGAACCCGGCGAAACTGCAAACACAAAGCAGGGGAACACCGGACACTAGGGCTGCAGGATATTTTTTTTCCCCTGCGATATTGCGATATGTCACCAGATGTTGATTACTAAGCGCGATCGTGAGGCAGAGAGAGCAAGACCGCGCTCGTGTTGTTTGAAGACGGTGAGAGCGCGCGCGCGGCCGGGGCTCGCTCTCCCTCTCTCTCTCTCTGCTCGCTCTCATATGCGCCCTGTCCAGCGGCAGCAGTCATTCTATTCTACACCATTCACCCATCAAATAATCATCAAATAATGCTTTAGTGGGACAAAAATTCGATTTGGCAAATTCGAAAACTCCTGCATAACTGACTGTGTTCATGAGGATATTCACCGAGATGGGCATTCTGACTTAATTTTGAATGTTCGTGTCCGTCAAGCTCAGAGAGAAAGAGCACTGAACTTTGTGTCTGCCCGGCTCTGTGTGCGTACACTTCTTGCGCTTGATGTTTAAACTAACAGGGCTTAAAAACACATGTAAATGATATGTGAATGATAAACTTTCACTCTATGATGGTTAAACTTCGCAATTAATCCGTGAATCACAAGCGTTACAGGACAGGAAGCAGTTGACCCGTACTGATCATGAATCAGATCAACTACGATACCTATCGCACGTCATTGACAACGACAACAACTCCCATGAGCGCACGCTCTTTCCCGACGTCATCAAAGTACGTCTTTTGTTATTATTTTGATTGAGTGACCCCTGGTGGCCAAAAATTACATACTGTACGTTTAATGATAGTTTATTTATTTAATAATGAATTAAACATGTGTATGACATTCTGCTTTCAGACGAATACAATCAGAGTTATATTAAAAAATGTCCTGGCTCTTCCAAGCTTTATGATGGCAGTGAATGGCCGTTTCTGTTTTGAAGTGTCTATCATCTATCCATGATAAAAGTGCATCTGTCCATCATAAAAGTGCTCCACACGGCTCCGGGGGGTTAATAAAGGCCTTCTGAAGCGAAGCATTGAGTTTGTGTAAATTTTTTTTCCATATTTAAAACTTTTTAAAGTAAAATAACTAGCTTCCGGCCACACGAACATACGGATTCCACTTAAGTCTAAAGTGCAATTTATGCAAGTAATGCAACGTACTGCTGATGACGCACTACGCTACTTCGACGTCACAAGTTGCGTAAGTTATGCTTTAGACGCGAGTAGACTGCGTTTGGCCGGAAACTAGAATTTTACTTTGTAACATGTTAAATGTGGATTTTTTTTCTTAAACTCATTGCTTTGCTTTAGAAGGCTGTTATTATAACCCCCCGGAGTCATATGGAGGACTTTTATGCTGAATAGATGCACTTTAATGGACTTTTTTAATATAACTCTGATTGTATTCGTCTGACACATAGACTGTAAAAAATATGGACAAAGCGTCTGTGACGTCACCTATTGACTTTCTGAAGAAAAGTTTTGAGGCTGTTTATGGGGGGTATGGGTGGCGCCATCTTGGAAATATCTCAATACAAATGTTCAGACAGGATACAGAGGTGGTATGATGTGTTGTGTCAGATCATGGCCAAGATGTCAAATTTCAGTAATTCCACTCGGTGCCGCCCGTTATCAGCTGTCAATCAAGCTGTCAATCAAAGTTCACCACGCCCTTATTTGTCATACATTTTATATCTAAATATAATCTAAACTAACGAGTTAGACAAAAAATTCACCCCCCTCACAGTTGTCAGGCAATCGGAACCTATTGAAAAATTCAATAAAAGTCCATGGGACCAACCTGTAAAAACATGAATTTATGCTGTGAAAACTGACATTTTAACATGGGGGTCTATGGGCATTTGCTCCCTTTTGGGACCTGCCCCTAGAGGATTTTAGATGTATTGCATCTGTATTGCACTTCCGTAATTTTTCAGATTAGAATGTTGCCGCTTGGTCTGACACCAGAATGTCATACACATCTAGGATGACATCAGGGTGAATAAATCATGGGCTTAATTTCATTTTTGGGTGAGCTATCCCTTTAATAGCCTACCGTAAACCGTAATTTTTTCTGAGACATTATCATACTGTGAAAATCTTATACCGTTACAACCCTACACGGGAGAGCCCCCCACCCCCGCTGTTAAAAAAAAAAAGTAGTAGTACTTTTACTTGAGTAGAATATTTTATTACTCTTTCCACCTCTGGGTAGGATTAAGGGATGTAGAATATAGTCTTGCAGAATAAGGCATTGATATGTGCTTTATAAGTACTAATAAACAGCCAATAGGCTAATAATATACATGCTAATAATAAGCAACTATGCCTAGTTCATATTGAGAATTGGTCCCTAATCGTGTGGTCTGTTCTCAGAGGTGACATTGTCCAAGTTGTTTATTTCAGAAATGTTCATATATATCATGCAGTTTGCTAACAATGTATTAATTTAGGGCAGAAACAATGAGCTCATTGAGGTAAAGAATACACGTTGTTAACAAATGTTTTGGATCTATAGAAAAATATAGTAAAATTTGATCGGCTGAGATATTGAGAGGCTGCTTGTTGCCAAACTTTATAATTATTGGTTTAAAATGTCACCCGATTACACAACACCCTGAATATCATACCAAGTTTAGTTACCCAAATTGAATTACCAAAACATTATTTTGGGTTTTGTCGTTTCTGTACACATTTATATCTGTTCATCACTAATATTTAGTTCTGTAATTGCAGACCTATTTCCTGCCTGTGATTGGTTTGGTGGATGCTGAGAAACTGAAACCTGGTGATCTTGTGGTAAGTGAAAATTAATTTCACTTGACAGATTTGTTCAGGATACTCATTCTTAAATTGTTGTTTAAAAAGTCTGTTTTGCTTAGAAATGTGTTGAATGTGCTTCTTGACCTGTTTTCAGGGTGTGAATAAGGACTCCTATCTGATTTTGGAGACTCTACCCACTGAGTATGACTCTAGAGTTAAAGCCATGGAAGTGGATGAGAGGCCTACAGAGCAGTACAGTGACATTGGTGGCCTTGACAAACAGATCCAAGAGGTACTGGCTGATATATTGCCTCATTCCAGTCACCAGAAGTTGCTCACAATGACAGTTTGGCAGTTGCTGAGCTCACTGCTTTTCTCTTTGCAGCTGGTGGAGGCGATTGTTCTGCCCATGAACCACAAAGAGAAGTTTGAGAATCTGGGCATCCAACCGCCAAAGGGAGTGCTGATGTATGGACCACCAGGCACAGGAAAGACCTTGCTGGCCAGAGCCTGTGCAGCCCAAACCAAGGTGCAGTGTCTCTGAGCGAGAGAGAACCATCAGTGCTGTGCTGCTTTTATAATGGATAACAAATGTCTAGAATGTGGCTTATTAACATTCACTACAGTTTTTGTGTTGGTGTCTCACATTTTACCTCACTTTTGTTCTTTCTCAGGCAACGTTTTTGAAGTTGGCTGGCCCTCAGCTGGTGCAGATGTTTATTGGTGATGGTGCCAAACTGGTGCGTGACGCATTTGCTCTCGCCAAGGAGAAAGCTCCCTCCATCATCTTCATCGATGAGTTAGACGCTATTGGCACCAAGCGCTTTGACAGTGAGAAGGCCGGAGACAGAGAGGTGCAGAGGACCATGCTGGAGCTGCTCAATCAGTTAGATGGATTTCAGCCCAACATGCAAGTGAAGGTACACGCTTGTGCCCATATGCTGCTCTGTCACAAACATGGGCCTGTCAGCCTTATATTGCAACTTGTTTTTTCTTGTTTCCTCCAAGGTGATTGCTGCCACTAACAGGGTGGATATCCTTGACCCGGCTCTGCTGCGTTCAGGTCGTCTGGATCGTAAGATCGAGTTCCCCATGCCCAACGAGGAGGCTCGTGCTCGCATTATGCAGATCCACTCGCGCAAGATGAACGTCTGGTATGGAACATTTGTTCTTTTGCATCTCATTGTGGTCTTAGGTGTTGTGATGAGAAAATATAGATTTAATTGATTTATTAATAGTTTGAGCATTTGCTTGCTTTTGCTTTTAGGCATTTGCTTTTAAATGGTCATCCACTGATGAGACACTTGTGTAGTGGTAGAGCACACAGTACAGCTGCACGATTCTGGATACATTTAGAATTTTCAAACAGATCACAATTCTTAACAGACAACTAAATAAAATAACATGTACATTACTAGAGGTTCTGACTAGGGCTGAAACGATTCATCGAGTTACTCGATTACAAAAATTCCTCAAGGCAAAATCTCTGCCTCGAAGCCTCGTTAAATTCCTATGACGCGCACTATACGCGCAGGGATCTGAGTGTTTCACACCAACTGACCGTTGTTCAATGTTCAGGAAGCACACCGTAGCGCGTGATACATTTTTTATTTAGTTGGCGCGATGGTGGAGACTAAAGATGTCCATAAACGGCAGAAAATGTCTAAAAAGGCCTATTCTGGTGATGCGGTGGTGACGCGTTCATGTGGCTCTGCCAATGAAGCACCTAAATTCTGTCACAAAGAACCGGCAAAAGTAATGATTATGAATATGTAAAATATAGCAAGGAGATATTTTAATTGTTTATTAATAAAGAAGTGTTTTCTTTGTGTCGGCCTCAAAGATGAAGTTGACGATGCTGACTCGCGATCTTCAGTAGGCTAGTCAATGCGCCAGAGAGAAATGCACATTTCATACGGATCACATAAAGCAGAGAGCAGTCTGTGTCTGTTTTCTTTCGTTTTGAATTGTTCTGTTTAAAAGTAGACATGTCTGTGAGAGAGGCTTCCTTATACGCTGAGTTTCGGTTCATTTATGAGATGAGCTCCAGTTCACGCGCCGGCGTCTCCGTTTCGTGATTTATCTATCGTCTGCTATATTTACTTCTTATTTATTAAATCCAGGCAATTGGTTGATGAAACATTGATTAAAATTAATATACAATTAATACAAAACGAAATTCAATTTAAAGAGGTTTTGTGCTTTCTGTTTGATGTCTCTAAGAGAGTTTAAAGGCATCTTTTAGTGCCGCTTTCAGAGCGCTCACGTCCGTAAAAAAAATTTTTTTTTTTTTTTTTTTTTTTATAAATAAAAGCCAAATGCTTGATCATTTTACAGCCACATCATTTTCGTTATGCACTATTTGTTTTGGTTGTTTAAAAACACAAAGATTTTTTTTTGTAATCGATCGATTAAGTGCTAGATTAATCGATTACAAAAAGAATCGATAGCTGCAGCCCTAGTTCTGACAAAATATTACCGGTAATTGCTGCATTCTATTTAATTTACTTTAAATGTTTAATTGGAATGAATATTAAAACAAACTTCACTTGTTTCATTACTGATGAATCTGTGTTTTTGAACAATTCTCTTTAATAAATGATTCAATGACAAATAAAAATTTTAACAGTCCTCAACAGTCACTTGTCTGTTGCGTACTTGCTCTTCTCAATGTAATCAATACAATAGTTTTTGAAGCAAACATTTTACATTCAAAAGGTGATTTGCTCTATTTTGATTGCTACTTTAGACACCAGTTTTTATATCCAAGCTATAACCTTTTATCCCAGTACTTCTGTGATCATTTGAATTCTATAATATTGTATTTTAACAGAAATAATGATACGGTGTGGTTGAAAAGTTGTTTGTG
The DNA here is from genome assembly GCA_031834385.1 of Semotilus atromaculatus. Lineage (NCBI taxonomy): Eukaryota > Metazoa > Chordata > Actinopteri > Cypriniformes > Leuciscidae > Semotilus > Semotilus atromaculatus. Next base: position 15,440,092 of record JAULUF010000009.1, on the reverse strand, counting down.
AAGCTGTTTCATACTTGTTGATGATAATGGCTCTCTCTGGGTCAGCAGCAGAGCTAACAAAGATTTGAATGTTCCGGTGTGATTTGTCAAAGGTTTAATAGACACGGGTGAATCGTTATCATTTAGGATTAAGATCGCGTGGGTGTTTGAATCAAGTTTTGAGATATTTTAACTATGAATTGTGCAGCTCTAGCACACAGTTGTTGTGGTCAAGACATGAAGTTGAACCTGCAAAACAAGCTTGGATGAGGTTCCAGAGCTTATTCAATGATTTTTTGGGTTTGCATGATTGTCAAATGTCCATCTGTTAAAGGTCCCCTGACATGGGGTTATTTTATTATTTTATAATGTTTCCTGGGTTGCCCTTATAATGTTAGTATGTTTTTTAGATCAAAAATAGTCATAATTTAGAAATAAAAGGCATTTTTCCTAGCCTGATTTTTGCCCTGAGCCCAAACGCTCTGTTTGGAGGGGCGTGTCTGCTGTGTGTAACCGGCCTCCGCTGTGATTGGCTGACATGCGTGCATATGAAATAGCTACGTATTACATGTGAAACTCTCTCGAATACTTTTACTACAGCTATTATACGTTTTTACTAATACAGCTATCGAGATTAACGAATCGTGAGAAGTTTTTAAAGTATTTAGATCTATTCCCATCACATAAAATGTTGCTGTGATGAGCATTGAGCAAACAGATGACAGTCTGTTGATCGCGAGACAACGCAGTTTCTGCACTCTCTCTAATGCTTTCACCAATGCAAACACGATGATGTATACAGTAAGTACAGTCACGTGCGTCATTGATTTCATAACGAGTTGTCCAGATAAACTCGATTGAACGATTTTGAGAGAAAGATTAAGTTACCTGTCTGAACTTGAACTTTAATTGTTGCTTGGTAGCTCGATCGATTTTTTTTCGTTCATCGAGGCCAGCTCTGTATTGGCCCAAGTTGAGGAAACGAAACAGTCGTCTGTGAAATGTTTGGACCATCCAAAACTTTGGGAAGTTGTGTTGGCGCATTTCCAGAGAAAGTAAAATTAACCCATTGTTTCTTCAGAGGCTCGGATGAAGGAACTAAAAAATAATTTTGTGTTCATTTGTACATCCGAACACTGATCAACTGCCATGCTTCGCTCGTTTGCAAGCCATTATATCTCTCTATTCAACTTTTGTGCTTCGATCGGTCATACGCCATGACATCTCTCGAGGATAAACTAAAATCGCACGCGCGCGTTCGTACTTCCTAGCTCGTTTTCTCATGGGCGGGCAAAGCAGAGAAGGGGGAGGTAACTTTCCCCTATATGACGTCATATAGGGGAGATTCAAGATCAGCCCGTCTGAGATCTCATTTTCTCACAGGCAGAGAAAGATAGGCAAAACTCGGTTTACACCGACTGAAATTTCTAGACACGAGGGGACCAAATACAGGCTAGGGGAACTAATATTAATGTTAAAAAACCTCAGAAAGTGAAAATTTCATGTCAGGGGACCTTTAAACTATCGTGCAACTGTTATGGACATTTAAATTAGAATTCTAAAAAATGCAAAAATTTGTTCTCTCCCACATTTATCACATTATCCCTTAAATTTTTTTTTTGTGCTGTAGTCCTGATGTGAACTATGAAGAATTGGCACGCTGTACTGATGACTTCAATGGAGCTCAATGTAAAGCTGTGTGTGTTGAGGCTGTAAGTATGATCATTGCAACCTTTAATTAATTTACCTTTACTGCTTATGTCTTTTTTTGTGTGTGTGTGGTGGTGTTAGCATTGTGGTAAAGGCCCTGGACTCTGATGTCATTTGTGTAATAAGTTTAGATTTCAAAATGGGGAGACACATGTGTACTAAAAAGTACTCTGGCCTTTCACATGCTTTAATGCAAGATAAAACCCATCTGACTATCAATTGTTTTAATGAACAAATAAACCTAAAACAATTTTTTTTGCTTGCAAAACAGAATCTGAATCAAACACTTTAATGCTCTACTAAACTTTTTTTTTTTATGGGAATAGTCATTGCTCCTGATTGTTATTACATGATGTTAAATACACACGTATTGTTCAATTTTGTGTGTTAGGGCATGATTGCTTTGCGGCGTGGGGCCACTGAACTCAACCATGAGGACTACATGGAGGGCATTCTGGAGGTGCAGGCGAAGAAGAAGGCCAATCTGCAGTACTATGCTTAATGCAGTGGATGGCTCTGTGTGTGTGTGTGTGTCTGTGTGTGCAAGTGTGTGCGTATGTGAGCGTGTAAGTGGTCCAACAGCAGGATCAGGCACAGCTGTGAACTTGTGCTGCTAAGATCCAGTAATGTTCTGAGTAATTACCTGGTTCTGATAGAGACAGATCAGCCAAATTTAGAGTGTACTGCCTCACAGCGATGACTTATGTAATCATTTTCAGTTAACCTTATGTTTGTCTCTCAATTCAGTAAAACACAACTTTTTTCCATTTATTTGTTTGTGCCTTCTTTCTGTGAAATGTTATGTTTCTGCATATCTCCACTGTTATTATTAGAGGTTAGGAAAATCAGTAGTGAATGATCCTAATTTTGTAATGATTTTTCACAGCTCAAGTGTAATGTGAAATTTTCAAACACTACCAATCTGCCTTTGGTCATACAGACAATTAAGCCCTATTCGCACGGGATTAGTACTATATGGTGACCTATAGTCATTTGTAATAATTGCGGAGGTTGTCTGTGATCTTAATCCCGTGCGAATCGGTCATGTCTGTAATTTGTAAAGTAATAATTCCCCCGCAAATGACCTACCATATTTCGCCGAACACCTAGGTCCTGTGGGAATATTAGTCCCGTGCGAATCGGCATCTCTGTGATTTGGCGGATCGTATATACTTTTTTCAAGGTTTTTGTTTCGTGCGCGCCTTTTTATCCATCTTTCGCGAAGAATGGAGGCTGCGCTGGAGTGTTTTGATAGTATTTTGGGTGCTGGGTCATATCGCTATACACCATACAACTATACAATTTGCAGAAAGAGAAAGCTGAAAATCATCAGAAGAGCAAAAACAAAAATAATGATTATATGGAGATGAATGGTATAGCAGCATGCGGTAGGGAACATTCTTCTGTTTATGATATATCAAACAGATAGACCTATAATAACGGCAAGACGTTTCCAAGCAATAGCCTCGACGTCATCCGGGAGAAAAGTCAGTAAATTTGAGTATAATCACAGGCTTCGGTTATCCCGTGCGAATGCGCCACACAAAATTCAGATGTGGGGGGGTAATTTCTAAATCACACAAGGTCCACAGATAGTACTAATCCCGTGCGAATAGGGCTTTAGTCCCATCCAAAACACATATATATATATATATATATACATACATGCATACATACACACACACATACATACACACACACACACACACACACACACACACACACATATATATCTTTTTTTTTTTCTTTTTTTTTTAAACTTACATTTATACATTTAAAAATAAATGCCTATGATCCTAGAAGTCAATGGGATGACTAAATAGAGACTCAATTTTATTTTTCATGTAAAAATGATTGCATATAAGGGCAAATAACATACTGTAGCTGTTCATAATTCATTAGCATGCCTACACTGCACCCACAGTTTGAGTTGCATCATTATGATGGGAAGTACAGGTGTACTTTATCTAAAACTTGTTAGCTCCTCTGCCCTCTGGCATTATGTCATGGGAAAATGTTCACTGGATTATTATTAGTTCCCACATTCTGTTGGGAATTTGTTTTCTTGAGGGGGTGAAGTTCATGCAAAATCTTACAGACGAATGGGTAAAAAATAAAAGATTTTTCCACAGAAATGGTCCAGCTCAGTCCCAGAGTCTGTTTGCCTCTCTCTTCATTGCTCATCTCTACTAACTGTCACTTCATGTGTCCCAGATGGTATTGGTGAACTCTTGCGTTGCTCCTTCTCTCCTCCCTTCTGACCTCTGCATTTGACCCATAAGCACACGAGAAGACCGCTGCAGTGCTTCCGGAGTGCTGGGTCACAGCAAGCGTACAGCAGAGGGTTCAAACAGCTGTTTATGTAGCCCAGACAGATGGAGTATGGATGGGCCGCCACCAACCATTGGTCGAAACTGCAGGAAAAGGGAAGAATGCCCAGTTCCACCATAGCGGAGAGTGTCTTGTTGGTGTGGAAGGGTAGCCAGCAGAGGAAGAAGGCCAGCACAAGGGTGATGATGATGCGGAGGAGCCTGCGTTGGCGTGTATGATCGGGGCGCAGGCCTAGGCTGAAGTGTCGGGAAAGGAGACGCCCCAGCCAGCCGTAACAGAGCAGAAGCACTACCAGGGGTAACAGAAAGCCAAGAAGAGTTGATTTTAACCCCAAAGCTGCTGACCACATCAGCTCCGCTTGCTCTGAAGCCGCCGGGTCTAGTTCATTTGAGATCAAACTGGAGTAATCCATGTCACACAAGCAGGAGAATGCATGTTCATCCTGCATGTCGCCATCAGCCCCCACTTCCAAATCCACCTCCCTAACAGTCCGGAGAAGCAGAGCGGGCAGTGCCAGGATTCCAGCTGTCAGCCACACGGTGCCCACAATCCACTTGGCACGTGTGGCTGACAGTCCCTGCTTTGGTCCATTGCCACGCTGTAGTATGATGACGCAGTAACGCTCCACGCTAAGCCCAGTCAGAGAAAACACACTCGCATACATGTTCAGTGCCACGATGTAACTGCTCACCTGACACAGAACTTGTCCGAAGGGCCAGTGGTAGCCCAGCGCTGTGTAAGTCGCCCACAAAGGCAGGGTCATGACGAAGGCCAGGTCAGCCAATGCTAGACTGGCTATTAAAGACTCGGTCACTGAACGAGAAGATGTGGAGCGGCAAGGAGGAGGATCAGAGGATTGGGAAGATTTGGAGCAGCTGCCAATCCTCCCACGGCCTCTCACTCGGCGGTCCAGGTACACCCATAGCACTAATCCGTTACCCAGGGAGCCCACGACAAACACCAAGAGGTACACACTCGGAATCAGCACCCAAGTTGGAGACCATTCACTGTAGTCACATGAGGGAGAGGGAGAGGGAGAGGGAGAGGGAGAGGGTGAAGGGAAGGGCAAAGACCCAGACATCTGAGAGCCACACACTTGCACCTACTGCAGAAAACAAGTAAATGACATGAGCAGGAAAGAACTGAGAGTTTCTTCTGAGTTTTTAAGGGATCTAGAGAGGTAGAATGTTTTGCAGTGATAGTTTTCAAGAAACGTTTCTTTCTGAACTGATGACTGGATGACCTTTATGCTTGTTTTTCCCCCGGATTCTTGTTTGATCTATATTTGGAAGTTTCCCACGAATGAGCTGAAAGAGTCAGAGTCAGTTCCTTCCTCCTCAAACTTCTTCGATTTCTGTGGGATATCACTTATAGACAAAAGAAGAAGAAAAAAGATTATTGGAAACTGGAAACTTAAAAATAGATTAGAAAGAACTTCTCATATTATTTCTGGTTTTGTCACTTACACTTACAAATCGTAAATAAACGTATCACAGTGGCTTATATACACTGCACAAGCAACAAAAAAAGTCACAAACTCTAATATGTGGCTGCACTGACTCAAGCTTTGATTGTGCTGTGCATTCGTTGTGGAATTGTTTCAACGCTTATGTAACCTCACAACATTTATTTATATTAATAAAGTTGCATTCATTTCTGGCTGAGATTTTATATTGACAATGGAAGAGTCAAACCACTCTGTAAAGTCTACTCCAACACATCCCAAATACTTTCAATGGGGTTAAAGTCAGGACTCTGTGGAAATGATTCCTTATACAACCTGAACCAATCTTTCCAGTGGTTTGACTCTTCAATTGTCAAACTGAGTCTTTAGCCATTTTCAAGAAACAGCTGAAGACGCATCTTTTTATGTGAACACTTGACCCATTAATAACCCTTACTATTCTATAACTAATAAATAAATAAATACATAAATAAACATTGCTACATGTACTCTGCTAGACAGCTAGAATTAGTCACAGCACTTGCATATTGTTGCCCTATTGTTGGCTTGATTGCTTAATTTGCTCTCCTCATTTGTAAGTCACTTTGGCTAAAAGTGTCAGCTTAATGATTAAATGTAATTTATTGCTATCCTTAAATATGGCCATGGGATACATCTTCCAAAATAGCTGTTTAAAAAATGAACAGGGTTAAAGGTTAAAAGAATTGTTGCCAAACATATAACATGTCAGAAACATATTATTAACTGCAATAATTAATCGTAGACTCTTAAGTATTTGCATGATTAAATACAAACAGCAACACTTTTCTGACCATGCAGTTACACTTTTTGAATTTAACTTTATCTTGTGAACTAATCAAGTTTATGCTTGAAACAATGTGGCTCATGATAAACTGCTAGTAATGTCACTTTAGATAAGTGTCTGCTAAAAGAATAAACATAAAACAGAATATTTATTAAATCGATCACTATTTGGCAAACCTTATCTTTTGTCTATAGAACCTGAAGAATAAATTCCAGATCATGTACATACTACATATAAAGGAAAAGCTGAAATAAAATCCCAGAAAAGCAATGCTCAGGTGAAAATCCAACATTAACCAAAGAATTTCATACCTGTTTTTCCTAAGGATTTATCTCTGCTTCTGTGATTAAATGTGCACAGTTCCTTGTTGCGATTAGTCTCTCTCTGTTTTCAGATTGTCTTTTTGAAGTCACTCTGCATCCATGGTTTTCTCTTGATCTCTCTCTCAACTTTTTCCTCTCACAGAATTGAATGCTTCCTTCTGTTTCTCCCATACAGGGGAAGTGCTCTTTAAAGACCTTCTCCTCTTTGTGTCCATTCCCGTTTCTGTTCTGTCCTCCTCCTCTCTCACAGGAGTCAGGACCACCCCGCAGCAGTTTTGTGAGATATCCAAACAGTCCTCCTGCTCTTAAACAGACTAAGCAAACTCAGAACACCTCAGGCTTGAAAGAAGCTTTATACACATGACAATGTCTTTCACCGTAGCAAACAGAGAACATCTGACCAATACAGACACTAGGTTGTATTAGCAAATATAATATGCATTCTTACAAACAATGGGTTACCTAAAACATTGGGAGATCAGTAAATCAAAGACATTATGTGTGTGGCCCATTGTTGTACTGACTGTGTTCTTTGAATCAAACTGGAGGGTGATTTTATCCCAAGACAAGTAAGAGTTAGACCTGTTTATTTGCATACATTTGCATATCAGCACATTCCTTAAGAGTTTGAAACACTTTAATAGCTTAAAAAAACATTTTACATTTATCAACATATGTACTTTACTAAAGCTCTAAAGTAACAATTTCTCAACAATTCTATCCTGTTAATTTCAGAGAATACAATCACATGAACTTGCTGTATTTTATAATTTTCTGGCACAGAGCGTGGTAGACAGCCTAGACAGGTAAATGTAAGACATTTTCCAAGTTACAAATGAATTGGATTTGGTGGATTTCAGAAATTAAACAATAAACATTCCATAATTAATGTGAAATAATGTTAAAATGTATGGAAAGAAAATCTCATTATCAATCAGTCTCACATAACCTGATAGGCCAATACATTAATGTGAACTGTTCACCTACCTCTGTTTAACCAATACATTCATTGTGTTGGTCCTATGAGCTCAGCTGCATGTCTAAGGGCCTGTTTTAACAGTTTGAACAGTCTGGGTGTTGTTAGCTTCCGAAATTCAGGGATTCCCTACTGTGGGATTTGTGTGTTTTTGCATGTTGAGAGTCTCAATAAGAATGAAAAGAAAGGGAAAGTCTTTTGTCAAGAAAATCTTGTCAGGTCAACAGGACAGCGATATATGAGGCAACACAATGACACACTGCAAATATATAAAAATGTTATTGTGTTTTCTCAAACTAAATATAATGAAAGGGCTTTTCACACTGCGTTTAACCCCGAGCGTTTTCTGCCTATGATTATGAAAGGGTAAATGTAAAACGGCGAGGCAGCTGTGCGTGCCGTGTTGAACTGTACCGTCACCGTGCGCGGCGCGCCTCGTATTCCCCTTGTATGAGGATCATTTCTGTTTGGTTCTCATTTTTTTATCCTTGTTTTGTTTGTTTGGTAACGCTGTGGACGGTGGAGCGTGGGACAGACAGTTTCCCGAGTTTGATTGGGGAAATAAAGCGCGAGTTGTTGTGAGACGCCAATCGCCTCGCTAATCGAGTTTGTCGGGCCTTATAACCTCAGCTGTGAGCTATCCATATTTTCTTTCCCTCTTGGCACAACGCTTTACACATTCTCTTACCTCTATAGTTCGAAAAGTTCCCTTTGAAAAAACTTGATAATTACAGACAGCATTGTGTAATATGATGACGCGAAATGATAGAGCCTTTATGTAAACAATTCACGTGCTGGGTTTGTCAAGTCATGCATATTTGCAAATATGCAAATAAGGACTTTAACCTATGACTTTAACCCGGGATTTAGGAATGTGCAGTGTGAAACGGCAGTTTATGAATAAACTGGATGTGTGACGTCACGTCCAATGAGAGCGCTTCACGCCCTCTACGCATCACAGCCCGCCAGAATGGACGTGGTCTGGCGTATATAAGCGAGGCTCGGAGGCTGCTTCCCTGATTTTCATCTCTTCAGCGACACCCTACGCATCGCTGGATCCTGAGAGAAGCCACCGCCATTGAAGCCAGCGACCAGCAAGCTAAGGACAGCGCCTGAAGAAGCCGGCCGACTTCGCCGCCTTCAGCCATCCGTGCCTGCTGCGCCATCCGGCGACAAATCCTTTTTCTCTGCTGTGTGTGTTGCCGCTGCAACACTCAATTCCTAAAAGAGCGCAAGGTGTTTTTGTCAAAATGCCTCGTAATTCCTGTGGCTCGTGCCGAGCCCCGCTCAGCGCAGGAGACCGCCACGTGATTTGCGCTCTCTGCCTGGGCCCAGACCATGCAGCCCTCGCCCTCGCTTTGGGCGGCTGCATCCACTGCGAAGAGCTTCCGATGTCGACAGCTGCCCTATCCTGGCCTCGGACAGCGAGGATTGGTCAGGCTCTCTCCACTCCTCTTCCTCGGTCCAGGAATCCAGGAATCCTCGGTCCGGACCCGTGCAGGCGTGGATGGCGCTCAAAGTCTGCCCTCCCGTCTAAAGCCTGCAGGATGACGTCATCGCTTGTCGGCCGCGCGTTCTCAGCCACCGGACAAGCTGCTTCCGCCCTGCATTCCATGGCTGTTCTGCAGATCCTTCAGGCTCGGACCAGGCTGTCATCACGGATTTGAGGAGCGCAACGGACCTTTCCCTGCGCGCCACCAAATCAGCAGCCCAGGCGATTGGCAGATGCATGGCTTCGCTCACCATCACAGAGAGGCACCTCTGGCTGACGCTAGCGGACATGAGGGAATCGGAGCGCGGCTCACCCCCACTGGTCTCTGCGGCCCAGCGGTTAACGGAATCGTAGACCGCTTCTCCGAAGTGCAGAAGACCTCGCAGGCCATGAACCTGTTCCTGCCTCGTCGCTCTAGCTCCGCCGCAGGCCGCTCACGTGACAAGCCTCCTGCGCGAAGTGCTAACCAGCGACCACCCCAGCCTGCTTCTTCGCAGCGACGACAGGGCGGCCGCCCTAGATCGCGCTCATCCAGCCAACACAGGCCGCCTCCCCTGCGGGGACCTCGGCCTAGGATTGTGCTGAAGCCTGAGCCAGCGAAGTCCTCCTAGCATCAGTCGGGAGGAAAAGACGGTTGAGTCCCGCCGCGGCCGGACCGCCGTCAAAACAGCTCATCCTGTTAGTCCCCTTCACAGAAGGCTACTGCAGTGAATTTTTTTGCAGCCAACGAGTCGGTAAAGTCGGTATCCGCTCGCCTGCACACAACCAACGTTTTCACGGCGACCCAGAGAAATCTCAAAAAGAGTGTAATGTCTGGTTATACGGCTCACGCCGCTGGTGTTTTAAGTGTAGAAAATGTGCCCACATCTCTGTGTTCACCCCAACACACTATAAACCCTGTGTCCCACACACCCACAGAGCACACTCTCATAAAGCTGGCAAATGCAGCTCGAGTGTTAAAGATAGGAAAAGTTGCTACAGCTACGTGCTCACTCCTAACTTCTGCTCGCTCTGTCACTCGGCTAAATCAGCCTCATATGAGTCAAGTCATGAACGTAAGTCACGAGCCCACTCACGAGCGCTCACGCTTACTAACAGACACACTGCATCCGACTCAGCTCGCACACTACAAAGCATGCGCAAAACGCTCCCCGTTTCAATACAATCGGGGCGTCGCGTGTAAAACAGCCAGCCACTGCTGTCAGCGAGCCGCCGTATTCGAGCACTCATACCAGTCAGGTTGCGAATGTAGGTCACGAATGTAGGTCACGTGCCCATTCACGAGCGCTCACGCTTACTATCAAACACTGTGCCCGCGGTGCCGCTCGCGCTTTGCAAAGGGATCACAGATCAGTCCCCATTCAAAGCAATCGGGACGCTGTAGGTAAAACAGCAAAACCCCACTGTCAGCGAGCCGCGGTTTCAAAGCACAGAGGGCGCGCGCACCACGCCCTCAGCCCCGGTTCAGTCTTTCGAGCCCACGAAGTGCGGCGATCAAAACCCGGAGGTCATTCTACCCTTAGCTGTACATGTAAAAGCATGGGAAGCGATTCCAGGGGTATCAGAATGGGTGCTGAGCACAATAAGACAGGGCCATTCACCTTCAATTCGCTTGCCGTCCCCCACGCTTTCTAGCACGGGCCGCGACGATAGTGAATGCGGAAGTAGCTCATCTACTCCGCGCCGAGATAGCCAAACTGCTGTGCAAAGGGGCCATAGAATTGGTACCGCCTTCTCTGAGCGAGTCAGGCTTTTACAGCCGTTATTTTCTCGTACCCAAGAAGGATGGGGCTCTAAGACCTATCTTAGACCTGAGACAAAAGAAAATGAGCTCTCATGAGGAGACCTTTCAAAATGCTCACTACCAGACAGATCCTTGCGCATATTCGCCCGAGGGACTGTTTTATCTCTCTAGATCTGAAAGACGCCTACTTTCAGATTCAGATTATACCCCGCCACAGGCCAGTCTTGAGATTCGCCTTTGACGGCCAGGTATATCAGTACACTGTCTTGCCGTTCGGCCTGTCCTTAGCACCCCGTACATTCACAAAGTGCATGGGCTCTCGCACGGCTCTCGCTCCCTTGAGAAATCAGGGCATGCGATTTCTGACCTATTTGGACGATAGGCTGAATTTAGCACAGTCAGAGATAGAACTACTATCTTACAGAACAGTGCTTCTAAGTCATCTGGAAAGCTTGGGTCTCACGGTCAACTGGACCAAGAGCTCATTACTGCCCAGTAAGTCAGTTTCCTTTCTGGGAATGGAACTGGACTCTGTGGCCATGACGGCTCTTTTATCAACACAGCGCGCACGCCGTGTTCAAAACCTAGCCGCGTCTTTCCAGAAGGGCAGCACCGCCTCTCTGAAAACTTTTCAGAGGATGCTCGGCTGTATGGCCTCAGCTGCAGCAGTGCTTCAGCTGGGCTTACTTCGCATGCGCCCGCTCCAACGCTGGTTAAATGCTCGAGTGCCACATCGAGCGTGGGCTTTCGGTCGCATGAAAATCAGAGTGACTCAGAGCTGCGTTTCAGCTCTGCAGCCCTGGTTAGTGGCCGACTGGTACCAGCAGGGAGTTGCTAACTCAGGTTGGGGCGCTCTTTTGGAGGGCAGACCGGTCTTTGGCCTCTGATCAGACCGAGAGAAACGCCTCCATATAAACTGTCTGGAGATGATATCGGTCGAGAACGCGCTGAAACGCTTCCTCCCATTCATACAGGGACACCACGTTCTAGTCCATTCGGACAACATGTCTGTGGTATCCTATGTGAACCACCAGGGCGGAATCAGATCCAAGAACCTCTTCGATTTGACAGAACGCCTCCTCGTTTGGTCCCAGCACTTTCTGCGCTCGTTGAGAGCCGCGCATGTGCCGGGTAACCTGAACGACGGTCCAGACAGACTGTCCAGAGACATTATTCCTCCAGGAGAATGGTCTCTGCACCCTCAGACAGTCCAGTTGCTATGGCGCCTTTTCGGCAAAGCGGAAGTCGACCTTTCTGCGTCAAAAGACAACGCTCACTGCCCGATGTTCTTGGCCCATTCCGGTGAGGATGGATCTCCTCCATCCTCTCAAGCCCGTGGCTCAATCTGGCATCCCCATCCGGAGCGCTGGTCTCTGCACGTTTGGTTGATCAACGGATACCCGTTGCCTTGCCAGAAGGAGTTATGAATACGATTGCGCAGTCTAGAGCTCCCTCTACGAGAAGGCTCTACGCATCTAAATGGTCGGTGTTCTCCAGATGGTGCACCGACAAAGATCTGGACACACGAACGTGTGAGGTTTCGCAGGTGCTCGCCTTCCTTCAAGAGCTGTTGGATAAGGGCAGGTCCCCCTCCACCCTCAAAGTGTACATGGCGGCTGTTGCAGCATTCGCTGAGTCGGCGCACGGCCAGTCAATAGGAACGAGCTGGTCATCCGCTTTCTTAAAGGAGCTAGAAGGATGAACCCCCCGCGACCCCCGTCGGTTCCTATTTGGGATCTTTCCTTGGTCCTAGAGGCCCTGAAAGCACATCCCTTCGAGCCGTTAGATTCTGTGGATCTAAAATACCTTACGTTCAAAACCGTTTTTCTGCTCTGTCATCAGTTAAACGCGTAGTGGACTTACACACGCTCTCTGTCAGCGTTTGGACCGAATGACTTGAAGGTCATCCTCAAATCGCAGAGATGGACAGTAACAAAGTACATTTACTTGAGTACTGTACTTAAGTACACTTTTTGAGTATCTGTACTTTACTTGAGTATTTTTTTTTCTGGAAACTTTTTACTTTACTTCACTACATTTGAAAGACAAATATCGTACTTTTTACTCCACTACATTTCTGTCAAGGTCCTTGAGTAGAAAGTAGTAACGTCAGTCATTGGATGATTTTTTTCATCTCTAAAACGTGATTGTTTTTTTGCAGGTGACAGACAGTAATCACTCTTGTAGGGTCACGTGTTGTGCAGTCCGGCAATTTTTCATCATTTTCTTTAAACACTAATGAACTGATGGCAAAATGGATAAAGACAGATTCTCGGTGCAGTGCGCCCATCCATGGCAAATAGGTCTTTCTGTTTTGCTGTTTGTTAAAACAGTATTGCTGTTGGGTAGTTATACAGCTATGGTTGTGTAGCTGGCTTTTAAAGCATGTTGTATGTGTATAGACCACTTGATTCAAATGTGCATGAATGGATACACATAGATGTGTACTTCTTTTGTTGGGGTGGTCATTAAAAAAAAAAAAAATGAAAATGATTTTGGCTGTCTTGTTTGTCAGTTCAGTTGTTTCATTTCTATAGGTTTAATAACATTCTAAGAGCTCTTAATTTCACAGATACTACTACTGGTAGGTGTATTCACTAGGTTGCTTCAGAGGCATGAGGAACTGTAAGAATTACATACAACAATAATAAAACAATGCATTGATATTTACTTTTTACTTTTGATACTTAAGTACTTTTAAAAATGAGTACTTCTGTACTTTTACTTAAGTAAAAATCAGTCTTTACAACTTTTACTTGTAACGGAGTAATATTTGACCAGTAGTATCTGTACTTTCACTCAAGTAAGGAAGTTGTGTACTTAAATCGAGACATGGTTATGTCCCGAAGGTAATTGGCAATCCCTTCAGAGCGCAGGTCATTTGTCTATCGGCTCTGTCTGGACCCGATAGTGAAAGTGATGTTAGTCTCCTATGCCCTGTCAGGGCCCTGAGAATCTACATTACGCGCTCCGCCTCCTTCAGGTACTCAGAGCAGCTCTTTGTTTCGTTCGGTGGGTGCACCAAAGGTCTCGCTGCCTCGAAACAGAGCCTATCCAGATGGATAGTGGACGCTATAGCAGCTGCTTATGCGTCAAAAGGTCTGCAATGCCCTCTGGGCATCAGGGCACATTCCACTAGAGGCGTGGCCTCGTCGTGGGCATGGTCCAGCGGGATTTCAATTCATGACATTTGTATGGCGGCGGGCTGGGCCTCCCCATCTACATTTGTTAGGTTTTATAACCTAGAAGTCCCCGCCTTGCAGGCTAGACTTCTGTCAGTCTAAATGATGTGTATATTCTGCCCACATCTATTGTGCGCAGGCTACTATTACGTGATGAAGCTCTCCTGGTGAGCTGCACTATGATGGGTCAGTATGCCAAGACCGGCCATGCCGCTCTGCATTTCCCATAGGGTGCTTATGTATGTGTCGGCCAGCTCAGCTCGCCTATTTTTCCCACTTTTCTATGTTCCCTGGAACTCCCCGGGACTTATGAGGTGGATGCTTGGCGCGCACGGTGTTGACAAGGGGTTTTCCCATTCTGGCGGGCTATGTCGCGTAGAGGGCGCGAAGTGCTCTCATTGGACGTGATGTCACGCGAGGCTCACTGGTAGGCTGCTGCAGTTGCCACAGGGCAGCCAATGAGCACGCTAGTGAGCCTGCTCTAGGTCTGCTAGCAGCTGCACTGCGTTGACAATAAATACAAAATTAAGGATAATCTTGTAGAAAAGATGACTTTACCCCTAGCGTAAGCAACTTACGCAATACTCGTTCCCTCTTCTAGAGAGAACCGAGGTTACGTTAAGTAACCGAGTTACACTCGGGACTTTCGCGGTCAAAAGTGACCGGACACCCCTGAAATTTTTTTTTTTCTTTTTTCAGTAAAATCAATGAAATGTATTTTTGTTCAATAATAAAAATTTTTCTTTTTTTCTTTGGTGTTTTGAGAGAATTTTATGATAATAATTAATATTTATGCAATAATTATCCATTTTTTCCCATTGAATATAATAGAACATTTATATATATTTTCTTTTATTTTTTAATTAATGCTGTATTTCAGGTTAAAGTAGAGACTAGACCTATAGAAAACTATTTTTGAAATCAGATTGGTGCCATGGTGGGAGTAGTGAGCATAAATATCATGCAATATCAATGTGTAACCACTATGTACAGCTCTCTGTAGAAAGGCTTGTGAATTCCTCAGTTGTTTTTGCATGTATTTGCTTATTTTTTTCAGGTTGTGGGTTTGAATTTATATTAAGAGATTCTCAAATATCTTTTTTTTTTATTGGTTTAAATGGTAAGTTGAAGTGCCAGTTTTACTTTATAATACAGTCAAACCTGAGCATTGCGTTAGAAAGAGAACAAATAGTAAGCTTTTTGTAACCCCTTGTTTTAATTCTAATTTAATAAAAATGCAATTCATTCAGTCATAAACATTTTTTATTAGCCTTTAATAATAAACGTTTTAATTAAATCATCAAAAAAGGCAACAGAAATTATGAACAAAATAACAGAAAAAGTATAATAATTATCAAAAAGTAAATGGCAAATAGAGAAATTAAAATAAATAAATGTTTTAAATATCACCCTAACTATATTTATATATTACATATATGTATATTTACATATATGTATATATATATATATAAAATACTTTTATATATATATATTTATTTATTTATTTATTTATTTATTTATTTTATTAATAAATATATATTTCATAATTGTATAAAATACTTTTTAGTTTTAATTTCAATAATAATTGTTATTATCAGCAATAAAAAAAAAATCTAAGTAGCAAATACCTTGTCAAGTCTACTTCACTTTTGGTCCTGTTGTAATATAAGATCATCTCTGGTTTCCTGTCTTCTCGTTCACTCACTGTTGGATCTTTGTGCACAGTGCTCATGATCTTACTCTGTGTGCGAGTGTGTGTGAGCGTTCAAGAGAGACACACAGTGTGTGGCTTTTGCATTTTAGATGTGTTACAATGTCTTCCTTTTATTTTTTAATTTGTTGATTTTATTTCACAATCTCAAAATGTTCTCTGTTACAGTCTCACCAGTCTCATAGTTCGGTGTGTGTGTGTGAGTGTGAGAGAGAGATACATAGTGTGTGATTTTCTCATTTTGGACCCAATGTTCTAAATTTTTTCTGTTACAGTCTCACCAGTCTCATATTTTGCTATGTGTGTGTGTGTGTGTGTGTGTGTTTGTCTGTTTTGCACTCTTTCTCACTCTTTTAGAGATTCACACCTTCACTGTGTTGTGCTTTTTTTCTGCATCGTGGCTGATTTGTAGATTGTACGCATAAAAAAACTCTGTATTTTCATATTTTTGCCAATTTCCCATTCTTTTCTTATGGCCGGTCACTTTTGACCCGAAGGTCCTGAGTGTGACTATTTTTTTTTATGATCACTTAGACTTGTCAAATCCTGTCCCCAATTTTTGTGTGTGTTTGTATACCAAGTACCATAAAAGTCACCAAGTTTCGAACCATTCCGATGAAGCTTTTTTACATTTTTTTTATTAAAAAAGTACCCCAGAGGGTTAATAGTGTTACAGAGAAAATGTTCTGTTTGCACCTCCATTTGAACTATACCAATAGGAGGTAATAGGAGTAATAGGCAATAGGCAATAGGAGGCCTATGATTCACTGCTTTTCCTCTCTTGGTCCTGATTGATCTCAGCTGTCCAAACAGTAAGGGTCTATAAAGGAGTCATGAGGCCATATGTATGACAGTGAGTCAAACAGTGAGACAGTGAGAATGTATGAGTTAAACACAATCTGATCCAAAAGCAGTGGGTCAAACTATAAATTGTCACACCCCATGCAAAACATGTTAGGAAAACAGGATAACAATAATTTAAGAATTATTTAAGAAATGGATCATTACTTGTTAGCCTAGCTTTCCTTTTCATTTATTGCAAGCAAAATTGCTATTGAGCGCTTAGTTAGTTAGTTATAAAAATGCACCTTTGCTGAATGGCCAAAAAGCAGGACATTTCGTGATATATCTCCTTTTGTGTTCCAGGAAGAGGAAAGTGACATGAGAGTGGGAAAAATGATCTGTGGAGGGTGCAACTCATTTGAACACAAAGGCAGTTCAGCAAATTACTGAATAAAGGGACTGAAGACATCCACATCCACAGATTTGAGAGATCAAAAGGTTTTATTTTACAGTGGATTTGCAAAAATCTTCCACCTTTGATTTATAGAAAACAATCAACAGCAATAACCAATTCATGTCTATTTTGAAACACATTTATGACAAGAACTGTATTATTATTATTATGGCAGTGCAATCTTTTTCAATGTGCAGAGTGCAATGTGTGAATCAGGTGTTTAATTTAACCCTCTGCCATTTCTTTTAAAATACAAAAATAAAGCCTAATGTTCAGCCAAAAAGTAAAGAATATATCATATTTCATCCCCTTTCACCAATGAAATTCAAATCGATTTACCATGCTTGACATTTTTGGCAACAACAAAGTGAAGGAAACATTAGCACATGTTAGGTCACATGCTGTCAAAGCTCCATAGTGAGTTCATTTTAGACCAGATGTACAATGTCCATCCAAATGTTTTTTTTTCTAAGGTTTTTGGTAATTTAATGCACATTTTGTAAAAACGATAACTCAAAGACCAAAAAATCCTTTCAGGGGATACCTATTTTCTGTGTAGATGCACTATTGAACTGGTAGCCTTTTTGCCAATGGTTTAAGTTGATGTCTGTAAGTTTAAAAAAAGACAGAGGGGCAAAGCTGTACCTTTTCCAGAAAGTATTGATGATAGTGACAGCAGTGCATAAGAAAATGAGGTCGTAGTAAGAAAGGAAGAAGTTGAAGATCAAGAAGGATATGTAGAAGCAGTGAGGGTGAAGGCAGAGATGGAAAATATAAATCATAGAATGTTGTGGAAGTCAGGCATTTGGGTACATTGTCCTATGCCCGTGTGTGTGTGTGTGTGGGGCGGGGGGGGGGGGGGGGGGGGGGGGGTTGTTTATGTGATTTATGAGGACACAAAGTTGTATAATGACATGTGTATTACACTGGTATTACAACTTATGGGTGGTTTATGAGGACATTTCAAAAGTCCTCATAAATCAAATGGCTTAAAAAACATAAAAAACAATGTTTTATTAAAAAATTTTAAATGCAGCATGTCTCCTGTGATGGGTAGGTTTAGGGACAGGGGCAGTGTAAGGGGATAGAATATACAGTTTGTACAGTATAAAAACCATTACGCCTATGGAGAGTCCTCATAAGACTGTCGCACCAACATGTGTGTGTGTGTGTGTGTGTGTGTGTGTGCGTGCGTGCGTGCGTGCGTGCGTGCGTGCATTTTATAGCACCACAGATAAATTAGAAACAACGAGATACACGTGGAATCATATTTAAAAATAATTCTCAAACTCGCAATTAGCATAAAACTGCATGTTCCTTTTATTGGTCGCATAAAGGTTCAGTAAGTTTTTCTGGCTATAGTGGTAACAAGAAGCTAATCAGTACACTGAAAAGACTGCATGTCTATATCACACAATGTTTTTCAAGAGATTTTAAGTTTTAAAATAGACATTCATAAAGAGGAAAAGCAGGTAGTATAAAGGGCATTTATGCAAATAACAGTGATATGACACATTAACCCTTTGAAAATCACATCATCAGAATCCTCAGAACCCACTCAGTTGTAGGCCTACCACTTTTCATGGATAAAAGGATTAGCCGTGAAAGAGTACACGTATGAGAGCAGTATTTTAACACAATAAATTATAATCAGACAGTATCCCTTTCACTATTAAGTGCAAAATGAAAAAAAGTACAAGCTTTAGCTTACAAGCTTTAGCATTGAGCACACACAGTTTTAACATACAGCTGAGATTTAAGCTGTGAATGCTTCTTTGACCACTTAACACTTAACTTAGATAGAAGATCTCTGCATTCTCACTGCATGATACCACTACCAGCTTTACAAGGAACAATGCAGAAGCCCTAGTGTTTGTGATGTTTTAGAGGACACCCCACCAGAAGAGAGCTAGTGAGAGCAGTATTCCCACCACAGAGCGTCTGGACACTGACACGGGAGCTGTGTTACACAGGTCAGAGGTACAGCAGGAGTACTTGAAGCTGGAAAGTTTGGGAAATTTCTCACCGATGATGCCGCGATCACAATCAGAGTACTTTATACACTGCCTGTATGTGTCGCCACCTTAAAAAAAACATGAAAAGTCAAAGGGTCATGCATGGTTGTGCCATTTTGACATTGTGTTCAGATTACAGAAAGACTTCTTTTTTTTTTAAGTAGGAGTGAGCTGACACCTCTTTCGTAGACAGACACGCAGGCATCATCATAGTAGCAGTCTCGAATTTTAGAGCATGTGCCCGAGTAGTCCTTACAATGGTAACATTTAATTGCAGAGCCTAAAGCGACACATGGACAGAGAGAACTTTATTTTTTTGCAAGAATAAGACTCCAAAATAGGACAAAAACACACTGTGATAAAAGGATCAATGGCAATACGTACCGAACCCCAGCAGAGCCAGAACGAACACCACACACACTCCAACAGAAGCTTTCATAATGCCTTCAGTTTACCAGTCTAATCGTGGCAGAGAGAGAGATCTGAATGTTACTGATGCCATTGAATGCTCATCATAAATTTAGATAAAAAAAAAAAATCATCCTAAATTTTATTTATAAACCAACTTGTCTCAAGCCCTCACATTCAGAATATGATTAGACCTTAAAGGGAATGAAGCTGCTCAAATAGTGTTACATTACATGTTCATGTGATAAACACCTTGTCTGCAGTTGCTTCAGTAAGATGCTTAACGGTATATTTGAACCAAGAATGTCATTTACTCGCCAATTTTGTTCCAAACTTGTAGGATTTTCTTTCATGCAACATAAATTAAGATATTTTGTGAAATTTTGTTGTTTTTGTCCATACAATGGAAGTCAATTTAGTCACAAAAACTGTTTTGTTACCAACATTCTTCAAAATAGCATATTTTGTGTTACACAGAAGTAAGAAAGTTATACAAGTTTGGAACAACATTATGCTGAGTAGATGATGACAGAGTTCTCATTAACTAACATAATCCTGGTAAGAGAACAAATTGTGGGTCATCTAAGGGAATATATGGTAAAGGTAAATCCAGTTTTGGCCAATGATGACCTATATAACTACTATTATTACTGCAACTACACCTATTATTGATGTTGTTATTTTATATTTTAGCTTTATACATTATTATAATATCCTGGTGTATTATTTGTCTTTTGAAATTTATTCAGCCTTGTATGAACATATAGATATAACAATTAACATACATTTATGAAAAAATACAATTGTTCTGAGAACACATTTCAAACTTTCAGTTAAAATTGACCTTCACAAATACTTGATCCAGCTCTTAATGTATGCCAGTGTTTTATTTTTCAATTGTTTAACAAAAATTTCATTTAAATTTGAATTTGGACAGGATTCACACAAAAATCTCAATTAAAAAAATAAACATTTTATGTTTAGAGTCACTGACCCAATGACAGCTTGTCTCACTTTTATTACATTTTGAATTAATTACATTTTCCTTACAGAGTTTAGTAAAAATGTATAGTAATAACATATCTCTTACACATTTAATAGAGTTTTATGAAACATAAACCAATAGGCTACTTTAATTTAAAAAGATGTTACACATTTTATCATAACTGTCTACCATAACCTTAAAAAAAACATGTCTATGGAAAAACTAAATGTGTTCAATGCCAATTGTGATCTAAATCAGCCTGGGTCGCAAGCAAAGAATGTCCTTAAGCAGTATGCAGTTATCTTGACCAGTTACTCTTATAGTCTTACCTCAGTGTGAAGAAGGAATCCAACCACAGAGACATCCAAACCAGTCTGAAAACTGGAGAGCTTGAGCCCGATCACTCTTCTTTAAACACGCCCACAATGCTCTTCAAAGAGTCTTTTGTGTCCTTTTTATTACATACTGTCCTAAAATGTTTAAATCAAATATATCATGTTATGGGTTTAAAAAGAAATAACATCGCTATTCATAAGAATTCATAAATAATTCATAAATAATTGATTAATCACAAAGTAATGTACTATACATTAGCAGCAGGAACAGTCACCCTGAAACAGATTCAGTATTGATAGTACAGCATTGTGATTTATTTAACTGTTCTGTAATTCCTGCAGAAAAAGCTGAATGTTAATCTATTTCACTCTTACAATGACATCTTCCAACCCTTAGTTTTATCAGCCAGGAGCCAAAATCTTGCCGTTCAACATACTTGCACAATGTTTATATTCTTACTTGCATAAACAAGACACAATAGAATACAATACAATACACAAAACAAGATACCTTTCTCATTGGTTGACTTATTTTATTCTTCTTCTCTCTTAACAATTCTTGTGTTTAACTTTTTCTGATTATCTGTTGACGCTTCCCTCTTGATTCAGCACTGACTTTATTCTATACACATAACATCAGTCTCTCATTCTTCCTAAACATTCATTTCCCTTCTTAAAAATGCTGAATCAGCATAAAATGTTCTTATGTATAAGCAATCTTTTATAATATAATGAATTATGCAATATACAAACTAATTCTTCCACAACCTCTTGACCACACATCTAGGTCATGCTTCAGAAGACATGGCTTACTGAAAGGGCCATTACTAGACATGGGGTCACATAAGGATTTGTTCTGCTGTGGCACGAGAACCGATGAAAAATATGAGGCTATCAAAATAGAAATTTTGCATTTTCTTTCAGTTGTAAGGTCTTAAAGGGATAGTTCACAAATGAAAATTCTGTCATCAAATGATGACCCTCATGTCATTATAAACCTGTACGACTGTCTTACTTCTGTGGAACATAAAATATATTTTGAAGAGCTGTTTCATTGCATGAACAGACATGATCAAAATTACTCAGCACATCTAGGCAAAAAAAAAAAAAAAAAGGCCATTAAATATACACTGGTGTGCAGCCATTTTTTATTTTTGGGTAACTCTTTATATTACGACCCGCAAACAACTGCGTAAGTAAACCGAAATGACGGTGTTACCTATTTTTGTCTTTGAACTTTTTGCAGTAGATCTGTATAATTCTATTGCATCGCTGTCGAAGAGTATTTAGCTGGTGAAGTGGATTTACTTATTGTAGAGTTAACAAAAGTTAACATGAGCTCTGCTCTGTAATGTTTGAGGCAGTCATAACAAATATCAGTCGACCGGGAAGATTTTAAAATGTTTTAAAAAACATTCTTAAAACTCTAAGTTCTCATCTTCATGCTGTGGAAATTCAAACCGGAAGACAGAACACAATGAGGGCAGCGCTGAAAAGGAGCGGGGCTACATAAGCTCTATGTCTGATGCATTGGTCCTAGTGTGGTCACTTGAGGGAATTAAGCAAAACTATTGTTTGTGAAAGTACTTGAGATATGTTACAGAAATGTTGCAATTTCTTCCTTTCACAATAGTTCAGAATGAATGAGTAAATAGATGGGAGATATGGGCCAAAAAAAAGGCTTAACAAAGAAACATCAGTCTGACTATAACAAGGGCTCTTCAACATGTTGCCATGACAACTGACACTAACAGGGAGGGTTTGGGTTTGGGTCAGAGTGAGAGAAATGACTCTACGTTTTGTGTTGTGAGAACAATAAGTGTTTTCAAACAGAGGTTTTCCAGAGCATGAGACAATAGTACTGTGGCTGACTGGAGAAAAAAAAAAAGATCAACGGCGTATTTGTATTAAGATAGTAGAAAGTATCCTGCTCACAAGGCGAATGTTAAATAATGTGATAGTGAAACACGGTATTGATACACCATTACTTTTTTTATTTACACCAAATAAAAAAAACCTCATACAAAATAAAAAACAAGAGTTATTTACTAATCTGAGAGGTTCGATAGGGCTAACCAGAGAACATAATAGCAAACTGTTGAAAAATCCCACTGCACAGCATTATTTTACAAAGATGATAACGTAAAATTGCAGTCATAACATGAAAATCAAAATCATACATATCTTCAGGCAAGATTAACTTACATTGCCATTATCAGGAAGGGAGAAAAAATATCTTTAGTAGAGAAATTCTTTAGTCTGTCAATATTTCAGTCTGAAAAACTGAGCTGTAAATTACAACAAAGAAATTTTAAACAAAAGATAATTTACCTCTTACACAGAAAAGGAAAAGGGAAAAGGTCATATTAATGCCATACACTTATAAAATTCTCTTATCTTGCTATTCACAAGAGTCTGTAACCTCAAGCCCTTAAGATGATCTAAAACGATTCTCCTTTACATCAATGTGCTCTAACTGACCCACTGTTTACATGCATTCGTACGTTTCTGAGAACAGGACATCAGCACCTCAGAACAGCTAACCAACACAGAGCACTAGAGAAAGTAATGACTGCGCAGGTTAGCTGATGTTTGCGTGAACTGGCTGGTTTGGGTCTATGTGCTTTTTACTCACCTTTGAATAAATCAGTTTCACTTTACAACTCAGCCTGCCCCCGAAACCCTCTGTACAGACGACACAAGCAGAAACATATATACACAAGCACATACACTCTACACAATACCTGAGGCCTTGTGAAGGAAATGAATGGGCTTGATTCCATTTTGCCTTTCTGTGAAAAATGCAATATATATTCCCAATTCAGTGTGTGTACTTTTATGCTAACAGTAGTGTCATACTTTCTTCTCATGCTCATAATGCAATTGTAAGATCTTAAAAGGGATAGTTCAAAAGAATGAAAATTCTGTCATTATTTACTCAACCTCATGTCGTTCCAAACCTGTATACCTTACTTTACTTTTGTGGAAAATGAAAGAAAATATTCATATCACTTTCATTTCATGTTTTTATCCATACAATAAAAGCCAATGGGGTCCAAAACAACATAGGACCCCATTGACTTTCATTGCATGAAAAAAAATATTTAATTTTGTGTTTGACAGGAGACAGAAAGACATACAGGTTTGGAACGACATAAGGGTGAGTAAATTAAAATGTTTGGCTTAACTATCCCTTTATGTAAGTGGCAGGTCACTGTGAATTCTAGGCAAGAAGAACCAATCTCACAGAATCTCACACACATTCAATAAACTCCCTCACTCCCACTCAATCACAAAACACACTTGCAGACTCAAACACGCATACAATGATCTCACACGTCCACAGGCGCGCACAGACACAACCACGCCACAACCAGACACATGCCTTCACAAACTGGAAAAAGAGGTGACAGGCACAAAGGCGATCACAATAAACAATGGATGCCTAAAAGCTCCGTTTGTCCTGCTCTCCTGTTTGTGCAAGAGTGTCTGTGCATCAGTATCTGTGGGCGGGTGTTGCCCGGGGGGCATGAAAAAGTGTATCAGATGTGCCGAGGGCAGTGCCCTCCTGGGTCAGCCATGTTCATGCCACGCATATCTCCCTCCTCATAGTCATCTGTGTCTGATGAATTGTCATCATCATAAGGAGCAGGCACCTCACTGACTGAGCTCTAAATGAGAGAGAAAAACACAGAATGAGGGATCTAAAATGGCAAATGTACACACATTAGCACCTTGGATATTCTTTTTTTGGGGATAAAACAGAAAGACATAAATAGCGTCTTACCGACCGCACCATTGACTCACGGAATGGTGGACACACCATGTGGAATCGTGGGATTGATACGTCAAACACTTCCTCTTTGTTCTTGAGCCGGTGGAATGTGTAGTGGCCTTCCATGTACTCGGAAGTGGTGGAAAACGTGGTACAGCTGGCGTACTCGTGAACTTTACCGGGTGTCATCACTGGAAACTCACCTGCACGTACAGCACACGCAAAAAAAACAAGAGATGCAGGACATTCTTTAAAAAGTAGCACAATTGTCACACTATGAATTGTATGGTCAGAAAGATACTGTCAGAATGTCTCATCATGATAATTCAACATATCTGTTACCAGTGCGAACTGTTTTAGTTTACTAGTTACAGGGATGGGCTCTTACCCACGACGCCAGGGCCTCGGACCTCCTCCACATTTCCGTTTGCATTCGTGATCTTCCAGTACCGACTGTCTAGCTGGCATGCATTCTCTGGCAGGGCCGACTTTGCCATCTCAATCCTGTTGCATGGCACAGCTCAGAGGTCATAGGTTCAGCTCATTGTATCATCCTATGTCAATTCTAAGTACAGCTGCGTTGCATTACAGCAAGTTACAGTAGAAAGCAGCTTGATCATTTCAGCAACTTGATCTTTATTTACAAATTCCACCCTGACACCTACTTTAAGGTTAGACAGAAGCACTAGGAGAAGAAATAGATGAGGCGTGGCAGTAGGTGTGTGGAATATGGATCATCTATGATAATATCATAATTAGCGTTTTAACAAAACACAAGTTGCCATTATTATGTCACTTGCTTTGCAAAATCCAAACGAAAACATGCCTTGAGACTGAAAGTGATATCATTACGTGATATTCAATGCGAGTAGAATGCTGCCTAAATGCAAGATATACAGGGCCATTTCCCCCCATGAGTTTTAGTCTTAAAAGACCAACTTAATTGCATTTAGTAAATTATTTTTTTTCTCAATGGCTGTAACCCTCCAAAAAAATTGGGACAGACATGTTTACCACTGTGTCCCATAACCTTTCTTTTTAATTACTCTCATCAATAGTTGAGGGAACTCTAATTGGAATTGAGGGTTACTAATTGTTGCAGTCTTGCAAGTGGATTTTTTGCCCAATCTCGCCTGATACAAGACAGTCTCGCTCAACAGTCCATGGTCATTGTTGTCTGATTCTCCTTTTCATGATGGGCCACACATTTTCAGTAGGAGACAGATCTGGACTGCAGACAGGTCAGTCAAGCACATCCACTCTATGGTAGAGTGTCTACAAAACCACTCTATTGCAGCACATGCAGAATGAGGCCTTGCATTGTCTTGCTTCCCAGGAAAGATGTCATCTTGGTGCCATTAAATGTCTCTGTACAATCCCAATATAAGCCTCCATGTTATTGGTACCTTCACACAAAAGCAAGTCACTCAGGCTGTTTGCACTGATGCACCCCCATACCATGACAAGTTTGCTGTTGCACCGGTCACTAATGAAAGTCTGGATGATCCCTTTCGTCATCGGGACTGAGAACTCAATGTCCGTTTTTTCATAAAACAAGCTGAAATGTGGACTCTCATATGAGCTTGGGCCCAAAGGAATTGATGACATCTCTGCATAGAACTGATGTATAGCTTTCTCCTTGTGTAACAGGTTTTCTAAAGTACTCCTGAGCCCATGTGGCTGTATTTAACACAGTAGCATGATGGTTTCTCATGCAGTGCCATCCGGGGGCTAGAAGGTCACGCAGATTCAACAGAGGTTTTCTGCCTTGCCCTACATGAATCTTTTCACAATATTATGTATGATGGTGAAAGACCTAAATTCGTTGCAATCTTGCATTGAGAAATTCGATTTTTGAATTGTTTGACAATTCTCTCATGACATTTGGCACAAAGTGGTGAGCCATGACCCATCTTTGCTTGGAAACACTGAGATGCTTCTTCAGGTGACCAAATCACAATACCCTCATCTATTTCAAAAGAGTTTAACTTCGATATTCTATCATCTTTTCACTTTCATTTTGCCACTGTCACAACTTTTTTGTAGTGTGTTGCAGCCATCAAAATCAAAATGTGTTTTTATTTACAAAAAAAAACAATTAAGTTGTTCAGTGAAAACATTATAAATCTTTTCATTGTACTTTTTTTCAGTTAAATAAAGTTGAAAGAAAATGAACAAAATCCCAGATTCTTGATTTTATTGCATTTTACAAAATGTACAAACTTTTCTTGATTTGGGGTTGTACTAATGTTTATCTTATATTTATTCCTGAATATCATCATGATTGCAAATGTCATATTGACCTTAAAGGTGCCCTAGAATGGTTTTTATTTTTATTGTATAATGTTTTCCGGGTTGCCCTTATAATGTTAGTATGTTTTTTAGATCAAAAATAGTCATAATTTAGAAATAAAAGGCATTTTTCCTAGCCTGATTTTAGCTTCTGATCTGAAAGCTCTGTTTGGAGGGGCGTGTCTGCTGTGTGTAACCGGCCTCTGCTGTGATTGACTGACATGCTTGCATATGAAATAGCTACATATTACATGTGAAACTCTCTCGAATACTTTTACTACAGATATTATAAGTTTTTACTATTACAGCTATCGAGATTAACGAATCGTGAGATGTTTTTAAAGTATTTAGATCTATTCCCATCACATAAAATGTTGCCGTGATGAGCATTGAGCAAACAGATGACAGTGTGTTGATCGCGAGATTAAAGATCATATCATTGCAACGCAGTTTCTGCACTCTCTCTAATGATTTCACCAATGCAAACACGATGATGTAAATACAGTATTGAATGATTTTGAGAGAAAGATTACCTGTCTGAACTTGAACAATTACACATCAGAAAGTGTAGCTCGATCGATATATTTTCAGACATCGAGGCCAGCTCTGTATTGGCCCAAGTTGAGGAAACCGTCTCGTCGGTGAAATGTTTGGACATTTCCAGAGAAAATAAAATTAACCCATTGTTTCTTCAGAGGCTCGGATGAAGGAACTAAAAAATACCTTTGTGTTCATTTGTACATCCAAACACTGATCAACTGCCATGCTTCGGCTGCGCAGTTCCGCCTGTCATTGAACATGGGCTGGCATATGCAAATTTTTGGAGTCGTACATATTAATGATCCCGACTGTTGCATCACAGTCAGTGTTATGTGGAGATTCGCCTATTTTTCAGGGATGTTTTTCAAAAACGAGATTTCAGTAAGAAGGAGAAAACAATGGTGTTTGAGACTCACTGTATGTCATGTCCATGTACTGAACTCTTGTTATTTAACTATGCCAAAATAAATTCAATTTCACATTCTAGGGCACCTTTAAAGAAACCGTTAAATAAACCCTAAGTTAACATTGTGAGTTACATTTTAGTAATTTTACTGTCAATGACATCAATGTTGTCCTTTTTTATTTTATATCATCAACAAACTTAATGCAAATTTTCACAGCAGAACTGTCAATGCGTTCAAAACATTGAAGGGCTTCACTGTATTTTGAACTAATTAGTTTAATGAGATTACGCCATTTGAACAAACCTGACTCCTGTCTACATCGGACACAAATGTTAAGTCACATCCTGTTTAAACAGCTTGTTTGCATCCTTGTACAGACTTCAGAAGAACAACCACATATATTTTTAATGGCAGGAAGGATCAAGTCAGAGGATTATATGATTGTTCAGAGCATTTGACCTCAATTGTTTTGTTTTGTTTGTTTGTTTGTTTTTAACGCCATGCGAGGTTCTGGGGCTATTTTCATGGTGAGATAAATTGATGGTAAAACTATATCAGGTGTTTTCAATTTATTCAAAAGAGTTAACAGAATAAAAAGTTCTCTCACAGGGTTAAAACCAGCACAATCTAATAAAAACATGCTTCAATGGTAACGAGTTTTGACCGAAAGAACATGTTGGTAGATCTTCTTCTAGTATTAAAAACTCATCCTGGAATTACTTATTCTGCAACTGGTATAAACAATCTGGTCCCATCAGATTGAGATTTGATAGAAACTTCTTCCAACATTGGGGTTGAGTTCATGTTTGTTCATAGTATATAAATCACATTCTGTTTGCCATTTGTTATTAATATAGAAATGAATTGTTGATTTTAGATCCATGGGAGGTACTGTGAAAATTTTGACAGAGTCTACTTCCTCATTTCCTTTGATTCCACAGTGTTGAGGTACCCAACAAAACCAGATATTAAACTGATGACCCTCTATATTTCAAGCAGTTTATAAAAAATCATTACAAGAGCAGGTTGATCATTTTTAAGGTATGACATTGCTTGGGGACATGACTTCAAATTTGTAATTATGAGAAAATTTCTCTGTTTCATAATATTTATGTAGTCCAATGCCAAAATGATAGCAATTGGCATTTGGATAAAATTTAGATATATTTAGAGAGAGATCAATTGTTTTGTAAAAGAGTCACAGTTTATTGGTGAAATTCTGAAAAAATGTTTGTTTCTGCATATATATTTGTTTAGGTTTTTTTCACGATTTTTTAAATCAACATAAACACAAATAGCCTGATTTAGATTACCAAAGCCACATTACCATGTGTGTGCACTTATGTAGTACCTGATTCTATAGGTGAAGAAAAAGTGTGGCGGATGGACTGAACTGAGCTCTGGCAGGAAGGAGGTAGAGACTGATACGGTGATGTCATCCGTGGTTGCCACACAGCGTTTGTCATGAACATATCTGAACAAACATAAAGTGGGTAAAATGTAAAGAGGCATTATAATAGGCTTTTGTGATTTCTTTACTAAGTGTAAGATAACAAAAGGTTGACCACCTGAAGATCTGGTCTCGAATGATGGGGTATTCTCCTGTTACAACATTGTCAACATAGGAGGTAAACCACTCAGTAAAGTCAGAACCTGATCAAACAAATGGAGGAGAGAAGAGTTCATATAATCCGAATCGGTCCATAAAACGGCAGTGCATTAA
The DNA here is from genome assembly GCA_031834385.1 of Semotilus atromaculatus. Lineage (NCBI taxonomy): Eukaryota > Metazoa > Chordata > Actinopteri > Cypriniformes > Leuciscidae > Semotilus > Semotilus atromaculatus. The sequence continues at coordinate 15,410,657 of JAULUF010000009.1, read as the reverse complement.
TGCAGCCTTTTGTTCTTTGTTACCTGTAATGAACATGTCAATCGCAGAGGGATCTTGTGCCAATTGATCCTGTGAAGAAAAAGCGTAAAACAGAATGAGCAAGAAGGGCTGCATTAGAGAAGAGGACAAGAGCACCCCTCACTGGTCAAAGTGCAACAATGCAAGAAAAATTCCTCTCTTATCTAGCAGAGACCTCCACACAAGCAGTCCCGTATCTGATGTGGTGAACTGCTTCAGCTCCAATCAGTCAGGAGTCACGAAGCACTTGGGAGGCTCTTAACATTTACCATCAGGTTTTTAGCTACTATATAACCACTGGCTGCCTCTTTAAAGAATGATCTGCATCACAGACAGTTGCACTTTCAGAATGGTTCACTAGCATTGCATGAGTGTGTGTTTATGCATGGTAGTTTGTTGTGGTCTGAGGGTAGTGATCTAACCGGGCACTGATAGAAGATCTCACTGCGTGTTCGTCCCTCTGTGCTCTCCAGGGCCATGTACTGGCTAAGGCCGGTATGGAAGCAAAACGTGAGTGGAAGACACTGCCGCATCCCCTTCCTCTGCTGAAATCCCCCTGCCGCTGTCTCAATGTCCAACAGGTCTTCTGAGCGGTAGTGATTGGACAAAGCCATGCTGCCCATCAGCCTGTGGAGAGGAGTAGAAGAGGAAGAGAAGTTTGTCTGCTTGCGTGTATAAATGCTATTCAAATAATTTATGAGCATTTAAATAAATTCTAATAATATTTTAAGAGTTGAAAAGTAAATCAAAAACTTGTAAATAGTTTTTTGAAATTATCAAGGATATTCTCAGAAGTCTTACCCAGGGACCACCAGTTTTTGTCCATTGTGTATCCTATAGGAGCAACGGTAGTCATTAGGGAGTTTGCAGCCAATCTGGACCTCAATGACCTCTAGCTCTTCATCCTTTACTCCCTCTTCTCAGAGAAAGGAAAACAAAATTAACACCCATACTTTTTCAAAATATAATTGGATTAGTAACAGTGTGGACAGACCTTTAAGTGAAGCTATCATTCGAGGACATTTCTGATTCAGGTAGTTTTTCAGGCTATCCCAAGCTTTTTTGAGAGTGCTGTAATAGTCAATGTAACGGCCCAGATCAGCATAATACTCCCGAAACAGCTCCTTCCAGGACAGGCCTCTGTGGGTTTTGTCTGCCCTGAAAAAGTAAACACCATATTTTAATTACAAAAAAAAGCGAGAAAAAGAAAACAAAAAGATGAAAAAATGCATGTGTCATAAATTTTTCAAATGATTCTGAGGGCATTTTGAGTCCGCTTACTCAGTAAGGAGCCAGTGCTTCTGACAATGTCTCTTCCATAGGGGGTTATGACCTGTCAGCTCACTGAGTCGACGACTTACAAAACTGCAGCTGAGAAAAGAACACACCAGATTCGGTACAACAGGAATTTTCGACTACTTGAGATCTTGAAAAAATGTAAACATATTCAGTTCCGACTATGCTTCATCTATTGACCCTTTTGCTGTGTTTGACCGGGAACACCTTTGATGTTCCCAGTCATAAACGGCCGGCCTTTAAAAAATTTGTTATGCTATATTATTAAATACTGGATTAAATAGGACAGGTTTTATATTTTCTTTTGGATCTGATTGATCGTAGGCCTCATTGATCTGAGCTTATGCTCATCAGGTTTTGAGTGAAAAAAAAAACATAATTTGTCGATAAATTTGTCAATAGTCAAAAGAATACGGAAATAATTTGCACTGTTTATCACACTAGTGTGCTTTAATGTTTAACCAGGAACTTTGCTTTGAAATGCTTTTATTTTGTACAAAATGGAACAACGCCACACTTGTTCCACTGTCAAAAATGACCGGCATACAAAAACATAGCTTATAAATTTCTTGTTATGCTATATTATTATCACCAATAATTGGATTCAATCTTTTTGTCAACTTGTTTTCTTTCAATTGGGGCAGGTCTTGTATTGATTTTTAAAACTCATTGATCGTAGGCCTCATTGATCAGAGGATAAAGTTCATCTCTGTAAATAAGAAATCCTGAAATACTCAAAATAGTTTGCTTGTGCAGTGTGCACATGTTTGTGTGCGTGCGCGCGCATGTATCCATACATCCAAAGGTCTGAGGCCTTTCTCTCTGCAAGCACACATGTGAACATAATGAACATGGCATTTTAAGTTTTGACCAATATAAGCTCAGATCAATGAGGCCTATGATCAATCGGTTTAAAAAAAGAAATGTAAAACCTGTCCTACTTTAAAAAGAAAACAAATTGATGAAAAGACTGAATCCAATATTTGGTGATAATATAGAGTAATGAAAGATTTAAACATTTTTTTGTAAGTCGGTCATTTTTCAAGGTCAAGGTGCCAGGTGGGGGGAAAAAACACAAAAAAACCTCCAAAAAAATATTGTTAGGAGATATTGCGTGCAATGTAAGTCACAATTAAAGTATCTACCAAATTAATAAATGTAAATGTTATGATGTATCTTTTAAACCTTGATGACAAGTGATGGTTTGTGTAGTTGAATATTTTTATTAGGCTATATTATTATTATTATCACCGTAAAAAAAACAGAAAAAATCCAGAAAAACGGAATAATCACCCCTAAACATCCAGCCTCTTAAGGATGCAAACTTTACATAACATAAAGCTATGGTGGATTACTCATTTAAGAACAGTGTTAAATGGCGTACGTAAAGCTTCTGTCTTGACAGTAGCTTCTATAAACAGTGAGGAAAACTTAGTTGCACCAGAGCTGTTACACAAACTTCCAGCTGACCAGCGTCACGTGATCCTCCCTGCTCATTTCCCAGACCAAAATATTTATCATCAAAGCACAACTCAACTTACGATCCACAAAACACGAACAGCTACCATCAGCTTGCGCTTGCAGCAGAAATAATGCTTTTGTGTTGCCTGTCTCCACTTATTGCACTATACTGTCAACTTACATGAAGTCATGTACTTCTATCTTCAAACATAAGATGCATGAGATGATCGGGTGTAACAGCTCACACAGATCAGTGTTTTTTCATAATGATTGAAAACGGACATTATCGTTGTGAAAATCGTGACTGTCTATCAAAAGAACTTGCTTGAGTAATATCATAAGCTATCCTGTTAGCATTGCCAGCTAACTGTGGAGCGGATATTATTTTTCAAGCTCATTCAAGGAACAAACATGCCTAAAACATATTTGCAATTGCACGGACTAACGGCATGTTTTAAGAAAAATGTCTACCTGGTCAGATCTCGGAAGTCCAGAAATGACAGCACCAGTAATAAGGGATCAGACGGTAAGTTATCCAGGCTGAGCGCTATGGACGTTGCCATCTTGGTAGCGAATGCAGACGCGAAGCCCCGCCCCCTTCACTGCGATGACAAGAAGGCGTGTCCGCACGCTGCTCTGTTATCAAATATTGCGCACATGTCGCCACACTGATAACCAAGTGAAAATGTATGTTCTAGTGAGGTAGGCTATTTCAATATTCTGTTTTCGATTTCTACGATCCCGGTTCCTTAATTTTTATTTCCTTTTTTTTCTTTGTGGAAAAAATATTTGAAACAAAAAATGCAATTATATTGCCAACTGATGAGATCAACACAACAAAAAGGGTATGTGTAGGCTATATAAAAAACAGTAATACATTTAACACAATGCAAACAATGTGTTTATAGACTTTTAGGCATAAATGCACTTATTTGACTTATTCATAAGAAAAGAATCGGCTCAGGGAATATGACTACACTGCTCTCTGGATGTGCAATAGCTGTAGGTTAATGTGTGAAACATTGCCAGAGTTGCCACAGGCAACAGTCAAAAATGATCAGCAAAAAAAAAAATCATTTCATGTCACTTTTTCTATCATCTGAAGTCTGAAGTCTAAAACATATCCAATGGAACTTTTTAGATATTTTATATACTTTGGTTTTATTAGATCTCACAGAATACATTGCCCTATGGGTATAAACAAGTCAAAGACATCAATATTTGAATGATTTATTTGATGCAAAAAAATTGAGGTATTCACATTTCTTGTTTGTTTTTTTTACACTGATTAACTGACTCGTCTTCAACCTCTCCTGCAGGGTTTAGCTCCATCCCTAATCAATCGGGCTAATGTAATTGATGATACAACATGTAATTTTCTAAGTAATCCTGAAGACTTGGTTAGATTTTTCATGTTTTTAAATTTTTAACATAAAATAGCCTACATAGATTGAGAAGGGGGACTGTGTAGAGGGGGCTCAGAGGCCAGGGGGGCCAATAAGGTTCTTCCCTAAGGGCCCCGGCCCTGGAACGAGATTTCTACTGGCAGTTTACCTTGAGACATCACTCATTGTCAGTAATGAATAATCCTTTTTCCTACCCTAATGTGGCAACATACATTGGGAGACAGACTTTTCAAAATGTGGGAAAGTATGAGCAAAATATGACAGTTTTCTTTTTCATCATCCTAAGTAGGCCTATTTATTTATTTATTTTTTGCTGAAGAAAGTTAAGATTAATACATGCCTACTACTTTCTACAAACAAAGTCAGAATGTCCAGAACCGTGGACGTGTTGGCTTTAGGTCAAACTGACAAAACAAGGACAGCAAATTTGAACAAAAGTCATGTGACCCTCATACAACTCCAAACAGACTGTGATAATGATAAAAAAAAATAATATATATATATATATATATATAGCCTATATATATATATTTCTCATGCCTCCTACAAGAGATGAAATACTATGTATCCTGCGGTGCACGTTGCCAAGTAGGGTTAATGAGGTGTTCCGTCTGCCTAAACCGGCGGAATGCACATTCGACAAGCGTTAACGGAACCGAACGTATAGAAAACCATTAAGTTCTCGTATTTTTAACGGAACCGCTTCTTAGAAAATACTAATACATCAAGCTGTAGAAAAATATATATGGCCTTTTAATAGCAAGGGCTGTTTTATGTGAAGACAATTATTGTAATTTATTCAGGTAGGCATTTGCGTTATTAGTCTGCAATGAGGCGTTTACCTTTTATATTACCTCAAGATGGCGTCACAGATCCATTTTCTCTCTGGCGTTCTCAAGGTCAAAGCGATCAAACATTGCAGCTTCATCTTACATCTTACAAATATTCCCCAAAACAGTAGTAAGTAAGACCTGGCCTCATGGAATTATATTAATGTTCAAATGTCATGCTTTAAATTATTTGTAGGCCTATAACAGACACAGTCCTGGTCTTTCTTTCTTTTTTCATTGATGTTTCACAATGACAAATACCTATTGGCATCTGTAGAAAAACAAAGTGGCCTATTTGTCCTAGTGAAAGCATCAGAGAAGAGGCTTTTTCTGTTATTATAAGTCACAAAACGTGTTGAAGTGCAGAACAAACCAATGTGTCAATAAGATATTCTTGTGATATTCTTAATTTTTCAACATATGCCCACATATTTGCACACAAGAGAGTAAAGTGAATTCCCAAAACTAGTGTGCATGCAGCTCCTGTGGTGGTACCAAGCAGCATCCCAAAAATGTATACAGGCCTACAGTAGATATCAAATATGAAAATGTAATAAGCAGTTAACGCGAAAGTCATGGGTTTGATTCCCAGGGAATGCATGAACTGATAAAATGCAATAGGTACAGGTTAATTTGGATTAAGGCGCCTGCCAAATGCATAAATAAAACAACCTGGTCTTATACATAGCAACACTCCCACACTTCTTTCCTCATTATTTTAAGAATCTTTCTATATTGTGTGTGATTAACAGCACACCCAGTGTGTGAAGGTGAGTTCATGCAGCTCTGACGTAAAGGCTGACGTTCAGCCACTTTGGTGATGCAGGGGGTGGGCTGCAGTGACAGACTTCTTCTTATCGAGGAGGGGTTGCCAGACATCTAAGTCCCTCCCCTTTGATTACCTCCCTTCTGTCTATGTCTGCCTCTCTTTCCTCCTCTCTCTCCCTTTTGCTCCGTCTGCCTGGCTGAGTTGGTTTCAGACAGTGCATCACACACGTGCCACCCTATGTCTCTAGTATCTCTCCTCTCTCCTCCTCTCTCCTCCTCTCTCACCATGGAGGCACATCACTGAAGAGTGGATTGTTCCTCCTGTTTTCTCCTCTTCTCCTGCACTTCATTCGGTGTGTTTGGGTGTCTGTTTCTGGGTGGGAATGCTCGTGTCTGCGACAGCGCTGTTGGGGGCTACGCTGGGTACCGTGTCTGGAGTGTTGACACTGTGTGGTCTCTCCCTGCTTTGTAAGAGCTGTAAGAAGGGTAAACTTGAGAAAGGGGACGAGACTGATCCAGAGAAAGCCAAACCCAGTATCCTGCATACGCTAACACAGGTAAGACTTACTCACACACAGCCATGGACCAGCTATCAGATTTGACATTTAAATATACAAAAGAAAGAGCTTATTAAAAGAACAAAAAAACACTAACAGAGATGAGAGATATTCAGCGAGTGAAATGTTCTGACTCACCTGGGTGGAAGGATGGAAGTGGCGCTTACATAACACAGGTTAGATCTCTGAGGCAGAAACAGTGATACTGTAACAAGGATTTCTTTGCATGCATCCAAAGAACTCTGTACTGTATGTAATTATGGAATGATCCACAGGTAACATTGTGATGCAAATATACTATATATTACATAGTAAATCAAATGTAATGGCCTTTGTATCTGTCCACATGACACTTACATTTACTGGTGCATGGTGGGATCGGAAAAACTGGGGTGAGATGATTTGTGGATGGTGTTTTAATTACAGTTTCAGACAGTTCCGTTGACACGAATGATTTTCTTTGTGATATCTATCATATTTCTTCATGATAAATATTTATTGTAAATAAAGTTCATTCTGAGGAATGCTTTCCTAATGAGGAGCAAAATATGTTTCTTTAAGATACAAAGAGAAAGATAGAAACCAGAAAGAGACATTACAAAAAGAGCCAAAGTGTCTTTTTACAGCCCATTTTCTTCTGAATCTTCATATTATGCGGTCATAGAAAATAGAATATAATTTCTATCTCTTCGAGGCAGAAATATTAACATAATTAGAGCTGCAAATCAAAAGAGAAGGATGAAAATCAGCCATCAGTATTCTTAAATCAGATCAGCTCTCTCACAGAACTCTTGTACATTAAATTCATCCAGTAGCAGGCAGGTTAAGGACTGGTGAGGGACAAGCATGCTATTATTAGAATCTTTTCCAGAGTGTTTTTATAAGAGGTAATTAGTTTAGAAACGATTTGTACTGTCATTCCTACACAAAAACACAGACAGAGATGCTCATGTACACACATACTCACACGCTGGTGTTGTTCGGCATCTGCTAAGCTTTCCCTGAAACAGTCTAGAGTCACGACTCACATAGCTGCACATGCACACATGATTGTTCTTCTGTCATGCCGGGGGCTTTCCATTGACTTGATTTGGATTTATCTTGAGCTAATGATATTTCCTATCTCCCTTACTGAAATATTATATACTGCATTTTAACATTTAACAAATGAAGGTGTCTTTCTTGCAGTGATCACTGGTTGATGCACACAATGTGCATAATTTTCAATTTTATTCTTTTGGGGACATTTGGTCATCACGATGTTGTCAAAACCCGACAACATCGCTATTTGATTCCGTGACATTCCGCATTATACAGTCAATAAATTTTTTTTGACTGGATTCTGCAAAATCATGGGCCTTATAATCATTATCTTCATTTAAGAAAGAGATCATGACGATTGTGAGAGTGTAGATTTCCATCTTAAGTCTTTGAACCTCTTTTAAAGATATACCCAATTAAAATGTAAGCTGGGGCAGACAAGAGCATCAGTGGCAAATACATGACCAAAACTGATTCTAGTTCTTTTGCTGATTTTGTCTAAAAGACCACAATGAAGACAGAATTGAAGTATCTAAAGGATCATATGACTGTGTGTGCATGTATATCAGTATATATTTTAAGGTCAGTTTCATATCGAATTGTAAAATAGGCGAGCACAGTCTCATTGCACCAGTGTTTATTATTAATGAAGAGGGGGCGGGGGAAGATGAGAGGAATATAAGAATATCCTCTCTCGCTCCTTTCTCTGCCCACCTGGGGGAAATGGAGTGTTCTGATGTTGATTTTTCATTCATGCATGTTTTTTCAGACTCTCTACACATTGAAACCAGCCAGCAGAAAGCCTCTTAGTGAAATGCCCCTGTCTCATATCTATGACATTGTAAGGTGGTTCAAATCAAAGCAGAGTACTGTATGATGTAAGGTTTAAATATGGAAGAATGATTGGAATTAATTTTTTTGTTATCTTCAGTTCCTCTGGGAATGGAAGTTTTTTATTTTATTTTATTTTATTTTATTGGGTCAGTCTAGTTTTATTGAATATAGTTTTTGGTTAAGATCAAGTATTACTGAAATGATATTACTTGGCATGTTCAATATTTTCAGGATATCCTATTATCATTTTAAGAAATTTCTGAGCAGGTTGAATACCTAATGGTTCGAGTGCTGTAATCAACTAGGCTACCTTTCTTACCTATCCATTCTCTAACCAATCATATTATTTCCCTAGCTCAACATTTTTATTTTCTCTCTCTTCTTCATGTACATGTTTTAGTTCAGTGTGCAGAAGTGCACCGAAGCCATCCAGCCTCAAGCATCTTTGAAGTTCCCTAAAATCTACCGACCCAAACCTTCTGTCACTTCTCAAGAAGTAATAAACTACAAAGAACATGGAGCTGCCAACGACATGTCTGCTTCCGAGCTCGACACCTGTAACCAGGCAACAGAACGTGAAGTCTTCTCCCTCCCGTGGCAAGGTAAGCAGATGACAGCTAAAATCTCACGGGTGGAGGCTTTGTGTGTGTGTGTGTCAGTGTGTGCGTGAGTGTGTGACTGGTTTCTCTGTGCATTCCAGTCCACTTCAGCCAGTGTGAGATATCAGGTCATTTCAAAATTTTGAATTGTGAACTATTAGTTATTTAACCCCTATAATGGATTAGATGCTAACTGAAATTTCGGCCATTAACACTTTTGATGTTGTTAAAATCTGTACAGATTTTGCCCGGCGGCTATCGTTACACTTTCATACGCATACAGGTCTGACTCATAGCGCACAGCATCTATCACGATAAGTAAAGGTTACATACAACATTATAATTCATGATCAAGGCCCTCCGAATGAGAAAGATTTAATTTTTTCCACCCACTAGCTGATGCAGAGAAAGAAAGAGATAGAGAGAAATGAATGAAAAAAGAAATGAAAAGAGAAATGAATTTAGAAAAGCAGTAAATTAATGAGTAAATTATTCCATGGCTCTCTTTAGAAAAGCAGTCACTTGCAAATAACTACTAGCTTCTCAATGTATACAGAAAGAGTCACTGAAAAATCCACACCAATACAAAAAGTGAAATTCCCAGGATGATCATTGTTGTTCTGGTCTCAGGAATACAAAGGATTTTAGTAAGAACCCTTCTCCTAAAATAGTCTTTATTTACTCAGAACTGAATCTACACTCCCATTTATTTCCTTTACATCAGCTTCCGCAGATGAAACGCCCTGCACATCGGAGCAAACCGGTGCCATGACGACAAGTAGCTCCATCCTATATCCTAAACTGCACTTCTCCATTAGTCTGCACAAAGAGAGTGGAGAACTACACATCAGCATTGTAGAAGGTAACAAAGCATCATTTCTACTGTTTCTAGAAAGATAGTTGGGCACCTGTGGATCGCAGTATAGCATCCCTTTGGTGATGATAATTTATGATAACTTTGATCGCATGATAACTTTTGTCGCCATACAATATCTTTGCGTGAAGAACAAATTAGTGTTGCTATTGACTAAAACTATTAAAAAGGATTGTTAATTGAAATAAAGCTGAAATAAAATAAACATATTACATGAAAAAGCTACAATATGTAAGAATTTTGTAATAAAATATCCAAAAATCACTTGCACAGTGTGATATATTTCATTCAGTTGAGTACTTACAATATCCCAAAAGTCTCCAAAGATTTTTTTTTTCCCGGAAAAAAATGTCGCCTGTCAATTACGCAATATCCGCGCTATCCTCGGCTTCCGGGTCGTACAGCTAAACGCGTCTCCGTGTGGACAGGGCCTTTTTAAGATGGAAATCTACACTCTCACAATCATCACGATCTCTTTCTTAAATGAAGATAATGATTATATAAGGCCCATGATTTTGCAGAATCCAGTCAAAAATTTTTTATTGAATCATACTCTTTTAGGCATAGACATGATGGGCCTCATAGTGGTATAATGTACAGGTTTATTTTGAAAAAATTCTCTTTTCATCAGGTTTATGGAAATCTATTAAAAAATCTTATAGCCTATAAAAAATTACATATTGTAGCTTTAAGTTAAACTTTAAATGTATCTTAAAAAATAAAGTTTTTGAAGTTGAAGTACTAAAATGACCAAAACTAAAACTCAAATAAAAATAAATTAAACTAAATATTTGTTAATTTTTTTTAATGAAAATAAGAAAAGCACATAACCAAATTACTACAATTAAAATGAAAGCTGAAAATGTAAAAATAAAAGCTAATAATTCAAAAATGTTATATACATAATACTAAAATAACACTAATAATCACTGACAATCTTTCCTTACAGTGAGCTGTTATCTGAAGCAGCCAAATCATTGATTCAGTGAGTTCAAGGAACTACAACTGAATCAGACTGTTTTGTTAATGAATCATTCAGACATCATTCAACCTCAAGTCATGGCTGCGTTCGGAATCGCATACTCAATGAGTAGGTACTTAATTTCAATGAGTACTTACTTAACGAGCGCAAAAAGAGTAGGAACTTTATAGCCAAATCTCGTTGAGTATGAATGCGATCCGGACATCATCGCCATGTTGACGTTATCATGTGACCTACGACGCGTTATCAAGAGCGCAACAACTGATATGAACGACACGTTTAATTCATCTATCTGTAAATATCTTGATAGTGATGAAAGTTGCTAATTTTGTGGTATTGTTGAAGAAACAGCTGCCCATTTATTTTGTGAATACATTTAGGGTTGATTTAAGCAGTTTTATCCTTATAACGATATAATTTTTTATTAAGAAACCCCCAAATCGTCATCTCTTGAATATGTTGTTAGTTTCTTTATTTTACACCCAAAAAGTTTCTCCTTTAAGTTTTTTCTCTTTTTCTTAATGAATTTACCTCTCAATTCATTCCTCAGACAGCTAACAAAAAACATTTTTATGTATTATGAAGAACTATTTAAAGATATTTAGCCTTGTTATTGTTTTTTGTATATAAATATCATATTATGATGTACACAAACCAATGATCTTTAAGTTTTCTGTTTTGTCATTGATTGTTCATTGTTAGATACAACTTTGGTATATTTCCATGATCTTGTATGTAATAAGTTTATAAGTTTAAATATGAGCGACAGGTGCACTAACACTTCATAACATCAGTGCCTCGACGGCACAACCTAGAACAGTTTTCCTCAGCGTTTGTAATGTATGTCTGCACAAAGGAGACGTGCAGCTGCTCGAATATCTCTCCTTTGAAGAAAACTGTTGATTTTATACTCGAAAAATTTAAGTATCGCTCCTTAAAAATTAATATTACCTCAGAATGAATTGCATTATTAGCCCACCCCAAAACTTAAACAAAATAATATTAAATGCTGACCAATACTTATATTACTTTTTTATATACTAAAAATGATATAATTTAATAAAACAAGCAAAATGTAATTTGTTTTGTCATATGACTTATGCATGAATACACACTAAATGCAGTGAAACATCTCAATTGTCAGTCAAGCAATGAATTAATGCATACATTAATTCAATAATTATATTTTATATACTGACAACAATAAGAAACATGAATAAATGAGTAAAAGAACAAATAAAAGTAACCTTCACAATAAACAAATGCATTTACAAGACAACAACACATGAAACAAAGCTTTATTCAAACTACAAGCATGTATTTACAAGCGCTGATCATACGGAGTGATGGAGCGTCTCATCCATGGCACCGTCTCCAGGATTCAGCTCTGGGCTCCTCATCCTCAGTGCTCACAGCCTCACACTAGTCTGCAGACATTTCAGATCCTACAAAAATGCACAAACATTATACAAAATTATTAACAGCACATTTGTCTAATGTAAACAATGTTGACAACAGTGAATTATCCTGAATAGCACACATTCATCACTCAGATCTCTTTTTCATGTTGTGATTTGCTCATCTGCAATACTTATACAATATTTTCCGATGTAAATAGACATTTTAAATAGCGCGTTTAAGATGTATATGGTTATGTACATCCCCTTTAGAGACGTAACGTTACGTGTGCTTACTGGAGCTCCCCTGTTAACTAGCTATACATAATAAAACATGTTTTTACAGCAAAATCACAACTATACTATACTGTCTAACTCCTTTACAGTTAAAACGTTTAGTTTAACACATACGATTTAAACACAAGGAAACGTGTTTACTCACCTTTGAAAACCCCCGCGTCGCTGATCTCTGTGATGTTTGATAATGACGTATGCTCTCGCGTGGCCTCCTGGGATAGATGAGTATAATGAGTACCCATCGGTTGAGCACTCAAAAATCTGTGCTGAAGCAGTAGATCATCCGGGAACTTCTCGCCTACTCTTTTATGAATACTGATGTTTCGAACGTACTGCTTCTTTCACGTACTGGTTTCGCCTACTATATAGTAGGAAAGTAGGGATATTCGAACGCACTATCGTCCAAATCTCGCGATAATTAGTACGTCACCCAGGTAATTCTCGCCTACTCTTTTATGAATACTGAGGATTCGAACGTACTTTTTCGCTCGCCTACTCTTTTCACCTACTATATAGTAGGGAAGTATGCGATTCTGAACGCAGCCCATGTTGGTTTTGTGGATCAACAGATTTATTAAAAAGAACAAACAGACAGGATCCTCTGACAGGATAGTCTGAAGCTAAAAAAGTCAGAGAATATGCCCATTATACACTACGCCATATTCTTAGAACTACAACTAGCCAAAATCTGAAGACTGGCTCTGACTTTGAAAAAAGACAAAAAAGCCTTTAAAGCCTTAAACACATCACCTGAGGCTCTAAGAGGATCAGTTTTAAGGAAATCAGAAGGTCACACAACATGAGCAGATATCTGTAAAAAGCAGGCTTTGGTGTTGTAATTGTAATCCTCTTATGGCTTAGAGACAGGTGTGTTGTGTTTTTAGTGTCACCGTACAGCGTTTTTGGTCTGCTTTTGAGGCTGGACCAGAGGGAGGATTTGATATTCAAAACTGTCTGTGATTAAACCAATGTTTGAGAGAAATAAAAGCCTCTTTCAGGCAGCTTAAAGCCTTTTAATCACATAATTACCATTTCAATAGTTGCAGCCATGATTGATATGCATCATTATCTGTAATGAGAGTAAATCTGCTTTAAACTCAGAATCTCTATTCTGCACATCCAAAGAGGAAAGAGAGAGATGATCAGTCATGCTGGTTGAGATGTAGAAAGGAATGAAAAGTGAGGAGTTATAAAAAAGAGATATGCTTGGTGCCGCTGAGGTTTGGAGCAGCTTCATGTGGCTCAATTTGTCATCCTGTTCCTTGTTATAATATGACTCATATTCTCCTTTTTTCCACAGCGGAGAATATATCAGTGGATGCAGGATGTGAGGGATATATATCAGGCTGTGTGAGTGTCTCTGAAGAGCAGAAGCACGCGCAGACAGCAGTCCACAAGCTAGCAGCACATGTGCAGTGGGAAGAGGAGCTGGTGTTCGCCCTCCCTGTGGAGGGCACAGAAGACACGGATGGTCTAGATGGAGAAGTGGCCCTCTCTCTTCACTGCTGTGATCGATTCTCCCATAATTCTACTCTCGGCACGATGCGCTTTAAGCTGGCTGATGTAAACATGATGTTGGACGCTGACTGCTGGGTTGACTTACAGCCACCCAAACAGGTGAGGAACATTGTTTACAAATGTCCACTAGTGAAATATTAAAGAGGACCTATTATGTTTTTTTGTTTTTTTTCAAATATGTGTAATGTTGCTGTTTGAGCATGAAAAAGGTCTGCAAACTAAAAAAGAACAAAGTTCACTCCAAAGGGAGTTATTCGCTATATCAGCACTGTTTCTGAACTCCCTGAAACACCTCGATAGTAGTTTTCTTCCAGGAATTTACGTCACAATATTCCTCATTCAAATATTTCCTGCCCAATCCATATGCAAAAAAAAGGGTGAAGCCTGATTTTGCATTAATAGCATATTGAAACTAACAGTTATGGTAAGGGGTGTGGCATTTCTGAAAAATGCTGGAAGCAGTTGACCAATCAGAGCACATTGAGCTTTTCAGAAGGAGGGGTTTCGGAAGGAGACCGGAGGCTGCAATGAAATTGCATACTTCCCTACTATATAGTAGGCAAAAAACGTCTAGGTTACTAATGTAACCCCTGTTTCCCTGAAGGAGGGAACAGAGACGTTACGTCGGACTGACGTCATGGGGTCCCTGTGGAAAGCGCCATGGCCAGATTGGCCACTGAACTGTGTTACGAGTGTTGGGGTGCTGGCAAGCTGCCGCGTGCCCTTTTGGCAAACTGCTCTCAAAAAGTTGTAACCTACCCAGCACACCATGTAAGCCCAATGGATAGTCCTCCATACCAAGCGAGGTGGAAGGGACAGGGTTTACTCTGGGGGCGATCGAAGCTGCTGGTCCTACCCCAGGGAAGAGTACTTCGGAACTCAATTTCCATTTTTCAGCCATGACCAAAACGCTGGGGAACCATGCCCAATCCCAAACGAGGGTAACGCTACGGAGACCACACCCTGCCCGAAGGGTGGTAACGTTTGGAAGTACACACATGGACTGACAGTCCAACATATGGAAGGTCTCTGTGGTAGGTCCTACCTAGCCAGGGAGGAGCTGCTACGGCGCAGAGACAGGGCAGAGCAGAACCGCCCAGGGAAAGACACGGGTTTACCGACAGGGAAACCGTATCGTGGACAATACACATATGGGATTACCAAGGGGGAATCACATCATATGGGTATCTAGTCAAGTATAAGGTCTGACCGGCCGGGCAGGCACACGAGTACTAGGCCTGTGGCCAAATACCTCTGCCACGTCTGACTGCCAAAGGATGCTGGAGGAATTTGATTTAGGTTTCGCCGAGTGGGTAAGAGCAACGATCTGAAGAGCAAGTAGGTGCTCATCTCCCCGTTAGAGGGAATGGCGCCACAAGCGAGACACCTGTTTGTACCCAATATATTCGAGGAGACTGACTCCACCTGGATATTGTAGAATCTTGCAAATGTGTTAGGTGTCGCCCAGCTCGCAGCTCTGCAGATGTCTGCCAGAGAGGCACTGTGCGTCAACGCCCAGGAGGAGGCAACACCCCGAGTGGACTGGTACGCCAAGGCGATGGAATCCACTATCCAGTGTGCCAACCTCTGTTTGGAGACAGCCTTTCCCTTCTGCTGACCTCCAAAGCAGTCAAAGAGCTGCTCTGAGCTTCTGAAGCTCGGCGTGTGGTCCATGTAAATACGCAGTGTATGAACAGGATACAGCAGTGCGAGGGCTGCGTATGCCTCCTCCAGGGGCAGCGCTTGCAAGATCACTACCTGGTCCCAAAAAGGAGTGGTGCAAACTTTGTGCCCGAACTCCAGACATGATTTGCTGACCAAAAATGCCTGCAGGTCCCCCATCTCCTTGAAAGAAGCAACCAAAGTCAGGAGCACAGTCTTTAGAGACAGGATTTTAAGCTCAACTAACTCTAGGGGCTCGAACGGAGCTCTCTGTAGATCTGAAAGGTGGATGAGGCGTGGCCTGGGATGATTTAAACTCCTGGCGCTTCTCAGGAACTTGATGACCAGGTCGTGCTTTTTCCAGTGCATTTCCCAACAGCATTGTGATTTGCTGCGTTGGTGGCGACATACACCTTCAAGGTGGAGAAGGATAGCCTCCTCTGCAAGCCCTCTTGAAAGAAGGAAAGCACAGAGCCGATCAAGCATTTCTTGAGGTCTTCCCGCCTGGAAGAACACCACTTAGTGAACAGACTCCACTTCAAAACATAAGGGTGCCTCATAGAGGGGGCTCTAGCTGAAGTGATTGTGTCAACTACTGCTGGAGGTAGGTCACTTAAGACCTCTGAGTCCCGTCCACAGCGTCTGTGCTAGAAGGGTCACTGGGGGAAACGCATATTTGCGTAGGCCCCAGGTCCAGCTGTGTGCCTGTGCATTAGTGCCGATGATTCAACTTGCCCGGAATAAAAATGGCATGCAAAACCCTCAGAACTGCTCAGAACTACACTTGTCCATTGAGCGTTTTGGCCTGCAGGATGGCCATTGCATGCAAGGTGGAGACGGTCTATCCAGCGGCACTGTGAGGCTTAGCAGCCACTGGACAGCCACCTTAGCAGGCGCTGGACGGGAGCCACTCAGATTCAGAGTTGCATTTTTTGAACATTCAAGCATGAAAAACTATTCTAGTAGATCCCAAAAACAAAATCAAGACTTTGTAAAAGAGCATAATATGGCCGTTGCACATTTAGCACTTTGAAATTCGGCTTCGTGATACTGTCAATACGAATTTTGTCAGCTGGTAATTATCACAAAATAAACCTCATCAGTGTGAGTCATTCTTTAATTAGAGTGGCAAATGAGAGACAGAATTTGTAATATACTGTATATATATTAAATAACATGTATCGGTATGTATTTAAAATGTTTCATATATATTCAGTAAAATTTAAGCTTAAGGACATTTTTATAAGTTTTAATTAATTTTAATTAAACACTTAGGTTAGGCTTATAAGCACTGGTAACTATTTATTTCTGTGCTGTGGTGTTACCACTATTTCCACCAAGAGAGGCAGTAACACCACAGACAAATTAGTACAAATCCAGCCATGAGTCTGCCATCATGATAGTAAAGCATGGGACATTTTGGAAATAAGACTTTATTTATCAAATATAGATTAAAATATATAAAATCCGGAAGTTACCAAAGCAAACATAATACAAATATGCAAACATTTTATGATTTATTGGTATTTAAAGTTTATTTCAATTTGACCTACCAGAATAGAGTATTTCAGAGAGCTATGTAATAAATAGGAATTTAAACATAAATAATTAAATCACATTAGTGTGGACACTGACTATGAATGTACATAATTATAACTGATTTACATTTATTGAACTTTAAACAGTGTTAATCCTCACTGAGAACCTGTGTGCAAGTGTATGACTGTTAAACATATATTTGTAGGCAGAGACTTGAAAAAAAGTCATGCTGGAGTTCTGTGTTGGAATGTTACCCTACTGATGCAAGTGAAAACATATTAAACCATATAGACACTAAAACATATACAGTACAGCAAGAGGTATTATACTTTTGACACGCTTTTCAATTGCCATGGTCACACATTTAGTTTTATAATGGGAGGCTTACTGTGTTTGTATTTCTACAAGTGCAGAGTGCACATATTGACAGTTTAGAAATAGCTCATCTTCATACGTGCAGGTTACTGGGATACTGTACTCCCTCCATACCTTGTTTGCTTAAAATCAGTCTTGTGGGTCCCAACTCATAGATTTAAACACACACATAAACAAACACATGAAGCATTCCACCCCCACTGCTGCGCTGCTATCTGTTGATGATGTCATAGCCCTCTATAGCAGGAGATCTTTATCTGCGTCATCACACCTCCCAGAGGAGATCTGCTTCTAACAGACACACACATACAGACATGCCAGAAATTACTAACTACCACTGGACTGGAGAGAGGAAGAAAGAGAGAGAGAGAGAGCGGTAGTAATGCCTGAGGGGGCCTAGAGGTATTTGTATTTGTGTGTGTGTGTGTGGGGGGGGGGGGGGGGGGGGGGGGGGATTATGAAGAGGATGACGCAGGTTGAACTGGGTAATGAGCACCACTCAGAATGTATTTGTTCATATACGACAAGATGTTCACACTTTATTATCGTCTGTACTCTTATCATATGATTCATGTTTGATTATTCAGGATAGGGTTTATGATGCCTAAAATGCTAATATGACTATGAATAATGATGCAGTACTCTAAAGCTTTCCATGTTGTTCGTTTGAATAATATTTATCAGTATTATTTGTCACTGTGTTCATTGCCACTGCACTGAAGTAATATCAAACACAACGGTTTGTTAAATCCAATCTTGTCAGACCTAAATCAAAAGCACCAGATTATATTTCAGTAAAATGTCATGTTCTGTTCATGCAGCTGATTAAGTGGGGCTAACAGAAGGCAGGGGCAGATTTGAAAAAGTTTGTTTAATCGGAGGGCTTTGCTGACAAATTGACAATTTAAAATGACCACCTTTTGCCCTGAGAGAGGAACTGGTCACATTCAGTTTGCTTCATAAATTACTAAAACATTTGCATGAAATGATTATGCAAATTCTAAAATCTCTTTTTATGTGAATACAGAGTTAAAAAGTAAAATTGCCTGACACAAAAAGGCATTTTAACGTTAATTATTTTATTCAAAAACTTTGACCCAAGAAGCATTTCAAGACTTTCAACCCAAAGTTTTCTATTTCAACAGGAAGTGACATCATCAGCTGGAGAGCTACTATTGTCCCTCAGTTATCTGCCAGCAGCCAATAGACTTGGGGTGGTAGTAATGAAGGCTAGAGGACTTCAGTCAGACAAACTGAAAGACAACATAGGTATTTACCACAACCATAACGACACTCAAATCAATTTGAGCAATAAGATTCATTCCAAATCAACTATTGAGATGGAAGTGAAAAAGAGATTCAGCAGCTCAATAATAAACTGCTGGTCAATATTAGGATTAATAATTTTGAAAGTTTTTGAAAGAAGTCACCAAGGCTGCATTTATTTAATCAAAAATACAATAAATTCAGTAATAGTGAAACATTATTACAAATTAATAGAACAGAATTATATTTTAATATGTAATTTATTCCACTTAAGCCTGTTGAAAACTTTGCCATCACAGGGAATTACATGGAATTATATTATATGGATAAAATAGATCCATATAACAGTTCATTTAAATTGTAATAATGTTTCACAATATAACTGATTTTACTGAATTTTTTATCAAAAATAAATGCAAAAACATTCAAAAATCTTTATTATTCCAAACTTTTGACCGGTAGTGTTCATGTACACGCATTAAATATATCCATAAATTTTCCAAACCGCTTGTCCTAAATTAATACATAGGCCTACAGTACATACAACATTAATGTCAATATTTTAGGTGCAATAAAGAGAGTACTGTATCTGTATCTCCTCTGATAGATCTATCAGTAAAGTTGACCTTGAAACATCAAAATGCCAAGCTGAAGAAGAAGCAGACGCGGCGAGTGAAGCACAAGATGAATCCTGTCTGGAACGAGATGATGATGCTGGAGCTGCCCAGTGAGCTACTGGCTAAATCCTGTGTGGATTTGGAGGTACTGAACCTGGCCAGTCCCGGCACCCTGCACCCCCTGGGCCGCTGTATGCTGGGGCTCCACACCTCCGGCACCGGCCTGCAGCACTGGAAACAGATGCTAGATAATCCACGCAAGCAAATTGCAATGTGGCATCCTCTATACACCTAAGAATGTTAATATTCTCCAAACCACCACCTATACGCAATGTCCTTGGGTTTTTACAATAGTACTCTATTCCTGTGCAAAAATATGTAGTTCTCCAATATACTAAATATTTAAGTAGATTTAATGAATGAACCCAGCTGTTATTTCATAATATGAAACTAACTTCTCTGCAGGTAAAGGCTAAACTACTTATTACACAGTAGTTTAGAGTATTTTAATGTAAGCAGTGCTGCATTTAACTTTGGTGTTGTTATTAATGTGTGTTTAAAATACTCAATGCTGTTTTAAACTAGTCCGAGTTGGAGCCATCCTGAAATTAGTCTAATGTGGTTGGAACGCTTAGAGACATTCTCTCTCTCAGCAAAACATTCAAACATATTTCATTTTTAAGATTAATATCAAACATTTTTGTTTTCCTGCTATTATGGATCCTCTTGGATCCTCTTAGTCCCACTGTCACAGCTGGAATGATGGAGCCATGCTCACTAACTGTAAATTGTGGCTAGTATCTTTACAGTAGTTGCACACTAATTAAATAAATAAACAGGGTCTCAATACGGCAGCTTTACTATTCTCAAGATGCACGCATACAGAAATAAATGTAAATGTATCACTGTCTTCTAATTATAATTTTTTTAAAAATTATATATATATATATAGCAGGAAATGTATACTACTATGACGATTACTCAGTTTGGAGAACTACAGGTAGGCTATTTCACTTATTATCGGGCTACAGATCCTGATGTTGTAAAATGTTGACATTTTGTCTCATTAAAGGGATAGTTCACCCAAAAATGAAAATTCTGTCATCATTTACTCACCCTCATGTTGTCCAAACCTGTATACATTTCTTTCACAAAAACACAAGAAGATATTTTGAAGAATATGGGTAACCAAACAGTTGATGGGCCACTGTTGTACTTTCAAATTGCCCGTGCGTCATCTTTTCCGTGCAATGGTTATCGGATTTACATAATTTCTGTGCTTGATACTTTTTCAGAGAGCGTTTACATGGACCCTAATCGGATTGACGGCTCAATCGGACTAAACCTTCATGTAAACACCTTAATCGATCCGATTTGAATTTCGATCGGATTGAAAGGGGTCGTTTATTCCTTTTGTAATCCGATCGAGATAACATGTAAACACTTACTTGATCGGATTAAAACTGTTTAAAGCAAATAAAGAACCAATAGAGGAGAAGAATAGTTGCACGAACAGCGGCATATTCGTGCAGTGTGCGCATGTCAAAAAAATCAATTCCGATTTGAATCTTGTGTTGTGACCACCATAGACTGTAAAAAAAAGATTTGTGACATAAATACGCGCACATCAACCCGGTTACTTTATTTATCGTGTAAATCGTGTTCGGATCGATCGGATTCATTTCATTCCGATTGAACAATGTAAACGTGTTACCACAGAAATCTGATCCATCTGTATGACTTAGCCTACTTAGCCTAAACACTCTCATCCACTATTGATTTAATATCAAATGCATTTCTATTTTTAACGCACAGATATGCTTGAAACAAATAACCTTAAGTTGGATTGAAATAAAAACTCTTCTCTCAAAATGTGCTATTTCTCATGTGTTTGCTTCAGAGATTTGATGGATCTATTTATAGGCATGGTCAGACATGATAGATGACACACAGATGAGCAAGAGCCAAGCAAGGAAGTGACAGATATCCAGGCCAACAGCACCTCCCACAAACCCCACCAAATAAACACACACTGATGAATGTATCAGAGAGAGAGAGAGAGAGAGAGAAAAGTGTCTGTCTGCTCGGCAGCCTTGAAAATGGCACAGGATACCAGCAGTAACTGCAATGCATCACTGATGAGCTTCTTGCATAATCCCTCTGATAAAAATAAGAAAAGAGAAAAAAACTCCCACCTGCTAGATATTGCCCTGCCAGAGCTAAAAATGATTGTGCTGGCTCGCTCTTCCTGGAGGAGCTGTGTGTGTGTGAGTGAATGAATATGTGAACACACTACACGTCATATGATAAATTACTTTAAGCTTGCGGTCACTATAGCAAGCATGTTTAAACACAAAATGAATGAGAAACAGAATGAAAAGAAATTGTCTTATTTCAGAAGAATCGAGCATTTTAAATAAACTCAATAGTGAATTCATAAGTATGTTTTGCTACACAAACAACACATGAAATATAGATGGAGGGAAAATATGCCCTAGAAAATATTCCTTTCTGATGCTGAGCAGAGTGAGGAAGGCATGAGCATTGCTGTCAGACAAAACAAGGAGAGAAAAAGCATGAAGCTACCTGCTTTATATCATCTCATCCTTCTCTTTCTCTCCTTTGTCTTTGTGTGGCATCAGCCGGAACAAACAGAGATAGAGGGAGAGGAGCAGAACATCCTGAACACACACAAACACTCTTAAAGTCACCATGGCATGAAATCAAAATGAACAATTCATCTTTGTGACTCATGCTACTTGTTTTCTCTCCAAAAGGCTAGGGAGAATTGCTTAGTGTACATTTAATTAAATAAAATGTGGAGTGCATGAGGATGTATACTTTGACAGGATAATTGACAGGCTGATTTACAGTGACAGAATGCATGTAAATATGTAAAGCTTGCAAAATCTTCTGCTACACTCTCAAAAGTATCATGCCTTTTCTTCACAACAACAGTACATACATTATGGGCATGGTATAATCAGGCAAACTGGGATGCAGAAACAATGTAAAAAAAAAAAAAAAACACAAGGTTGTTTTAAGAATGAAACAAGTGACTCCCTCCACCAATTCACAACCCTGTTGATATTCAGAACAAGATCTTATTTTTTAAACCATGCTGGATAACATGATAATGTCACTTGAGTGCTGCTGTCATACCAACTATCAAGTAATTCATGTACATTCTTGAATTCAATAATATATTTGGTAAACAAAAAAAGAAAGAAAGAAAATTGATTCAAAACGCCTGTGGAGAGACGACTAAACACCTGTGGAGAGACGACTCGACGCCTGTGGAGAGACGACTCGACGCCGGCGATATGTTATGCCCTAAATTAATACATGGTTAACTAACTGTATTTTCTATTTACATTTCTAATGCACTTTCTGTAAAGCTGCTTTGAAACAATGTGTATTGTGAAAAGCGCTATACAAATAAATTTGAATTGAATTGAAAAAAAGGGTGTTCAATTAAATACAAAATAGATTTTTTTTTTTTAATGGTCAAAGAGAGGCTTCGTCAGTAAACAACAGTATGGAGAGAAGGATGCCGTTTTTGACCATTTGAATTATCCCTCCATAATGTATGTCTCTCACAACAAGCATGTAAGGACAATCTTGTTTCAAAATATGAGTGTAGCTCCATTCAGACAATAATGGAGTTCGATTAACAAAATCAAGTCCCTTGAAAGCCCTATTTCTCTGTTTTTAATGTACAGAAAAAAGCGGTGAAGTTATATGAGAAAGTGTTGTTCTCTATTCAACAAGCAATCTGCCCTCTGAGCCTCTCCTGGGTTAGACTGATCCATGTTGCCACGGTGATGTGAGAAGGCTGAGTGATCAAGATCCTTTCTGCATTCAATACGAGGGCTGGTTGGTAATTTACAGAGTGACTGGTTTTAGACCATCTCCTCATCCTCGACAATCGACTAATTACTAACAGACACAAGATGTGCAAGTCCTTGAGTGACTGTAACAATTCGACAAACCCAAGGCTGGTTGATCAATTTGACCAGAGTTGTGAGATCAATAACTGGGACAAGGAGACAGAGATAAGAGGATAATGGGAAAGTAACAGCTAATGAAGGAAGAAAAAACCCCAGAAACAAACTATCAAATAAACATGGTTGTCTTGGTATTTTTATTTTTTAATCCAAATATAATAACTTGCTCCACCTCCAAAAAGACTTTTCCTTTTTTGGCCAATGAAAACCTGTCATACCCTTCCCTCCAAACACCTGGTTCCATTCTGGTATGTGACAGTTCCTGAGCAGTGCTGGGTAGTAAATGATTACATGTAATCTGGATTATGAATAATAACAAATAATAATAAAATAAAGTTCACAGTTCTCTGATGTCGGTTAATGGTCATATGACATGTAGGTAAACAATTTGTTAAAATCTTTTTGAGTATTTGTTTTATTTTTAAATTATATGCAGCTTTATATTTATGTATAGTTATATACATGGTTTTTTATCCCTGTGTGCACCAAACACATCTTAAGTGTTTGCTACCAAAAAAAGCTATTTTTTCCCCATCTGACTATGGAACCCGTCCCTTTTTAAGTTCCAGTAGTGTCAGTTACTTTTCAAACGTTCTATGGACAGATGAAACATAGAAAAAAGGGAGCTTTTTGGCAGCAAACACTTAATATGGGTTTGGTTCATACAGGGATAAAAAAAGTCAAATGAAATACTCTGTATCTTTAATGCTATGGGCCTAATTTTCTGCCAGAGGTCCTGGACATCTTGTTCAGATACATGACATCATGGATTTGATCAAATACCAACAGATATAAAATCAAAGCCTGACATCTTGTGTTAACTTAGAAATCTTAAAAGGGGCCTTGTTTGGATCTTCCAACAGGACAGTGACCAAAAAACAAACATCAAAATCAAAACAAAAATGGGTCACAGAGCACAAACACAAGCATCTGCAATGGCCACCCCAGTTCCCTGACACGAACCCGAGAAAATGAGTGGGCTGAACTAAAGAGAAGAAGTGCCAACATGGATCTGGGAATCTGAAGGATCTGGAGAGATTCTGTATGAAGGAATCGTCTCGATCTCTTGTCAGGTGTTCTCCAAACTCATCAGGCATTATAGGAGAAGACTCAGAGCTGTTATCTAGGAAAAATGAGGTTGCAAAAAGTATTTAATAAAAGGGGGCAAATAATTGTTCCCAATGTGTTTTGGAGAAAAACATTTATTTCATAATGTGATTTCAATTATTTTACTTCAATAGAAGGTTAGATTTTCGCATTTGCATATATATATATATATATATATATATATATATATATATATATATATATATATATATATATATATATATATATATATATATATATATCAAAAGGATAAACAATGCAGATTTATTTTGTACAGCCATCTTTGATCATATTTACCAAGGGGGGAAATAATTCTGACCAGCACTGTATCAGGAACAGTGCTGGGCAGATTACTTACAAATTGTAGTCGGTTACTAATTTCAAATTACATGAAAAAATTGTAGTTAGTAATGTAATTGTCCATTCTGAATCACACTGCAACATCTGTTTCATGTAGCATAACAAAAGGAAAATGTGGCCCGCACAAACTTGTTCATGCATATTACATTACTGTAACATGTTTCTTTTACTAGCCTACTCGGGTCTCTCCATCCATTACAAAGATTCCCATTCATGGCAAAGAAGGCCAGGTCACTTACATCATCTAAAGGTTTATATTATTTTCAATGCACTTTCTTCAAAATGCATACATCATAATGCCCAAATAGAAAAATTATCTGATAGGAATAGTTTTGTTTCTAAGAGGCTCTAATGGAGTGATAAAGCTGTTTTTCTGGTATAGGCCTATTGAACATTTGCAAGTAAATGAACTTAGACCAGTTGCAACCTGTTGAATTCAAAACATGTAGAATGATCAAGCAAGATAGGCTATTATAGTTTGATATTTGTGTCTGTTTTTCAGTGTTTTGCGTTTGTACTGACAGTAGGAAAACCAGCATGGAAACATTCAAAACACCATATCAATATCATAATATTGGTCAATCAGAAAACAATAGATGGTGTTTTAGCTTTAAACTATACTTGTCCCTTTCCCTATTCCACCCAAAACGTCCACAAAAACAATTACCTTGTGTTGTACTCCTCTCTCTCTCCCCCCGCCTGAAGGGACGGCATGTAAATCAGAGATGTATCTATAGCGCCATCGTGTGCTAGAAAGTTTGTCTGCATTTAGGTTGTTTCTGAAGTCTTTTTAATGATTAAACCATTAAAAAAAAAATCTCAGAAAAATCTCATACACAATTATGCACCACATTCACAACCAGGAAAAATCTCAAACGAAAAAAAAAAAGGTCGTGTTTAATGTTTAATTTTAAATGCATAATTAAATACATAATTTATATTAATACACAGCCAATCGTGTAGTAACAGTTATGCACGTCGACTATCAGGGTCAATTCATTGAGAATTAAAAAGTAATATGATATTCTGTAACTTAGTTAAAATCTTCTTATACTGTCTGGTTAAAATACATAAAGGACACAAACACTCTGCCAACATGTGCTAAATTCCTTTATAGTAATGAATCTTCTTTTACATAAACAGACATTGTCTTATTGACATACATTCAAAACAAAACGAACATTCAGCCAGATTAAGCTTTATTTGGAGAGGGCGAGTGCAGCGGTAGTTGTTTCTAGAGGGAACCGTTTCTCTGTAACAGTAAGCTACTTGACTTCCGGTCGATGCACCGTTGGCTGGAGAACGATAATTTTCCCGGAGTTTTGGGTGGATAAACAAGACCCTCGAGTGGCCAATGCGCAGAGGAAATATAGTCCTGAGTTCGTTGAAAACGTTTTCTCAATCTCATGCTAATGTTTGCAGATTCGACCAGTTATCTACTCGATGAACTGATCTGGGTTTTAGCACAACCTGGATCTATTAAGACGCTTTATACGTACACAGCAAAAAAAAAAAAAAAAAAATAAAAAAATAAATAACAACGTATTTTCTGAAGATTTATATAAAATTGCTGTTTAGGTTACTCCATAACGTGTTTGTCATCAGCTAGCTCTGCTCTCCATAATACTTTGTAGATTACTAACTGCATATTGCTTTATAGACCTACTAACCGAGGAAAACTAAAGTCTTGAATTTACCATATTTTTTAAATGAAAAATGTGCATTTAAAATTAAGAACTGCATTAATTCGAATCGCAACAAGCATTCATTTGTATTCCGAGCATTCATTTGTATTGCATTTAACCATGCAATTCACTGTACAAAAATCACCAATAGTTCAAACCATTATTGTTCTTACTGTAAAACCAGAGTAAATTATAAGGGACTCTCCTTAAAACAGTGTTAGGCATATTTATATTTTATGGGTCTGAAAACCAACAATAAAATAAAAGAAAGACAATAGAAAGAAAAATAAAGTTAACATAATGAAAAAGATATGTAAATGCACAGCCAAATAACAATTATTCATCAAGTATTAGTTGTGTTTGTTTTGTAAGTGCTGTCCATTCATCCTGGCATGTAACTACAGATTTCAAAATGTAAGTATGAGAGTACTATCTTGTCTTATTGTGGTGTTTGTTATTTTTAATCTAGTGGCAACAGACATTCGGAGCGATAAAGGCTCTGGGAACATGAAAGACTCCATCCACAGTGTGCTGAGATCAATACCGCGAGGGCTCACCCTGGGTCCTTCTCTGGCTGGAGATGGACAGTTGGGTCTGTGGTGTGTTGGGCGAGTGCTAGAGAAAGGCACTCTGCTAGGTCTGGAGGAACCTGAAAAAATTATCAGGAAAGAAAAAGAGGAGGTATGCATACCACACTGTGTTTTTAAATTTCATTTTGAACCATACAGCTGACAGGTTTGTTTGTTTAGCACCTCTACAGCAAATGTGCTTTAAGACATTAGCAGTATTTACTTAATTTACTTCTCACCTGATATTGCAAGTATGTTTTCAGAAGCATTACTATGTTCAAATGGAACTACAAAAAAATAAGTTGTTTCTGTGATAGTAATAGTTAGTATGTATGTGTTCTTATTCTCCAGGGGTTGCAAAATACATGCCAAAATGTGTTCAAAAGAGAAATCTCAGAGGAAATGTACTGGATGAGGTAAGTTTATCCAGAATAGACCTGTCACTATCATGCATTTTGTGCTGATGATTAATTCTGTTTTGTTCATGCATTAATGTGTGTGTGTGTGTGTGTGTATATATATATATTTATATATACACAGTGAAGAAAATAAGTATTTGAACACCCTGCTATTTTGCAAGTTCTCCCACTTAGAAATCATGGAGGGGTCTGAAATTGTCATCATAGGTGCATGTCCACTGTGAGAGACATAATCCAAAAAAAAAAGCAGAAATCACAATGTATGCTTTTTTAACTATTTATTTGTAAGATACAGCTGCAAATAAGTATTTGAACACCTGAGAAAATCAATGTTAATATTTGGTACAGTAGCCTTTGTTTGCAATTACAGAGGTCAAACGTTTCCTGTAGTTTTTCACCAGGTTTGCACACACTGCAGGAGGGATTTTGGCCCACTCCTCCACACAGATCTTCTCTAGATCAGTCAGGTTTCTGGGCTGTTGCTGAGAAACACGGAGTTTGAGCTCCCTCCAAAGATTCTCTATTGGGTTTAGGTCTGGAGACTGGCTAGGCCACGCCAGAACCTTGATATGCTTCTTACAGAGCCACTCCTTGGTTATCCTGGCTGTGTGCTTCGGGTCATTGTCATGTTGGAAGACCCAGCCTCGACCCATCTTCAATGCTCTAACTGAGGGAAGGAGGTTGTTCCCCAAAATCTCGCAACACATGGCCCCGGTCATCCTCTCCTTAATACACTGCAGTCGCCCTGTCCCATGTGCAGAAAAACACTCCCAAAGCATGATGCTACCACCCCCATGCTTCACAGTAGGGATGGTGTTCTTGGGATGGTACTCATCATTCTTCTTCCTCCAAACACGGTTACTGGAATTATGACCAAAAAGTTCTATTTTGGTCTCATCTGACCACATGACTTTGACTTTTGATTCCTCTGGATCATCCAAATGGTCATTGGCAAACTTAAGACGGACCTTGACATGTGCTGGTTTAAGCAGGGGAACCTTCCGTGCCATGCATGATTTCAAACCATGACGTCTTAGTGTATTACCAACAGTAACCTTGGAAACGGTGGTCCCAGCTCCTTTCAGGTCATTGTCCAGCTCCTCCCGTGTAGTTCTGGGCTGATTTCTCACCTTTCTTAGGATCATTGAGACCCCACGAGGTGAGATCTTGCATGGAGCCCCAGTCCGAGAGAGATTGACAGTCATGTTTAGCTTCTTCCATTTTCTAATGATTGCTCCAACAGTGGACCTTTTTTCACCAAGCTGCTTGGCAATTTCCCCGTAGCCCTTTCCAGCCTTGTGGAGGTGTACAATTTTGTCTCTAGTGTCTTTGGACAGCTCTTTGGTCTTGGCCATGTTAGTAGTTGGATTCTTACTGATTGTATGGGGTGGACAGGGGTCTTTATGCAGCTAACGACCTCAAACAGGTGCATCTAATTTAGGATAATAAATGGAGTGGAGGTGGACATTTTAAAGGCAGACTAACAGGTCTTTGAGGGTCAGAATTCTAGCTGATAGACAGGTGTTCAAATACTTATTTGCAGCTGTATCATACAAATAAATAGCTAAAAAATCCTATATTGTAATTTCTGGATTTTTTTTTTTTGATTATGTCTCTCACAGTGGACATGCACCTACGATTACAATTTCAGACCCCGCCATGATTTCTAAGTGGGAGAACTTGCAAAATAGCAGGGTGTTCAAATACTTATTTTCCTCACTGTATATATACTGTATATATTCTTTTACTTGAAATAGTATAAATAATATAGTAATGAACATTATAATAAAATAGGCCCACATGATTTACTTTAATGATGTGAATGTATATAATATAATATTACATAATAAAGATATTATAAAGTGCAGTCTGAAATTAACCGACAAACCTTCATTTTGCTTGAGGGAAGAGTTTTACTATTTGACTATTGCAAAATGTGATTGAAATTTAAACTGCTTAATTATTGCGGTTATATTAAATAAATGCGATTAGAATAACCGCGACAAGGCGATTAATCATTTATCGCAATAGGCATTAGCCAGAATTCATTAATTATTATATTTAGTACAATTACCAACTTGCATATCAAGACATTATATAATCTGAGTTGTTTAACTGCCTCCACAGGTTTGCCTGCAGCACTCAGAGTGATGAAGAGAGTAATGTCAGTGTACTTGTGGTGGATGGAAGATTGGGCCTCAGGGTCTGTCGGGACATTCAGCCAGGAACAGAACTGCTTGTCTTGGAAGATCAACAAGAAGCCTCTTTTGAAGAAGAAGTTCTGCTAGTAAAAGCCTGTGAAAACAGTAGTAGACCAAACAGAGATCAAGATGAAGCTCTAGAGGCCATCACTTTAGATCACCGCTCTGGCTGTTCATGTAAGTTTATACCTGATATTTGTGCTGTGTAAGAGGTCCATGATATAATGTTATGCTTTTGAAAATGTGTGAAACTGTTGTTTTCTAACAGATCCTGCCACACAAGAGAATACAAAACTTCCCATCAAGGCGAAAAGTCTTGTGCTGGACTCTAGACCCAGTGTCCTGGAGCAGAATGGGGTGGATGAGGCACACGAGGAGAGTGAAGCTGAGCAGAGCGATGAGCGTCCTGCAAGAGAAGAGATCCAGAGTGTCAGTGTGAATACTTCACAAGCCCAGAGTTCATCAGAACATCTGAAGCCAGACAGAAGCCTAAGAGCCAGCTGTCGCCTTGCCGCTAAACCTCGAAAAGTGCACTCGTCAGCCAACCGTATCTGCAAACGACAAGATCCAATGAACAGGTCAGACCTAAGCAGCAAGAAAAAGCTCTTGAATAACAAAGACAACACAATGCATGGAGATTCCAGCATGGAGCAAAATGAGCAGGATTTTCCTCACTTTGTTATCCGAGAGAGGAAGTACAAATGTTACGAGTGTGACAAGAGCTTCTTTCAGCTGTGCCATCTCAAGAAACACAAATTCACACATCAAAATCAAAAGCCGTACATGTGCACAGAGTGTGGTAAACCATACAGTTCACAGGAGAGCTTCCAAGCCCACCTGCTAATGCATCGCGGTCAGAGGCCGTTTCAATGCCAGCACTGTGACAAAAGCTATGGCTTAAAACGGGACCTTAAGGAGCACCAGGTTCTCCACTCAGGCGAGAAACCGTTCGTCTGTGACATCTGTGGAAAAGCTTTTGCTCGCCGGCCCTCGCTACGCGTCCACAGAGAAGTACATCGGACAAAAGAGCCAGACTACCAGGCTCCCAAGGTCAAGTGTCCAGAGTGCAGTAAAGAGCTGGCCAATTCTGGCTCTTTGAGGAACCACATGCGTTTGCACACCGGAGAACGGCCGTACATCTGCCAGCACTGTGACAAGAGCTTTCGCCAACGTGGCAATCTGCTGGGACACATGCGCATCCACACCGGAGAGAAACCCTACAAGTGCGACCACTGCGACCTGCGCTTTTCTCAAGTTCCTGAACTGCGCCGGCACCTGATTTCACACACGGGTGAGGTGTATCTGTGTCCTGTCTGTGGTAAGGCTTTACGGGACCCTCACACGTTGCGGGCCCATGAACGACTGCACACAGGAGACAGACCCTATAAATGTGAAAAGTGTGGGAAAGGGTACACGATGGCAACCAAACTCCGGCGCCACCTAAAGTCTCACCTGGAAGAGAAGCCACATGTTTGCCAGGTGTGCGGAGCCAAATACACAATGATGCAGAGTCTACAGCGGCATCTGCAGTCGCACAAACATCACCCAGACTCTGGTCACGCATTGCCGACACGAGGTCGACCCAAAAGGGCAGGCCAGAAAGCAGAGGGTGAGCCAGGTAGGACTGACTGCAGCAGTTTGGAAGAGGGACGGATGGTGGCGTACGTTCAAGCCTCAGAGGACTCCGCCATGATGTCTCACCCAGAAGGTGCCATTTTGGCCTCTGGTGCGTACCACCATGAAACAATTGTTTTGGAAAAAGGAGCGGAAAAGGGGGTTGAATGTATTGAGCTCAGTGAGAATATCATCGAGATTATTGTATCCGATGATAATACCAAGTGTATAGTAGTGCAAGAACAGCCTTCTAAGTGTATAGAGATTCAGGAACAGGAAGCTAATGCTGAATGCATAGTTGTGCAGGAAAATGATGCCAGTAGTGACTGTATTGTAGTTCCAGAACAGGATGCTAATAGTTGTTTGGTCATATTACAAGGTCAGGATGGTCTAAGTTCTGTGGCAGAGACTGTAGAAATAGAGACAGGGCTGTGACACTAAAGTGTTTCTTTTTCAAACATAAACTCTTCACATTATGTCTCACACCAAAGAAAAAACAACTTTTGTAAAATAAATGTATAAGCTGTGTTGAAGTTGTGTCTTGCTGTTCTTTGATTCTTAGATGGGTTTGCTGCATGTATCAGTAAATATTGACTCCTGTGCACAGTGGACCTTGTTTCATCACTGTTTATACAGACATTGTACAAGTGCATCAGCAAAACACAGCTGTGTTGGGAAATGAGCTAATACAAGAGGAAATTCAATTATATAGCCTACCTGTATCTGTTACGTTGCAAGTTATCACATCTTTCACACTTCAACTGTTAAAATAAAATACCATGTATGTTCTTTTTATATAAATACATAATGATTATTATTAGAGGAAACGATAAGCAGAAGATAAGAGCTAATGGAGCTCTTCAGCTACATAAAGAGGGTCATAATTTCAAGATGAAAGCTATTTCTTTTGATTAGTAACAAAGATGCATTAATCTTAACTAACAAAATATGGAGAACCACTGTAAAATATTCAATCTAGTTTTTTTTTTTGTGTGAGAGTTTTGTTATAAATGTTAGAATTTGTATAATATGTCCTCACAGTTAAATTCACATAGCTTTGGAGATTAGTTATCTTGTTTTCATTAAATATGTCTGATTCATGTTCCTCAGGAAGCAAAGAATGTTCCACGTTGATTTAAGAGATCTGATACAGAAGAGATAGGCTCTTTTTGTGAAAAGAGTTCAGACACTTTGTTCTCTTTGAACTCTGGTAGTTCAATATTAACTTGGTGATTCCAGTAACTGCAGCTCTGGGCTTTTCTAACTGAGCGTGTGAGAGATTTGATGAGATGCTCCAAGTTTTTTCAGGATTACAGACTCAGTCATCCCCAAGAATGGGAGCAAAACCAGCACCTCTCCTTCTCTCCCTGCTTCTCGGACAAGTTCTCCAGCTCACGTTGTGTAATAACGGTAGGATTTTACTGAGATTTCTCCGATTTTTGACTAATTAGGCGATAACAATATGTAAGATAATACATATTATAGTATGTGAGCCTAGATGTTTTGTTATGTTTTGTGAAATTTTGGCTTTTGTGCTTTAGTGTTCATTGACAATAAGGAAGCCTCTCAGATCATTCGGGCAAAGAGGGCTAACGGCAGATTGGAGGAGTTTAGACCGGGTGATCTGGAGAGAGAGTGTATAGAAGAGATTTGTGACCATGAGGAAGCTCGAGAAGTGTTTGAGAGAGTTGATAAAACGGTGAGAAATGCACTTTGTGTTGTAGACACATAAGCCCCAACTGAAATATTTAAATCTCTATCATATTAAAAAATAAATAAATACAACGTATATCTTTAGAATATTACTGGCATTTGAAGTGTGGTATACATCATTTTATCTAGTATTTTATGTTTAATGATTTCTTCCATTTTCCCACAGAAAATTTTTTGGGCGAAATATTTGGGTAAGAATATATATCACTTTACAAAAGTTTCAGTGTAAACAGTGACAACATTTTGTGTAAACAGTTTATATTGAACCAGGGACAAAGTGCATTTTCACTGGCCTTTCCCTGCTCAATATACAAATTAAAATGAGTGTATTGGTATCAGGGTTGCCCAATGGCCAATTAAACTATCCCAAATACCAAAACTCAAACTAAGGCACTCCCACAACTAAAATCTGTGGCAACAGTTTAAAAGTAGCCCAATTCCACTGAAAATACGCCAACCTGGTAACTCTGTTAGATGTTATATATTTCCCTTTTTTATATTTTTTTCCACAGCCTGTGAGGGAACAAAATTATCCAGAACACCAGCACATATCAGCAGTTTGAGAGCATGTGTGAAAACAGAAGGTAAGGGTGATCCATACTTATTCACCCAACACAAAGACTTGTACCCAACACTCGTAACACAAAGACATTTTTTGGTAAAAGCTAGTGACTTATCATAACCCTATTAATTAATTAATGTTTGATTGACAGTGTTATTTTTTTGTCATTGTTCTATTTTTTACTAATATTTTGAATTAGTTTATATATATATTTAAAAAAAAAAAAAAAAAAGTTTTTAAAGTATGTCTATATGGTTTTTATGAATTTTAATTTCAGTTTTAGTTATTTTAGTACTTCAAGTTAAACTAAATAAAAATGAGAAGTGTTGCCTTGGCAAGTAGCTGAAATAAAATGGTTACTGTTTTATTTTCAGTTAATGTTAATTTTACTTAAAGTAAGACAATGTTTGTATGTTTTTAGTTTTAGTGTTAGTTTTAACTATAATTTCCCTGTTGACAGGAGACTGTTTCGTTGATGTTGGTGAAACCTACGCTGGTAAAGTATCTGTCACCAAGTCTGGAAGGTCATGCCAGTACTGGAAAAGCAACTTCCCCCACAGGATTCAGTATGTACTTCTGCACTCTTTGTTGACAGCAACTGTCATCTCTCAGGATTGGCAAAACCATTTTATGTTGATTGTTTATAAAACAAAATTATTTCAGTAAAGAAGAGGCTGTTTTTTTTTCATGTATTGAACTTTACATACACCTCTAGTGATGTTGCAGCAGCTCTTTTGTCTAATGACCTACTTGTTTCCCCTTTTTAGCGAATTTAATGTGACACAGCTGAAGCTACCGGAGAATTTTTGCAGAAACCCAGATAAGAGCAGTGAAGGCCCTTGGTGTTTTACAAGAGACCCGACAGTCAGAAGGGAGTCCTGCAGCTTGCCAAAATGCGGTAGACAAAATCACTCAAATCTTACTGCAAAATGTCCTGTGGTGTAATAATTAACGCTTTGCACTGTCAACCAGAATGTTGAGCCATCACCGCTGTGTCGTTGAACCAAGTTGCTCAGAAGAAATTATCGCTGTAATAATAAGTGTACTTGATGTTGCTTTGAATCTGCTAAATGACTACTGATTTACTAAAACACATATTACCATATCTGATAGCACCTATTTGTGCCCTGTTTATTGCACATTTTATGCTTGAGCACGAATAAAAAAAAGGTTTCATTCCATTCCATCTCACTCTCTCCTCCTCAGGTGAGACTGTTGTTCTCCCTCCGCCACCTCCTACTGTGAAACCTGAAGAGCGTTATGTCAAGAGTAAATGTCTGGCTGGAAATGGGGAGACCTACACAGGGGATTTGTCTGTGTCTATGGGGGGACGCACCTGCGTGCAATGGAGTGCACCAGAAGTGCAAGCCTTGATTAAAGGAAAAGAGTTTCTGCCTCAAGTTCAGCTGGTAAAGAACCACTGCAGAAACCCAGATGGAGATATGGAGGGTCCCTGGTGCTACGTAAAGGAAGCGGGCGGAAACATTACCATTGATTACTGTGACTTAGAGATGTGTGGTGAGTGAGCAGAACTACCTTCTACAAACACTTACACGATAACAACTAGAAATATTCATTTCTTCCCTTGAACTTTAGACCTTGATTGAAAGTGACATCTGGACCTCTTTAATTTTAATTAAGTCTTTTAATTTGGATTAAGTGTCATAATTTTAATAAAGCAAAAACTTGGTGCGTTATAACCGGTAACCGGTGTGTTATAACTCAATGTTAAGGAAACCTATGTGCATTAAACATAAATCCTCATGCCTCTAAGCTCACAACTGAACATCACTCTCTCTTGCTCATTCACTCTCAGACGCCCCTCTGGACAAGTTTGTAGAGGAAGCAGGTGGTCGAGAGAGAACAACTCTTGATGGCAAAAGAAAGGCTTTCTTTAGCCCCCGCAGCTTTGGCAATGGAGAACAAGGTTCGGTACCTTCAACGTCTGTTTTGCGGTGGTTTGATATCTTATAATCAACTGGTAATTCATATTAAACTGCCTTTTGTCAGAGTGTGGAGTGCGCCCCTTGTTTGAGAAGATCAGCAAAGAGGATAAGAATGAGAAGGAGCTACTGATGTCATACACTGGAAGCAGAATAGTGGGAGGAGAGGAGGCTGAAATGGCCAGTGCTCCATGGTGAATACATCACCACATACGCTGTTTTAAACTTTCAGATATCTTGCCGTCATCACTCATGTCGGCATCTAATGCTGCATGGTGTATATTGTGTTTGATGTAATTTGCAGGCAGGTGATGTTATATAAGCGTAGTCCTCAGGAGCTCCTGTGTGGAGCCAGTCTGATCAGCGATGAATGGATTCTCACTGCGGCCCACTGCATTCTCTACCCACCGTGGAGCAAGAACTTCACCATCAATGATATTATCGTCCGCCTTGGAAAACACTCTCGTACCAAGTGAGCCCTCAAACAAATTCTATAAAACCTGCATATTTTTTTCCCAATTGACTGCACCAATACATAAATTGTAAATGTCTACTCGTTAATGCCGAAAAGCTGTGAAATATACACTAAGTAATTTAGAAAC
This sequence comes from Semotilus atromaculatus, assembly GCA_031834385.1. Classification (NCBI taxonomy): domain Eukaryota; kingdom Metazoa; phylum Chordata; class Actinopteri; order Cypriniformes; family Leuciscidae; genus Semotilus; species Semotilus atromaculatus. Next base: position 15,374,538 of record JAULUF010000009.1, on the reverse strand, counting down.
CTCAGTCTACAGGAAATTAAGCTCTTTAAACTCTTTCCTGTTTCTCTCTGAGTCAGGTATGAGAGGGGCATTGAGAAGATTGTGGCCATTGATGAAATCATTGTCCACCCTAAATATAACTGGAAGGAAAACCTGAACCGAGACATTGCTCTTCTGCACATGAAGAAGCCTGTAGTCTTTACGAGTGAGATCCACCCTGTCTGTCTGCCCACCAAGAGCATCGCAAAAAAGTAAGAAAAAACAATAGTGTAAATGATTAGAGAAGTCTGATGAATCATCCACAATACGATTAATAACATGCATTTAGAAAATGGAGATTTTAAAACTTCACACTATAAAGATGCTAACCTCTTGAAAGGGGTCCTTTTATGCATTTGTTCACCTTTTTTGATAGTGAAACTCACAGCATATTTTCTTGGGGGACAACGATGTTTAGAAAATACATTTTAGCATATCTTTAAAATGTACTCATAGCTGTAATTGACAGATTTTCTCTCTGAAGTTTAATGTTTGCAGGTTTCAAGGGCCGTGTAACTGGCTGGGGTAACCTCAGGGAATCATGGACGTCAAACCCAACAAATCTTCCAACAGTGCTGCAACAGATTCACTTGCCCATTGTGGATCAGAGCATCTGTCGCAATTCCACCTCGGTCATCATCACTGACAACATGTTCTGTGCTGGTAATGCTCATCATATTCTTCTTGGTCTTCTTTAGACCCTAGACAGTTCAGGTTCTGAGAATTCGTGAGATGCTTTTGCGCTCAGGTGTCACGGCAAGGTCATCTTTTGTTTTATAGGTTACCTGCCAGATGATACAAAAAGAGGTGATGCTTGTGAAGGAGACAGCGGAGGGCCTTTTGTGATGAAGGTATAATAATGTATTATTCTTCTCTCCTCAAACAAGTTGGACTTACCAATACTGATACAGCTCAGTTTGCTGGACTCACACAACTAAACTTTACATCTTGTCCTTTTAAAACCTATTCCTGCCCACAGAGTCCTACAGATAAACGGTGGTATCAGATTGGCATTGTGTCGTGGGGTGAGGGCTGTGATCGTGATGGCAAATATGGATTCTACACACATTTATTCCGTATGCGTCGCTGGATGAAAAAAGTCATTGAGAAAACAGGCTCTGCAGATGATGAGTGATCTTCTGACCTGGAAAGAGACCTTTGCCACACAAGAAATTAACACTTTGGTCAAATGTGATCAAACCTTCAAATTGATGAATAAATCTGAATTCTTTGTATGTTGATACCAGTGTGTGAGCATGGAGTTTCTTTCTGTGTATTGACGGTGAGAATGGGCTGGCCTCTTCTTTATAATGAAACAGATGCAATTCTGGTTTTGAGATCAGTTAAATTAAGTATCAGGATCTTGTCAAAATAAAGGAATGGTGACATGTGACTGATCACAATTATGAGGGTGTAATTACAACACACCAAAGATACTCTTTTTTTCACAGTTCAGTTGTCAAAAACATTGCGATGCTTTAATAGACGAAAAATGCTAACAATTAAAAAAAACATAAATATTACTACACTGACCGGTCAAAAAAAGTTTGCTGTATTTAAATAGGCAAATACTTAAGAGTCTTTACCTGGATCATTATTGCTGTGATTATAATGTGTCTAGCATGTTATATGTTTGGCAACAACCAAATTTTGATGCATCTCTTGATCGAAATAACACCACAACATTTGTTTCCATCAAGAGGTGCATAGATTTTTGGTCAATATCTTGTATTGACAATGCAAGAGTCAAGCACTCTGTAAAGTCTACTCCAGTACATCCAAAATACTTTCAATGAATTCAAGGTCTAGACTCAAAGGTGCCAATTCATGTGTGAAAATGATTCTTCAAGCTCCCTCCCAACCATTCTTTCACAATTTGAGTCTAATGAATCTTGGCTTTTACATCCTGGAATATGGCCATGATGTGTCTTTCTAAATGCTTGTCTTTTAAATGAAAAGCTATCAATTAGGGTTAGAAAAACTGTTAACATATAATGACATGCTAGAAACATTATAATCACTGCAATAATGATCCAATCATAGACTCCTAAATATTTGCTTTTTAAATCAACTTTTTTTAAATCAACTTTTTTTCAGCCAGGCAGTGTATTAGCAAATTTGTCTATGTATAAGGAATGCAGAGAAAATAATTATTAAGATGAATTTAATAAAATTGTTTTCCAAGAACATTCCAAGAAAATTTTTCCTCCAAGAACATTTTTGAGGCTGTGCATTTTCACTTAAGTGATCACTGGATGTTCTCATTTCTACATTCCTGTATTTCACACCAAAATGTCATGCAATGCTAAATAAAACGTAAAGCAGTTTCAGAGTAATCGCAAGAAACAGCTTGTATTTTATTATTATTATTATTATTATTACTACATTTCTGATTTGGGGGTTTGTAACTAGAATGCTTGATGCTTATTAATTATTTTAGTTACTGCCCCATTTTATCACCCATCCCACCAAGTTTTCACACTTTATGAATAGACTTATCAGAACACGCACAAACGTACTCGGTTACTAATGTAACCTCGGTTCCCTGAGAGATAAGGATATGGCTAGCAAAAGTGTGGTCTTGAGCGATAGTGGCTTTAAATCAGCCGACTGAAGCGGCTCGAAAGGAGGTCCTTAAGAGCCCTGAGGACCGTAGATAGGTCCCAGGCGGGGATAGAGGGAGGTCGAGGTGGGTTAAGCCTCCTGGCCCCTTTGAGGAAATGTACAATCAGGTCACTTATCCCTAAAGATTGGCCGGCCACAGGAGCATGGAGGGCTAACCGCGTAGGTGGTCCGACCCGCGTCCAGCAGCTCTTGGAGAAAGGAAAGTACCAGTGGTACTTCACACGAATATGGGTCTAGGTTCCGAGCTGAGCACCAGCCGTTGAACACTGAGCACTTATGTGCGTAGAGACGTCTTGTGGACAGAGCTCTAGCCTCAGCAATACGCTGATTTCACGCAGCCGCCATTTTGAAATCGAAAGTGAGGCTCCGGTGGGAAGAACCCCGGAAGTATCTATACACAACAATGCCTATCTATACACAACAATGGGGTTCTCATTTTCTCATACCCCTTTTCCTCTGCACCGTCAAGTGTTGAGAGCATCACTGAGGTTGAAGTACGCAGGCGGGCCGAGAAGCTACGACTTTGTGAGCTCCTCGTGGACCTCGCCAAAAAAAGGAGGGCTGGCGAGGGGCCTGTTGGCGCCCCGGCAGGAAACACTCAGAGGCGGCTTCGAAGGTCAACAGTTGAGACCGACCAACCCTCGGCCTGAGACGCCGCCACTGACAAACTTTCGTTAATGTCCTCCACCGATCCGCCGAACGAGATGAGACTTCGAGGGAGGGGCAGTGGTCCGTCTTTGTGAAAAGAACCGGTGACTCGCTCTTTAGAGTGAGTGAGGCACGTGGGGACGGACCCGGTGTGAGCTCGCTCACCTCCGAGTGCAGAGCGACATGTTCTCGCAGTGAGGCTGTTCTGGGCTGTTCAACGGCGAGAGAGGCTTCTTGTCCAGAGAGGTCATCAAAGAGATGCGTTGTTTGCTGAAGGAGATTAAATCTGATTACTATGGCGAAATGGGCCACTTATATAGTCAGCAGCCACGCCCATTCTGGCACGCTTTGGCGTGCGCGAGGCGGGAAGCGCCCTGATAGGATTTCTCCTCGCTGCAGAACGTTCGTGCAGTTGCCGCAGCCCAGCCAATCAGCGCGGTTAGACAGCATCATAGACAGTAAAAGAAATGGACACAGCGACCCCGTTGATTTCAACGGAGAGAGTTGAAGTCCAACATGGGCACTCACTTCCTGATAGCCAAGCGTTCTGCGCAGGCTCAAACTGAGCTAGACGACGGAGATGTGACGTGAGCAACCTGACTGACAGTTGTAAATCTTCTAGTAGCTGTGCCAAGACAAATCTGAATCACCTAATCTTGCAGAGACGGCGAAGCGTGACCTGGAGCAACAACCAACTATAACACAATACTTGTCTTGAATGATGATCAGAAGTTTCCAAGGTCGAAGTATGTGCTGACTTTAGACAGTAAAAGATTGCTACGAGCTTCTCCTTCTGTCTATACGGTAACTTCTCGACTGTGCGACAGAGAGTCCCGTGGTTATGACGCAATCATTAGCCTATTTTTACAAAAACGGCTTCTACGGGGCCATAACATAAGATACAAAGTAACGGAGCCTTTTATACATTGTCGTGTTTCTTTAGAAATAAATAATGGACAAATGGAGTCTTTGGATGCCTCAGATGTAAAGTTATTCGCTGTCAAAGTGACGCCAAAATGAATGGGAGTCAATGGGATGCTAACAGGGGGTGATAGCCAGCTACAATGGCGGCCCCCGAAGGCAGCTTCAACTTCCGGCTGATGGATTACCCCCTTGGACAGCAGCACTGTGCCTGCTGTGCAGCTGCACTGCCCTTTGAAATAAAGGCTTCAATATTCTAGAGAAAAGGAGTTTTCCCATAGCGTATAGCTACGCAATACGAGTAGGGTGGCCATACGTCCGGATTTTGGCCGGACAGTCCGGATTTTAAGCCCCCTGTCCGGCGTCCGGCGCAGCATCAAGCCGGATACTCATTTGTCCTCCTTTTTGGAGTTGCGGTGAATTATTATTTTATTTTTTTAAACAACCTATAAAAATCCCGCATACTGAATCTAGAGCTGCGAATGCGAGACAGAACATAGCCTACTGTATGTGGCTATGTGCGCCAAACCGTGTAGCGCGTGCGCACGGCAGAGAGGGAGAGAGCGAGAGAACTTGCGTGCGAGTTTACAGGTTGGTAAAGGTTGTTGACCCCCCCCCCCGCCCCCTGTGTCCTCCTTTTTGATGTTATAGAAATGGCCACCCTAAATACGAGTGAACCGTTCTCGAAAGGGAACTGTAATGCTTAATATAATGATGGTGTTGCTCAGAGATTCAGTGGTCCCTGAATGAAGGGGTGTTGGAGGAAACTTCTGACATTTCAGATAGCTCTTGGGCTGTCCAGAACACACAAAGCATCATGTATATTTTAATACTGCTCTATATAATTTCCTAATAAGTGGCTGTTCAACCAATGGTAATAATAACAACATATTATAGGAGGCGTGGCCATCCGTTCTTCTCCTGCTGCATCCGGGCCGTTTACACTGAATTACAACGATCGCAAACCGGAAGTCCCGAATGAAATTCGCAAGATTGACAGAGTTGTGAAGACTTCAGTAGGGAGCGCTGAAAATTAGGTAAATTCATTTCTCCTTATTTGATGTAATAATACCTGCAGGGTTTTGCTCATCGTTTCGTCTGATCCGCATAAGCCTTTAGCCGTACGGCAGAGCAACACTGTTTCCGTCCTGTTAAGTCAATATGAAACAGGTTTGCAGCTAACGTTAGTTAGCTTAGCAGACTGTCGACTGATCACAACGAACGAACCAATATGTGCAGCATTTTTATTTTGACGCCATCACTTGAGAGGAAATCTGTTGCGTATTATTTAAATCACACTACACATTCTGTTCTTGCTGGGTAAACACACGGTTACGTGTCCAGATGTTGCGTTTCCTTAGAAACGCTGAGGAATCCTATCTTATCTGTCCAGAGCAGGAGTCTAGACGTGTTGACTACGCCAGACGATGAAAAAGACAGTAAACGTTTGACACTGAACCCAAGCACTTTAAAAGTTCGAAGAACCGCTGGCATGAGCGGTTGTTGTCTGGCAGAAGACACAAAGGATTACTGATCTGTCACAGATAAACTACCATGTGGATGTGGATGGGCATGGGCAGAAATCAAGCTATGAGCTTCGATCCCAATGTCGATTGGCTCCCAATGTCGATTGGCTCCCATAGTTTTGTTCATAATATGATAATTAAATAATAGTGAAGTCTTGGCTGTAACTTACCTTGTTAGCTTACAGTTAAACGATAAACGCAGCTCAACAAAACGCTCTAATTCAGTATCCTTTTTTACGCCTTTAGTGAATCTTTAAATACGTGTCTATATCACGTAGTGTGTTTATCGTGTTATTTATACGCGAAAATGAGTTTTTACGTGCATATGATACGCATGGGTTGTTAATGGTAGGTTTAGGAGTGGTGTGGCGTGCGTGTGTATTATACGTTTGGGTAGAATTAGTGGTGTTGGGTGCGTGTGTATTACACGCAATGAAGTGCGTATCAAACGTACACGAAAACTGCGTATCATATGCACGTAAAAACGAATTTTCACGTATAAATAACACGGTAAACACACCACGTGCTATAGACACGTATTTACGTGAGAACGGGCTGGTTTAACGTGTACTACAGTGTAACATTGTTCTGTTCCATCTTAAACTATTTTAAAATAGTTTTATTATTATTATTATGTAGCTTTTATGGCCTAATTAATTAAGAGACTTGCATTTGTTTCACTGCAGGGCTATGTAGAATAAATCATTCACTACATTCACAGTTTTAATCTAAAATCTACCCATTTGCTTATGTGATCACTTGAGGTGTGCAGAGTTCATTTGTTGTTGTTTTTTCATGTGGATGACCACATGGCAGAGGGATGAGCAGAATCTCACCACACACTCTGCTTTTCTTGTGCTTCGCTCTGCAGATTTGTCTGTGGTAGATGTGCTGAGCACATCTGAACCATGCTAAATGGCTCCACTAGACACAAAAAAGAAAATGATTGCATTTGTGATTGCTGCTGCAGAATGGAGCTGGGAATATGATGAGCGGTGCCTGTCTGACACTCAGGATTGCTGACCTGCCACATATAAACTAGCATATGTATGGGAAGAAGAAATCAAGTTATGAGCACAGATCACATTGTTTTTTTCCCCCTGTAGTATTGTTGATGAGATTATAAATAATAGTGAAATATTGGAAAAGCACTAAATATAGATTTTTTGCCAATATTTTTTATTGTGGTGACAGTGGTGTTGTAAGGCTACAGTCTTTTAGAAAGTGTATAGTTTTATTTTGGAGGTGTTGGGGTTTCTTTAGGTCTTTTGTTTTTAGGCTCTCTTTAGGGTCTTTGTTTCTGTCTGAAGTGCTGGTTGACCTCTGGAGCACAACTGTGAATGAGGAGCATTGTTTTTGCTGATCATATTGGGTAATGAATTAGAGAACCATTGTAGAGTGGAACAGGACTGATTTTGGAAGGGTGCTGTGACTGTCTGGTCAGAACCAAAGGATATATGATAAAGCACTGACATCAGAGATAGTTCAGCAAGAACTAGTTACTTAAGAATAATGAGAGACTCTATATATATGATTTCTATGACTATAGCAAGATTGCTGTCAGTATTTTCAACAGAATCACACGCAGTCATACACATAACTGAGATAAGCCATGTTCTTTGATCAGAGCTTTTCTCGGCACACAAAGCGCTTTACATCGAAGGGGGGGGAATCTCCTCAACCACCATCAACGTTCTTTGATCAGAGCGGCCATATTGCGCCAGAACGCCCACAACACACCAGCTTACTGGTGGAGAGGAGACAGAGTGATGAAGCCAATTAGTCAGCCATGATGGACAGGGGCCACTGTAAAATTTGGCCAGGATGCCGGGGTTACACAGCTACTCTTTCGAAAGACATCCTGGTTTTTTTTTGTAACCACAGTGAGTCACGGCCTTAGTTTAACGTCTCATCCGAAGGATGGTGCTCTTTGACAAGTACAGTGTCCCCGTCACTATACTGGGGCGTCAGGACCCACACAGACCACAGGGTGAGCGCCCCCTGCTGGCCTCACTAACACCTCTTCCAGCAGCAACCTGGTTTTCTCATGAGGTCTCTCATCCAGGTACTGACCAGGCTCAGCTTAGCTTCAGTGGGCAACCAGTCTTGTGCTACAGGGTGATATGGCTATGCCATATCATCGTACTTCACCTGAAGAATGTTAGGATATCCCATTATTTAGAGATATGGACTTGGGTGTCACTGTAGAATGAAGACTGTCACAGATGTTCGTAAACGTGAAGCTGGCTCTGCTAGGGTTAAGGCTATAAATAGGAGCATAGGGTAAAACTGAGATTTCTTGTCAGTATACGGTTGGACGGCCACATTGCCGCGAGGCACTGTGTCACAGCAGATCAATGTCTGAGCCCTACTGACGCCTGCATTAGTAGCCTTACAGCTACACACATACAGAAATAAAAAATTTAGCTCATTCACAATGCCACAATATTTTCAACTAAAAGAATAAGAACAAAAATAAAAAAATTATGTAGCTAATAAATAGCTAATAGTTTAGTTCCACAAAGCTTGACCCTGCCGATTATGACAAATTAAAACACTTGATGGTGTGGATTATTTACATTGCACAGGGGAGTATAATGTTCTTTTATCTGCTTTAATGTTTGAATGCCTGTTGGTTAATGCAAAGATCTGAAAGACTTGCAAAGGTTAGTGAGGCTGTTCACTGCATTTTTCCAATACATGATTTTCTCAATGAAATCTATGGGTAAGCTTTAAAATAAATGCACAGTTTATGAAGAGCTCAGCAAATGGTGTTGATGGTATATGATGGAGGAGTGCACATGGAAGTTAGTGATTATTAGGGGTGTAACAATACATAGATACATTGATCAAATGACTAACGACCCAATGTATAGCTGCAATGTGTAAAAAATATATATCTATACTAGCAGCCTTCTGCTCTCTGTGTCATTCATTAAACACCAAAAGACAAAGAGAAAATCTCTCACTGCTCTTGAATAAATAACTTTTATAAATGTAATATTATAAATCTATATTTAACAGATGTTCAAATTGGGGTACAGGATGTGCTATTTTCAGATATATGTTCATGTTACATATTTTGGTTGCATTTGTGAATTAATAAAAAATAAAACTGGTTGTGTAAAATAGGCACATACTATCGATATATCGATCGATATTATATATGGCCCTGAATTTAATCTAATCATATTGCAGAGTTTTTTGATATGTCCGATTTACACCCCTAAAGATTATGTGCTCTAGAAACAAATCCTTTTTTGAATAATACTTTAGTTAATTAACCTGGTTTGCTAATTTAACAGAATAGAATGCAATGCAACAATTTACCGGATCTTTTGAATGCAGTGCAATGAAGAAATTAAATAGATTTGCAACTATTAGTTGTGCAAGACCGCACAAAAGCAAAAGCTCATTTGTTTCTTTTAATTCCACAACTGCTTCCTAGTCCATTAGCTGTGTTATTTATGAATAAAAACCTATTCTGAATAATATAAATATTATTTATTTATGCTGGTTTCCTTATCACAAAGCTGTTGTATGAGGCTAAACTGACTGCTTTAAATAATAACAAAAAAAATCAGTAATTTTGTGCTTGGAAACTTGCATTATTGTAAATGTCCTTGTCACAGTGCAATTATACATTTAAGTCCTGAGCAATATCAATAAAGAACATGTACTTACTATAGCGTTAGGATTAGGATTTGGTTTAGGGTTCGTTGCATATCATTTTGCAGAATTTACTGTTAACTGTTACAGTTACTTAGTACATGTAACATAACAATGACACTGTAGAATAAAGTGTTACCTAAATGTATGAATCAGTATCTAAGCCAGAAAACTAAATTAATATTAGCCCGTTTCTAATGTTATGTCATTACTGTGCCTTATTATGAAAGGTGCTTCCGTTAAACAGTCTTGCTATCTATGAATCTGTCCCGTGAGGATTGTTACGAAACAAACTCAAATGACCTGTTCATCATTTGTCATTGTGGTCACCCATGTGAGTCAGCCAGTTACTGTTCTAGCAAGTGTGTGCGTGTGAAACGCTGCATTTGCACAGGCTTATGCTGGACGGACAGGAACCTAATGTGAAATGAACTGAGCGTTTGCAGATCTCAGTATGATGTTGTGTGGTATCGTTTTGTGCTGTTCTGTCTAACTGTTGTGTGTGAATTGTGTTGTCTTAGAGGACCATCATGTCCTCTGACCTGCTGGTGGACCTTCAAGATGATCTGGGAGGAGACGACTCTCCTCCTGCCTTGGACCAGCTCAAACTGGTACAGGACAAACAGTGGCCACCAGATGACCCTTTTAGCCTGAGCAAATCCGGTGAGTGCACGTGAGTGGAAATTGTGTGTGTGTGTGTGTTATACAGGATAATATGTTTAAATGTAGTTTCTTTTTGCAGAATCACACTGTTCGGTTTGGAAAATAAAGCTGTGTGAGCAAAAGGAAGTAATTGCAAAGAACTACCATTTTTATCATGAATTCCAATCATATGCTTGCTATATTTAGAAGCAAATGAAGCTGAAGTCTTCCAGATGACATAATTGTCACTGCCTATTTAAAAGCCTGCAGAGAACTTAAGTAGTCATGCAGCATTAGTCATACAGCACACACACGCTTACGACACAGACAGCCATACACCCAGAGACACACTTTACCACTCTTACCGAGGAGGACTTTGACTGGACTGGTGTGTGAAGTCCAGTGTATTTGGTTCATCATTTGGTTCATAAGTAGAATGAGAGTAGCGTGAATGGCAATCACTCTATTGCCATACACGCTATATTCAGTGTTTGTGAAACGGGATGTTTTCATGCAGGTCTTGACATTGTTTTTTTTCTCATTAGCCACTGTGGCTGGTGGTTTTATAAGTTACTAGCTACTCAGCATTTTCACTGGCCACAATTTTGTTGTTGGGAAACTACATTTTATATGATTAAAGTTGACTTTGGCGTGTTAAAATTTCCTGGAGATAGATTTACAGCCCTTTCAAATGTAAATGGAAACTGTATACAACCAAATGAAGACTAAATGAAATGTATAACACTACAGGTAAGTATTAAATAGCTCTGTAAAGCTCCTTTAGTGTGTGTATGTATGTACAGTCAAACCAAAGAAATCTCAGACACCAGATATATTTTTTTAAATATTTTTTTTACTAGTTGGTGCAGAACACTATAGTTCATTTATGTACGTGAGGATAGCAAAATAAATGAAACTGTGACATATAACCAAAAAGTCTTCATATAGTGGACTATCAGTAAAATCTATAAATATTTGTGATGACCTGATGACACACTTTGACCTGACCATGTTTTGCTTAAGTATTTTCTTTAATTGCTAATGTAACCTTTTTACAAAATTAAGCATTGCTTGGTAATTGGTTGACCTAAATTGGTATTATCTAATTGTGTACTTAAATTTAACAGCTGACAGTTATTCAACCTAATTCATTTGTGAGACAGTCTAACAGAAGGATTGCCAAAACCAGTGAAATATCAACTGATTTGAGTTATTTCTTGTCATATTTTATTACCATTTTCTAAACTATAGCTAATAAACTGTGATAATGTGAGAAATGTTGAAGGTGTCTGAATACATTTTGGTTTGAATGTATATATGTATATGTTGTACAAGTTTATACAAATTTTAATAATTTGAACAAAATTGCTGTTGATATGACCAACGGACATTTCATGGTCCTTTATAGTCTCGACTTTAAAATTGGTCGTCACAAAAGAGACCCCCTTCACCTTTTCACTGCCGTACGTCCTACAATCGCCACAGCACATGATTTTCTTTGCTGGATCCTATACCAGCCTTTCTCGACATTACTTCTACTTCTGGTTGAACTGTCTTTTCTTCTTTTTGTTTTCTCTTCCTTTTCATCGTCAGGTATTCTTTTGTGTGTTGTTAACTCTCTGGGTTTTGTTAAGTCTTTTATGTGCCGCCACATAGCTCCACAGGTTCACTTCTCCTTAGGGACTTCTTGGTTACATTGTCTTGAGACATCAGTCACTAGCGCTTGAGCAAAAGGCAATAGGCTTCACAAATTGACCAATGAGCAAACACTGTGAGCAGGAAGTGCTCATGGGTGTTGTAGTATAGTGTAGTCTCATACTGCAATTAGTTAAAGGGGTGGTTGATTATGATTTCATTTTTCTAACTTTATACTGTAAGAAACTGTGTGTAATGTTGCTGTTTGAGCATAAACAACATCTGCAAAGTTACGACGCTCAGAGTTCAAAGCAAAGGGAGATATTTGCTTTTACCGAAATCGCTTTTTAAGGACTACAACAAACGGCTGGTAGGATCGGACTACACAACATTCCTCCCGGGTTAGTGACATCACTAACTCTAAAATTGACATAAACCCCGCCCCCGGGAACATGCAAGCAGTGTTGAGAAGAGGAAAAGTTGTTGTTGTAGAGCACTTTTGTGAGTCTTCTAAAGCTGTACCATCTGTCTTTTCACATTTATTGAAATACAGTCCGTAACACACACAAGAATAGCATGTCACTCTGTAGGCAGTTCCCACATGAGCGATTTATAGCTTATCAATGACTTGAAGATAGTTAACTCCGCATCAGCTACAAAGTCGTCAACTAATCATTTAGAAACGTCCTGTTGCGTTCTACATGTTGTCTTTAACATGCTGTCAAATTATTTCAAGGGTATTTTGAGCTAAAACTTTTACATTGTGATATTTTATGATCCTGTCAAGAGGCTGTAAAATTAAAATTTGTTTGAATTTGTTTGTTTTGCCATTCATTATTCTTTCCTGCAGCTTCAGACATTAAAAGTCTTGGTGACCAGTCACATCTGTCCTGGGACGACCCCTTCTATGACATCGCCAGACATCAAATTGTGGAGGTGGCAGGTGAGACGTTAAATGCATAAGCTTCACCAGCTAGCATTTATTCTAGTTCTAAAGTTCTTGATTTTTCTCTTTCTCTATAGGTGATGATAACTTTGGTCGGAAAGTCATCGTTTTTAACGCTTGTCGCATGCCCCCCCAACATCAGCTGGATCATCATAAACTTCTCATGTAGGCGTCACTGCTCTTACTTGATTTATGTGCTTCATCAAGCTGGGCTTAATACGCTGCATCACATATGCATTGCCTTGTTCCTAATTATGGGTGGTTGAAATGACATGGTTTATTATTTGTCCTGGCAATCATACGCAGATGAGCACAAGACACTATAAAGATTAAGTTCAAGTGCAGAGAACAAAGAAGTTCAGGGAAAATATTGATTATGATTCAAGGAGAGAAGTTGTCCTTAGGAGAAAAAAAAGAGAAGATATAATCAGCACTTTTGAGTTGTTGAACTGATGTTTTCTGTTTTCTTATGTAGTTTATTTGGTTAATCCTAATATATTTAGGTTTTAATTGATATGGTAATTAAATATATTTATTATATTCTTACATAGTGATTTTTTTGTTGTTGTTAAAAATACAAGTCTATGTAGATTTTGAAGTAATATATTTTTATTATAAATAATGTTCATTTTTTGTTATCCTGTGGTGTGACATTTAAAATAATATTCAGATAAAATTATTAGAGTTTGATAGTTGTAAATGGTGTCAGTAAAAGTTTTATTAAATTATAGCACAGTTTTGCTAACCACATTCATGTACTTAATATGAAAATAATTTCAGTAGACAAAAATTTGTTATTTTTATGAATAAAAAAAAGTATAAAACACACTGACCTGGTTTCATAGACTAGGCTTAGATTAGACCTTAGTTCAATTAGGACATTTGTAGGCTTTATAAACATGCCAATTTTTTTTTACTGATGTGCATCTTGGGAAAAAAACAGTGGCACTGACATATTTTAAGAAATGTTTCTTTCCGTTAAAACAGCTCAAACATGCATTTTAATCTGGGCTGGGCTTAAGCCTTGCCTGTGAAACCAGGGGACTGTCACACCATTTAGCAGTTTCATGGATTAGTCTAGAAAAAAAGACGATTAAAATTAGTTTAAAATGGCAAATGTATATGACCCTGTCAGCAATAAATTTGAATTGTTTTCATTTCATATTCTCAAGGTATTTCTTCCTTCATTGTTAGCATATACTGAGTGAGTGGTTGACATTTATGCAGAGTGATAAATCAATAATTTGTTCAATGGGTCAAAGCACCATGATGATTTTTAATGAAGTGAAATCGAGACAGACGTCTTACATCTGTTTAGTTCCCTGTTATGAAACTTCAGGAGTTGTCTGAGAGGATAATGGCATGTGTATCTATGAAGAGCAAATTTCACAGACTCTAAAGTGTATAAATGAAACCTGAGGTTTCAGTAGTTGACATTTTCTCATAAGTGTAGATTTTCTGTCTAATTTGAAGTTTATATTTGGTGTGAATTGATTGATTGATATTTGTGTGCAGGTATTTGAAGCAGACTCTTGACAAGTATGTGGAGAGTGATTACACCCTCATTTACTTCCATCATGGTCTGACCAGGGAGAACAAGCCCTCTCTCAGCTGGCTTCGAGATGCCTATCGGGAGTTTGACAGGAAGTGAGTGATGCTTCTGTTAGTGAGAGGTTCATGAGTGCTTTAACAACAGTACACAAGAGCAATTGGGTCTAATTGGTTCTCTCAAGCTTCGCTATCGCTGTGTCTGTTGCAGGTATAAGAAAAATATCAAGGCGCTGTACATCGTCCATCCCACCATGTTTATCAGAACCATCCTTATTCTCTTCAAACCTATCATCAGGTCAGTGCCACACTTTGCTTAATATGCTGAACTTATGTCTTCCATAAGATTCTGTTTTATTCTGTATCAGATCTGTACTGTAATCTGAGTCTGACAGCCTTTAATCTATACTTCATGTTGCAGCTTTAAGTTTGGCCAGAAGATAAATTACGTAAATTATTTGAGTGAGCTGGAGGAGGTTGTGAAGTGTGATCAGCTGGTGATTCCCAACAGAGTCAGAGAGTAAGAAATTATATATGCAGTTATACATGCGCTCAGATCATTTAGTCCAGAAGAAATTCATTCAAGAGTTTCTTTGTGTAGGTATGATGATAAGATCCGTCTGTCTCTGAAGCCATCTGTCGTCCCTGGACCGATCTCTCCCCCCCGTAGTCCTCCTCTTCCTTTCCAGCAGTTTGGCGTCCCACTGTCAGCGTGAGTTTTCCTTAAACCTTACTGACAAAAAAACACGAAGCACCCAACTCATTCTTGAGTTAGGACTGAATGTACTCTTAACCCTGCCATTACCATTTAGAGGTTTTTGTTGTTGTTTGAAATCAGATTGAGACACATGGCAGCAGATTTGGAGGGAATTCCACTAGTCATGCGTGATACTATTGGATACCTGCAGAAGAATGGTTGGTTTTTTACTACTTTATATATATATATATTTTGCCTTCATGGGTTGAAATTGTCTGGTGAGCTCACAGTCATAGGAATGGTATGCCAAATTGATTATAGATTATTGTAAATTGATTTATTTGCTTATTTGAGAATGTGAATTTCTTTTCCATCTTCATTTGCAGGTCTCCAGATAGAGGGAATATTCCGGCGTTCTGCAAATGTTTCTTTGGTTAAGGATATTAAGCAGAAATATAACTCTGGTAAAGTCATGTGATGCTCTGTACACTTCCTGTTCATAAGATCGATCGGCATCAGTCCTCAGAATGTTGCTTGTGTGTTGCTATAGGAGAGGAAGTGAGTTTCACTCAGCTGGACAATGTCCACTTGGCAGCTGTGATTCTAAAGATGTTCCTCAGAGAACTGCCAGAGCCGCTGCTCACCTACCAGCTCTACAATGACATTGTCAACTTCCACAGTAAGAACACACACACAACCCACTCACACACGTCTGTACACCTCCTATGCTGACATTTGTTAACTGATTTGCTAAAACATGTTTTTGCCAACTTACTATTTACAGATGTTGACACTGAGTCTCAGGCACAAAACATTCGGAACATGCTGATGTCACTTCCTGAGGAGAACTATGCATCACTGCGCTTCCTCATACAGTTCCTTGCTCAGGTAATGGTAATACTCATCATAATCTGCTATGTTCGACAATAAGGTTTTTTATTTATATTACTTTTAGAATTTTAAATAGAACTTATTTTTTACATAAAAAAAAAAAGTGCCCCTATTATTCTTTTTCAGACATTACTTTTCATGAAGTGTGTAATATAGCCGTTTATGAATGTAAGAGGTCTGCAAAGCTACAAAGTTTAAAGTCCACTATACATTGAGTTATTGTCTTCCAAAAGAAATAACAACATTTGCATAATGCCAGCCTATGGTCTTTATTGGCTGCCGTGAACAACGTGTACTTTGACCTGCCATCTGACCATTCAGAGCAGAGTAGGCTCTTGGAAAAGAGGGTTTTTTAGAGATTCTGAATCTTTTATTGAACCTTTTCAGTCACTGATAAATGAGGTGATGTGCAGGGTATATTATGAGGAAATTACAGCTTTTTATTTAAAAAAAATTTTTATTACCTTGGTTACATGTAAACTTATAGTAGGAAACTTCCAAAACAAAATTAGGAACCCTTAAAATAGCATAAAAGGGGCACTTTAAAAATAGATTTTTTTTATTTTTTTTATTAAACTTTTCCCAACACATTTTTTTAATTATACGTTTTCTTTACTGGGCGTTCACACCGCCACCGTCGAGAGCGTCAGAGTGGCTGGAAGACATTCATTTTCAATGTGATCTGGTGGCGAGCTCCAACAAGGGCGGCATGACACGTTTTGAATGGCGAAAGCGGCGAGGAGAGTTGAAGTTAGGTCAACTTTATGGTAATGAGCTATGATGTGGTTTGGCGGCAACCAATTGGAATCTAGAAGTGCTCCACTTGAGAGGATTCCAGAGAATGCAGTCCTGTAAACTAGTTTACCTAGTTTGAACTAGTTCCCAAGCAAAATCAAGGAGAGGAGAGCAACACTATTTATAGGAAACATTTTTGCGCTAGAACGCTTGTTTTTCAGCGGGAATGCAAATTAGATTAGCGCTTAACCATGAACATACAAGCCACACCACTCAAATGGCTTTTAATTGGTTTATTTCGTTAGCAAATATTTCACTATAATTAAGGTATTTTCATCGATCAATTTATTACTTTCACATTTAAAAGATTCCATGAGGTTAACTTGGTCAGTCTGCACAAATAACAATCGACATGCTTGTTTGCTTTGCGGCCCCTTTAAATAAAGTTTAAAAAAAGACCAAGCATTCGATCTAAGTCAGAGTGTCCATGAATCTTTCTACGGTGTTGTTGGCAGGGTGGCGAGAGCGAATTTTGCCGCTCTCGTCGGCGGCAGTGTGAACGCACATTTACAAAAATAGCTGATTACAGGTAACCTCTGTCACAGTCATCGTCTGCACCTTCTGTCTGCGTCTGCACTACACTTCCCAGAATCCTCTGTATTTAGTTCTCTCTGTTCAGTCTGTCTTCGGTTGTTAGTTGTATTCTACGTGTGTGTTAGCCTGCCTGGCTGTACCTGTGAGTTATTTTAGTAAATGTTTGAATTGGAGCCTTTTGACTTTGAGTCTTCTTCTGCCCGCTACACACCCGTGACAACCTCAACGTAGCAATAAATATCTCTGCTAAAAGATCTTGCTCAGTATTTCTTTCCTACTTTCTCCTTTAAGCCTGTTAGTGTTTCTGATCTTTGTCGTTATTGATGTGCAGGTATCTGCTGAGAGTGAAGTCAATAAGATGACCAATGCCAACCTGGCTGTGGTGTTTGGGCCCAACTTGCTGTGGGGGCAGGATGCTTCCATGACACTCAGCGCAATCGGACCAATCAACAACTTCACCCGCATCCTGCTTGACCTACATCAGGAGGTCTTCGCTCAGTGAGGAGCAGGAGAACTTTTCACGTTGACTCCACCCCAGTTATTGTCCCTTCCCTGTTCCATAGCTTTCCCCCTCTGCTGTGTCCCGTCCTTCGTGTCTCCCTCAGTATTATCAAATGCATGAGTGTTTCAACTGGGTGAAGCTACACGAAAAGGATACTAGAAGGCGCTGGGCGGTCAAGCTTTCACAAAAGTTTAGGCTGTGATTTAAATTCTGACAATCATCTTGTCTCTCCTGCAGAAGTCATGTAGCTGCTGTCAGACATAATGGTACTGCACAGGCACAAGAGTTTTATAAGGTCTGTTAGCAGAGGCCTAAATCAATAAACCAACAAGGAGTACAGGCAGCCATTTTAATTTTAAATTTTTTTGCTCATCAGCTGTACTTTGGATATTGTTTGTTCGACTTGACCGATGCAAGTTAATTTCAGTTAATTTTTCAGAGAAAAAAACATTAGACTAAATGCACACGTCCTCTATTTTTTTAAGCCATAGCTGGCACAAGCTATGGACAAGTATAAAGCACTACTACACAAAACTTGAAACACTTATTTTAAACATGCTTTTTTCTTATTACATAAAGTATATATGGTCTCAAAGATCTTTCATTCACACTTCATTTCTATTATTATTTCTAATATCCGTTTCATCTTTTTATTTTTTTGTGTCTCAGTGGTTCCAGGAACAGGGCAGATACTTTAATGGCCAGCACAAATTTCCTGATGCTGAAACAGCAGATTTTTTTATATATATGTCTGCCAACAGTCACCCTTCTCTCTGTATGTGTGGAGTTATGTGTATTTTGTGTGTGGTCTTTTCTGTAATGTTGTATTATATTATACCCCAGAAATATTTATTTTGGCCAAAGATTATGTGGTTAAAATGGTTGTGGTAAATTTAATTTGTAACTAGAAGACGTACTGCCTGTCAGGGACAGTGCCATTACACATGGGCACATTTGAAACAAAAGCCCAAACAAGGTTAGGAATAGCAAATAACCATTTGATGTAATTTTGTCCTCTTAGTAAAATTGTGGTCTTATCTATGAGGAAATATATCATAGTGCGATAAGTTATTGCTGGTGTCTGAGTACATAAAGACGCAAGTACATCGACATTCCAGTTGTATTACAGGGCTCTGTAGGTGGAGTGGGAGTTTCCCCTTCACTTTAATTTCATAATTAATGGATATGAACTGTCTGGATTTCGCACAAAGGAGGATTGTTTCATGATCTGAAGTCCAAAAGAACCATAAAGCAGGTACTTGGGTACTAATTAATTTAGCACTAACGAGTTGTGTCATATGCCTTGATATTGAATTGTAACTGTTTACTGTGTCATGCAAATGTCTTATTCATGTCAATACATCTGAGCATTGACATGTGGATCAGTGGCTTAAATAGTTTTAGACAAGCTCCCTCAAACCCACGTGTCTGTGTGCCTTACTGACGTGAACTGGCGATGATATTAGCTGTTGAATTGAATTCCCCTTCTCTGGACAGATCTGTGAACTTTGTGCCATTCTCTTGTATCTGTATCCAAACACGTACCTGTTTACCTGTGCTGTAGACGTGTATCTCTGGTTTCCAGGTGGAACTTTGCATTACTTCTTTTGTGAAGGTTCTTTTCTTCCATTTTGGCTGTTAAAATGTATTCTATGCTTTTGAAATCTTTACTTTTGTATTTCATGTTGTGAATTCCGAGTAAAAATTGTTAGAGATGGTGTCATATTTTCCCCCCTTTTGTGGTTTTGTTTTTTAAGCTTTAGAACATCTACAGGTTGTGATGAGCAAATAAAAACTGATAAAGACAGATAAAAGCAGGCATTTTATTGGCTTTTAGATATTTTCCCGCAGTACTAACGACACTGGGAGTATAATAAACTAATAATTCATACAGTTACAGTATTTTGGAACTTCGTCATTGCCACTTCTTCAAGTGCAGAAATTACATATAAATTAAGAATACAAACAGGAATACAGATACAGGAAGAGGATAGTTATAACAATTTAAATAATTAAAAATAAAATACATATGATCACACAATTTTTATTTTTTATTTTAATTTAAGCACAAAAAAAGCAAAAAAAAATTAAGAGGGGCTGCATATAAAATTAATCTATTGCATTGGTCTGGACAGAATTGTGTTGTTATCTGAGGTTGGCGTGATCTAAACGAATCAGAAACCGATTATGCCCTCCTTATAAATGTGCAAGTGTGTGTATTTGACAGAGCAGAGGTGTGGGTAATGGTAATTTGTGTGCATGTCTACAGTGTGAAAGGGACTGTGTGATGATGTGTATGCACTGTTCCTGTAGGGAGGACATTCTCTGGCTTCTCAAACCCAACTGAAGCTCAGTTTCAGGGGCGGTAGAGCTCACCAGAGGAAACAGAGCCTTGCTGACCTGCAATTAACAAAAACTTCAAGAAGCATTTATAAGTACCCACATATATCCTACATCCAGTACTTCCACATACTCTATGCAGTGATGTTTCCCTCTTTACCTGCTCTAGGCCAGAGAAGGCCACCCCAAGGTTCACTCCATTCTGGAAGAATGTCAGTGTTCCAGTGTTTAAGTCCAGCAGAACCCCAATGACTGTATTTCTTTCATAAAAAGGCTCCGAGTATTTCCGACTCCTTCCATTATGCCAGATGAAGCCTTTGTATGATAGACCCCAACTCTCACTGTCAATGCCTTTTTGAAGAAATAAACAGGACACTCAACAATAAATAGTTTCAGTGATTCAAAGTATTTTGTATGGTCGTCTTCTTTCTTCTCTTGTTAATCTATGAGGTATTGATGGGACAAAATTCCTGTTTGATAATTGGTGTAATTCATTTAAATGAATCAACCTTTGCTACTGCTCCCTATTTGCTATTTACATCCTACTTAATGATTTTGGCCATTACACATTGGTTGTCTACCTAAAATTTGGGTGAATAGTCTGGTGGGCATTTCTAAGAAAAACATGACTGTACTCACCAATGAGGTTAATGAACCTTTGGTCCCCTGTGTGTAGCAGTGCATTTTGGGTACCAACTCCCACCATCACAGAGCTTCCATATGGAGGCTCAATGAACTCAATCTCCCAGTAATGCTCACCATGGGTGAAACCTTATGTAGAAATATGTGTTATTCCGAAGTAATGAAAAGCTTATTCTACATTCAGCAAATTCAACATATGATAGTAATCTTCAAAACGACTACAAAATACTCGAGAACTCTACTAGACTAGAGCATAATAAAAGCCTTATTAGCATTTCAATCACTAGTTAAAAATTAACTTACGCCAGGCTTAGTGCAAACTACCACTTAATGTTCAACTAGACGTTTATATGTATGACCTTAATTAAATGTAACATTGAACTTTAAAACAACAATACGTAAGAACAACAAAAAGCAGCGCTATTCACTCACTAGTCTCACGTACCTTTGCTGCCTCTGACCCCTGCAGTTCCCTGACTATCCAGCAGAGGACTGACATGAAAATACACAGCCTGTCGGCATAGAGACAGATGAGCATCAGGAGATTTACTGTCCGGATCCCATTCCCAACTGTCCCAAGTGTGATCTCTAAAAGAGCGCAACATTTGCTCTCCACACAATACAAAACAAACACACACATCATTCACTGCAGTAAGGAAGCTCTCATTTGAATATTTATAATACATATATAAGCTCCGTAACACTTTAAGTTATTATTACATAAGACGCCTGACTAAGCGAACCTATTTGTATTTCTCGACATTTTAAAGCGTGGACACCTATTTGACGGGTGAGCACGACGTACACGTACAGCACGTATACTACTACTATAAACAAACATAACTTACGTGACATGGTACGGTGTACGTGAATTAACGTAACCCGAAGTAATGAAGAGTAACTATACCTTAGGCGCTTGAAGTCTGCTTTTGCAAAGAAGGAAGACGGCACATTCAGCTTTACAATATGGGTGGTGTTCAGACAGCTGGTCGATAGAAAAATATTTCACAACTGCTGTCAAAACAACATTGGATTTATCCTAATATGGAAGTAGGCGTGTGTTTGTGCTCATGAAATTTTAAATAGCCACTGCTAAAGTTCCTTGATAGCCTTCCAGTAACGCAACCTAATTAATTTTAATAAGCACCTTCGACTCTCTATTGGGTGAACGTCGAGCTAACATTCATTAGCTAAAGGAACTGGAAGTTTGCCTAAAAGTTTGAAAAACTGAAAGTTTGCCCCTTTTCCACCCAAAAAGAACTGGTTCGGAACTGGTGCTGGTTCAAAGTTGGTTCAACTTGCGAACCTGTTTGTTTTTCCACTTACTAGATAGAGCCCCGCGAAATGAGCGGACGACGTCGTTACGTCACTGTGTACGTTGCCACACGTCTTTCGCCAACTTCAAGAATAACAATTACAATGGCGGACTACATCGTCTTTATTCAAATGTTTCTCCAGGCTTTGCGATCCTATATTGTGGTCAGAAGAAGACGTTTAGAAAACATTTGTACTGCTCATCTGGATTACTATAGACGGAGGTTACGTTCGTAAGCATGACGTGGTAAAAAAACGGTTCTAATCCAGCAAAGAGTTGGTGCCACTTTGGAACCAATTTTCCTGGCCGAGAACCAGTTCTTTGGCTGTCGAAACACACATGGTTCGCGAGTAGGCACCGGCTCCGAACCGGCACCAGCACTGAACAGAGTAGGAGACGCAATTTTTTTTTTTTTTTACCAGTTCAGGATTTATGAGAGAGACAGAAAGAGAGGAAAAAAATAGGCTGTGTGAAATAATTCAGTTTATTACACAACATTTACATGCCTTATTAACAAAGTGAGGGGGAGAAAGATGACACTTAAAATAATTAAAGAAGGTCCAGCTCCTAGTGACTTGCCAACATAAGCTTTTTTTAAAAAGACAAGAAAAAACATTCCTCACCATTCAAAGACCTGACAAGTAGTAATGATAAACTGTCCCTACTTAAAGAAAGTTTGAAAAGTTATGGTAAAATGCATTTACAGGAAGCAGGTAAGCAGACAGACTCACAATTCACTGTTGTAAATGTTCACTGTAGTGTCATTCATGTGCAAGCCTATAAAACAAACCTGGACATATTCTCAGATTTTCCCTCACACTGATGTTGTAAAGACTTCAGAAATAAGCTTCAGTGACTAGTCAGTGTTGTCATGATGAGCAAAACAAAAATAAAGGCTGGTACAGGTTTATACATTCATTACAGTGAGCATTACTTATCTTAATAAATACAAGGGTGGGAGAATTCAAGTTGCTCTTCCTTTAACAGATGTTGTCACCAAGCCAGTGGATTCATCTTATACTCTACCCCAGTTCACTTTTTTCCTTAATGATGATTCTCTTCATAGACCATTGCACATGGTAAAACTGACACAAAACATTGTTAATAAAACCATTGTGAAAACTCTGTGAAGGAAGCAGGACGAGTAGAGGTTGTGAAGGATGCAATCTCTATTCTGTTCTATTGTAAGGTGTCCACAAATGCATCAAACTCGTCAATGTTTTTCTCATAAATGGCCAGTTTCTCTGGAAGAGAGTCCTGCAAAAATAGATTCATTAACAAATTCAAATACATTCACTTTACCAAACATTTAACTATAAACACATCACAATGTTACAGATGTCAAAACATACTACGACATGAATATAATGAATCAGTCACCCTACTACAGTATATATAGTTTGTATACAGATTCAGTTTCTAAAAGAACTACACTTAAAAAATACTTGCAATTATTTAATAGTTCTTAATTTTAGTATCCACAGAATAAAATTTTTTCAATTATGATTTTAACACCAACCCTGGTTTGGTGCTAAATAATCTATCCTAAGTATATTCACATGCCTTTTGTGCTTTTAGGTCATCCCGTCCCATTTAGACTGCAAAAATGTTCTGAATGTGCTGTGACGCAAATATGAGTTTGTTTCTCACCAAGTCCTCAGCCATAGACTGAGCGCTGACATCGATGGACAGGCTTGCGAGTTGAGGAGGGTTTTGAAACTCTCTATAGAAAGTGCCTAGATCCATTGGCAGAAGGTCATCCTTAGAGAACGCTGGTTTCTGTTCGGCACACACAAACACAGAACTGGTCTTTAAACACAATATGAACCATATCTGTCTTTTACCTTATACTTCTAAGAAGGCTTGACTAAATAAATACTTGCTTGTTTACACAATTGGTTTCATAGTGCAATTCTAGTAACATTTGTATTGATTTTTTAGCTCAATAATCAATAGCTCTGATCAACACAGTAATGCTATGTCATGCATAAACAAAAAATAACATGATCAATCAGGTCTCTGGGCCTCTCTGAGGCAACACTCACTCAAACACTCAAAGGAGTCCATTTGGCGTGGGATACTGCATCATTTAACACTGTACTTATGAAATAAAAATACAGAAGAGTAAAGTCTTCTTTAGATTTATTAAACATCAATCATCTGGAGCTTTCTCTCAGGTCGGAGTCTAAGCTTCTTTTCAGATGGATTATTGACTTGTCTGGATCACTAGATGCTCTGTGAAGGGCTTGATAAACTCCCTTTTGCTGTCAAACCTCTCTAATGATTCTGATCAGTCCCCATTCACTCAATGTTTTGCTAATGCTGTGCCTTTCAATGTGCTCGCTGCAATATAGCTCTTATTATTTCTAGAGGAAAGTAGATTTTGATAATCATGTTGTGGTGCACCTACAAAGTCAACCATGACAAAGTCGTCGTGTGGCTGTCCCCCGCTGTGGCTTGAGCTGTTTGAGTGCAGGCTGCCTTGCAAAGGAGATGAAGGGGCCGGGGATGGAGGAGGGTGCACCTGCAAACAGAGAAAAACATGAAGAGACAGTGGAGGATGCAGCTGCACGCTAAGGACATGTAGTGGGTTTGCTTAAGTATACCATTGGGTCGTTCTCCTCCAGGTCATAGACTCTTGGAGCGAATGCAGCAAAAGGAAGATCCAGACTGTTTGTCGTCACCTGGAGTAACACGTACACAACACGTCAGAATGCATTTTGCAGGCTTGCCCCACCTTCGTTAAATGAATTTATAAGAAAAAGAAGACGGATTGTGGCATTGGTACTAGGTCTATCATTAGAGGGGATTAGGAGGTGCCATTTAGGCTAACAACCTTTGTACAAAAAGTTGTCTGTAATAGGGAGTAATTATTGGAATAGCGCAGTCAATAAGACAGTGTTATACATATTAGACTTTTAAACATCACCTTAAAAAAGTGGCTTATGTTGAACCAGATGTGTAAAAAGTTTACTTGGGTTTGGTGTTTTTGTCTATTAGTGTTTTATGTATATTTGAGTATGTGTCCTTGTATGTACCTGCCTAGGGACTATGGATGTTAATTAGCAATGTTGCTATAATCCAACTTGTTTATATTTTATACTAATGTTCATTAACATGCATTGTCCCTATCAAATAAATAAACAAATGCAATTGTTTACCTCTCACTAAACATGAAAGTTACATTGTTCTCTGTGTATACTGCACTTATCAGTAACATTTTATATATCATATACTTATATACGTTATTAGCAAGTCTTGGCTTATGAATATAAAAAAAAACACATGCTTAATATATACACTATCATTCAAAAGTTTGGGGTGAGTACAATTTTTTTAAATAAATGAATACTGTTATTCAGCAAGGTTGCATTAAATTTATGTTTTTAATTTAAGAAAATATTTGTATTTTAAATAAATGTTGTTCTTTAGAACTTTCTATTCATCAAAGAATTCTGGAAAAAAGGTTTTTTATCACTTTCCCAAAAAATATTAAGCAGCACAACTGTTTTCAACATTGATAATAATAATAATAATTTTTTCTTGATAAAATAAACAAAAACCTCACAGACCTCAAACCTTTAAACGGTAATTCTATGCTAAACAAATCAGTAGTAAATGTAAATGCAGAAAAAGATTTTATATGAAAACATTTAAACAAATTCAAAGAACATTAACTGATGGGATGTTTGTTTTGTAAGTGTACTCTAACCTGTGTGGTGGCTTTGTTGACAAAAGCTCCAACTTTCCTGGTGAAGGTTGTCTCTGGAGCATCAGAAGGGCACACAGTCTTCACCTCGCTGCCACACACACACACACACACACACACTTTGCTGAATTGACTAATTAAAAAATCAGTACTGAACAGAATCTCTTCACACTCTTACCTGCCACAGGATGTGGGTGGTGCCGGCTGATGGGACTGTCCAGTGGGGCATGATGGGATACGACCATGCTCAGCTGCAGTGCCGTGATTAGGTTGAGCCGACACCTGTGGGACTCCACCTTCTTTACCCGGCACAACCATCTGATTAGGTAGAGAAACACACATGGCCAACTTGGTCAGGGCAGAATGACACACAAATACACACACAATTCTGTAGACAGTAATCCCCAGCAGCTCGTCTACATCAGAGGAAATGGGGCATGAAGTCAGGACAGTGAGGGTGTGTGGGCCGTACCTGGTGAGGATGTGCAGCAGCAGTACAATTAGTAGGATGGCACAAATCCACAGTTCCCAGGGCAGGAGTCT
Organism: Semotilus atromaculatus; assembly: GCA_031834385.1. NCBI lineage: Eukaryota > Metazoa > Chordata > Actinopteri > Cypriniformes > Leuciscidae > Semotilus > Semotilus atromaculatus. The sequence continues at coordinate 15,348,392 of JAULUF010000009.1, read as the reverse complement.
GATATGACAGACGAGAGCTGTACAGCTGAGAGACAGAGAGATTCATGTCACAATGGGAGTCAAATGTCAGATTAAGAGCCCTTTTAAAGTCCGGTCCTGTATTAACCTCACTGCAGAGCAGAGAAGTGGTCAGAGCAAACACAATAATAATTCAAATAAAACAGCAGGCAGGTGAGCTCAAGGAGAAGTCAGCAGCGATTGCAGTGTACAAACAATCTCTTGGATGGGTATTACTGTATAACCCTTATACAGTATAAGGTGATACGAGGTTATGAAGGGTAAGCAGTGGAATATAGGTTACTGGGCCAGGCCACACACACTCTATGTAATTATTCTACCAGCTGCATGCGTGTACACACACACACACACACACACACACACACACACACACACGACTCACTTGCTGTGAGATGCCAAGCCCCATGAGGGGAACCTTCAGTGTGGCCATCAGAGTCGGCTTAGGTGTCTTAAAATGTGCCTTACTTACAGTACACGCACACTACATGCACACAGAAAGAAAGAAAGAGAGAAAGGAAGAAAAACAAGGGCAACAGAAATGAAAGCACTACCACAGAAAGAGATAATGGGGAGAGAGAGAATCTGATGCTATGGCCACATAAATGGTATTGTATGACCATACTGACTTTGTTAACATTCGTCTTCTGAACCCAAGACCAGTGTTATTTTAGTATTATTCATAAACTATTTTAATATTTATTTATATTTTTTAATAGCTTTTATTTTTAAACTTTAATTTTTCATATTAAATTTAGTTTACATTTTTGTTATTTTGTAACATCTTTTTAAATTTTTTTTTTTAAATATCTATTTTACTTTAATTTATGAACTTTTAGTCTTTTAGTACTTCAACTTCAACTTATTTTAGTTAGTGTCCAAGGCAAAAGTTCTATTTTAAGATTTGAATGTTGGGGCACATAATTTTCGTGACTGGAGGAATACAAAAAAAAATCATAATCACATATAAAGACTGAGTACCACAGAATGAGACAGCTTATCCATTGAGAGGTTAACAGTTAATCTCTTAAATGACAGGATGCACTGCCCCTGTATTGAGGCCTGACCTGCACAAAGATGGTGGTAAAAGGTTACTTTTGATGGGACAGATGAGAGGGTGATAGTGACGGCATTACCTGTGATGGTGGGGAGGTGGAAAAGGATGTGGTGCACACCTCCTGAGAGTCTTCTATTCCTGCATAAGTCCCTCCCTCATCTTCTCCAGGAGCTCTAAGAGAGAAATAAGAAAAGAGGAGGTATGAGGCCCCCCACAAATATAAAACATATTTATATATTAAACATTGTTAAAAAGGCTCTATACAGCTGACACTAATACATAGGTCTATTGTACAACTTTCTACTGTAAAAACAAAATATACAGTAAATTTTTTACAATTTGAAAAAAAAAAATTGTAACATTGTAAAACAAAAATCTTACTGACCCCAAACGTTTAAACAGCAGAGTATCTATTCTGTGACTATGATTTTTCACACCTGTAACTGCAAGGATGCATGTGTGCCATATTAGTGAAGGGTCGCTCCACAAAATGATCAATGATAATACCCATGATGGGGCCTGTCCTCTCAAATTGCCTGTGAAAAAACACAAAGACATCTAGCACAAAACCACTACAAAACTACAATAGAATGCCCAGAATGCCCAATCTTTTAAAGTGTTGCATCCCGTATGTAGCTGTAATGTATACCTTGAAGACATGAGGGCCAAATTTATGCGATATGCACAGGACAAAGTGATGGTGCCTATGGGAGTGCCTACAATACCCACTCGCACTGTCTGGAACCCTGCGGAGAGACGTGAAGAATCTGAACAAATACACAGCTCTGGAGAATATCTACACAACATTTATTAGTATTTTGCTCCTCACAGTATTACCTTCCCCGAGACCTGTCAGCTGGACATCTCCAAAATAGATCCTATCAAAGAGATATTATTAATAATGTCTTATATATTATTAATAGATAATGTCAAGTCAGTTCATTTATTTATATACAGTGTTATACAATACAGATCGTTTCAAAGCAGCTGCACAGTAATAAACAAGAAATAACAGTATTAATGTTGCAAAGTTCTTTAATTATTAAACAAATACAATTTCAGCTGTAAAGCAGCTCTAAAAAGAAAAGTGTCATTATTCATTATTTAGTTCAACACTGTGAATGTTGCAGAGTTCAGTAATTATGAAACGAACTCAGTTCAAATATAAAGCAGCTCTACAGAAGATAATAGTGTCAAAATCAGTTCAGTGTGAATTCAGTTTAGTTCAACAAGTGCAAAGTTAATGAAATTATGAAACAAGCTGAATTACGCAGCTCTACAGACAGCAATAGAGTCCTTTAATAATATTAAGCTCAAGTCACTTCAGTGTTGATTCAATTCAGTTCAATAACAGTGTCAAGAAATGTAGCAAAATCTGATTGGACATGTTTTCCCTCCATGAAATCAAGTATTATTATGAGGCTTTGTGGAGCAATGAAGGAAGTGTGTTGAGTACCTGTAGAGTATGACATAGTCATGGCCTTGTTTACGTGAAAGCTTGTAAGCAGGTGTCACCCTTGTGATGGCCAGTAAAGACTTGAGCAGCAGAGACAGCCGATTATAAACTGTATAAGACACTTTAATGTCCTTATCACACCTGGAAAAAAATCCAAACCGTAGTTATGTCCTGGTATATGTTGTTAATGTACCAACCTCTACACAGAGCAGTTGACATCTAAATGTGTAGGGGATCAGAGTGCTTACTTTTCATTCATTTCCAAACACCATGTCTCCAGCTCCATGGAGTCTCCCTGCATTGGTAAACACAACTTATTAAGTAAAAATCTTAGGCATTTTAAACATTTTGTTTCATGTTTATCCTAATATATTGTTATTATATAGAGAGTGAACAAAGACTAGACCTCTGAGGTTTTGAGGGAGATCTCCACACACATGGATCGGCCGATGCCAGGCAGCTGTCCAGCAAGAGCTTTTTTTGCCTCATGAGTCACCTCAGGAATGTCTTTTATTGCCAGATTAAACTGAAAGAAAACAAAGACACACAGACAAAAATAGTTCATGTTAGATGTAAAGAAAACAGGGCTCTTTGTAAAAGGAGCATCCTGAACGTGTTTTACCCAGTCTGAACCGGTCGGTGATGAAGATGAGCAAGTGGTGATCTTCTCTCCGAGTCGGGCTTGAACTATAACCTGCACCGTCTGGAAGACACACAGGTAAAACAAAGTACATCATCACTCTGTGTCGACTGGGAGACCACATTTCATGGATGCAACAAAATCTTGTAATGTATTGTTTAATGCAATCACCTTCAAGGCAAAGAATTTGATGAATTTGTCCAAGTCTTTCTTGTCCTGTGGGCTCAGATCACTATCCATTGTCGCATAAGCCTAAAACATACAAATGAAAGACTATTTTGACAATTTAGTTGAATGTTTAAATAACTCATGACAGACAAAGCAGAATCCCAGTTTATTCGATTACTTATAACAGACACTTGAATGCATTTTTAATTGATTATATTTTAATTTTAGTGGTCACTAACAACACTGAATTCACGGAATTATCCTATAGGTTTTATGAATAGCCAAGATGTCTGAAATGAACATCTAACTTCACTGAATAAACACAATATAATAATGTTATTACATTATTATTATTATTAATTTATCATTATAATATAATAATAACATGACACTAGAGTATTTTGTTCTGAGGGCAGAATAATATTTTCACTTTAAAGTAAAAACTAGCCTATATTTTATACTCCACAAATCTAAAAACATTAATTTGTCCACAAATTCTTCATTAACAAAGACACTTTGATATTCAACATACTACAATGATGACAGATCAATACTTTCCACAGACATAAAATTAGATCAGTTAACCTCAAAACTGATTCGACTGACTAAAAATTTTGACATTCAGATGACATGAAAAAATGAAGAAGAGCATAGCCATTTACCAAATGTGTTGAGTAGGGATTTTGTACCATGTATAGTCAAAAGAAAAAAAACAATATGGTGGTGGGATCTTTAGCACCATCCCACCTTAATAATACTAATAATAAACGAATTAATTGACGTCTTAGTGTCATTAATGCTGTCACATTTCTGACAGCTCGACTCTAAGAATTTAATCATGTCCTCAATAGAAAACAATAACAGCACTCTTCTCTTCAAAAAACAGATTTATAACAATCAATGTCAACTGACAGTGAGTTCATCCGAGAAGAGATTTGAAACAGCAGACTCGCCATTAGTTTTCGACAGCCAAACATCTCAAGTTGTTTACAATCATCTGTATGTCTGTGCAGTCAATGCTAACAACTTAGCAAAACACGCGCACATACTTACAGCTCATCACAGAGTGGAGATTCAACTGTTAACCTGCAGAGTATGACGTTAACGGTGCAATTCACCGTACCTGATTGTTTGAAACGGTACAATACAGGCTAAACGATCCTTTATTTTCAATTAATCACATCTTAGCACCACAACATCACACACTGACGGGCGCCCCATTTTTGTTTATTTTGCTTGTTTGGCTAGGTCGGGAATGACGTATTGCCCGTACCGATTCAACCACACCACTTTCGTTATTTAGTGAAAAATGGTTAAATACATCTGATAACTGTATGGAATTTTTATAATTGCACATATAATATGGTATATTTTAATATGCATCTCCCCGCTCTTAATTTGTTGTCAAAAGTAACGAATACAACTATCGAAAATGCAAATAGTGAACAGGAAATTTGTTAAGGCTGTGGCGTCACATTTCAATGTCGGCGTACACAAACAATCACCGGTGCTGGTAACGTTTTTAGTCATTCGTAACTGTCCTCGAATAAATAGATCATTTATTCACCGTGAGATAATTTATTCACCGGGAGATCATTTATATCAAGAGTTAATTGCGTTCGTTTTTGTGTAAAATACTGTTCTGTGCTGGTCACCAGGCGACAAAGTGGTTGATTTAACCAGCTCAGTTTGAAATAAATGCTGTTATAAAAATATGTGATTTAGAATGGATAGGCTCTAGGCTCGTGTTAGCAGCCACGCACTGAAGAAATCAATGCAGCAGCGGTGCATGTAGAAACATTTAGCACGTTTCGTTCCCATACCAATTGCTTTTCTATGAATTGCTAATGTTACTAATTAATATATATCATTCAAAAGTAGCCAAGTGTATGTGGGTGTTGGATGGTTTAGTTATTGACACAGCATTGCATGACACTGGCTGACATTCACATGTGCCATTTGTCCATAGGTCCTCCTGAGTGTGTGGAATGGCAATCTCTATTGCAATCCTAGACTGTGACCTGCTGCTGCATGGTCGAGGGCACAAAACACTGGATCGATTTGACATCGAGACAGTGTCGGATGAATTTCTGCTGGCAACATTCGGCTTCCCACGTGAGTTCATTTATTACCTGGTGGAACTACTAAAGGACAGCTTGTTGAGACGGACACAGAGGTCACGAGCCATTAGTCCAGATGTTCAGATACTCGCAGCGCTGGGATTCTACACAACCGGGTCCTTCCAGAGCAAGATGGGAGATGCGATTGGCATCAGCCAGGCATCCATGAGTCGTTGTGTGTCCAATGTCACTAAAGCTCTGATTGAGAAAGCACCAGAGTTTATTGGCTTCACTAGGGATGAGGCCACTAGGCAGCAGTCTAAAGAGGAGTTTTACAGAATAGCAGGAATTCCCAATGTCATGGGAGTAGTGGACTGTGCACATATAGCCATTAAAGCTCCCAATGCAGATGACTCTTCCTATGTAAATAAAAAAGGATTTCACTCAATCAATTGCCAATTGGTATGTGATGCCAGAGGACTGCTGCTGAGTGCTGAGACACATTGGCCGGGTAGTCTGACAGACAGAGCTGTCTTTAAGCAGTCCATTGTGGCAAAGCTGTTTGAAGAGCAAGACAATGGCGATGGTTGGCTTTTAGGTAAGACCCATTGTGAGACTTTTTCTTGACATACCGAAAGAATTCTATGTTTACATGTGAAAATGTCAGTGTGTTTTCTGTCTCTGGTGTCCAGGTGACAACCGCTACCCTCTAAAGAAGTGGCTGATGACTCCAGTGCAGAGTCCGGAGTCCCCTGCTGACTACCGCTATAATCTGGCCCACACAACGACACATGAGATTGTGGACCGCACGTTCAGAGCCATTCAGACACGTTTCCGGTGCCTGGATGGGGCAAAGGGTTACCTGCAGTATTCCCCAGAGAAATGCTCCCATATCATCCAGGCCTGTTGCGTGCTACATAATATTTCCCTGCAGTCCGGCCTTGATGCCTGGACTTTTGAGAGGACTGAGGCCACGGACCAATCAGGGGAGGATATCGATCCCACTGACACTGTTGATCCAGAGGCTCTAAGAGTTCAACAGGAAATTGTCCAAAATCATTTCAGCTAGGATGGAATTTGGGATTCACTATTTAATTATTTTTAATCGTTAATACCGGTACACGTCATTGCCTGTGCCAAAAAAATGTTTTTTTTTTGTTAAATGGTTAGTTCACCAAAAAGGAAGTTTCTGTCTTTAATTACTCACCCTCATGTCATTCTAAATCCGTAAGACCTTTGTTCATCTTCGGAACACAAATTTAGATATTTTTGATGAAATCCGAGAGGTTTCTGAACCAGCCATAGGCAGCAACGTCATTGCAACTTTCAAGGCCCAGAAAGGTAGTAAAGACGTTGTTAAAATAGTACATGTGACTACAGTGGTTCAACCTTAATGTTATGAAGCGAGAATACTTTTTGTGCGCAAAAAACAAACAACAACTTTATTCAACAATTTCTTCTCTTCTGTGTTAGTCTCATACGCTGTTGACGTTGTGAACGCAGTGCATCGCTCCAGGTTCTATGACAGAACGGCAGCTCAGTATTGGCCAACGCTGGTCACGTGAGCACTACGACGCATGTGTGTGATGCTGACGTAGGAGCTGGCTAATGGTGAGCCAATTGTGTTTACAACGTCAACGTCACAACTGTGACACAGAAGAGAAGAAATTATTGAATAAAGTTGTTGTTTTTGTTTGTTTTTTTAGGTACAAAAAGTATTCTTGTTGCTTCATAACATTAAGGTTGAACCACCGTAGTCACATGGACTATTTTAACAATGTCTTTACTACCTTTTTGGGCCTTGAAAGTTGCAATGATGTTGCTGCCTATGACTGGTTCAGAAACCTCTCAGATTTCATAAAAAATATCTTAATTTGTGTTCTGAAGATGACCGAAAGTCTTATGGGTTTGGTACAAAGGTGAGTAATTAATGACAGAAATTTCATTTTTGGGTGAAATATAGGGGATAGTTCACCCAAAATAAAAATAGTCACTTATCATTTACTCCCCCTCATGTCATTCCAAACCTGTATGACTTTCTTCTGCGGAACACAAAATATGACATTTTGAAGAATGTTGGTAACTAAACAGTTTTGGTGACAATTGATCCCATTGCATGCACAAAGGAAAAACACTGAGATGTTTCTCTTAATGTTCCACAGAAGAAAGTCATACGGTTTTAGAATGACATGAGGATGAGTAAATGATGACGGACTTTCATTTTTGGGTGAACTATCCTGAATGTGTTGTTTGTTATTCTGTATTGGTCCTGTGAACACACACACACACACACGCAAAGGCAAAGCTGGAGTCTTTTTTAATTTACTAGTACTTTAGGAATGATATGAAAATAGACAGGGGCTTTTATTACAGATTATTATCATTTTAACATCCTTTTTGATATTTTACTAAAAAAAACATAGACCTGTAAAAAGAATAAATAAATAAATGACACTTCAACAATATCGTGTCTGTTTATATATTTGTCATATTTGTTTCAAAACTGGCTTTTAACAGCTTACTTTCCAAACAAGGCACACGTTTTGATAGTTATTATCTCAGCTCTTTTCAGATTAAAAAAGTGAATTTTGTTTAGATCATGTACCATCAGAAACACTTACCTGTTATGAGTTTCGTCCTCACAGATATCCCACTGATGCTATTTAATCTGAGTAAAAGATCTATCGGGGCCAGTATATAAAGCTTTTAATTTTAGCCCGGGTTAATTAATGGTTTTGTTGGCGGCAAGACCAAGTAGACTGCTGCTCCGGAGGCTCGACTGTCAAAGGCGATAAATCAGATGTTTTTTTTAATGAGTCTCGCAGCCCTGTGATGAATGTGTGGAATTAGCAGAGAGACCGCGCTGAACAATGACGTGCTGTCCGCTGTGTATGTGTGTGTGTGTGTGTCTACTGTCATTGCTAAAAGAAGACATCCGGAGAGCGCAGAAGCAGCAGAATCTGCAGCATAAGAACTCCACAAGAGTCTCCACTGGAGCACAGTGATAGAGTCAAGCGCTGCTCGTTTGCGCTTCGTATTTTTAACAACTTTCGGGATCAAAGTGAGTATTTCTGGAAGGCTTTGTTTCATTCTTTAACCATGTGCCTTGTATTTTAACTTTGCATTAGATTCAGAGTTGCATCTATGCCGCAGTTATCTGTCATGTCTAGCCTAGGCTACCGCAAGTTTAGCCACGCTTAACCCGAGGGCAAATTCGTACCCGTTTCATATATTGACTGCGGTCATTTATTGCCTGAGTGTTAATACTATTCAGATATAGTATTATCAGTGATCATGTCAGAGTCTGTACGGAAGATGCTGAGGGCGAAGATCGTTGTGCTGGGAAGAGATAACTGTGGGAAGACAGGTAACACTGCAGTGTTTTATTGGGTTCAATGATTATATATTATATCTTGACGACTGTAATAACTCTGTTTTTCAATTTTGAACTCCAGCTCTGTGTGTCAGATTCATCACCAGGCGTTTTATTGGAGAGTATGAACATAAAAGGGGTAACAAATGAAATACATACACAATGATGATCTGTTGACCACGTGAAAACATACCTCCCTTATCATTGTAAAGCAACAGAATATGTTTTCACACTGTATAGTATACATTTATGTAACTGCATTGCAGTTGAGTTCTGTGCATCATATGACATGCCATATACTTTTTGTGTCTCAGAGGTCACCTACAGGTGTCAGAAAATTGTGGAGAAGGAGGCGATTGAACTGGAGATTTTAGACACTGTTAATAAGGTACAGTGTAGCCTACTTGAGATGAGATCTTACAGTGTTGGCTCTTACCTATTAAGGGACCATCTCTTTGTGACTGTGCATCTGCCGGTGTGCTGTTCTACACGCATATTTATCCACAGGATGATCTTGCCTTGTCAAACAGCTGATGAGACACAGGACTCTCTGAACCATTCCATTCCTTTCATGTCTGCTGTGCTGAATCTCAGGCTGGTGGAGCAGCTTCAACAGCCTGCCTGCCATTGATCATGTTACTCAGTAGAGAGCGGCACATGTTAATTCATAGGATTAGGCTGAAGCATTAACATCTGTGTGAGTGCAGTAGAGTAGCGGGTCTGATATTTTGGATGACTCCCTAATGTGACACAACCAGAACTTATGAGCTGATGATATAAATCAGAGGTGTTGTAGGCATATTTTATCCAAAAATGAAAATTCTGCCATCATTTACTCATTCTCTTGTCGTTCCAAACCTGTATGATTTTCTTTCTTCTGCGGAACACAAAAAATGTTTCTGTCCATACAGTATAGACTATATTGAAGCGTTGTATGATTTTCCCCCCTTATATACAATGAAAGACAGTGGGGTCCAAAATAACTTTGAACTCCATTGACTCATTATATGGACAAAAATGTCAAATTTAAAAATATCAACTTTTGTGTTCCACAGGTCCCAATAAGGTCATAAATGTTTGGAACAACATAGGGGTGAGTAAATAATGACATAAATTTCATTGTTGGCTTAACTATCCTTTTAGATAATGACCAAATCTGCAGTGTGGGGGGACTCAAAGACCAGGATTGGGAACTCCATTTGAGAAGCAGGAGGTTTTGGTTTGTGGGAATTTAGTTCACGTCCTTTGTGCTCCAGAATTGCCTTCAGAATCACATCTGTGAAAGTCTAGATGTGCGTCATCACTATCCTCACAGCATCGCACACATTCACTCCCATGCAGGAAGAACTATTCAAATGTGTGAATCTGTTCAGGAGTGTGTAGGACCTGCTGTGTCCTCTCTGGAGAGTTCCATTAAATGGGGTGATGGGTTCCTCATCATGTACTCCGTGACGGATCGCAGCAGTTTTGAGGCTGTGTCGCGCCTGAAGAGACTGATTGACCACGTTAAACAAACGCTCGGTAAGGCCGATCAGACTGTGAATGATCACTCTGTGAGCATAGTGACTGAGGACAAATAGTAACAATGTTCTGTTATTAGCACTTTTTGGAGCAGTCGTGTTTATGTGTACGGACCCTCCAACTAGTGAATGGTGCTGTTATCCATCAGTGTGACTCAGCCTGCCTTAATTGGTCTCAGTTCAGAGATTTCACCTCAGGCATGAACTCTTAATATAGTACACTGCAGTCTGAGTGTGAGTTTGTTAATGACAGATAGATACGTGGAAAGAGATAAAGAGAGAGAGAAAGTATCACAACACTGCAGTCTTTTATTATACCATCCATCTCCAGGTGCTGTCATTTTAATGGTAGTCTGTTCTTCTTCAGAGCTACAGCATCCATTACTTCATTCTGTGTATGTCTTTGCGTGTCTTCCAGGTATTCCAACAGTCATTGTTGCCAATAAATGTGACATGGAGAACGGCCGAGTGGTGAGGACGGATGAGGGACAGGTTTTAGCCTCGGACCTGAGGTCAGTACGCTTTGCTCTCACTGATAGCTGTACAGGTTTATGATAGTAAGATAGTATGAATTATATACAAATATAGGTAAATTTGACTGAATTGTTTAACCCTAGAATGTTCAAATTAACTCTGGTTAACCAACTGGTTTTTGGAAACATTTTTGGTCACACTTTATTTTAAGGTGTCTGTGTTACAGTGTAATTATGTATTTAAGTACAGAGAATTAATAATTAACTACATGTACTTACTATCAGGTTAGGATTATGGATCGGTTTAAGGTTAGTTGCATGCAATTATGCTTAATTTATAGTTATTACCACAGTAACTACATGTATACCACAATAACTACAAGGACACTGTAAAATAAAGTGTTACCACATTTTTTCTAATAAAATAATTGAATTCCTTGACATTCCATTTGTTCTTCATAAATCTTTTATGTGAGAATCAGCCATGCCATTTACATAGACGTACACTACCAGTCAAAAGTTTTGAATCGGTTAGATATTTAATGTTTTTAAAAGAAGTCTCTTCTGCTCCCCAAGGCTGCATTTATTTGATTAAAAATACAAAAACAACAGTAATATTGTGAAATATTATTACAATTTAAAACAGTTTTCTATGTGAATATATAGTAAAGTGTATTTTTTTCCTGTGATGAAAGCTGAATTTTCAGCATCATTACTCCAGTCTTCAGTGTCACATGATTATTATAGTATGATGATTTGATGCTCAAGAAATATTTATCTTTATTATCAATGTTGAAAACAGTTATTTACGGTTTTATTTCAGGATTATGTGATGAATAGAAAGTTAAAAAGAACAGCATTTATCTGAAATAGAAAGATTATGTAACATTAAACACTACCGTTCAAAAGTTTGGGGTCAGTAAGAATTTTTATCTTATTTTTGGGGGGAAATAAATAAAATAAATCAATACTTTTATTATTAAAGGATGAATTAAATTGAAAAGTTACAGTAAAGACATTTATAATGTTACAAAAGATTCTATTTCAAATAAATGCTGTTCTTTTTAACTTTCTATTCATCAAAGAATCCTGAAAAAAATTGTTTTCAACATTGATAATAATAATGAATATTTTTTGATCATCAAATCCGCATATTAGAATGGTTTCTGAAGGATCATGTGACACTGAAGACTGGAGTAATGATGCTGAAAATTCAGCTTTGATCCCAGGAATAAATTACATTTTAAAATAAGTTAAAATAGAAAACAGTTATTTTAAATGGTCATAATATTTAACAATATAACTTTTTTTTGTTTGTATTTTTAATCAAATAAATGCAGCCTTGGTAAGCAGAAGAGACTTATTTTAAAAACATAAACAATCGGACCGATCCAAAACTTTTGAACGGCAGTGTAGCTTCATAAAAAAAATTACATTTTTGTATTACTGTCACAAGTCAAAATGACAGTATGACCCATATGCATTTCCAATTAAATATTCACTCATCTTGTTTTTTTGGCAAAATAATAATATTTAGTTATAGTAATATTTTAGAATAATTTTTAACAATAATGTAAATATATTTAATTATATTAATTACAATGAATTCTTATACACTCCATGGATTACTCACAATTTTCAAAATGAAAAGGGGCAATTTATTTACTCCAGAATTTTGTCATAATAAGATAACCACTTCACTACCAGATATTAAATTCACTACCAGTCAAAATTCTAAGCACACTTATTAGATGATCTTCAATGGCCCTGTTACATCACTTACTATTTGGATGTGAAGGCTTTGCTGTGTGTGTTAAAGTTAAGGTTTCGCTGGTAATGTAGGTGCAGTTTCTTTGAGCTGTCTGTAGCAGAGGACACTTCAGCAGTGGAGGCTGTGTTCGGGCAGCTGGTGTGTGAAGTGCGCCAGGAGTTTCAGCGACACCTGCTGGCTATGGACAAGCGCTCACGGATGCTGCAGATGAGACATGCGCTCAAAAACAAACTCACACGGAGTAAAACCATGCAATGGTGACAAGAAGGACTAAATGCAGTTCAGACCCCACAACTATAGTGCTGTGTCCTGGCATGACTACCTTTCAGAGATAAGCAGCAATAAGCAGCAGTGTGTTTTTTAAAGGTGCAGTGTGTAATGTATGTGCCACTGGCAGCACCAAACAATGACTGTTAAAAAGGACAAACGGGTAGTCCCAACTCAAACTTTTGCCACTGATTGAGCCAGAAGCTGATGTGTCGGAACAAAAAAAACAAAATAATGTTGATACCCAGTCTCTGCATTAAACTGGTTTAAGAGAAAGTCCTTTAACGTCTATAGAGGATCCATTATACCACTCGAGCTCAGTCTACTGCTTTCGCATCACTGTTACTGTAAGTAGCGGCTTTTCAGTACAACATTCATTCTGTATTTAAATTTCATTTTATGTGTGAGAAGTCATAAATGCATATTTATAGGCACTTGATTCATTCATTCTTGTTTAGTATTATTAAGTTGTGCCTAAAATGGCACGATTGATGTCTGGCAGATCATCTATGTTTTGTGACTTGGTATTTTGATGCTGTTTTGATCCAATTTCATTCTTATGTGCCTCTATGAGATTGAAAGGTCATGAGGGAACAAAACCAATTAGATATTTTCCAGTTTAGGCAGCTGTTTTTAGACTTTCTATATTCTGGCTGCGTGCACAATTCACTCTGGAGAAAAATGTTTCCAAAATTGGTTACAGTATGACAGTGCTAATCTTTGTATAAATTTATTGTGGTTGTATTCTTTACATGTATATTAGTATAAGTGTTAAAATATCCATTTGTCGCCTCAATGAAAAACAGACTATTTAATTTACAATTTTATTTAGCAAAAATGGTAAAAATAAATAAATACAAATTGATCAAATGCTCCAGTAATAACCAGCCTCCTCAACAGAAAGAATTCATGAAGTTATATATGCAAATAACTTACACATGGACTTGAATTCTATGAGAAAAGGTAAACAGATATCAGGCAACACACAAGATTAAGAAACAAAACATACAAAAATGTTAGAAAACTAAAAAAATTAAACAAAAGAGCAATACACATCCCTTTCAAAAACCATTATGAAATAACCTAGACAAATTTATACAACAAATTGATGTAACTTGTGTTTTTAATTTATAGTAAAGGACATTAGATTAAGCACTGATACTTTCACGTTGCAATAATCTATCCTTGATTTTACTTGAGGGTTTCATCAACCTGAATGAGGTAACAGCATGAGGTGTAAGAATGTGACTCTTCATAAGCATTACTATGCGTGTTGAAAACATGAACAAAAGCCTGAGCTCTCGGTAAACACTATAATATCTGAGGAAATCAGATTTCACACACTTCAGGACACAATACCCAATTCTTATGTATAAGGAACATGAATGAGGAGAGACCGTAGATTCCCATCTATCTCATCAGAGAACATCTGTCACAGAAGCTCTGTCAGTCCTACTAGCCACATCTGGCCTCAGGATTCTTGGCCCTAAAGGACGGGAGATGACATTTGCAAATGTCACATCTGATGAGTATTTATGTAAGGGCTTTTTTCCCTTTTATTTCTTTTTTAAATGCACAGAGAAACCTGACATACCATTAAAATCACAAAACAGAACGCAGCTTCTCTGCATGTTACTTTGGAATTTTCGCAATTGTGATGAAATACGTCTTAACTTTCATCAGACAAAATGTGTGAATACTTCTGTGACTGTTGAAACATTTGCTGAATTCGGAACCGCATACTACTCTTCCTATTTCTGCTGTAGAAAGAGATGGTAAGAGTAGTTTTCAGCACTAGTATCCTCTTGAAAACTCAGATGCGATATAAAACGAAGGACAGATACCCAGATTATCAGACTGGAATGGAATCGTTTTAACTGAAAGTAAAGTCTTTTCATAAAAACGTGAACGAACATACAAGCAATTAATTGTGTGTATTGATAAAAGACATAAGCACTTCAGAGTTCTTATGTGTAGACTTCAGATTCACTACAGGCAGCGCAGGCACTGTCCTCACTAACACAACCAGAACACACTGTATGACAAAGTAGGTTCTGTTACGGAAAAGGGAAAAAACACTCGTTTTGCTGACTAAGACACAGACAAGTCATAACACTACTATGAAACAGCCTAACATTGTCTATAGAACTTAAGGCAACCAATACACAGAGGCTACTGCAGGCCAGAGCTGCATGTTCAGCATTGAAAACACTCACAAACCTGAAATGAAGATATAAACACTAGATATTTCTCTCTTTTATCAAAAGCGACGCACCCCTTGTGTGTTCGACACCACTGTTTCTGTATTATTTTTTGTGCTTTTTAAAAACACTATGGAAGTGTCATCTTGGCACATGATACAGTGTTCAAGCTACCGCGGCTGTATCTCAGGTGTTACAAGTGTTTGTCTGTGCTTGTTCATGTGCAGTCACACACTGAAATACAGCGGTGAGAGAGCGTTAGAGAAATGCAAAATGTTAAGAAAGTAAAACGTTAACAGAACAGCTCCTAGGAGACAATGGTGAAGTAGTTGCGCTAGGCACGTATAACGTACGCCTGCTGTATTGTGCTTTTGGACAGGTTTACAGAACAGTGTTATCACCAAGTAAAGTGACACCATGCGTGTTAAAACGATACAGAACAGAAGCCCTTAAATTGGCCCATAAGCATAACGTTACTGGCACACCGGTTTTACGGGATATTTCTGACTGCATGATTCCTCGTAAGTCATTGGACAAGGCATGAGACCCCTGCTACAGTCTGGGTAAAAAAAAACTAAAAAAACACTAAAAAGCCTTCTGAATGTGGAAATGGAGTGAGAGTGACGTGAGAGAAGTCTCAAATCATTCCCTTCTGTGACTGCGCACTCAGTAAATCACATCTGGTCAGTAGATAAGGCATGGTCAGAATTTACCTCACAGACACTTCAGGACTGACACTACAAATACTACTCTACTACTCTTAAATATCAATTTAATGTTCAGAGTAACATAAAAGAACAGTTCCCTGTGGCATCGATTATTTGGCAGAACAGAACTACAGAATATTTTTGTAAGAAAGAAGAAAATTATAAATAAGGTCATGTGTAAAAATAGCAAAACATATTTACAGAAATGTTGTTTTCGGTTTTTAAAAACACCACAAAGTAGACAAATGCAAATGATAATAGTTAAACCTCCAGCAGAACACCTGGAAGACCTGTATTTCTGTCAGTGTGATAAAGAACCTGTTTTTACAACAGAAAACTAGACGAAACAACTGCACCTCGGCTGCGTTTCACAGACAAAACGGATACTAAACTCCTCGACGCGTCATATCTTATGTCTTAGATCAGAGCTACAGGACCTGATAGGAAGCTGCACTACTCATCTAGCAGGACGAGACCATTACCCGATCCAGCCTTCAGAAGCTTTCCCACTCAGAGGTGCTATGGCAACTGTATCAGGCACACAATGGTGTGATATCTTTAAATTTTATTACTCTTTTCTATATCATTATTCTTTGTAGAAATCTTTTCGGTGTGCATACGTTAGCATACACATTGCTGGTACTTTAGGAACCTCCTTCCTGCATGTAGTAAATGGCACTATGGATTTTCTTTCCCTCATAGATACAAGAGATGAAACAACAACACAAAACAACAATACTGTTAACTGGCACGCTTTGGGCCCCAACTGCTGCGGGGTGGTCAATGCTATTTTACCCCCTCTGTCACTTCTGTAAGGGGAACGATCGGGCCGAGGAGGCCCTGTGGGATGACGCTGAGGTCACTGTTGTTATTGTTTTTATGTTTTTTTGTACTCTCCTCCCCGGTGGGCATGGTTCCATTGGTACTCAGAACTGCCTGGTTACTGCTGTTATTGCTGAAAGCTGCTGCGTTTGTATTTGTGGGTTCGCTCCTGATTCTGGACGTGCTGATGATTTGTGCGCTCTCCTCACTGCCCTCATTGCTCTTTGCGCTTGCAGCCTCGACGTTATTATTAGTGGCGATCTGGTTTAAGGTATCGCTTGTGTTTGTGAGAGGGCTAATTATGATCATAGCTTCTGGGGAGCTTGTTGCGGTATTTGTGTTGTTGTTTGTGTCTGTGGTGACCGCACTGGAGCTGCTGGCTTTGGAAGCTCCACTGTGGGACACTTCTCCGTTAGCCATGACCCCAGGGCAGATGAAGGGAGACAACTGGATCCCTCTGATCAGACGCACCAGCCCTTTCATCTTCTCAAGCGAAGCCTCCATCTCTCTCTGCTGGGCCAGTACGCTGTTCTTGCTGTCCATACATCTCTGCGAAGGGAGAGAAGACAGCGCTGACTCGTACAACCAAAATCTCATCATTATATAGTTATGGAGGTACGGGATGAATTAACATCACATTGAGATTTGTCACTTCAGTGGTATGACTCAGAGGAAAAGTGGATGATATCTCACCGTTATAGAGTTGCTGAGCTGTCCGACTTGGTCTTCTAGTGTCTCTCTCTCCTGCCGCAGCTCTGTGCTCCATGTCTTCAGGCGATCTTTCTCTCCCTCTTTAGCTGCGGGGAAATGAGTGTACGCGTAAATCCCAACAGAAAGCACAAGTTGGGTTCTGGAAGTAAAAATCCCATTCATTTCCCCCACAGGATTTTTTTTAAACAATTCTGTAGAAACTTTGCAAGACAGACCAACCATGATTGCGGAGTGACACAGTGATCTTCAGGGAGCAGGTCAGAGATATATTTTTCACACATTTGTCCATTTTGGTACAATGTTAATTTATAAATATGCTCTTGGTCAGATCATGTTAATTCTTAATGATTATACAATATTTTAAAGGGCACATTATGCAAAATTCACTTTTACATGGTGTTTGAAAATACAGTAAGTGTGTGTACAAACCACCCTATAATGATAAAAATCCACCCAGTGCTTGTTTTTAATACCCATAAATCATAAGCAGTGTTTCAGAACAAGCCTTTTTTCAGATTCGGAGCAATGTGACGTCCTTTTGCCCAAGCCTCACTGCCGTATTAGCATAGACCCGCCCTGAGTGAGCTGTACATAGTCCGCCATTGTTTTGACGCCAGAGCAGCTGTAGACAAGAATGTCTTCTGAGCGATTGAGGTGTTTTGTTGTTGGATGTAAGAATGAACATAGCAAGTCGTCATTTACTCCCAACATCTGAGCTGCTGAAGACGTAGTAGATTACTTTTGTTTTTGAAGGGAATGCGGCCCCCAATCTACCTAAATGCGTTTATGTTACTGGTCACGGCAGTAATGAAAGGTAGAGCACGCAGTTTATTACAGTTCATCAAGAGTTGTTTTACAGATATAAGTTTACCAGTTTATTAAGCACCCACTGAAAAGGTCTGTATATATTTGGGAGAGAGAGTGTTTATGGATAAGACTTGAATGCGCACTTGTACAGTTTAACTCGGCTCTTACGGTGATTTTCTGTGCTTAGATTTTATGTACAGAGGAAAGTTAGAGCTATAGCTCATTCACAGGAGCATCTCCTTAGAACAGAGTTTGAGCTTTTGCCCTCTGAGCGGCGTTATCGAGTTCGTAGCTGCAGAACAAAAAGGATGCACATATTTTTCGTTCCGGCAGCTGTGAGGCACCTTAATGGCACTTAGCACTTTATATTAACTTGCACAAGTTGCATTTTTGCACTTGATGGTGTCCTGTACTTTATTATTATTTATTATACATTATGTACATTGGGCGCTAATGTGAATTCCTTCTTGCTGGTTGGTTTTGTTGGTGAGTGTTGTTGTATGTTATGTGTTTCATGTTGAGCATTTGCTGCAAATTCAATTTCCCCTTGTGGGACAATAAAGGTACTTTGACTTTGACTTCATCTTTTGTGTGATGAACAATAAACTTCATAAAACTCATCAGTACATTTTTAGCCATCATTTGGACGGGGTCCGCTACAACAGGCTTGTACTAATAGTGGATTTAAGCAAGATGACAAATATGTTATAACAGTAATTAAACTAAACTATACCTGTTCTATCTCCATGCAGCATATATTCTTTGGCTCTGTAGGCATTATTGTCCGACTCCGGTTCAAACTGAACACTGCTGGTACAGTTTCTGTTCTGACATTTTCATTCAGTGAGATGAGATGTCCTGTCACTGAAGAACAATCTCTTGAAGCTCCTCCCTCTTCTTAAAAATTGGGCCAGATGCACCAGCTCATTTACATTTAAATGGACACAAAAAGGCGCATTTTTGCTCACCCCCCAAAAAGTGGTAATTTTAACATGCTGTAAAAATTATCTGTGGGGTTTTTTCATCGAAAACTTCACATACACACTCTGGGGGACATCAGAGACTTATTTTACATCTTGTCAAAAGGTGCATGATATGTGCCCTTTAATATTAAAGGGGTCATGAATTGAGAAATCAAATTTTCCTTGAACTTTTGACATTTAAGAGGTCATTGTACTATAAAAACATCAAGTAAGTTTCAGAACTCCTCTGTTACTTTCTCGTTAGTCCAAATAAGCTTTTATTAAAACCAAGCTCCGAAGAGGTCATTTCGGATTTTGTCACATTATATGACAATCACAGCAGAGGGTGTTTATGCTGAAGTCTCCCAGCAGACACGCTCCTTCAAACAGAGCGTTCAAGTCAGGACTAAAATCACGAGTAGAAAATGGCCTTTTATTTATAAATGATATCATCAAATAACATAACATTATAAGGGCACTCCAGGAAACATAAAATAAAAAAATGCAGTTCATGACTTAAAAATGAATTAGACCAATGATGATTCTGATGTTTTTGACTGACGAGTTTGCTTTGTAAGTTCAGTTTAACAGCATTAGGCAAGTTAGCATTTTCTAGCATTTACATATTTACTTCAACTGCACAGGTAATGTCAATGGTATGACCAATTTCAGCAACATCTAAAAATGAAGTTACATTTATATAGCTCTGACTGATTTTATATTGTAATTTTGGAAGTAAAACTTCATAATACAAGAGGGCTACAATCTACAAAAATGTTGACGTGCTTCTGGGGGGGATCAAGACTTATTTAGGTTAGCCTTATTTTAAATTGCACCCTAAAGGCCTGTTCTCACCGAGACAAATATTCTGTGTTCATTTTATGTTTTGTGAGATAAACATTTTCATTTGAATTAATGGTAGTTAATGTGTCTGACAGAATGTGAATGTTCATGACCGTCTGAACAATGGTGTTTATTGCAAATAAACAAAACCTAAGTTTGTAATGTAATTCATTTCAGAGCTGTTTGGTTTGGTTCATGACTTAGAATAAAGAAAATGAAATGGAAAAATACTGCCAGTACCAAAGCTGCAGAAAAAATAAGTGGTTGCTGCTATTCTATAGTTCTAGGGGAGCTTTTACAAAGATCAGAGATTTACTGGTACATTTCATAACAGACTCATAAAAAGAAACTTTGTTCCGTTTTAAACTCCTAAGTCAAGACATTTTTAAGCAATCTAACATCACATTCTGTGTCATTGCAGGTTGAATGTTCTAGGTATTGTATGTGAAACTTCTCACCTGCTTTATAGGAGATGTAGGAATGGACGATAGCAAGAGTCCCTGGCCACTCAATGGCATCTTCCTTCTGCAGAATCTAAAGAAAACATGTACTGAATGGTACTGAAATACATAACAGTAAACAGTCTGCATTCAAAGTGATGCACACAAAAACATGAACATTTAAAATGAATGTGGAAATGAATGTATAGTAGTGAAAACAAATGAAGTGGCAAGACATGAGGCTACCTAAACTTACAAAGTTGAGCAGTCTTGATGCAAATTTCTGGTTTTCAGTGTACTTAGAGAGAATATTACTACGTTTTTGTAGCCCTGCATCAAATCAGGGGTCCTGAGCAGCAGAACTGTGGCGTTTCAGGCAGATATGCATGCCCTTATGAAGCCCAGATGATTTATATGTGAGCAAGTATCACATGAGACGCTGCCCACTCCATCTTATGACATCAGCTGCCAAATACTGACTCATCAATCAAAACCTGATACTTATCAGCCCCTTTCACACAAAGTTTCTACTGAAATATTACCATTAGGAGATCATGTGTGAACATGTGTGACCTTTTCTGGCACCTTTTCCTTTATGAGAAGTTCATAAATCACCAGTATGATGCTGTGTGTGAACAAATAATGAAGATTACCGGTATGAGAACGTACAAGGTTAGAACACTATGTTGCTGACGTAAGAAGTTTGCTTTGGGGCAATCACAAAGCTCTGTCGGAGCTGTTTACAGTAAGTTCTGCTGCTTTTAATTATTTTTCTATATAAACATGCATTAGACGAACATCTGACCATTGCGCCGCATCTCGCACTCGAGACCCTGCTATTCTCTGAATGTCCTATTGAGTACTATAGTGACCGCAGTACCATAACTATTATGTGTCTTGTGTATTTAAGAGCAGAACCACATTCTGTGTGATCATCTCCTTACGCTGGTCACTCAGAAGTAAAACAAACTGTAACTAAAGCGCTTCTCATCCAGGTGGATGAATCAAATGGGTCATTTCCGATGACTGACATGACTGAGTTAACTGGTACTGATGTGCAAATGGTATCTTACCAGTAAAAAGACACAACATTGTTGCTTGTGTGAATAGCACATTTGTGTATTTACCGGAAAAGTTGTTCTGGTCATTTTACGGCAATTTACCGGGCTTGCTGTGAAAGGGGCTATTATCTCTATTCCATTGTAAATTGAGCTTGTTTTTAAAAAAGAACATTTTTGGTGGGTCCAGGTTAAACAGCTGCCTCTTTGCCTCTATTTTATTAGATTTTGCATAGAAATGACATAGCCATTACCTCTATAAAGACTGTCTGCTTTGTAAGATCACTGACAAAAGTAAAACATGTCATGGCATGGGACAAAAAAAAGAAATTAAATGAATTACGAGAACGAGAGTTAATGGCAATGAATCTCTAATATAAATGTTTCTCAGTTACCGGAGACTCTTAATTCACCTCCGCTACCACTAGACGTCACTGGTGAGCACGGTGAACACTGGGATAGGGAAGTCTGAATTGTGTCTCAGTAACTGTAGTGGACTATCACAGCTACTTACATCCCCTGCTGAGCTGGGGCTGGGTGAGGGTGAATGTGATGAAAGGGTGAGTGAGAGGGCATGGGAGAATGGGCTGCCCGCGGTGGGCCGCTGTAGGTCTGGGAAGGTAGAATGATGGCTGCTGGTGGTTGGGGGGAGGGGCCCCCGCTCCACAATACTGCAGTTTTTAGAAAGGCGACCTGGGTGAGATGAAACAAAGGACAAACAAAACACAAAAAAGAAAAGAAAAGAAAAGGAAGACAAAACATTGGTGTAGCATACCTCTGACAAGCTGTCCTCATTGGCTAGGGTAGCAGGAGAGAGCAGGTGGGGGTGGTGTGATGGTGGTTGGGAGGGAGAGAGCATCGTTAGATTACAAAAGGAAGCATTGCATGCTGGGTAACAACACATTCTGCAAAAGCTGGCCTCAAATCAGCTGATAAAGGCAGAAGGCATTATATTTAGGCAGATGGGGATAAGAAATGCCAATAACAAAGAAGGATCAGAGGGTAGCGTTTTAAAGAAGCTTATCCAGGCATCAAGAAGCTTATTTTCATCTACAGCTAACACAGATGCTGTCAAAATGTTACGACGAGCCATATTCAACATCATAAATCAACAGATTATGCACATTTATGTGTGCACTGGACATTAACAGAGCAAGTATGCATGTCTTTTATCAACAAGAACTAATAGTACCATTACATTACACATGGTCGCAAAGTTTCAACGTCATATATATATATATATAGCTCTATTCAATTTTACACACGCAGATCCAAGAAGTCAAGAGAAATATTCAACAAAACAATATATGGCTGGAGCCTTGGTCCCAAATGTGTTCAAGATCAATTTAAGAGATCCACACACACACACACACACAGAACATCTAAAATGTCACAGTGTTTTTTTTGTCTATACAATGAAAGTCAATGGGGTCCAATGCTGTTCAGGACCCTGAGGACTTTCCATTATAACAATAAGAATTGAAAAAAATCTTTAAAATATTTTTTATCGTGTTCCACAGAAGAAAGTCATACAGGTTTGGAACAGGTAAGTAAGGGGTGAGTAAATGATAACACTTAATTTCTGAGTGAACTATTCCTTTAATTTGCAACAGTGAAAGCTGTTTTGGGTGAGCTTTGAAGAGCAATCAAAATATTGGTCATATCAAAGTTATCAAACTATCAAAAAAATATCTTTGGCAAACTGTAATGCTGTGTTTTTGTACTCCAGACTTTCCATTACAAGTTCTAATGGTACACTAATGATGCGGTATTGTCACACCTTTAAGATGTGCACAACTTGCCTAATTGTAAACCTATAAAGTAGGCTGAGAACATTGTCTGAGTCTTTTACTAATGTATACACTTTTACAGCAGCCTGAAGACAGTCATTATCCCACTTAACACACTGCAGGGTCATTTCTTCCTGCCTCACACATACACTCCAGGGCCACTCCACAGCAGAGTGCCTGTAAGCACATTACATAATCAAACAGTCATTACTGCTGAATGTGTGCTTGTGTGAGACAGAGAGAGACTGACTGATGGGAGTAAAGAAGAGTGGATCAGTTCACCATGAGAGGTGTAGAAAAAGGACTTAAAGCACTGAATAATGACTGGCTACAGATTTTTACCGCAATAAAATTAGACAATTCACAGTGGATGTTAAGTCACATTTCACAGATGTGGATAATATCTAACAATTGTTGTGAAAAGCTCGTTTACATTTACTTTTCAACCTGAAACATTTAAAATAATTTTTTTTTTTTTTTTTTAAAGAAAATGCTAATGTAATGCAGTTGATAAGGCCTTCTAAATGTTTTTTAGTGTTTCTATGTGCTTTCTAGGGTGTTCTGTGTGATTTCAATGCCAATAATGCATTGTGCATGTTGCTGTCTGCTATGGATATGCTTAACTTTAAGTCATTATGGTATCGACTTGTATAGTTCCCGAGTGCAAGTGAGTTACTTTCAGTTTCCAGTGAAGGATCCAGTGTGTTGTAGGCAGTGACTAAAGGCTGCAAAGCATCGTAAAAATGGTGAGAATGTAACGCCGGAAAATCTGAAAACTTCTGTGTTTGTAGTCAACATGTTAAAATGGATGACCACACGAACACAGTTTTTAAAGGAATAGTTCACTTAAAAACGAAAATTCTTTCATCATTTACTCACCCTCAAATTGTTTCAAACCTGTATGAAACCAAACAGTTGATGTGCCCCATTGACTGCCATAGTATTTTTTTTTCCTACCATGGAAATCAGTGGGGTACATCAACTGTCTGGTTTAATACAGGTTTGAAACAAGGTGAGTAAATAAATGACAGAATTTTAATTTTTAAGTGAACTATTCCTTTAAGGCCAAACAGAGGGGAAAAGCAGTTCCGTCTGTCAGTCTGTTAGTTCCCCGCCCCCAAAAAAGCTGTTTCCATAGTGTTCAATTTTTACCATAATACTGTTTAACGTTCAATGTTCTGTTAATAAACCTCTGTCAACTCAACAGTCCGAGGGCGGGGATACAAATGTGTGCAAGTATAATCTGTAGTTTTCACAAAAGCTCTGGAGATGTAAAATGTTTTGCTGACAAATAAATGTGAATTTCTCGGACCAGGTAACACAGAAAACGAGTTAACAGTTAATTTACATATACTAGTACAGACATTGTAACAATACAAAGTGGGTTATTCAAAAAAAAAATCAGCAAAGTTACACTTTGAAGTTTATTTCACACTTGGGTGGATTGCCTAGTCTGAACCCGAGTTTGATTGCTCTCCCCTCCCCCTGCTGGATTGTGTTCACATTATATTATTTGGGCAAAAAGCATCACCACACTTTTATATTATGGTTTCTGAACCTTTGGTTTTGGTTTCAAAGTGTCAGCACATAACGGGATTTTTTTTTTTAATTCAGAATGTGAATTTTTCCATAGCTGGATACCTTGTCCAGATGTTTTTTTCATATTGCTGCTTTGCAATTGTGACTGTTTTGTTATTAATTTGCAAATACATTTTGGAGAAATTATCAGTACTAAGTAAACTAAATATTATAAGTTTGATCTCTTAAAATAGCAATTACACACTTCTCAATAAGCCACACAGAGTATCTAATAGGCACAGAGAGAGAAAGTGTGATTGGCTGAACTCACCTCTCTTCCTGCTGGACTGGTTTTTAGAACTCAGATACGACACAGAGATTTTTTTCCGCTGAAACACACACAAGCACGATTCATTCCATCAGATATCTCCAATCTGTTTGCATTGAACTGCTCGTTTGATGCATGTGTATGTGTGTTACCTCTGGTTCAAACATGGCTCCGCTATATATTGGATTTGCTGTTGTACGTCTCTTACGCTCCTGACGCCTGCTCTGAATCTCTACAAACAAAGTGGGAAACGTCAATACACATTCATTCCCGCACACACACAGACACATATTTCGTTCTCCTGACCTTCTAAATAGTCGCGCGTGACCAGTCCCAGAGACAACATGAAGGCCAATTTCTGTGGAAAGAATACGTGTCATTATCTCAGTAATGATCATAATTTTACATTACTATACTCATCATTATCTTCATTATAAACATAAAAGTACTTTACCAGAGGGCTCTCCTGATGTTTGGAGGAAGGAGTGTGTGTGTTGGTGGGAGCAGGTGAAGATGGTGTATATAAGGATAGTGGAGGAGAAGTGTGTGTAGGCGTGTCTGGAGTGATGAGCAATGAAGTCTTTGGCTCTGTCGCATATTCTACTGCGGGTATCTGAAGAAGAAACAAAGATGTATTAATACATGCACTACCATTCAAAAGTTTGGGGTCGGTTAGATTTTTAGTTTTTGAAAGAAGTCTCTTATGCTCACCAAAGCTGCATTTATTTGATCAAAAACACAGTAAAAACAGTAATATTGTGAAATATTAAGCACACAATAATTGTTTTCTATTGTAATATATTATAAAATGTAATTTATTTCTGTGATGCAAAGCTGAATTTTCCACAGCCATTACTCCAGTCTTCAGAGTCACATGATCATTCTGAAATCATTCTTTGTTGATTTGATGCTTTCAAGAAACATTTCAGTCATGGGATAAAGGTTCGCGAGTCTGACTGGTAACCCAAAGGTTACCCACTGCTTCTGGTGTGTATCATGGTTTGCAGAGTGTGTGTGTTCACTACTCCTAATGTGTGTGCACTAACTTGGACGGGTTAAATGCAGAGTATGGGTTACCATACTTTGACTTCACGTCACTTTCACTTTTTCACTTATCACTATCAATGTTGAAAACAGTTATGTTGCTTAATATGTTTGCGGAAACAAAAAAGTTGTGTTGCTTAATATGTTTGTGGAAACCGTGACACATTTGTGTCAAGATTAGTTTAAATATAAATTTAAAAAGAACAGCATTTCTTTGAAATATAAATAGTCATTTGTCTTTCCTATTGACTTATGAAATTAACTTGGACCAATTGAGATGGACCAACGTGGCTGAGTGAACTGACTTTCCTTAAAAAAACGTTCCATGTAATTAATGTTTTAGAGTAAACTTAAATACATAAATTGTGAATTTCCCTCACCGTGTTGTCAGAGCTTGGTCTGTTGTGAGGTAACTGCTGTGTGCGTGTCTGCACAGACGGCTGCATATGTGTAGATGGTGAGATCAGGATGCTTGTGTTGTTAGAGCTGTTGGGGCAGGGCAGGCCATTGAGGATACGCATCTGCTGGACGTGACCAGAGGAAGGGAGGGCAGTGCTCAGTAACACTGGTGACTGCAAGGTTTGCACAGAGATCTGACCGGCAGCTGGAGACAAAGACGCTGGGGGTTTTGGCCTGACCTGCTCACACACAGGAAAAAAAGAAGACAATTATTTTGTGGAATAAATGGAGAAATAAAAGGTGGACCCAAGTAGTGAAAAAGAAAAAAATTACTATCAGAAAAGTGATGCCCAACTCATCATTAACAGCAGCAGATTTTCACATTTAGACTCTAGTATACAACAAACAACAAATATGTTCCCTACTATTCCACAACACCAGCTCCACTCCAATGCAAATAAAATGTGTCTACTTATTGACTATTATTTTATAATATAATTAGTTGCAAATAAAATAATGTTTAATTATTTATTATGAATGGTTTTCATCCATCAAGGGCTGAATAAAAAGAGAAAATCAAAAATAAAATACAGAGAAAGTAAATTAAATGCAGTACCTTTAATTTGTAAATGATGTAATTCGCTGAATTGATCTTTTTCAGCTAAACAAATATATTATGATATACACTACCAAAAGTTTGGGGTCAGTAAGATATTTTTGAATGAAGTTAATAGTTTTATTCAGCAAGAACACATTAAATTGATCAAAAGCGACAGTAAAGACTGTAAATACTTATATTTCAAATAAATGCTATTCTTTTCCGCAAAAATATTAAGCAGCACAACTATTTTCAACACTGATATAATAATAATAAAAAAATTATTGAGTGCCAAAGTACATTAGAAATATTGCATGGATCATGTGACACTGAAGACTGGAGGAATGACTGATGAAAATTCAGCTTTGCCATCACAGGAATAAATTCTATTTTAAAATACACTCAAATAGAAAACAGTTATTTGAAACTAATAATATTTGACGATAATTACTGTTTTTACTGTATTTTTGATCAAGTATATATAGTCTCAGTGAGCATAAGAGACTTTATCTTACCACCCCAAAACATTTGAATGGTAGTGTATCCCGCTATGTGATTTTGGTTATACCAACCAACCCTGGCATATATGCACACACACAACATATACCACAGAGAATAGCACAGTATACTGCCGCAGAGAAATCAGGGATGAGGATCACTTTACTGTAGGGTCAAAAGCAACAGCCAAAGCAGGAATTGCAAATGTCACGACTATGCAAGCACACCGAAATTAAATCCAGAGCAAGAAAACAAGATGGGGCAAGAAGAAAATATCACACAGAAAAGTAACACCTGCAGTAAAAAATTTTTAAAAAAAGACACATAGATGCACACTAACACTTAGCAGTTAGGGTTTTTCACTAGCCCAGCCAGGCATTAGGGTGTGAAGGGTTTCTATGGAAACAAACCTGTGGTAGAGTGGCTGGTCGAGTTGTCTGTCTGGTTGGTGGGACAAACTGAGGAACTTTGATTGTTTGGGAAGCAGCTTGCACCTGTGACAAGACCGCCCATTTAGACACCCTTTCTTAACTAACCTGTCCAACATACATCCAACAACAAATAACTTTAACCATTTAAGCCACAGATGTAATAGAATAATTGAGTCTAAAATCTAAAGAACCAACCCTGTGCTCCTGGGTTCTAAATTAGATCAGACAGCCTGAAATTTCTTCCCACCTCATATGCAGTTTGCAAAACAAGAGGGAATTAGAAAACAAAACTCTTCTTGGTCTGTAACAAGAGACTTAGAACAGCTTTGAGAAATACTTACAACAATGGTGCTATTGGATATGACTCGTACTGGCTCTGCTCCCTGATTGGTTGGTTGGATGACCGGCTGGAAGTTTACTGGGGATTTTTGAGGATCTGAGCTAGGAGGACCTGCAAGGAGTGCGTTGCCAAGGGTTGTCACCACGGTGATAGTAGGTGCTGGTGTCATGATGATAGGTGAGGACGGGGTGGCAGCTCTCAGTACCAGAGGTAGAGTCTTTGAAGCAATGACAGGGGGCACAGAGCTCTACAGGGTCACAAACACATACACCGTTGGAAACATGATCCTTTTTTCTCTTGTATAGGCAAGTTCTTCTTACTGAACCTAATGATCTGCCACTCATCTCCTTAGAATGAAAAATGCCACTGTGATAATGTCACTGGAGCTACTGAGATTATAAATGTCACTTTTGCCTTGATGACATATCTAAAAAGAAAGTGACATGTCAGAGCTTATTTTAGCAAATACCAAATAAATATTTAGTCTCCTCCAAAGACCAGTTGGCAATCCCATCCCATCCCCTGCCCTCAAACCATGACGCCAAAACCGCAATACGAACCTAACCTAACCATAAAAAACTTAAATCATTACACCCCTAGTAGCTATTGAGTCTCTCAAGATCAGTTCAATTCATGAATAAATCATTCAGACCACTGACACAAAAATAACTGATTCATAGAATCTACTTCTCATGAACTTTCATGAATATGCCAAAGAGAGCTAGGGCAGATGTCAAGTGGATAACAAAATGAAACTTTCAGCCTGTTCCACACACAAAGCAATAATATGGCCTCAGGAGTAACTTTACATGGACCACTTTTATGGTGCTTTTGTGCCCTGAAAGACTCAATGATTAGCCTAATCGCACATAAAAGTGCAACCAACACAATACTAAAAATTTCAGAATTGTATTTCTATATGGACAATTTTTATGACACTTTTAAGGTGTATTTTTGGTGCAATTTTGGCACTTGACTCGTGTTCTCCAAGAGAAAGTAGGTTATGTGGGTTTGGAAAAACATGTTTTTACTTTTTGGTGAAATAATCCTTTAAATGTTTAGCAAAAACAAGGCTTTGTCTTTAAAGAAGTCTCTTGACGCAGTTTCCTGTGTGTGGGTACCTGTGGAGTAGTGAGACTGGCAGCAGGCAGAGGCGTCTGTGTGATGAGCAAGGTAGACGTTTGCCCATCAGCTTGCAGCGTCTGCAGCTTCATATCTTCCTGTTTCACCAGTAGATCTCTCCTTAACTGCTCCACAACCTTTTTCTGAGGGAGAAAGAGAGAACAAGTACCTGTTCATTTTTTGTGTGTTCTGTCACTCAAACCTGCAATGAAGTTTCTCTCACTCATGCTCTCTTTCTGCCTGCTGTTGTCATGTTGGATTTCGGCCCGTTTGCACCGACAGCAAGTGAGAACATGGAATCCCTACAACTGAACTTCACTCTCTTTTTGTCTCTTTCTCTCTCAGGCAAGGGTCCAACAGTAATCTACCTTCAAAAACATCTTAAAAGTGTTAAGAAACCGGATTATGGGATAACGGCATGAAACATTTAGCAGTAATAAATTAGCGAGCCATGTTCAGTATACAGCTGAAAGGACTTTCACCACATTTGCTTCTTCAAATAATTAAGGACAGATATATTGAAGTATGAAATTGTATTATAGTATATATTAATATACCCATTATAAAAGGTATCCTTATACAAAAAAAATGTTTGTATGAGGATTTTCTTTTTGAGTTTCTGATTGTGTTTTTGTTCTTTAGTAGTAATGTGTTTTTTCTGTTTAAATACTTCCTTCTATACTTCTAGTACTTCCAGTTTCATGCACAGAGCATGAAGAGACCTTATTGACTTTTATTGTATGAACAAAAACAGTTGAAACATTCTTTAAAATAAATTGTATTCTGCAATTGAAAGTAAGCCATACAGGTTAGGGAATGTTTTGAAAAAACTGTTTTAGCTGACCTATCCTTTTAAGAGTCTAAACAATGACAGATAGCAGACTTGTTAGGAAACACTATTAATAATACTTCATTTGGTGCTGCCAGTGACACAGAAATCCACCTTTAAAGGGTGAAATGTTCATGTTTAAACGTATGATACATCAAATCTTTTTTTGCTCTTTTAGAAGAGTTCCCAGCTAAGAAAAACTAGATCATTAGCATTTATAAGAACACGCCTACATTTGTATAATAACTCATAACACTCTAAGGCAAAATTTTAAAATAGAAATGCTTTAGTGATGTGTGGCAGGTTCTTTAGTAACTTACATGATGATGAACAGGAAAGAAATGGAAGTCTTAAGTAAACGTAGAAAATAAAAGTTCTAGCTGATAATAAACAAACATACTTGCACACTAGTATAGTAGTGTGTTATACTAGTAGCTCTGTTATAACTGTGCAAATGAGAAATTACAGTGAGAAAACAGAATGTGACTCTAAATGACATGATCATTCCTCGAGTACTCTCAATGCAATTCATTTGAAGCCATTCACTTGTGTTACAGTTCAGCATCAAAACATTTGCACACACACACACATACACATGACCACGTGTACACAAAGCAACATTAAAAGAGTATGGATCAATAATAATCATAAAGAGAAGACAGAAGGAGGAAGATATCAAAAGTTTACTGTATTGAGGCTTTACTTAATGCAGGCTACAAATGTGCAATACAGCTTGTTTGTGTTCAGCCGAGTATGTGTTGATTCTGTAACCAGTGAAGACAGAATGACAGTTACATTAATGAATATGAACACACAACCCCCCAGCACAGTCCTCTCACTGATTATAGCTTTAACAGGCTTCCTCCACCATCTGTTAGACTCACATACTCCTAGATCTGGGAGAATTCCACCGGACACCGAATGTGTTTGAGCGAGGAAGGCAGCACACTTTATTAAATAGTGCTGCAGGCTGATACATTTCTGAAGCTCTGAGAGGGTTGACTTATTCCCTTTTCTCTGCAGAAGGAGAGATAATCTCAGGTGTGTTTTTTTTCCCCTGGTGGCAGCTGCTTTATTCTGTTACTTTAAACGGCTTTAAGATGCTAATTAAAATTCATCTCTGCTGCCACTGCCAGCAATTTACAACACATCTTTCTCCATCTCCTCCACAGAACTTTGAGTTCTGTACATTTAGCTCAATCGAACAACAGTACGCCACGTAATCATCCCCAGACATTAATCATCAGTCACAGAAATGTCAAAGAAAAGGGGGAGAATAGATTTGTGCATGTTTGTGTGTTGGCAAATAGTTCATTTGGCAACACAAAACCACAACGCACAAATCACACCACAAATGTTCAGCACAATACAACACAAAACAATGCCATGATGTAACAGGTTTCATAACCAAACAAGATCGCCTCATTTTCTTGGGACACACAAGGAGGTAAAGACTTTCAGACCCCAAGTAATTGAACTGATCAAGACATGTGTACGTTCGTTGAGAACACTGATATGGCAGCAGGTGTTCTCTCAGAGAGCAGCTCTCACCTGCCGCTCACTCAGCGCTGTGATCTTGGCCTGCAGGTCACGGAGCTGCAGCTTCAGATCTGCATTCTGTACAAAGAACACACACACTCCTCCCTAATACACTAGTCCAGTGGCCGGTATATGAGAGCGTATCGATCAAACAGTAACGTAAGTTAGGGACATGTTCAGAGAGGGAGACGCACCTGTGGATCTTGCTTCATCTGGCTCACGAGTTTCTGCAAGAAAGAGAAGAAAGTTTTAGCACTCTCAGGAGTGGGTGACGCATGCCGATGCAGTGACCTCTAGAGGATGTCGAGGGTACTGCAGCCGCAACAATTACACACTCAATCCATATGGAGGGCGGTGGGGATACCTGATGGATCTGGATTTCCACTTTGAGTGCTTCCTGTAAATTTTGTAGTTCCATAATCGATCTCTTCTTCCCAAAACCCAACACAGCTGCCTGGCGAATAAAAGGAAGAGAGCAGATATTCCTTCATTAATTGAGATGTTATTGAATGACTAAGTATTTTAAAAAAAGAGGTAAAAGTGCTTTTTGCGGTCTCACAGTGTGCATGACGATGCCACGACAGATCTGTTAGTGTGCTTGTGCAAGTGTGTGTAAATCTGCTCAGTGTTCGTAGGATATATCTCTGTGTACTGATTCAATCAGAACTACTCTCATCAAAAGCCTGCCTGAACACCACGGATCAAACTGAACAGCACTCTTTTGCACATACACAATACTGTTTTCTCCTGCTGTCATTCTTCTTTGGGAGGAAATGATGCTGACGCATGCATTAACTGTTTCCTTCTCTCCTCTTCAGAACTGTGTAGTAGCTATGCTGCTGTTTTGAGTAATAGGCTAGTACTAGGTGTAGTTCTGGAAAACATTTAAATGAATTAGCTAGCCAACGAAACACCATGAAGCAGACCATCACAGTTGTGTCAGAATGTGTGCACCCCCCTTATGACAATGGTTTATTCTATACCTTCCCAACGTCTGCCGTCTTGAACACCATCCAACTGGCAGAGTGGGGGGTGGAGCTGGAATAGACAAGAGAGGATGGTTAAAGACTGGAGCACACACATTTACACACAGTAACGCTCCGGAGAGTGACAAATCTACATCATAGCAATATTGATGTCAGCAGGAATATTTTCAGTGCAAGCTTTGTGGATAAAGATTTGGGCTGCATGCAAAGATTGCAGATTCAATCCCAAATTGAGAGGACACAGAAATTGGAAGCTTACTAGAAAAGAAAGCAATCCTTCTTTATACATTCAAGTTAAACACTCAATGGGATAATTCACCCCAAAAATGAAACTTCTGTCATCATATACTCAGCCTCATGTCACTCCAAATCTGTGTGACTTATTTTTCCTCAGTGGAGCACAAAGAAGTTTTTTTTAAAGCATTATTGAACCCCACAGACTTTCATTGTAGGCAAACACCTCTTCAAAATGTCGTCTTTTGTGTTCCGCAAAAGAAAGAAAGTTTGGAACCACATGAGGGTGAGATTTTTTCAATCAAGGTTCCTAAAATGGACAACTACAAATTTCTTCTGTGAAAAAGTTTCCCCTATACAGCAAGAACCTAAGTTCCTAACACAATGTCCAGAAACAACATTTACAGAGACATGAGGCGTTTCTTAACACCAAGTACGCAGTTTGGACTTGCCTCCTTGGTAGTTCGGACTTGCCAAGTTCGATTTAGGAGAACGAACTCCAGAGGACATGACGACGCATATCCGGTAATTCTACAAACGGAACAGCAGCGTTCATGATAGCGTCACTCAGCTCACTCTGGCTACTCCAGGTATGTATATTATTTTAAGCAACAATGAAATTAAATATCTTATAAAACACCTCGTTTCGTTAAACATTAATAGCCACACAAATGTGGTTCAGGCAATGCGTAGACTGATTATCTTCACTGCATGTATATTTATAACAAAACAAAATATAAACCACAACTAGGCCTATGCCTCTTTTTGTTTACATTATTAAACATTAATATATGCTTTAGGCAATATGTGAATATGTACTCTGATTATCTTCATTGTAATAAAATTAAATGTGACACAAAACACAATCCTGTCTTTTTGTTAAATGTCAGTTTTAATGATCAATAATAGCCATTATAAAAATATAAGTAAAAAGGTATAAGAAACTATAAAAATAAGAAATAAAGACAACCAAACAATTCAGTACAAAACGTACAAAGTCAGCGCTCCAGTAGGCTACAACGGTAAAGTTAAAAAGTTAAATCCTTATATATATAAGTTATGAAACTTCACTTTGCCCTCTGTCAAAAACATTTGCTCTGGAACAAATGATAGATTCATTCATGAGACCAAAGATCGCCCGTTAGACATACACAAGACGAATTATATCTCATGTTTAACCACTACAGAGACATCAGAGCCAGCGCCAAACGTCAGAAGGACTAGCCGAGGTACGGCTGTTCCAGGAGGGGTTCATGAGTGCTGAGCACCCAGTGAATGCCTGGACCTCGACACTACAAAAAGGATAGCGCCTATTTGAAAATTGTATCTATCTTTATCAATAAACCACAGACTTGAGCTTTACATTTACAATCTACATTCTACAACTACATTCTCGCCTGAAAAACTCGTAAAACTACATTTTGTGACACAATAACAGTAGTATTTTTAAATTACACGGGTTTTATCCTCTGCTATTGACGCTTGCTGGTTGGTGCTGGATGCATTGTGGGATACCTGGCTGACTCAAGTCCGCACAAGTGACCTCTCGATGCATCCTCGATAAAAGGGGCAGATCAAGAACACACCCGGGGATTTGCACTGTCCTTGGCTAACGTGCACTTTTAATTGAAACAGTACTTGGGCAGCGAGTGATGATGTTTCACAAGTCCACAAGAACAGATGAGAACGCATATTGAAACGGCTAAAATCCCTTGAAGGCAAGTCATTTCACTTGGCGGCCATATTCGTAATGCCCCCGGCAGCTATTTCCAGCCATGCAAATACAGCTCTAATTACGTGTAGGCTACTTTTCAATAACATATTTCAAATCAAGAATAAAATCATAAATTGTGCTCAAAATCAAACAAAAAGTTTTTTTTTTTTTTGTTGACTGGTCCAGCTAAGGAACAAGCACGTTCGATTGGCTCATTTAACAGCTACATGTTGAGTTGCAAAGCCTCCATCAAAAATTGTAAAGTGGGACTATAGCCACCATAGCCTAGCCTATATGTTTTCCTCCATTCATTCAAGCACAAGTGGACTGTCTCTGTCTTATAACGTCTTTTGGAGTTGAATTAGTTGATGCCAGTGCAAATTTACTCACTTCCTGCTTTCTCTGATTTGTTTGAGCTGTTATTTTTTGTTCTCAGTACTTGTGTCTCACAGAATTAGTCTCTGTCTCTGCCACAGATCATCACTCTCTTCACATCAGAATGAAAGCAGAGACTACCAGATGGGCACTCCACACACAGAGAGCTTCTCACTCATCTACAGAGTGGCATCCTCTATCTGTAGCTGCACCAGTCACTGATCTGATATTTAAGCAAAATTATATTAAAAATCTAATACAATGAATGAGATGTAATGCGTCCTATTAATCCTGCATTGTAAGTGTCCATAGTTGCACAGCAGAGCAAAAGAGGGCTATTTTCTGGGACTTCTGTATTCAGTAAGGGCAAACAGCCAAAGTGATCATAACACACACTACACCTGCCTGATCAGACTGGCACACCATACCCAAACCTGTTGGCTCAGTAAATGTGCTGAAGCACAAGTAATTCAGAACAACTCTTCAGAGAAAGGGAACATTTGATACACCCTTCCTCGTTCCCTGTCCAATGCTTGCACTCAAACCTAATCAAATTTAACCAAACTTTTACAATGCCTCTACTCAACCAAAGCAGTTTTTACAATAGCGCCCTCTACTCAAAGCAGCTTCATTACCACGTAATACACTCATGCAACACAGTCTATATGTTAGCGTTTTCACAAGCTCATGTGTTGATATAATCCTTTATAATGATGAAGGTGAACAGATTCCTGTCTGCAATGACTCTTAAAAATTCTGTAAAGAATTCTTAAATTATATACATTACTAGAGTGCAGCAGAGACTACATATTTTTGTAGGCCAAACCCCGGAAACAAGCTAGCATTTTAGCACTTCTGATTTCATCACCCTTAGTTAAATGCCTGAAATAAAGTGTAATTAACACTAGCTCAAGATACTTTCAGGTCTTACGACAAAATACATCAGTAATACCCCAAGCTTTTTCTTGTCTTACATCACCGCAGAAATCTATTAAAGGGGACCTATTATGCAAAATTCAATTTTACATGGAGTTTGAACATAAATGCAGTGTGTACACAACCACCCTTTAATGATAAAAATACACTCACTCCTTTTTTTT
This sequence comes from Semotilus atromaculatus, assembly GCA_031834385.1. Classification (NCBI taxonomy): domain Eukaryota; kingdom Metazoa; phylum Chordata; class Actinopteri; order Cypriniformes; family Leuciscidae; genus Semotilus; species Semotilus atromaculatus. Next base: position 15,312,196 of record JAULUF010000009.1, on the reverse strand, counting down.
ATTCCCCCATAAATCATAAGCAGTGTCTCAGAATTAGCCGAATTAATTTCTATGCAATGTGACGTCACATTGATTGAACAGGCCCAACCTATGACTGCCAATGGACTCAGCTCTATTGGCCTTTATCCCAGTCCGCGTGTTATTACATCCTGCTCCGGTTAGTAGCGTAAAGGAATTTCCACCTGCATTTTTGTCAATAGACGGACGCCAGTTTTAAGAAGAAAAGTAAACTAATTTAGTTGAACTTAACAATAAAGCCAATATTTAAATCTGTTTATTTAGACTTGCATGATACCCTACTATTTGTCATCTTTTATTTTGTGTAACTGACTGATTTAATTTGATTTTTAATGTTATTCTTGCATTATATTACCACCCTTTATTGTCTACAAAGTATAATGCTATCCAGACATTGCACTCAAACATGGAGAATGACTCGTTAACGATGATCAAGCCATATATTTTTTAATAAATATCTCTGGGGTGAAAATTTTCCTTTATTTAAACAACTTTAATTTGATTAATTAACGATGATTGCATCTTAAAGTAAATGCATGAAATTTTTTTAACATTACGGTTTAATGTTACGACTACCCCCCAAAATAGTCGTAATATTAATATTTTAAGATTTGTCTATTCTAATGCTCTTTAATGTTATGTTGTTTGAATTGTATTCTTGCAGTTCTGCAATAAAATAAGGTGATCAGACTCTGAAGTACTGCGCTTACACAGTATCGCTTGCGCGTTCCCACAAAATAATATGCGTCAGAATATTGAGACACCTTTTTTCTTTGTTTCACAATACCCAATTAATCATTGTAAACTAAGGTTGGTGTCTTAAGAAGTTGTTTTACATAAGTTTTTGGAATTAAAAAAAAAAACAATCCCATATGGGCACAGCGATTGATACAGGCTCGCTGCAGCAGACACTGTTTTACGCTCCTATTTGAAGCTTCAGCTTTTCAAACACGGAAGTGTGATAAAGGCCTATTGGCATAGACCCCTCCCTGAGTGAGCTATAAACAGTCCGCCATGTTTATCTCCTTGCCAGAGTAATTAACAGCAGCAGCATTCAAGTAAGAAATTTATTCTTATTAAAGCTACTAAAGTTATTCAATCAGGGGCAGTGAGTGATTTTCTGTTTTTCTTTTGGCGTTTGATTAATATTGACAGCATATCAGTAGGTACTGAATATTACGCTACTTTCACCAATACACAGATCTAATAATCACATGCGATTTCTTTACTCTCTGTTTACATTCACAGAAATAACCGACTGTTTATGTGAACTTTGTGTTTTTGAAATAACCTTGTGTTAATGTGACAGATGAAGCGCAATAAGCCATAGAATTAGTTTCATACTCACGGGATGTGCCGTCTGACAGCCAGCTTTCTGTGCGCGTGCTTCGGATGTGTTCGGACCATATATCAGAAGTTTATGGCTTTAGTTTAAAACACATGCCGATAATAAACTTTCATGGTGATGAAGAACTGCAATATCACATTAGCTTGACCGCGATTGAGCCGAAACTTCACAGAGACGTTCTGGGGACACCTGAGACTTATATTACATCATGTAAAAAGGGGCATAATAGGTCCCCTTGAATATGGGGGAGAAGTATTAGAAACAAATTGGAGCTGGGGTGAAGGAGAAATGACAGATTTGCCAAATTGTCACGTGGTGAGGTAAACCGCTACTTTGATTGCTTCTTGTTGAAACTATATTCTATAGTCTACAATTATATTCTAAACTATACATTTCCACTTATTGTAGGCTTTATAACCTTTGCATCACTCCATCAATATGTTCATAATCTTCTGTCCAAGTCTTCAGAACATCCATCCATCCATCCATTCTCCAAGGCCCTGCACGGATGTCCAGTCTCTTCAGAACAGAGTAGCATAATTCAGATGTTTAAGAACTAAAATCCGATTATTAATGACAATTTTAGGGCATAATTTTAGTTTAAGCAGATACTCTGCAAGTAAATTCCTGTCTGTGCTTTATTGGCCAAAGTCCCCTTAATTGCTGAGAGCATGAACATATAGCCTACATCATGTATGTATCTGGATACACATTGCGAGTATCTATGACATGTTTAATCCTTAAATGGTTTATGTATCCTGAGGGAAACAGACATTTGAGGAACTGGGGGGGAAGGCAGGGAGTGTGTGGGCCTGATGTCTGAATTAATACTGAAAAAAGGAGGCCCCAAAACCCCTCAGGTCAAGTGACTTTGTATAAAAACTCTGGTATCCACTCACCATCTTTATGTGAAAGTAACATGACAACAGCATGCAGTGAGAAAACCACTAAACAGGAGGTAAACACTTATCTTTTACACAATATACAACTGTGTGTGTGTAGAACTGAAAATAAAAATATAAGCAATATTTATTAGAAAATAATGAAACTACATTATTGAAGTCCTAATTTATTGCACATTAAATGATGAAATGTCCAACTAGATGAATTTGGTGACCCATTGCAAGAAAATAGCAGGTGGAGTGAGGAACAACAAACATAAAAATGGCTGTACATTCAACATAGTTGATAATGGAAGAGCACAGCCACACATGAATAAAACATGACAAAGCTGAAGAGAAGAAAAACCTGTAGGCCTATTATTTTATAACTTTGTAGGCATAGGCTACATGTAGCAATTTTAAGCTACATTTTTTATTATTATCAAAAAACAGGGTGTGAATTTTTGATGAGGAACAACCATACTGTTTGACGGCTATACAGTACTAAACATAACCAAAACAGCACTAATTAAAAAAAGACCTATTGAGAGACTGCGAAAGAAGCTCATGACGGTCCAGTCGTTAAAGCGGACCGAGCGCCATCTGAAAGCTTGAGAAAGGTCATCATCATCATCATCATCATCATTAGCGTTCCAACGCATCCACACCGGAAACAGCACCATCACTTTATATAGTCACACAATCACACATCAAACTCACTACACAGGGCCTACAACTTTCCTCCACCTTACCACAGGACAGATTTTAGGAGACTTCATGAAAGCGAGCTTCCGTTTGTGCAGATATGTCAAGGCGTGGTGCCGAGAACACGAACTGGAAAAAATCTTTCATGATCACACGTCTTGTCGCCCTAGCGGCTCTTAACAATAATAGTAGCTCAACCCCGCGCGAGCTGGTCGAGCTCAACACATCAAGAGTACCGATACACACTTTATCCTGTTTATGGCTCGAGATTTCGTCCCTTGCTCTAATGAATGTAAATGTAAGCGCAAAGTGCATTTATGATGGCATCCCATGACTGTTTCACGGCATGCTGTGAAAACTACGGCACGCGCTGGAATCACATTTCCAACCATATTATTCCAGTTATGTTAAGCAAATGTCGTTTAAAGGGTGTTTGGGTGCCATTCGTTATTCATTATTGTGTAACGGTTGTAAGTTATAACGTTTCGTTGACTGCAGCTGCACTCTCTCTCTCTCTCTCCCTCTCTCCTGCAACTCCTACAATAAAGAGAAATGAACAAAACCCCCCTGCGCTGCCTCTGCGCTTTCACATCCACTCAAATCACTACCAGCACAATCAAATAAAGAACGCTAAAAGAGTTGCAAGACACCGTTCCCAAAAGTTCACAAGATGAAGATGAAAAAACCGAGGTGCACTTACCCTTGTACTCACTCCTCCAGCAGTCAAACACCGATCTTCATACACTTACACACACACTCACCAATTATTTAAATATATATCTACAAACAGCCGGGCATTTCACCACTAAAACCTTATCCCACGGATGAATTCGCTCCCTTTTGCGCCCTAAAGTTTTGTACAGTGTAACAGAAGGAATCTTCGCTTGGTTCGCTTGATTTTTAACCAAAAATACATAAAAAGACAGAAACTGATATACAAAACAAGAACTCTTCTTCCATCCCATTCACCCCCAGCTTGTGCGCTCGGCGTATCAATGCGCGCAGAAGAGAGATAATGGGACAGCAAAACCATGCCGTGTAACGCCCAAAATAACTCGCCCAACATAACACATTATGGATATTATTGGATATTAATTTAATATTGTCGCAAACTGAGGCGAAAGAAGTATTACCGAGCACGAAAGAACACTTAGAAGAAGAGAACTAGTTTATGTAACGGTGCGGCGAATTTATTTCACTTTGCCTAAGGAACGGTTGTAGTGCGCCCCCCATTGCCTAGGGAAAAGCCCCGGATGTAAACTCAGTGAAACTCATGTTGAGTGAAGTTACAATAATGTGCATCCTGTGGGCCAGATATATTGTTAGGATAACAGAGAAGAGATTTGCTGTCCACGTATTCACAGAAATAACTGTATTTTAAGGAAGTTTTTATGTTTTATCCATGATAAATAATTTCAGTAAACCTATTATATCCCCTCGTAAAGCCGTCAGAGCTTCTTAGACATTTAAAACACAACGTTCCAGTTCAAAATGCTATAAACATTTTGTTTATAGCATTTGTGAATTGTTTTTAACAATTAATTTTTAAAAGGATTTTATTTTAATCTAGTAGTATTGCATGTGATATGACATAAGCCTATATTTTGGTTATTTCTTGTGATGTAGTAGCTGGAGTCTTGTTCAAGTGCTCTTGATGTAGTGCTATGCATTAAATAATATGTTCAATATAAACCATTTTCATTGCACACTTCCTTTCAATTGCTGTGCAATATAATCTATATGTTCTTCGTGATTTTGTTGTGTAGGCTATAGTGTATTTTGTATAAAAAGAGATTGGTGAATACACACTACAATAATTTTTCTTTCTTTATTTGATGTCAGTAACTACCAGAAATGTGACCAGTTTTCTAGTGGCATGAGTTATGAGAAGTGTACGGCAGGGGGAGACAGAGTGCTGTGTTTGTGAGCGATCAATCCTGCTCTCTCAGCACCGTTTTCTTTTCTAGGCCTTTGCCTCCTAAACTGGTCCACACTCTTCGTCATCAGCACCACTGAGTCATCGCAGTTCGCTTTGAATTATCACTCTGCTCAAAAAGAACAGGAAGTACGAACCTCAACATTTTTACATCCATTTAATAATGAAACACAGAGCAGGAGACGAGAAGAGTGACATCACTGTCGAGACAGTGCGAACAACATGCTGAAGCAGTTGAAAGTAAAATGAGAGAAGAACATTTTACCGAAGAAAATATCTTCGTTTGTGTTTGAAAATGTAAACAAAAAGCTGACAATAATGGTAAACCAGCTACTGATGTTCTAATGAATGTAATTGTATCAGTTCTTTGTGTGTGTTTAATTACAGAGCTCTTCTCTGATGTTCCTCTGTTTCTTTTCCTAGCACTCTTTATTTGGAGGCAGGATGAGTTGAGGTTGGCTGTGTAGTGATCTTATATAATCCACACATTTCCAGGAGTAAGGTCAGTGAAAGTAGTTTTTTACTATTCTGGGATATGCTATGCCTATTGATGAATTGCCTTATAGAAATGCATAAACGACCATTTCTTACCAAAGTGCTCATGTATCTGGGAAATACAATCTTTTCTACCCTAATGTTACGTATAGGCTATCTGGCTTCTTGAACCAGAAAAAATGTAGGGTGGGACTTGATTTTGTCCATTGGGAATTTATTGGATGGTTGTGGTTTGCTGCTGTGATCTCATGTGAGTGACAGGTTGTCCTGCCTTCACACCATTAAACACATAATCAGAGAAGAGATGGCTGCATCCGTAATTGCATACTTCCCTACTATATAGCAGGCGAAAAACAGTATGTGTCTACTCTTTTATGAGTACTGTAAATTCGGACATACTTTTGTCACATAGTGTTTTGCTAGTAAGTATGTGATTTCGGGACACAGCTGATGTCCTTGCAAGAGGGAGGGGGAATTATTTTGATAAAAGATTATGAAAGCACATGAATTAAAAATAAATGAATCCATTATAATAAATACTGCAATATTCCATAAAAAATAATTTTCAATTTTTATTTCATGGGGACTCACTCGACCCTTCTCTACCCTCTACTATCCATTGCACAGCAGTGCACGAGGGCAGCCATCAGAATCCTCAGCAGCCTCTGCTATCTACCTTTCTTATTTCATCTAACACAATGAAAGATCAGCTGGCAGTCAGTGACTCATCCTCTTCAGCTCTTGTGTCATTAGACCTCATTGAGCTGTTTCTTCTCTGGCTGATTGTGATTGGCAGTTACGTCTGTGATCTTTGTGAAAGACATTGATAGAGTATAATATTGGATTTTGCACTGCACCTCCAGACTAATCCGAGGTGACTGATCTAAACAAGACTCCATTTATCAGGAAGTCCCATGGTGCCAGAAACTGAGTCAGACATTCTTTTTGTCAACATGTGTTTACATAAACTAAAGAGCAAAGGAGGCTCTCAGTGTTAATGAAAGGACACATGATAAGGTGCTTAGCATCATATTCCCAAACAATATATTTAACACAGGCATTACACAGTTGACGAATATCAACGCAGTCGCAGACACCACAAACAACATACTAAAACCCCTTATCAATAAAGATCAGTCTTCTTTCCAATAGCTGTTATAGTGCATCTATTTATAATCTGACTATATCAGTTTGTGTACTGTATTGTATAGAGTGTTTTATAGTTTTGTTTAAAATGTGGTAATAATAAGAAATGTTTCTTGAGCAGCAAATCAGGATATAAGAATGATTTCTGAAGAATCATGTGACACAAGACTGCAGCAATGATGCTGAAAATTCAGCTTTGACTTCACAGGAATAAATTACATTTTAAAATATATTACTAAAGACAATAGTTGTTTCAAATGATAATTTTTCACAATATTAAAGTTTTAAACTGTATTTAAATGTCTTAAGATATTATTATTCAAATAATTCAAAATATTATTTATCAGATAAATCCAGTCTTAAAGTCTCAGACTTTTAAATGGTTGTGTACCCTATACGCTGATTTCACGCAGCCGCCATTTTGAAATCGAAAGTGAGGCTCCGGTGGGAAGAACCCCGGAAGTATCCATACACAACAATGCCTTGGACTACCAACCTGAAGCTGCTGCCGCGATTTACACTATTGGATGTTAATATCCAATATAGGATATGTATATAGTTCGTTCCTGCTTCTTTTTTTACTTTCTGAACTATATCTAAAAAAATAATTTTATTTATAAATGAATTTCACTGTATATAACCTAAAGTATGAAATCAATTTATGTAAATTTTTAGAGTAACTAATTTCTACATCAAACACAACAATACGCCATCGCATTCGCGTCTCTCGATAAAGGCGACACTTCCGGTTTTCTTCCCACCGGAGCCTCGCTTTCGATTTCAAAATAACGGCTGCGTGAAATCAGCGTATAAAAATTTAGTGTCACCGTCTGTGTGCAAAACGTATTCTGTTCTGATATCTGATATCTGACGTGACGTGTCATCATCTTCAGAGTCCAGACCTGAATGCTCAGATAAGAAAAAGGTGTTTATACACACACATTGGTGGTAATGAGCGCACAATGAAGGAAATTCCCAAACAAAACACACTTTATTAAAGAACAGACTAACACGCAGGAGATCACAGGAGTAATAAGCATAAACAACCAAAACAACATAGACGAGAACCGACAAGGTATTGAATTGAACAGGGAGTAAATGACAAAGTAACTCAGGTTACTCAGGTTATAAACTTAAGTAACCATAGAAACAAATGAGGACATAATCAGTAATTAAGGAAACTGAAACCAAACAGAGTGGGGAAACAGGAACAAAAGGAAACAGGACAGAATAATAATTTAAAAAAAGACAGAATAACAGAATCTAACCATATCAGCCAAAAAATCATGATCCTAACCTTTATCTCCATAGCGAAATCTCAGTTGGCCAGACAGTGAATTATCTTTCCAGAATCGTTAAGATATGAGCCTGGAGACTGTAGTGTAAACTGTGAGTTTTTTAAAAGCTTAGTGCTCATAAAGGGCCGTTGAGATCGTATTCTCACTTAGGCTTGGACCCAGAAACAGCATCACGACGTAATGAGCAGAAACATATTTCCCTCTAACTAGACTGGAGTAATGAGAGAGATATGTGTGGTGTTAATTTGAGTGGCACAGAGTAAGCAAAGCTGCGTTCAGCTGAGAGTGCTGTGATCTGACATCTATGCTGAAGATACTATAGCTGAACCACAGCATCGCTGCTGCCTTAAACCTCTCATCAGGATGACCACATCCTTCACTCCATTCACTGACCCAAACCCTCTGACCTTACTACACACACACAGAGAAAAGGAGAGATAGAATTAGGAAAAGAGAGGGTTTCCTTCCATCTTGCCTACCACATGGCCCTTTCTGCATACTGTATGGTTCTGTCTCTTATATACCCTGTAATCACCGTCTGCCTGCTTGCTTTGTTTCTCTTTTTTTGTTACTCATTTTCTTTTTAGTTGAAGTATGGTTTGTAGTGTATTTTGTCATGATTGCAGGACAAGAAATAAAACTGTAACAGGAAAGTAAAAAAAAAGAAAAAAGAATGATGATGAGCTACACTGTAAAATAATAAGGAAACAGCCTTTTGGAGTTGAATTCATCCACTTAATATTTCTTATTAAATGTATTACTTAAACATAAAATGTAATGCAAGTTTTGTTAAGAATTCTGTACAAATTGTTACATTTATTTACATAGTTTTAAATTGCCCATGATAGTGTGCTTCATCACGTTTTCTTTAAGAAACATAGGCTACATAGAGTTTAAAGTGCTTACTATTTAATGAATAAAAACTGCTTCAGAATAGAAACACAACAATGTGGTAAATCTTTGGCTATATTTTCTCCAAAAACATTTTCACCAATTATTTACTCGATCTAAGAATCATATAAGGGAGTCTAACCTGTGGTTTATTACACTAAAATAGAAACAGTTCTACAGAAACTCTGCTATGCCAATGCACGAATTATCCTCCCACAGAACATTTTACAACTTTAGCCGGCAGGATTCTTACCAATGCCAGCAATTCCCCAGAGATTTTCCACTGTGAATTGTGTGAATTTTAGGGCACAATTAAATTACTCATATTTCATCCTTAATGTTTGCAACAGACTTAATGAATATAAATCCCAATAGCTAAAACTCTTTACAAGCTGTATGTTTGAAATTCAAATGGGAAAGGCTGCTGTGAAGTGGTTTTTGGATAACAATCAGACACACACACACACACACACACAACCCAGAATATGAAATCATTCTAATTCTTCACATGGAAACATCACTTGTGCATGTTTCTGCTAGAACAAATTATATTGCTTCTAAACATTTAGTTATCACTTCTTTCTTTCTTTCTTTCTTTCTTTCTTTCTTTCTTTCTTTCTTTCTTTCTTTCTTTCTTTCTTTCTTTCTTTCTTTCTTTCTTTCTTTCTTTCTTTCTGTGTTTGGTTTGTGCACTTCTGGATGTTTTTCATTAACGCTTGCATGTGCATGTCTAGGTGTCTGTGTGTGTTTGTAGTTTAATTAGCACAGATGTTTTGACTGTTTTAGCCTAAAGTCTGTTTGTATGTTGACCCTACTTAACTTTTTTTTAATGTATTCTGCATTAGAAGATAACATTTATCACTTTGTTCTATTTCTACTGTTCAAAAATATTTAATCTTTCCAGTCCTTTCGATTTCTGGATAAAATGACCTGACCATAATACTGTAAGAGCAGCGAGACAGTCCTGATGACTTGGGCAGACCTCAGGCATCCCTGGGGAATATGCTGTGAGGCCAGGAATCCCTCTTCTGGGAGTCATTTCTGACTCATTTTACAGGGGTGACACACACTGGATCATGTCAGTGTGTGCTAATATACAACAGGGGCAACTGGTATAGGTTTTCTGTTTGTAGGTGTATGTGCGTCTGTGTTAATGTTGTGGATTTAACAGGCACACTTTGTGAGTTATGTTCATCTTGCTATCTGGGAGTAATCATGCACACCCTCACAAAAATGGCACTGTAGCATATACCGTCCTGTAAAGAAGAGGGAAAGTCTGAATCATAACATTGCAGAATAGTCAGGTACATCATGTGTGGTGTGTGAGTATAAAGAGAGCTGATAGCTTTATTACTAGTCATCTCTCCATCTGTTCCTAAATGTTGCCCAGACTCGTGTTGAGTTCATCTACATTTGTTTGCAGCACACTGATGAAGAAACCAGATCAGACAAGACCAGACTTCAAATAAAAATCTCCAGACCTCACACACCATACGCAGAGGAGTTTGTCATAATAGATCAATAGTGCTCCGTCACAGCACATTGCAATGTTACACATGTAATCGAATGCTTCGGGGAGATTATAGCATTGCTGCTGAACATTGTGGACCGATTGGTGTGCAGGGAAAAGAAGTATAAAACTAAAATGTTTCATTTTTGATCAAAAAGTCGAAAAGCTATTGAGGTTGAAAGTAATTAAGGGCTTTTTGCCCTAGTTTTGAATATATAATTAGAGATTTGAAGTTTGTATAATAATGGTATGTTGGCTTTGTCATGGCAACAAATTTAATTGTCTCAACAAGTAACTCTTTCAAAACACTTAATTATTATAATGATTTCAATTCTAATCAGTTTGTTTCAGTTAATTTGTGAGTGTGTACGTTTACAAAGACTCCATAGTTTTTAAGCAGACGACCCGTGATTGAGTTTATGCTAAATCTAATTTCTGCAATTTTATGTTACTGAGAGATTTTCGTTTTTTTTTTTTTTTTTTAAGAGATTCAAATATGATTTGATAACAGTTAAATTCGGTTATATTACAGTAAAATGTCCAGTAAAACTGTACAGAAACCTAATTTAAGTTACCGAAATCCAGACACCACTTTCATCATACTGTGAAATGATGGAAAAAAACTATCACTGAACTAAAAGAGGAATGGAACACAATGCCTTGATTAAAAAGGGAGCCATAGCTTTATTATTTTAAGCATTATTCTCATGGTTTGGTGGACATTGTGGTTTGTGAATCACTTAGGAAAATGACAGAGCTCAGAGTGAAGTAGACTGTTTCTGGGTCAGTGTGCAGTGCTGCTTCAGTGGGGGTTTCAGCCTCCTCATACAGTCTTCTGCTATTATCCCACTCCCCCAACACACACACACAAACACACACACACCACATCAGAACCGTGCAGCCGTGTGCTCAGTTCTCCACCCTCAGAAGAGTGTATGGAAGTGCTGCTGTTGAACAGGACTGTGGGAGCAGAGAGTAGACACACCCTTCTCTCTTTCTTTCAGACAGGCAGACACACTGACCCCATGGATTGATATAAATATACCTCTTATTGCTGGCTGCTTCTGGGGTTGCTGCCTAAAGCGTCTCATTTTGGCTTCTGACCGAAATAACAAGTAAACCTCAGAGAATAAAAGATACAGAGAGAGAGAGAGAGAGCGAGAGAGAGCGAAGGAGAGGGTAAGGTGTGCATCTTAGACAATGAAGAATTTGGACAGAAGAGGGAATTTACTCCGGCGGAAAGCACACACACATAAGACTACATAACACACACTTTTTGTTCAAAAACTGAGGCTCACACTTTTCCATATAGCTGTGTTCCGATTCACAGGGTCCCCACACACATATACAGCTGTATGGAAAAGTGGAATAACTATGATTTTTAAAAATATTTTTGGAAAAAAGCCTCTAATGCTCACCAGGCCAGCATTTATTTTGTCAAAAATAAAGTAAAACAAGTAATATTGTTACAATTTACAATTTAAAATAACTTCTAATTTTATATATTTAAAAATGTAAATTATTCTTGTGATGGCAAAGTATATGTCTGCCATTCATATATGCGTATAACAATAATATACAATAATGCAATTTTTATGTGTGTGTAATGTGTATATTTATTAAAACAATATATTGTTTTACATTTAACATAAAACCAAAACTCTGTTTTTAATACATACAAATATCTGAATTAAAATATATAAAACATCATTGTTAAATTATTTTAATATATTTTGTCATGTTTGTCACTGGAATTGGAATAAACCTAGTGTTTTTAAGGTATGATATTTCAGTTCCCGAGGTCTGTAAGATGAGTCACTTGTCTCTAACCCCCTCCAGTGACAAAGTCACATTAGAATGTTCCATGTTGTTGATGTGAGATTCATTGAGATCCGCTTCAGTTGGTCAGTGTGTTTATCAAACTGCACCTTTCTCACAGGCGTCATAGGAAAATGTCAGGATCACACGCATCCACACACAAATGAAAAGGTCATCCCCTCACAGCGCATTCTGTGACCTCTTAGTCTGATCTGGCTCTGTCCTGCTGATGATAACATTCACATTATCATACTGATCAAACACACATATACACAGAACACAATAATTAAACTCACACAATGATATATGTGCTGAACACAAAACCACACTGTACACCATAATTTAACGTAATATTGGACAACTAGATTTATACACACTTTGTAGATCTCACAAATATATGTGGGGACATTTTAGAAAACATGCTTTTTCTGTCAAATGCATTTCCCCCATTTTAATCAAAACTAGGGGTGGGACAAAATATCGATAGGGCAACATATCGTTGTCCTTCTCAGTGCTATACGAAAATGTATACGCTGCACCAAGTAGCGATATTTTAGTTAATAAAATAAGGCGCTCTAAATAGATTTCCCTGCTCCCAGCGTTGCTACTTCATGGCTCCTCGAGGTGGCGCTCAACACATGAATGAGGGTAACGTGAATGTTAGTTAACTAGCATAAGAAAAATAGTTTTTTAATGGGATGGCGGACACCAGTGTAAGTAAAATAACAGATGCCCCAGCCACTTAAGTCCGGACCCACTTTATTTTTTTTACCATTGATGGGACAAACAAATTCGACAAAGAGTATGCGATATCCGAAAACTGCCTGGTAAAAGTAAAGTGCATGGGTAATACCACAAACGTGCAAAGCCACGCCATAACCCTGATCTCATTGAAAATGTTTAATTTACTTAAAATGTTCAATTTAATTTACCGACTGAAACACTTTTTGTGCTGTTATCTAATAGTTTGAACTTGAATAAAGAGAGAAAACTGCACTTAACCCTTTCATCGGCGTTTTGTATTGTGATGTATCATAGGATTGTCTAGCAATAATGATTATCGCAGAATTGCTTTATCGTGAAATTATCGGTATCGTGAGCAATGTATCGTGTATCGTATCGTAACATGAGGCACCCTGTGATTCCCAGCCCTAATCAAAACACAACAAATGAGCGTATGAATATCGCTGTATTCTGTATGTTTTGCTCAATTATACTCAACAAGCAAACACATGAACATGTACACCAAATTGTAAATCTGAAACATTATTCAGTACACTGTTGATGATCCCACATTTGTCTGTCATCTGTTCATCCTTATGTCTCACTCTGCTGTGGATGAATTAGACATGATAAGTGTTTCCACAGTCACGCACCGTAGGTGGCAAAAAGCTCAGTTACTCCAATGCACATTAAATATGGTTACACTAATTCTACCGCCCTTAAACTATCTGCACAGCTCTTAAACTCAGCATTCATACAACCAATATGATCAAACTTAATGGATTTGCAAGGATTTAATTTCTTAATAACAATTATCATTTATAATAACATTTTATCTCCTGACAGAATTGCATTGAATTCTACTCTGCTTCATTTCCAGAGGGCAAAACAAACCTTTCAACCCTGATAACTATTGCTGGGAAAGAGGACACATTGAGCGTTTATATAATGTATAAAATCCTATTAACTGTAATATAGCAATCCTAGAATTTTGTACATGATGACATTATTTAGGACAATTTAACAAATTTTTCTCCAGTTTCTCATTATTGTATGTTTTCTGCTATTGTCTTTCTCATTATATTTTAATGATGATTCTCATTACCATCCAACATTTTGGGGTTGCTAAGATTTTATGTTCACTCAAAAACACTGTAAAAACAGAACTGTTTTCGATGTATAAAGCTACACTTTGTGAAAAAGCGTCAGGAGGCAAATAGAAGAGAGGGGCGTAAATTATGATAGCAGTTTTCTATGGCAACTATGTATGAATGTGATTATGTGCAAATATCTCCAGGCCCCTAACAGGAATCCAGAAAATCTCAGGTCACTGTGCAATACCCTGTGGGAATACATGTTTCGATGCACTAAAATTAAACTGTGTCTAGGTCGCAGGATAATGTTGTTTAAATGTTACAATATTCCAAGTATCTGGCTTAGGGCATGTACAGAGCTGTCTCTATTACTCATTCTCTATGTCTCTCTCTTTTCTCTATATGTACAATATTGTTTTCTTTTCTCACTCATCTTGTCACAGCACCCCCTACATGCAAATACACAAATGTTCATCCCTCTATGAAACGGCATTTGTAGCAGTTTCATATTGTTCTCCGATAAATAAGAGTGCTTGTCTAAAACAAGAACCTTCCAGAACAATGTTTTACCCTAAAAGAAATTGTGGTGATGACTAACAGACTGACTCATTGTTGTGCACAAATTGCAACCCGGCTAAAAGATGCATAAATCTGAGGAGGCAGAACAGAGGAGTATGTTCTTTCCCTCCACAGACTGATAGTCTATTTTTAAACAAGTGATGCAATGTTTAGCCCTACCATTTGACCATAACAGTAAAATCAATTTCTTGCATTTGAAAAGTGGATGCAATTAAAAATAAACATTGACATTTATTAAAATGTCCATGGACTGCATGGGTAAATAGCACAAACCTGTGAAAAAAAAGAAAGAAATGTTGAAAATATTTTACACAACTTTACACATTATTTTGGATAATTTAGCACATTTTACCCCACAATTTCTCATTACTGTACAGTGTCTAATATTGTTGTCTAGTATATTATTAAATATTAGTAAAGTTTTAAAATAACAATTTTGTATTATTACATATTTAAAATGTAATATATTGGCATATCAGCAGCAGCTTAATATTTTTGTGGAAACCATGATACATTTTTGGGGACTTGCAGGACTTTTTCAGGCACTGCTGCCCCTCCGACTATGTCCAGCAAAACATCTGAATTATCAAACACCAGAAAAATGTTCTGGTAAAACTGACTAAAAAGAACAAACAAACAAAAACAGCAGAAGAATTCGAAAGCTCTCCACACCGAGGCGGCCGTCCGTGTGCCATCTTGATTTCTTTTTACACCCAGTTACAAATTATGTTCATCTCCTGAGCACTTGTTGATATTTTGTGAATACACATAATTTCTCTTGTTCTCTGTCTTCTTTATTTCATCCACTTTTTCCTTCTCTCTCTGTACATTTTTCTTCTCATTTCATGCTTGAATGTTCATTCATCAGTCCTGCTCTAGCTGTTGTCATAGTACCGCTGGCTCTTCTTACACTGGACTGCTTTGTAAACTGCGTAAGTAGCCTATGATACCAGCTAGCAGCTACGGTCACGACATCATGAGTCAGGTACGGTCAGTGTGTCACCTGTTTCCAGACGTCATGGAAACACTGATTATTACTGCAGCATACGTGAAATGTATGCTTGACATGAACAATATATTTTCTTCTCCCTCTTAATGTCTTTTTGTTTCCGTTCCTCTGTCCGTATTTTACTCTGTTGCTCTTGTTACGGTGCAGTTCCATGATCTTC
Source organism: Semotilus atromaculatus (assembly GCA_031834385.1). Lineage (NCBI taxonomy): Eukaryota > Metazoa > Chordata > Actinopteri > Cypriniformes > Leuciscidae > Semotilus > Semotilus atromaculatus. The sequence goes on along the minus strand of JAULUF010000009.1, from coordinate 15,296,585 downwards.
AATGCAAGCGTGGTTGTCATGGATACAGTTGCTAGATAGACTGTCATGGATTTTGAACACTGCTCAGAATCACAGAACGGCACCTCAGAGGCAAGATCATACTAGTGCAGCTATTAACAGCGCACCTGTTAGGTCTCATTAACTTTGACTGGGTCCTGTGTAATGCAACGTTGCTTTTGTCAAAGGATTCAGCCTTCACATAACGACAGACTTCCACGGAATCAAAGCCAAAAAAACAAAAATAATTGTAAAATCATGTTTGTCAGAACATCAACACAGAAAACAATTGAGAATGCTTTGCTTTTCTTAACGTGTGTAATGTTACTGTTTGAGAATGAAGTAGGTCTGCAAAGTTACAAAGCACAAAGTCCACTCCAAAGGGAGTAATTCTCTATATCAGTAATCACTTTTTTCTAAACTTCCTTGAAACGCCTCGATTAAATCCTTAAATTCCTTTTTGAAGTGGAACTTTGATGTGTCACGGAATTGACGCTATGGGGGACGCTGGTAAATTACACCAGTGTCTTAAGCATGTGTACCAACACACCAATTCTCACTGGCCAACGACTGTCCATGACGTCACAAGTCTGTGAGTATAAAAGGGCTCCTGAAATACACATCATCAGCTTTTTTTTGTCTTCAGGAGCTGTTTGTTTTTAGCGCATGTTTGAAGGCGAGAAAATGGAAAGATCAAGCAACAAGTGCTTCAGAAAGTGTGTGCCTGAATACAGCGTGCATTTTTCCCTTACAACATTCTAATTATGCAAATGTAAGGGATTATGCGAGTGTGGATATGTGAAGATTCCCCCTGTAGAAGAGAAGCTTGCAATCTATTTTTTGCATCCTCACTGAAGTATCTGGTCTTGTCGTATAGACTGCAACAGAATACCTCTTGGTTGATTGGAAACGGTCGTGGGGAAGTTTAAAGAGGCAAAGGTGTTCAAGAAATATATCCCACGCCGATCCAAGTCTCTGCCTAAGACCTTCAACACTTTTGGTCTGTCAAAAGACAGCTGGAGACAGGGCCAGAAGGAGAGTGTGGCCAAAAAGTGGTCAAAAGCCCAGAGTTTGTACACCCCTGCTCTAGAGGCACCAAAATAATTAAAGAAAAGATGTTTTATCTTCCTTTAATCTTAAGACTCTAGTCAAGTTAAAAAAACTAGACCTCCTTGTTAAATTCACAAGAGTTGTATAGGTTTTGTTGAAAAAGCTTGTCACTTTCCCCTTCTAATTAGGCTAAGGGTTTGTGCAAGGTTATGTAGGGCAGTATAGATTCCCTACTTTATTTTCCTCCCTCCCCAACTACTGTTGGGTATTGAAAGAAATATAGCTCGCCATTGGATGAGTAGGCTACTCTACTATGGCCCTGGTTTGACAATGCTAATAAGTAGGGGTAGCTCGCCTGTGGAGCGTCCCTACTTGTTATCTGTCACATGCTATGGTCTAGTGCTAAAAAGAATAACAAAACACTAGCTATAGTGTGTCTTAGGTATAGTGCTTTTATTTAGCTGCTCATCCCCTATATGCAAAAAAAGAGAGAAAATAAATAGGCTTTTTAAGAAGGGCATACGCTTCCCTGCGGCTTCCTTGGGGTTAGAGTTGGCATACGAGCGTTATTTGCTAACTGCAGCTCGCCTTTCTCTTTCTCGCAATAATGGTTCAGACATATCTCCCCTTTGGATGGCCCTAAGGGTTGATGAATGAAATTTAATTAAATTAGGTGATCAGTATAGTTCCCTCTATTTTTTTTACCTCCCTCCCTAAATATTGTTTGAGGGATATCACTCATCTTTGAATGTAGCGGGTCTTAGTTAGAGTGCCTTTACTCAAGACAAGGTACGAGCTGCTCTCCCCAGTTACATTTTGTGCTATAAGTAGAGGCTAATTTCCCCTGCGGCTACCTTGGAGTTAGAGCCTATGTGATGGGAGTAATTGGGCAAATTGACTGGTGGTCTCATTTGCCTCCCCTTTATAAAGGGTGTAGGCTCCCCCTTGGAGAAGCAGCAACATCGAAGATTGTAGTCTGGAGGGCTAATTACTAAGGTTTTCTTTTAGCTCCTTGCATGCTTTGGTTGGTAGGCTGCTTACCAAACCCTTAGTGTTGAACTGAACTTAGGGTGAACTGAAGTATGGTGGGTAATTTGTATTCACCTGTTTAGTTTGCCTCCCTTCCCAACTATTGTTGGGTCTTGAAGTAGGGTTTTATGCTACCTTTGGTTTGGTGCTGTGAAAGATATCTCTAGTATGATATATGAATGGAGTCTATCCATACTGGATCCTAGAGAGGTACCTTTGCTCAAGCATGGCATGAGCGTTCTCCCCTAATTGCTCTAGGGTATTTAAGTAGAACTGAAGCTCCCCTGCAGTTGCCCTGGGATTTTAGTTTTCTGATGGCAAGAGTTTTGGCAATTACATCATGCCTCTCTCATGTTTTGCATCCCTTCTAATGAAGTTATGGACTGCATTTCCCCCCTGGAAATAGTGGTAATATCAAATTGGTCATAGTTGATATACTCCCATTGGTAGGCTACTCTCCAAGGGCATTTGTCAAGGTGTTGACATAGCAGGATCCATTTTTCCTTATAACTCTGCTCTTGGGACTTTATAAGGCTGATGCCTGTCCAGCAAGGGTGGGAAGAAAGTTGTAAAGGCTGGGACTTACCTTGAACATGGATGCTTGGGGATCTTCTCTTGGTATTAAGAGATTTATGCATAGGGAATGGTGCCTCTATAAAGTCTAAATGAGTCATTTTGGATGTGGCCTTGGGGTTGACGTGGTCTGACTCCACTTAAGTAATCTGTAGAGTCAATTTATGCTATGCCTATTATGTTTGTGTATTTTCACAGCTTAGAGAGGCAGACACCTCTTCACCATGGCATAGAAGGTATTGTTCCCCCATAGCATAAACTCCATGATGCAGCATCAAAGTTCCACTTCGAAATGGAATGTCTAGGTTGTGTATGCAACCTGGTTCCCTGAGGAGAACGAGACACTGCGTCTGATGACGTGTATTTCAGGTGGCCTTTTACACAGGTGCTCTGCTTGTGACGTCATGGACTGTCGTGGGCCAGTGACACCGGCCTATGACACTTCAGACACCAACGTTGACACTGAAGGCATCCCCTATAGCGTCGACTCCATGACGAAGCATCTCCGGGAACCAGGTCCGGTACAGTACACGTCACAATATTCCTCATTTAACAATTCCCATCCAAGGCATACGCAAAAAAAGTTAAGTCACCTTTATTTATATAGTGCTTTTTACAATAGAGATTGTTTCAAAGCAGCTTTACAGTGATAACAGGAAAAAAATGCAACAAAGTTTGTTTTGGCTGTACAGCAGATCTAGAAGAAAATAGTGTCATAGTACAGCTGAAGTAAGTTCTGTCAGAGTTTGGGTAGATGAAAATAGCGAGGACTTGACTTGACTTGACTTGACACTCATAAGCCACGTGTTCACACAAAACATGACAACATGAGAGCACGCAGCCAGTGAAAACACAAGCTGCATGCAACACAGCACAAGACAAAACATGACATGAAAGCACATGAAACAAGGCACACAGACAACACAAAATAGGAGTGTCAGGGCTCTGTCACAAAACCAAGAGACTAGACACCTAACAAGTGATGGTTCATTTTTGTTGTAATTGGTCCACCATCTGATCTGGATACGGCCTGGATCCGGCTGACTACATCATGCGTTGTGGTCGTGTCTAGGCGCAGGTCCACCATCTGATCTGGATACGGCCTGGATCCGGCTGACTACATCATGCGTTGTGGTCGTGTCTAGGCGCAGGTCCACCATCTGATTTGGATACGGCCTGGATACGGCTGACTACATCATGCGTTGTGGTCGTGTCTAGGCGCAGGTCCACCATCTGATCTGGATACGGCCTGGATCCGGCTGACTACATCATGCGTTGTGGTCGTGTCTAGGCGCAGGTCCACCATCTGATCTGGATACGGCCTGGATCCGGCTGACTACATCATGCGTTGTGGTCGTGTCTAGGCGCAGGTCCACCATCTGATCTGGATACGGCCCAAATCCTGTGGACTTCAGTAAACCTCGGGATAAACTGAGAGACTAATATTACCTTAGTGCGATTCTTCTTATGATGTAATGAGTACATCGGGTGTTATAGGAAGCGTTCCCGACTCGGGCTGGCCTAATTTATGCAGCCTAACAATCCTTTAACTGATTTGAATAATAGAAATTGCTAATGTTCTGTGTATGCCAGGTTGATGAGATGTGTTTTTAGTCTGGATTTAAACTGACAGAGTGTGTCTGCTTCTCAAACAATGCTAGGAAGGCTACTCCGAAGTTTAGGTGCTAAATAGGAAAAGGATCTATCGCCTGCAGTTGATTCTGATATTCTATTATCAATTGGCCAGAATTTTGAAATCGCAATAGATGTGTGAAAAATTATGTTTTTTTGAACATTCAAGCATGAAAACTTACTCTAGTAGACCCTAAAAACAAAATCAAGACTTTGTAAAAAGGTATAATACGGCTTCTTTAAATGAGTCATGAATTAAGAGATACAATTTTCCTTGATCTTTTGACATATAAGAGGTCATTGTACTATAAAAATAATATACTATAAAAACGTTTTAGAACTCAAAACTTCCTCATTAGTCCCAAAACAGCTTTTATTGAAACCAAACTCTGCAGAAGAAGATCCAACACCTACTTCTACATCATTGCCTCTTTAGCCCTGCCTACTGATTCGCACATCATGTAGTAGTAAATACCAGACAGACTCAAACACAGGAATACTCCAGCAACAAAACGATAGAGATGCCTCTGAGGATTACAAGATGTTTTTTGTAACAAGTGAGTTGTGGAAAAACATTGCCAGTTGTGGTCTTTGCATTGCCGTTCTTGTGATCCTAACATTAAGAAAGTGTGGATGAACTTTACTTTTAGCGAAGTTCCAGTCAGATTGCGTCAGTAAGACACTGTTCGTGTGTCGCTTCATTTTGCTGCGGATTTGTTTTTAAACAATACACAGTTCAAAGCAGGCTTTTCCCAGAGACATAAAAAAATAAAAGATGCAGTGCTGAATACATTGGTTCCGACAATAATTTTGCAACTAGGGGTGTGCGATATCAGAAATTTTTTATCGTGGAGGATTAAAATGCCTCCACGATCTGCTTTTGAAGAAATATCGTAATATCGTGCTACAGTGCATTCTATCGGTTGCAGTTCTGGTGCCTCCGTCTCAACAATGCGACATACATTTACACGTTAACACAGGTAGTTACACTCACAGGACACAACAATTCACAAAAGTTCATTATTTACATTTGCTTTAAAGCCTTGTTGTTTAAACATTTCATAGCGTGCTGATCCGCTGTTCTAACATGCGCTTTTCTGAGCGCATACACCCAAAGCGCACACTAAAAGCCTGTCAAACAACGCCTGGTTACTGGACTAAATTATCTTTCGAGTCTTGTTGCGCTAATATTGTCAAATACACACAAGATTTACATAGTAAATTTACATTTACTTTCACAGTTGGTTATGTCTAATGTGAAAGCAAACATTTGAGAGAAAATCTGGTGCATGTCATATTCGTGTAGATGCGTTGCGTCGTGTGCTGGTCTTAATATAGTCAACATGCTGCAGCTTGTCCTTAAAAAGATAGTTCACCTATCTTTTCAATGACTACGTTTACATGCAGCCAATAACACGTTCAAAACCGGAATATTAGCAAACCCGAATATTATACCTGGGGTACCCCTTTTCTAACCCGAATATTTGGTCATGTAAACGCGTAAAGGCATATCCCCATCAAAAGGAACATTGATTTGTGTTCTATTCGCAAGGAATCTTGGTCTTTTGAGTAGAGGAACTTCCGTCTGGCGCATACAAAAACCCGCGTGCAGTATACCGGAAGTAAACAAGTAGTACCGGAAGTAAACAAGAAGTAGAGGTAAACATGGCGAGACGCAGTGCAGCACCATACTTTTGGAGCGAGGAGGAAACAAATGTCTTTATTAGCAAACAAAGCGCAAACAAAGGCGATCGCTATCTGCCCCGATCTATTCATTATCCGCGTGCTGCTGCTGTTGTTGTTGTCTTTGGATACCGGAAGAAGAATCGGAAATGACGCATATTGCGTCTTAAGGTTGTCCGTACGTCCAGACGCTAACCATGCGTCGCCGTTTACATCGGGATATTGCCAATTGATTACAAATTCCATGTATACAGGAGTAACTCTCTCTGCTCACGCATGTAAACGGGTTATTCCTAATGTTTCAGAAACTCGAATAGTGACATTAACCCGACCAAAACCCGACTAATTAATTTCCTCCTCGCTCCAAAAGTATGGTGCTGTGCTGCGTCTCACCATGTTTACCTCTACTTCTTGTTTACTTCCGGTATACTGCACGCGGGTTTTTGTATGCGCCAGACGGAGGTTCCTCTACTCAAAAGACCAAGATTCCTTGCGAATAGAACATACGCAGAACACAAATCAATGTTCCTTTTGATGGGGATATGCCGATACGCGTTTACATGACCAAATATTCGGGTTAGAAAAGGGGTACCCCAGGTATAATATTCGGGTTTTTAAAAACCGGTATATGAGCATATTCGGGTTATTGCCGGTGTTTACATGGCCGTGCGCGACCGGGTTATTGCTAATATTCCGGTTTTGAACGGGTTATTGGCTGCATGTAAACGTAGTCAATGGTACGTTCATTCATAATTCCGTTTACACAAAACACAGTATGTCATCATTCGTCAATTATTAAGTACTTAAACTTTATTTGCCACACCCAAGACTAATAAAGCATATGTAATATGCACAAATGTTTTACATTGTTGGCAAATGTTTTAACTATGTAACAAGATATTTTTCAATATTGGAAGTTTTCAAAACAATTCCACACTTGTAATGATTACCCAATCATAACAGTGAGAGTGGTATTAAATGCGACACGCCTATCAAAACGGAGTGCTTTAAAGAGACAAGATAAAATACAGGATAGGAAATAGCTTATTATTTCTAAATTAGTATGTTTTTTATGGAAAAATCTTGATAACATTATAAGTGGACCTAGCATAATTGCAATTCATGCTGTCATGACCCCGTTAAACAAAAATTTCAAATAAAATTAAGTGTTATACATTGAAATGAATATGAAATTTTGTGAAACTTGAGTATTTGTTGATTGTTCTGATCTAAGCCACACCTGCCCTGGCTGTTGTAGGACATTTCTTTTTTTCTCTTTCAATGACCCTCTCACACCCGACTCACTGAAATATTGAACTACATTGATGGCTATCGGGCCTGCTTGTTTCAGCAAGAAAGGCTGGGTTTCACAGGCCTGCTTTGTCAGAGGGCCCGGAGCTGTGATAGGCAGTACAGAAGGATTGTTCTCGGAGGCTGCTCACTGATTGTGTGTCCTGACCTTCCTGTCTTCAGTACCCAGGCTCAGTTATCTGGTTTCAGTGGGTATATGGAAACTCCTTCACCTGTGGCTATGATGTTACATACAGTAAAGAATTGAGAGATTGAAGGAGGATTTTACTCTGTTTATTTGAACACTGGGGCATTCAGATGTTTGTTTTGAGGGTGTGAAAGATTTGCACCTCTGTTATTTAAGGTGCAAACCTGAAATTTGTGTAAGAGACATACATATACATATATGAACTGAACTTCGAGCAGTAAGTGTCAACCCTCTGATTGGCAGACCAGGGGCCTCATGTACAAAGACTTGCGTTGAATTCATACTAAATTCATACTTTTGTACGGACAAAGCTGTAAATGTGCATACGCACAAAAAAAAAAACGTACGAAGGATCCCACGCATATTCTCTTTGTACATCCCAATTAACGTAAAATTGAGCGCACATGCACGAGCACAACGCCCCACCCAGTCTCCTCCCTCAATTAAATTAATTTAAATATGGTAATTAGTCGAATTTGGCAAAAGAAACCTGCAAGAACATGGCTAAAGCCAGCAAGAAACGAAATTTCACTGAAAATGTCTTCTATGTGAATATACTGTATGTTAAAGTGTAATTTATTCCTGTGATCAAAGCTGAATTTTCAGCATCATTACTCCAGTCTTCAGTGTCACATGATCCTTCAGAAATCTGTGTAATATGATGATTTGATGATCAAGAAACATTTATGATTATTATCAGTGTTGAAAACAGCTGTGCTTCTGCTTCATATTTTCGTGGAAACCGTGATATAGTATTTTCAGGATTCTTTAATGAATAAAAACTTAAATCAAACACATATAGAAATCTTATAATCTTTTGTAACATTATAAATGCATTTACTGGCACTTTTAAACAAATTCAATGTGTCCTTGCTGAATAAAAATATTACTTTCTTTTTTTTATCTTTACTGACCGAAGTTTTTTTTTTATTCTTAGTTAAAGCTGCAGTCTGCAACTTTTCCTCTTTGTCACCATCTCTGTTCAAAATCCGTAACTGCAGTTATTCACGGAATTATCATCTTTACGTGGGTTGTAAATCGGCATGAAACAGCGCGGATGAACACAGTGTTTTGAGGCGAGTGCTGCTGTCAATCACCGCGCTGTGTGGATACTGTCATTCAGAATCACAGATTCACTTTTTGAAAGTTTGACCAACATAAGAATTTTCAACGGAAAATGTCTTCTGAACAAGTAAGTAACATCCATTTTTGTTCTGATCAACTAAGGGGGAAAAAGCATTGGACATGATATAATGATAGATCGACAACAGAAAATATTGTGTCTAAAATGTTAGTTGCTTAATATTGACTTCTTGTTTATTAAATTGTTGTTATGTAAATCATTGTCACATTTGCAATCATACTACTGATATTTGTCAAAAAATCGTGGGGGGCATTTATATTTATTTTGGTGGCACTTTTGTGCGCGTTATTTCCAACCCTGGGCAGTTATATACAGGATATTCCTATTTATACCTAAAAGAGAAATGTTAAGAGTGGTCTTCTAAAGAAGACTTATTATTATTAAATTATTGAATATTCTAATATTTACTTGTATTAAATTGACAGCTTATCAAGCCCCAGTTTGAAAACCTCTGTGTTAGAGGGCTGAATGATTTTGACTTTAATCGCTTGTGCTTTTGTCTTTGGTCTCTGGGCTAAGTGTCCAAAAGGTTGCTGTGGTGTGCCGATATATTATTTGTGCATGTTGTCCACATAAGAATCATCTGGGAAGCTTTGGAAAACCTCATTTGAATCCTGCCCACCTGACAGGTGATTTTCAATATTCTGTTGTATCTACATAACTGAGTGCTGGCCCTCACTCATAACACAGACAGACACAGAGAGTAATGCTATAATCACATGCCACTCAGAGTGTACACTGTAGGCTGTAATTATGGGGCGAAGACTCAACTGTGCTTTTTGAAAAAGGGATGATCATCTCTGCTTTGTTCTTTCTGCGGTGTGCGTTGTATTGTCACCGGTGCCCTCTGGATAGCAGTGCGTGTGAGCGTAAATGGCTGCGCGTGATTAGTGAGAAATATAAAGAACGGAGGAAGGGAAGATAATGAATGAATAAGATGAAGCTGTGGGAACAGAGAGCAGAGACGCTGATGCCACCGTCAGCCGTATTGTACTCTCAAGTCCTTTCATCAGCACATCCCCTCACAGACCTGCAAACAGCGCACAACCATAACCTTACTCCTCGGCTACGTTAGCATTGGCGGAGCGGTGAGCATATTAGTCATCTAATTGGTTAATTAAGAGACAACAATGTCTGATTGGATTATGCATTGAGTGTTCACCTTTATTTCCTGTCCCTGACATTCACCAGTGTCTCTCGGTTGTGCTGCAGACATCATGAAATTGAACTCATTTGAACTAGATTAGCTAAACCAGAATAGCGATGCTTGTATTATAAACCAATCTCCTTCTTTTTTGTTGCAAGAATATTTATGTTTTTTTTTTGAGTATAGTGCTTATATATAAAGGATATTTTTTTTAGACTATTGTACCCTATAATGCTTTCTGAGAAGAGAAAAATAAGCTTTTCCTCTTTATTTTTTCTCTTATTCACAGGTTTCTCTGTCAAATAACTGTCATACAATTATCACTCTCTGGAGAACGCCTCTGCACTTACTCCCAATTTCTCTTGGGGACAGGAGATGTATCAGTCAATATGGGAAATCAAAGTAACTTTTGTTACTTATTTAAAAAATATATTTTGTTGTAAATTAAAAAGTAATGCGGTACTTTACTAATAACTTGGGAAAAATAATTACTTGTAATGCATTACCACCAACACTGTTTGTGAGTAATAGATGTTTTGAAGAATATTTAAACTCTTTTTGTCTTTACAATGAAAGATAATGAGGTCAAAAACTACACTGGACTCTAATGACTTTCATTGCATGGACATAAAAAAAAACAAATCTTGTTTTGTGTTCCACTAAGGAAGAGGCTTGGATTGAAAGGGTGAGTAAATCACTGATTTCTCAAACTATCCTTTTCAGCTGAGATAGCTTAACAGCTTAACAACTAACAGCTGAGATAGTTTTTTATCTAAAAAAAAAGATACACTTTTAAACTAGTGAAAATAGAAAAGAAAACAAGTGAAACTCTTAAGGTTAGTTCAAACTGCACCCACAGACAGCTTCAAACTACAACAGACACGTTCCATTCGCCAGGTTTAGTCGGATCAATGGTTTAACCCTGTCAGCGTTTGTTGCCATTGGTCTGTGCTTGTTTTGGGCAGTTGAACATGTTCAATATTTCACAGTATATTTAATAGTATTCTATACAGCGAGTATCACAGCATGACTGAAAAGCTGCTGATCGGAGAGGCATGTGGGGATGAGGATGGGGGTTGGAATTTGCAGACCATGTGGAGACACAGGGCAGTAAATAAAGTGAAACCTCATGGTTGCTTTGCTTTATGGTGTTTTTCCAACATGTCACCTTCCACATACTGTTTATGGTGTGTGTGTGTGTGTGTGTGTGTGTGTGTGTGTGTGTGTGTGTGTGTGTGTGTGTGTGTGTGTGTGTGTGTGTGTGTGTGTGTGTGTGTGTGTGTGTGTGTGTGTGTGTGTGTGTGTGTGTTTATTGCACAGGAGGGGGACGGAAGCTTCACATGACCATAAAAACCACACGGACAGGAGAGCTGACCAGGTGTGAGGGTTACCACGACAACTACAAAGAGAGAGAGCGAAATCTCCAGTGTTTACAGGCTGTTTGACGTCAGAGAGATTCTTAATCTGTGGAAATAAGAGGATGCAGTTTAGCTCAAAATATCACTGTTTCACCTGCATCACATGCACATTTAGAGGATTATCCTATTTCCACAGTGTGGTAGGTTTTTGGTCCGTGATCACATGTGGGACTCTTCCACTGAGATTTCTGTGTGAATCACGATATAGAGTAACATTCTTCTGAATACTTTTCAAAATGACCAAAACAGTATTGATGTGTGTGTTTGGTATCAGTCAGAAGATTTTAGTCATATGGACCAAGATGTTGATGGATCAGTCAGTTGACTGACTAGTGTCAGTAACATTGTCTGTTTGTGTCATATATTATTGTGTCATATATTTGTGACACTTTTTAGTGTCTGTATTTTATATTATTACTTTCTAAATTAAATTACCTTTAAAACTATTTATGAATTAGCTGACTGTCACATATTATCCTGATTTCTAACTTATATGTATATATGCATCTTTAATAATTCACAGTCATAGATTTTTCTTTTGACCACCACCAAAATAATTTGTAAGCCACTGGACTGCAATGAAAATGACAATCCTAGGTAAGGGAAACCTGTAAATTACATACTTGCTGAGAGAACCTTATCACCATTGTATCCTTGAGTTAACCTCAACATGGTACGTGTGGTTCACATGTAAAATCAACCATAACAACCATTCATAATAATCATTGATATCTTCACCTTCATTTGTTTGAAAAATAACTAGAGTTACATAACACAAAATCATTTTGTAATCATATGTAATCTGTAGAAGGTACGACGTGAATTGAAAACTGACACCTTGCACTGGAAAAAGAAATTCCATTATTGAAGAGCAGGTTTCTATAAAACTAGGGCAACTGGAAATAAAGAGAAAGTCGGCAAAAAAGCAGGAAAGAGAGCTGTAACAGTACCTGAGGTAAGGTTACTGGTGAGAGAGCTCTGCCAATGAGGAAAGAATTTCTCAGTGTTAGGTCTCATCCTTATAAACTCTTGTGAACCCAGCACTGTTGATGTGAAATGATTTCTCATCACTTGAATTGACTCTTAGCACTCCATAGACGAGACACAAGTAAATAATCGGAAAGAGAAGAGCAAGCTACCAATTTAGTGAAATAATTCCCTGGAATCAATCTATGTAATCAGACACTGAATCATCTTCATCATCTTCCACTCATGTACATGTATTATCCATCCCCCTAGTGAATTGATGTATTGCAGTTACATAACTGGAAAGTTATCCAATCAGACAGAGATAATTTGTCATTCATAATGAGAAAAAAAGGTTGTGTGAAGAATGCACTGAAGAATACCGGTGCCTGGTCAATACTAACTGCCTTAATGGTTCAAATTTTATAAACAAACCCTCTGTATTTTACAATCCAGAGAAGCCTATACCAGAGAGAACCAGACAGAGGACGTTCCAACGATCTATGTGTCATATAGCTCTTTTTACCTGTATTTTATAGGATTTGGTTTTAATGTCAGTTGCTAAATGTCATCTCTAGTTATTAAAATTATATAGTTCACATGAGGCTGTTATTTTCCAGACAGTAGCCTATATTTACTGAAGATTAAAGAATTTAACAAAAAAAGAAAGACCTATTAATTTATTAGATCTATTTGCATGTGTCCTCTTGCATTGTTTAATTGATATTTTTGCTTTCTGTAATCAACTCAGTGTATCCATTTTAATCTCCACCTGACAAGAGTCTTGCATGAATTCAACTTGACTAAATGAGTTTCTTTTTTTATCTGTAAGGATTTTTTAGGTATTGTTAGGTCATGAAAACATTTTAAAATTAGTTTTGCAAGTGAAAATTCAGGTTTGGGTAATGGACAGCTGGCTGTTTGCTGTAATGTATTCAGTCTTTCATGTGCGTCAATGGCTGAAGCGCTCGAAAATCAATGCGCTGTCGCTTTAAACGAAGTGAAAGGTGGGTGTTACCGTTGGGCGCAAAGAGCGAGAGTAGGGCGGGGACAACATAAAATATGTATCAGTCTAGTTACCCCTCAGAGACTCAACGCAGATGAATGATACAGAGTTGGAAGAGCCACACACGGCCACTTCGCTTTAATCACGTCCAATTTATCCGACACTTCCAGAGAAGTGTAAATGGGCAGACTAGACGCTCAGTGGATGAAGGCGCCTTGACAGTGCAGACGAGCGCACGTCGCTTAAGCAACACATTTATTACTGATAGCAATTTTTGAATTGGATTTCAACAATTTTGCAACCAATCTCACCTTTAAGATTCTTTTCCAAGGCATTTTTTTTTATTCACAGCCGATATGGACACCATATTGGACAACTTCGCGTCGGACAAACTTTTTCCCAATTCCAACCTGTTGGACCTAGAGGATCTGAATGAGAGCGATTTCTTATCCAATGTGGTAAGTCAAACCTCCGCATCTTTCATAATTAACAGCAGCAGAGAGGGGGAAATGCATAATCTGTTTTAACTTGTGAATGTAGCTATATCATTTTTAATAATAGCCTATTTTCCTACCCTCATAATTTTATATATTTGCACATAATAATTATCATTAGATAAGATAGCTAAAATATGCTTATATTAGCCTACATTATTCTTTGAATCAGCAGTATATATATATATATATATATATATATATATATATATATATATATATATATATATATATATAAATATTAGCCTACGTGTGTTTATTTCTGTGTTTATTTGTCACACATGTCTGGGATGTTGTGCTGTAAATTAAACATAAACAAGAGCAGGAGTTCTCAAGCTGTGAAGTTTGCCCAGCTGCAGACAGATAGGGTCACTTTCCAACTTCAACCGGACCTTTGGGTAGCGGGGGAGGTCTCAAGTTGTATTTATTCAAACCACGCCCACACACCGTATCATGCTGTTTAATCAAATCACACCCACGGATCGCTTCATCCTGTTTCTCGTGTCCGGCCACAGCTGGTGAATTTAGAATACTTTGCTGTATATTTGCTTTTACTTCGGAAGCACACTGACGGGTCTACCTGGTACAGTAAAGTAATAGAGTAAAACCTATTTACCATCACGTTATTTTTTTACACTAAATGTGTCTGTATATGCTCAAACCATGCCGCTGAAAAACAAAAGACCAATACTACTTCATAGGTGATATTGGCATTTAAGTTAATGATATCTGTGAGGTAAAGGATGTGTCTTAGGTTACAAACTACACAACAAAAAACTTGTCTCCACGTGAAGACATCAGAATTGTCAGAAGGAACTTTTCACCCAAAAATGTACTCCTCGTTATTATTTCCTTCCAAATCAGACTTTTGTTTTTTTCCATGGTACATTAATGGTAAATTATTTTGAGAATATCTTAGCCACTTATTTTCATATAGTAGGCCTATTGAAAGTGAATTACGATTTGGGCTGTCAAGGTCCAAAATGAAAATTGTCAATCAATGTATTGGAAATATAAAGTATTATCAAAGTGGTCTCTCTGACTCATACATTATATTCCAAGTCTCCTTGAGCCAAAGACTGATCCGGTCCCTACTCAATCCATGGAAAAGAGTGACCAGTGCATTATTCCTAATGTGTTCCATGGAAGAAAGGAAGTCATACACGTTTAGAGGGATGAGAGTGGATAAAGGACACTTCTTCAGTTTCCACAGTGATTCAGACACTTCTGTGGATAATACAGGACGGACACACATTCATGCTGAGGTCCTTTTAATCCCTTCCCAGAGAGACCGAGAGGGAAAGAGACATCACAAATGTCAATATTATGAGGCTCAGATGAGATGGAACAGTTTTGACCTTTATATTAAAAGGGAAGCTGCAGCATCATCTTAGGATCTCTTTGGGATGTACAGACAGGAGGTGTATGCAGCCTCTTATGAGCTGAGCCTAAATGCTGTTTTCTGTAATACAAAGTGGTTGGCATAAATGATGAATTATATAATGTATCATAACTCCTTAAAGGGATACTTCACCTCTGGAAAGATGAATGTGTATTTAAAATGGGTCATTTATGTAGAAGAAATGTGAATTTTTTTTTGAATTTGGAGCTTTCTAGACTGAGAAAAGCCAGAAAATTAATTTTTGGCGTATGTGGATGAAAGACAACAACTTCTAGAATGCACTTGCTTCTCTGCCCTAGGAGGCCACGCCTACCGGTAACAGACCGCAGTAGTTAAACAACAAGGCTAGGCTACTAGTGAGTCTCCATGATGAGATCCCACCCTGTATGGGCGAGTTGAGAACATGCGGGACAGCCCCTACTACTGGCTGTAGTCTTTAGCCTCTGGCCAAAAAATCCTCCGATGACGCAAAACTCGATTTGTGTCATCGGAGGATTTTTTCCAGACAAAAAAATACTTAAATCTCTCGTCTCAGGGGATATGAGGGTGGAAAGCACAGTAATTTGTAAATACTACAGGTTTTCTACTAATACAAAGCTTAATGCTAAATCCTGAAGTACCCCTTTAATGTGGATGCAGTGTTCAGATAGATAGATAGACAGATGTAGCTGACATGGCACTGTCCTGACAAGTTTAATCTAAAACCATTTTAAAAGAATAATTCACCCAAAAACAAAAATTCTTTCACCAGTTGCTCTCCCTCATGCCGTTTCAAACCTGTATGACATTCTTTTTTCTGCGGAACAAAAAAAAAGGAGATTTTGAAGAATGTTTGTAACCAAACCGTTTTGGTGACCATTAACTTCCATTGTATGGACAAAATTGACTTATAGATCAACAGAAGGATGGGTAGATAGATAGATGGATCGATCGATAGACCTAATATCTAATGAAAACCTGTCTTGTCTTAAAAGGATTTGTGTGTTAGGGTTTTTAATGACGATTTAACTTTTTTTTTTTTTAAACTGGTCTGTTGGTTGTTGGTTGTGTCTGTTGGGTATTTAATGGGTAGTATTCAATCCAGATGTCCCTCATTGAGTAACAGCTGTGCTCCAGTTTGCTCTGTAAGGACCTGATTGAGGGGAGAGTGATGATAGAGAAAAGAAAGAGAGGCTTGTGAGTGAAGAAGGATCATTCACAGCTCCTGATAGCTGTCTGTGTATGTGTGCATGAGCGTATGCATGCCACTGTGCCCCTGTGTGGGTGTGTGAATAGACGTTTGTGAAAGACCTCTCCAGACCCTCCATGGTCCCCCACTCTACTCCTTGGTGTGTGTGTGTGTGTGTGTGAGAGAGAGAGAGAGAGAGAGAGAGAGAGAGAGAGAGAGAGAGACACTGGCCCTTGAAGGCTCACTGAATGACTGCCTTGTGCCCTCCGAGAGGAAGCTGCTCTCCCTGCTCCTGGATTACACAAACTGGTTTCTGACTCCTGCGAGTTTTTGTTCATTCATTCTGCCATTATATTTATACATTTTAGTGAGTTGTTCCTACACTGTTGAACTGATATATTTATAACCTGGAATTCCTCCACAGTAGAATTTGTGTGTGTGTGTGTGTGTGTGTGGGGGGATATATCAAATATCCCCACTATAAGGTTTATAAATCCTGAAATTACCCACAAGGGAACTGCTTGAAGTGATAGTTCACCAAAAAATATTAAATAATTGACCTGCCTTTATGTTGCTGCAAACTAGAATGACTTTTTCTAACAGTGCAATAAATGTATCTGAAGCTTTCAATCTTAAAAAAGGGAGAAATAAGTATAATAAAAGTGGTTCATACAAGTAATACACTATATAAAAAATATCCTCAAGTCATGTGTAATGAACAGACAGACAATTAAGTCATTATTCATTGACAATTGTCCCCTCCAATGACGATTTATGCAGTTGTGAACTAGATGAACCAAATAATTGAAAAGATCTGACACAAAATAATGATTTGTTCATATCTACTTCTCTTGTGAACACTAAGGAGATCTAGTGCATATGTCAACATTTGAATTTAATTTTCAAATCTCACACAAAGCTATCGCATGACTTCAGAAGACTTGGTATAGTACACTAATTTTAATGAGCCACGTTTAAGATATTTTATGGTCCTTTTGCATTCTTTTTGAAGCTTGGAGTTGGAGGCTTAATTTTGTATTCAATGAAAGAAACAATAGAAGTCATTTGAGTTTGAAACAACAGAAAGATTAGCAGAGTGAATTATGAGTTTTTGTGTGACCTATTCCTCTAGCATGCTAAATAATGCTTTAATGAAAATGTAAAAATGAAAATATATTTGAGTTGTCTTGAATAGCGGAAAGAAAATATTACTAGCACATAATAAAAAATAGACGTCAATGTAAACTCCTTATAATGATAGTAAAACGTGCGCGTGTGTGCATGCGTGCGTGTGTCCGCCTGGCCGTTTAAATCACGACTTTAGCGAAATTGCATGGTTTGTGCTGAAAGGTGGAAATCAGCATGTCTCGCTCTACTGTGTGTTAAAGCTAAGATCACAGAGAGGATCTGTGAACCACAACAGCACAGAAAAACCTCAGGCTTTAATTATTTAAATGACTTTATATTATATATCTGATGTCTTCTATAGTGCAAAGGGAGCTGATGTGACACTGTCTCTGTCTGTGGATTTATATTGTTGTCGTGTTTATACTGCTGTTTTTTGCCCATATTTGTAAACTGAGAATGGCTCCGGTGATAGGGATTGATTCAGTGTTAATCTCATGAATACGAGGCTCTGATCTGTCTTTTTCACACTAATAAGTGAAGACATTTATTAATCTGGAAATACGAGTCTGACAAAAAACGATTAACGCACATCTGCTGGTTGTATGAAAGGTGTTTGATCTCACTAGTCAAATAAGGAATAAGACACGGATATTTTAACAACAGAAATAGATACAGAAATAAACTTATAGTTAATGAAATTCATCTCTCCCGTTTACTATTAGTGTTGGTTAATCTTTGGCATGGGCGTATGTCATACCACATGAATATGAGTGAATGCATATGGAAATTCAGAGAGGAAATTATTTGATGCATAGTCATATACCAGTCTGACATCTTTTACCTGTTCATTCACTTCCCACACTTGAATAGCAAGGGTGGTCTGATGATTTCCCTCTTTTTTTTTTTTTTCTCCGTGTTGCGAAGAGAAGAAGATGAGTCAGATTCAAGACCATTCTTTTGAAGCACGTATAGCGTGTTCAAACGCTATCAAAGAAGACGGGAGATGAAATCTACAGGTTTGGCAGGTCTCACCTGTCCTAAAGGTTGTTTCTGCTAGGCTAGTTTGTCTTGTACACTCTGAGCCCGAAAGGATTGGCAGCATGGACACCATAAATGTAATATCTGACGCATTTGATTTGATGCATTTCACTCAGTTGGCATCCAAGACCAGCTATGTTGTTTTTACTGTGATGTGACTGAAATAATGAATTCTAGATGGACACCTACTAGCAAGAGTCACTTCACTTCAGAATTTCACTTCAGAATTTCTTCTCAGGTACTGGATGCTTCTGATGGAACACATCCCAATAAGAAAAAAGAAATAGAGATAAAGGAAGAGAAAGAAAGTAAGGGGTTGCATAATCTTCAGAATGACTGTAGGCCAAAGATAAAGATGATACAGCTTTAACTGTTACTCTCAACATAACTCTCAACGGCTGCAAGCTACAATTAAGATGACTGTAAAGAACGAAGGAATTATAACACTCTCTGGGTGTGATACAGCCACAGAAGTTCAACTCTATGATCTTGGAGTTTGGTTCATAATAGCAGCCTCATGATTTATCCCACATCTCTCAGACTGCCCCCGAAATTAAGTTTTTCCAATCTGTGTGAATCTAGAGAACTAATCCATCACCTGATCTAAATTCATTCACTCTATATCTGTAATTCTCACACATAGTTTTCACACACATCCCTTATCTGTAATGCATAGGAAAATGTATTAGACGATCAGTCCCAACTGACGTAATTTCACCATGTATTCGTATTTTGTCATGTATTGCTAAGGAAAGGTTAAGTATGACTGCTTTTGTCATTCCTTTGGTTTGGGTTTTAAATCTACTCACATGATGAACACAAATAGAAAGGATAGAGGTCATTGAGGTGTGTTCTTACGTGAGCATACATTCACACACGCACAAAATACTAAATCAGCAGTTAGTGCATTGAGCCTTAAAGGTGTGTTCACTTTGGTCCTGTCAAACCAGATCGTTTCGTTTTGTTTTAAAATTGCTAGATGCTGTGAATAGTTGTGTGTAGCATTTATAAAGTATGTTATAGACAAGCAGTTGTTCACAGATAATAGTGGGCGCTCACTTTTCTCACTCCTGGAACTGCCCTGTTATTGCAAAAGTCTAAATATATCATCTAGATATATTTCATTTCAATATAATTTTTGTTGCAGTATTTCAGTTAAATTATGCAACGTTAAGTTTACTTCTAAATTAATCAGGTAAAGTTTCACTTAAATGTTTCATTGTATCTCTCAGAATAAACCGTATTAAGTAAAATTTAAATAAAATGTGCCATGGGGTCTTTGGTCTGAAAAAGTCTGAAGACCCACATTCTAGACATATTTTATGACATATTTGTGCTTATTGACATAACTGCCTTTGGTTGGAGAACAGTCATATGTAATTTTGAAATGTAATTTTAAAATGATTCACATGTTGAACTGCTTTGAAGTGCTAAACTACCTCAGATTAATTCTTCTTCATTCCGCAGCTGATATTTTATTTCACTGACATGCCAGAACTCCTCCTTCTCTCCAGGCACTCTCTCTCTTTCTCTTTAACTATCTCTGTCTTTCTCCTGAGGGTTCTGTAGAGAACAGAACTGTGGATGTTGTAGAGGTGTCCACCAGCTGCTCTGTTCAGTGAACCCTTCAAATATATTAGATTTAACCTCCAAAGAGTGTTCTGTCTCAGATGAATTATAGAAGCAAGCTGCGATGATGGACAGAACATTCCAATATCTCTTCCCCTTCATTGAGAAAATGACCAGCAGTGGTAGGAAGCAAGTCAAGTTAATGTCTTATTTATATCAAGCACACTCCTCTATAGCTTTGGTCAAATCCTATCAGAGTGTTATTGCGACTCAGATGTTGGCCTGAATTACTGCCAAAAGCTTGATCAAACAGGAAAGTCTGAGCTGGAACACATTACATTACAGAGGTGCAGAGCGTTTGGGGTAAGATGAGAAAGAATTTCCAGAACTGCACTCTTGGTTTGTACCCAGTGTGTCTTTTCGTGAGAGCATGTATAACTTGTTCTTCACATTTGGAAAGACATATTCTTAGCCACATTCTAAGCCAGTGAACCCTGCAGAAACAAACATATGTGTATTGTGTACCCACTCTTAGCTCTGTCTCACCCCTCAGGCTCTGAATAAACATGTCAGGTGGGTGTCAGTGTTTGCAGGAACACGTTGTCAGCTTACTTTGAGGTCCCTAACTCAGAATTCCACCATTGTCTCCCCAGGCTCCCTCTTTACTGAGGATCAAAGACACAGCTGATTATGTTAATTACATAATGACTTTTAATTCCAGGGCCAGTTTTGAAAATGGAGTTTAACAAAGATGTTAATGAGAGTTCATGTATTTAATTATAACTGCAATGGATAATGTATTTAATTCCTATCACAATTCCCACAAAGCACGTTTAAACTTCAGAGTAAAAAAAAATCGAATTGTGTTTTTACTCTTCCTCGTTTCGTCTTTATGTTTCTCAACTGCACGTTTATTTCTCTGCAACTTTCTATTTCACATTGTGACACTCATTGTGTCTATATTTCACAACATGACTCACATTTCTTGTAGCCTAGTTGTCTTAATATCTCACACTTGTTTTTTATTTCTCATTATTGTGATTTTATATTTCAGAATGTGATTCTGTCTCACTAATTTTACTATATATCTCATAATTGCAACTTTATCTTTTACAATTGTTACTATGTTTCTCATTATTGTGACTCACATCTCACAATGTGACTCTCACATATATTGTGACGATTTACAATGTGATTCGCCAATTTGACTATTTCTTGTAGCTATGACTTAATATCTCCCAATTGTGACACTTTCTTAGTATTGTGATTTTTATATTTTTCAATTTCTAGTAATTGAGAATTTATACCTGCAATGTTATTTTTCGTTAATGTGACTATATCTCACAAATGCAAATTTATTTTTCCATAAACTTTATATTTCACAATTGTGACTTTTTTCTTCTCATTATTGATTTCATCACTCACAGTGTGACTTTCTCAGTAATTGTGACTTTGTTTCACAATGTTACAATGTCTCACAAATTTGACTTATAGTTTCTTGTAGTTATACTCTCAATAGTCATCTTAATAATATATTACAATAATATATTTTTAAAGAAACAAAGCCTCTCCTTTTCCTTACTGTGGTCAGAGAGGGACAGACTAGACTAACACAGCTCTTTGGTCTGTATACAGGATATTCCTCTGCCCAGGGCTGTTTTGCCTCAGGCTCATTTGAGAGAGCCAATTTAGACTGGCAAAATTACAGAGTGCAGGGAGCCCTTTGAAGGGGGGATGGGGAACACATCTGGAGACCCCCTCCCCTCCCGAAGTGCAACAGTAGCAGAAAAAAGGGTGGTTATGGGGATTCCTTGCTCCTAGGATATCCCGTTAGTTCACTTGTCTTCATTTCCTTTCCGACCCTCTTCTCTGAAAGTTACAGTTGGCCTCACTGTTGCAGTTTCTTTTTCACTGCAGTCGTGAAAATCCAGTTCTAATTTGTCAAAATATTTCTCATACTCAACCTCTCTGCCATCCGCCGTTTCACCTCCAGAAGAGCTCGTCTGGTTTGCTGCCCTCAGTTGCTCCTGTCTGGAGGTGGGGCTGAAGCCCAACTGCCTCCTGTGGTTATGGTTCTCTTGCTCTGTGGCTGACAGCTAAACGTAAGAAAAATCTGGAACTGGAATTAAGAAACCAGAGGAAAGCGAGAGGGGGAAGGGACTAAAGAGAACGTTTTTGTATTTGGAAAGTTAGAATGGGAGGAAGAAGAAAGTGCGAGAATGACTAAGAAAGAAAGGAAAGAGAGAGAGAGAGAGAGAGAGAGAGAGGGGGGAGTGAAGGAGCAGGAGGAGAGCAAGGACTACAATAAAACCTCACGCGCAGACTCAACTCTACTGAACTGTCTTTATCAGTACTGCATTCAGAAAGAGTTGTACACACAAGAACCGGCTTCCTTTAAAAACCCTTTGATGAGAAACCAGTGTGACCTGATCTCCAGAGAGGTGGGTCGGACAGTGGTGTCTGTGTCTGGTGGCAAGCTTACAGAAGTCTCAGACTGCAGCTGTGAACTTGACGCTATGCCTGTAATCCAAATCAGCCCTCACCTGTGAACACCTGCCGAGGCCTGGCTCCCTCGATTCCCCCCAACCCCCCTCCCCCCTCCTCACGCGTCTGCCTCATCATGCATGCTGAGCGGATCATAATGAGCGTTAGTTCATGACTATCCACCCTGACCCATCTCTGATCTATCACAGCTGCCAGCTGGAATCTGAATTTGAGAATATAAGCAGATGTGCTGATTTGGAGACAATATGACTGTAAAAATGCATCTTAACCCCACATTCACACATCAGTGTCCTTAAATTTAGGTCAAACATGTCAGATCCAGTGCAGATGAGTTAATATAGTTCATGCATGCCTCTTGGAAGAGAAAGCTCTAAATATTTAGAAATGTAAATAAATAAAACTGATCCGATCATGCTGTGGCTGAAGCTCTGATATTCATGCTTCACATGAGGGAACCATATTTTTAATTGCATCACACAGTGTAAACACTAAACATCTGCAAACTCCATCTTCAGTTCAAGAACTTCTCCCCCTTTCCCCCTTGCTCTTCTCTTTGCCTCTCTGAGAATGAATCTCCTCGTTGTGACTCATTGTTCTCAGAAATAACTCTTCTGCTCAGCGAGAGGCATATTCCCAAAAACATTGTGGGTTTGGCTGTATTCCAAATTCCACTGCTGCTGAATGATTTTCATCAGCATATTTATTTTTCCAACGACTAATGTGTTATTTTCATGCGCACCGAGCTGCTCCATGCGCACCCTGCACTCCAGCTCCAAAATGACAGGCTCCCCTCTCCTCATTTGCATACTGAGATCCGATTGGCTGGAGTGCAGCTGGAGGTCTGGAATAAGGGAATGGAATGCGATGAGTCGAGCAGGCGTGCAGTTTACCAGCCCGCTTAGACCCGGACATGACCCAAGCGTTACTTCAAGAAAATGGATCAGATGGAAAAATAGGGCATTGCTCAGTCTGCACACACATTTCTTGCAGTGCTGCAGCTGTAGTTCCTTTTCCACCCCCATTGGAGGAGTGCCGGAGTGACAAACCATGAAATATTTTAAATGACCGTATTTTCTATAATAGTGAATTGAATAGAACATGTATTGAAGAAAAAAAGGGGGTCAATAGTTTTTTTTTTTTAAGAAGTCTGATGCTATTGTTGCTACTGATATTATATCGATGATGTTTGATTGCATTGCATTGGTTTAAACTTTAAAGCATTCGCACGAATAAGAGCGGGATCATGTAACACTAGCCAAAGGATGACAAAAAAATAACAGATGCTGCGTTAACAGTCCTAATTTGTTCATTTCATACAAAATCGCAGCATTTTATGTCATATAATCGCTTAGGCTTTGAAAAATCGCGTAATCATCGCGATTACGATTGCGATATGATTAATCGTGCAGCACTTGCTTTACCATTTTTTCAGGATTCTCAAATGAAAAATATCCTGATCGCATGTACTTTCTGTTTTCTTTGATATGTGAAAGTGAGAGCTTAGGAAGAAATGAGTATGCGTGTATATATTTATTCTCATTTCAATGCCTTTTGAAGTTCTACTGTTGGAGGCCTTCTTTATATAAAATGCAGAAATAAGACATTCTCTGCCTTGTTGTGTCCATTAGAGCATAGATAACAATCCTTTTTTATTTTTATTTTATTTCGTTTTGTTGTTTTTTTACTTTTGAGAAAGCATACATAATATTTAGCGATTAAAAAGTGGTACACATGTGAAGGGTCTGTTAGGTCTATTGTTGGATAGGACAATCTGATCCAATAAAGCTGCTTGTATACCAACCTGACAAATGATCTATTTTGGCATTATACCAATGCCATATTTAATAGCAAACTTTTTTTATTCCTCAAAGTAGCATGTTCCTTCAGTCTGCATTTTAATGTCATTATCTTAATGTCATCATTCTACTTTTTAAAGTTGAGAGGTGACCTGAAAGTGTTGAGATATGACTTATTGTCATATCTTCCTAAATCTGACCCTAATGACAGAGACACATTCTTCCAGTTTTTCCAAGTTCTTCTGGAATTCTTCCGAGAGGAGCTTTCCAGATGTGGAATTTCAGGACTCTTGCATCAGCACCCCAGCATTGCATCATTACCTTTGGCCCCTATAAGGCCAACTGAACACCAGACACCACAAGAAACTCTTAACTGACACTTGTCATAACAGGAAGGTGCTCTACAGAGAGATAAAGCCGATTAGAAAAGTACTGACTGTCTGCTCCGATAACAGACAGGACCACACAGACAGAGAAGTTGCACACGTGAATGCAGGTTTCTACCAAAGCTCCTTCATATTATGTTTGCATTTTTCATTAGTAGATTAATTAGTAGTAGATAGTAGATTAATTGACAAAATAGTTTAGACACTATTAAGCAATGTAAAACAGAGTATTTGCAGCCTGCATGCATATGCAGCTCACAGTTGGTTGTGAAATAGCACTTTCAGTTTGGATTAATCAAGTCTGCATACATATCCGCCCCACACATCCAGGAGCAGGGACATTTGCCGAACATCAAAGTTTTAGGGTGGGACTGTTTCTACTGTCATTCTCAACTGTAGTTATTAGCTCAGCACTGACGACAGGAGCGCTGCGTCAATTCGTGAACTCTATCATCAGGGTGTTCCCAGGATGTCATTCATCAAACAACACGATAACTGACATTGCAGGGTTTGTTTCCTCTTCTTATGCGTCCATATGGTGATGAACAAGTTTTACCAGAATACCGCAAACTACACTACAATAAAAATAAAGCTTTTTTACAGCAATGCCATAGTAGAAGAACCATTTATGGTTCCCCAAGCAAAAAAATAAAAATAATGTTGCTTAATACAAATAACCTTATTCCTCTATAAAGAACATTTTGTAGAATGGACGTTAAAGGTTCTATGTGGAACCATCAATGCCAATAAAGAACCTTTATTTTAAAAAAATGTACAATACTCCATTCTCACTTATTCTCAGTTCAGGTTTGTTGTTTTGGGGGCTCTGTTTGGTATGGGGACAGCCAGAGTAAACATTCATAACAGCAGAGCTTTCCCATGCAGTGGTTAGGGGTTTGTGTGGGAACTCACACAGGTGCTGGGAGTGTGGATGTTTGCATGTGTTGCGTATGTGTGATCTGTGGATAGTGTCTGGTTTATATGCTCACTGCCCTACAGGTGTGCCATTCACACACCTGTCCCTGTTCACCAGGATGTAAACACGATCAGGTCCTCTCACACCTTTGTCACACCCTCGCTCGGCAAACACACGTTCTCATACCCTCAGTGCGGAGACGCACTTATGTGTTCTTCCATTGGTAATGCGACAATGGCTTTTTTTGGTCTACCTTTCAGACACGCACATTAAACTAAATGATAGGAGGTGTTTATCAGTGTTGCTCTGAATTTTAACAGTGATTATTTAAATTATCATTTTAAAAGAGGTTATATATCAAATTAGCCTCTCAAGATGTTATTTGAGTTGATCTTTGCTTATCATGATCAGCGAGTGGGATGAACTCAGCCAAATTATTATTTGTTCTTCCATCACTATTTGAACATACAGTATTCAAAAGTCTGATTGTTATCAATGTTGAAAACAGTCGTGCTGCTTAATATTTTTGTGGAATACAACAAATGGATAGAAAGTTCAGAAGAACAGCGTTTATTTAAAGTGTAAATCTTTATTAACATGATAAATATCTTTACTGACAATTATGATCAGTTTATTGCACCCTTGCTGAATAAAAAAAACAAAAAACAGTGGTCACTTGTCTTCCTGAGGCCATATATAAGTACCCAATCTAAAATTAACAAAATGTATTATAACAAAAAGTAAGATTCAACCATCCATCACCAATTAATTTTTCGTTTCACATAAAATGTTCTTTTTTGTGGTCTCTCCCCTTCAGCACTTCTCCGAGCAGATGGAGGACTTCTCCAATGACCTTTTCAGCAGTTTCTTTGATGATCATCTGTTGGCAGAGAGGAACCCATTGTTAGATATGGACCTGGACCCTCCAAACCCAGACATCCAAGCAGAACACAGCTACTCTCTCAGCGGGGACTCTGCCCCTCAGAGCCCCTCCATGCCCATCAAATCAGATGATGATGCAGGTTAGCAACCAGCTTAGCATACCCTATTCTTTTTTTCTTCTTTCTAGTCAGCATTCACACAGAAAATCAGCTCTCCATGCTAGATTATCAGGAGAAGATTTTGCAGTCTTGATAAACGACATGGTTCAAAAGATCATCTATCAGCAGATTTGTTTTTCTATAAAGTATTTTCTCCTCTTTATCTCCTGGAGCACCCGTGCAGCACAGGGTTCCTTGACAAAGCGCTAGCCAAGAGCTCAGTCTACCATTGGAAGCTGGGAATTCCAGGAAGACAGCCAACACTCACACTCGCTCACTCTTTCTGTCAGTTCGTCCGTCTGTCTCTCTCTCTCTCTCTTTCTCACACACACACACGCCATGATCAGGCCAAGGATTTGTAGACATCCATAAAATAAAAAGGGATCTGGTTTCCAGCTTCAGATGGAGAATTTGGTGGGGGTGGCTCAGAGAGTTGCATCATCCTGAACTTAGGTTGACTATGTGAGGAGAGTGTGTGCGCAGACTGCGGCTTCTTTCCAGTCAGGCTTTAAATCAACAAAGCTTTAAAGAAGCATAAAGGTGCTGCAGGATTTCTCAGTCCATTTAGCCAGAGCACTGCTCTGAGCATCTAAAATTAATTTGGTCTTTTTTGAACATATTCATGCTATTGTTTCTTCCTCTCTGCCTTCTAGAACTGACAGAAAAATATGCAAACGTGTTCCTTTAAGATTACACCGGCAGATATATTTTAGGGGTACAACCCATAGACTGTAAAAAAAACCATACATATTTTTGTTAAAAAAGCAGAGAGAGGGATATTTGAACAAGATTGTCATTGACAACGTATAAATACAGAGTATTTCTATAAAAAGATTTGAGCATTTAACTTGACAATAAATTAAATTATACAATTTACAGGCATGAGGAATTGAGGTAAGCTGTCTAACATTTTGAACATATTTCAGCCATCCAGACAAATTCATATTATCTTTATTCCATATTTTTCCAGGACAAGCTGTTGACCTTGTTCGCCTATATGTAAAATCTTTGCATGTATGGAGTTTAGATGACCACAATGAGTTCAGGTGTTTCAGTAGTATCATGTGATATCCCCTCTGACCCATAAACCTGCCCCTATAAAGACTGTGTGCGGCTTTAGAGGGCATTTAAAGTAAGCACTGACTGGTTCACTACTTTGTCTCCTGTTGCTCTGCAGTAAATTTAAACCCGCTAATGAGCATCGCTCTTCCGTCTCTGCCGACCTGGAGTCGCCCCACTATGATACCTGCTGTCCTAAGAGACATCAAAGCCTTACAGTGCCCTATGGGCAGAACCCAGTAGCGTCTGTAGAGTATAAGGAGGGACTTTGGAGATTTGCATGTAAAAATAAAACAACTTTTGTTCATGGCAATTCTTTGTTTGAGTATACATGACACAATAGCCACTTTCACACACACAGTCTTTACTGGTAAATTACCGTAAGATATCATGTGTGAACGGGACATTTTCAAAAATACCGGTAAATTTACCAGTAAGGGAAGTTGTAACATTACTATGTTCACGGTATGATCACGTACCAACGTCAGACTTAGAACGCCCTGTCGTAAGAATTCTGCTGTGGGACAATCATAAAGATCTTATGGAGATGAGGTGATTACTCAGCGCTGTTTACAGTAAGGTTTTTAATAGTTTTTCTATTTAAATATGCGCTAGATAATCATCTTTGACCATTGCGCCAGGTCTCGCAGCTTTTTAACGTGTCGCACTCGAGACCCACCCTCCTTTTACATTCATCAGCGCTGCGGCTCTGCAGTTGGATACAATTATGCACGTCTCGTGTTTTTAAGAACAAAAAACGCATTCTGTTTGATCATGCCCTAATGCCTTTCACTTAGACGTCAAAAAGAATTTGTCAAATTGAACAGACAGTGAAACTAAAGCACTTCTCCTCATGCGGGCGGATGAAGACAACTGCACAGTGTATTAGGTAACACTTTATTTTACGGTGTCCTTGTTACATATGTTACATGTACTTACTGTAGTAATTATGCATAATTACATGCAACTAACCCTCAACCAAACCCTAATCCTACCCTATCCCTATAGTAAGTACATGTAGTTACTTAATATTACTCTGTACTTAAATATATAATTACACTGTAACAAGGACACCTTAAAATAAAGTGTAACCGTGTATTATTTTAGCTGAAGTATTTGTGTAAGTACTTTGCCTTTTCCCCCATGCTGGTGATCCTTTTACCCTGTGTGGGTAAAAGGCCCACCTTGCCACCTCATACATTTATAAGATTTTTAAACAAACAAGCCACTTTTAGGCCACTTTTTAAACTTGTTACTTTGATTTATTTTCACAAAATCTTTTGCCCCATCAATGTTCAATAAAAAACTTCTTTTTTTCCTGCAATCATACACTATGAGTAGTGAAAAGCAGGGTGTGCCTTTAGCCCCGTTGATGCTGAACAAACTGAGCTGCTGTCGCTGACATTTTAAAAAGATGAATTACTACTTTACTCCGTCTGCAAGAAAACTTTTAATGCGCGTGTTAAACTTACCTGAAGTGAAGGTCCGCATCATTGCTACTGATTTCAGTTTAGTTTAGAATATTTAAAATGTTTATATTGTGTTTTGGATGTTAAACCTTATGGTGTAGTAAGTTAACTAGTTCAACCAGCATAAGGATGATACCAGATAAGGATAAGAGGTTCCCTGTAGATGCAAGAGACGGAGATGACCCTTCTGAAAGATTTTTGAGAAAGTGTACATTTGGTCTAATCATGTTAATCCCTTATTCACAATAGAGACTCTGTGAGTGTGTTTGCTTTAGTGCACCGTGGTGAAGAACAGACTCTTATGGTCTAATCTGAACTGATGATTTGGCCGCTTTTACAGAGGTTCCCCACAGACAGAGAGCTATGAAGTATAAAATTCAGCTCTCCACCAAACAGCAGAACTCCTAAAGAGCTTTGCTCTCCTGTCATAATCAGACTCCTGCTGATGTCCTTCCCTAACAGAGGACTAACATGAAAAACCTGCCATCCTTCTTTTACAAGGCCGCATAATGTTTTATCGATTCTGCAGTGGAGCCTGCACACGAATGCTACCGAGGGCGATGTGATAACGAGGGCTCCCTCTATTTGCAGTGCTTTCCTCCCCTTTGAAGCGTCCAGACATGTAGAGCTGTTCTCTAGCCACCCTACATGCCCCCAATCTCTCACCGGCCCCCTCCCACCCCATAGGCTTTTGTGTTAACAGTATAAAGAGAAGCCAGTTTGCTTTAACCTTCTGGTCACTAACTGAGTCTGTCCTTCTCACCTGCATCATAACAGCCTCTGACTGTATGAACCCCCCTCCATGGGGTCTGGAGTGTAAAATCAGTCACTTTTCTGAAAATATAACTCTTTGATTACAATGTGCTGCATGACGTTTTAAATAACGTCCTGCATGATATTTTAAATAACATTTGCGTGTAAGGCCCTGTTTTTTTGTTGTTGTTGTTTTTTTAAGCACACAGCACACAGATTCATTACATTGCTAAATAATGTCTTATACACTGATACATTAAACGATTTATTTATTTTTTGGCTGTCCGTGGATAGATCTTTTGGTATTCTGAAAAATTAAAGCAAACAAAAACCCTCCAAATGAAGATAATTCAAAGACATCGTGGATAATCTAAAGCACGTAATACAGTAAAAAATAAAAGTAAATATATTGTTTGTTTTCATATCATTGTAGATAAGTTTATTACCAGTGGTTCACTGTGGATATCAGTGGATTTTGCAATTGAATTTCTGTTTACTTAGGGACCGCTGTTTTTTAATTACTTTGGTGCTTTTTTTATGGATGGCTTTAGCTGTTGTGTAATTTCTCTTGCCATTAGTGCCACTCTTTTTAAGGCCACTCCAACTGTCAAGTTAAAACAGTGCTTTTGAGAAACCAGTATTCTGTTTAATTCTGTTACACTTCCTTTTTTTAACTTCAGAATCATCTTGTGTGATCTTTGTATCTTCTGGGGGACTTTATTTAAGTATTGTCATTCCATATGTCAACCCCCAGATCATTTCTATAATTTCAACAAAAATGTAACAAAACCTTTAGTTTTTAACAGACCTCATTTATCTGTTTTCTGTTTGTTTGAGTATGTTATTTCTCTCCTCAGACTCAGAAGGGATGTGGTCGTTCAGTCAGGATCTCACAGCCATTCTAGTGAAGCAGGAGCCCAGCCTGATGTCAGAGAACTGTCCTGATACAGCGCCCCCTCTGGCCAACTCCAGCACCTGCTCACACCCCCTCACTCTTGCCCCTCCGCCACAGAGGAACCACACTGGAGAAAAGGTAAGAGAGAAGGTTCTTACAGCTCCCTGTTTCAGACTGTAAAACACTGATTCTTCATGGTCGTCATACCATGTTTTTACCCAGCATTGAGGTCCCCAAGGTCCTGACCTCTGTATTTTTTTCTGAGGTGTATAATAATAGTCATTGCCTAATAATAACAACTGTACTTTGGTGCTGCCAAGATATTGTACACCACCAAAATAGCCAACTCTCTCTAATGAGCTGATCAGTTTTTGGCAATGTCAAAATCACTAAGATGGCCAATCAAATCAAAGAAGGCAGGCATTACCGTTACTTTTTACAGAATCACAAGTGTGATTTCCAGCACAACGCTTCAGTTTTAATGGTCAAAGAGTGATATGTTAATATAAGAAAGTACTTAAAGATTTAATGTTTGACAGCTGTGTTACAATTGAATTGTTAAAAGACAGACAATAATATACAGGGATACAAATAACTCAACCAGAGCCGTTTTCAGCCTATTATGCATAAGAATAAATGTGTGCATACTGTGAATGATTTGGTTAAACTTGGTTACATTTTCTTGTTAGACTTTCAGTAAATGAATTAATTGTCCTCAGACCTACACTAGAACATGGTAAAATGTGTGGCTTTGACAAGTGTTTTCATAGTTTATGGTTAGGACTTTCAATAAATAATTGATTGATAAAATTGATAAAAACTTTACAATATACTCTGTTTTTTAAGCTTCGTCTCCTACTTAATTTCTTAATTTTTTTCTTTTTGATAAGAAACCCATAAGTGTCTGTATATTGATCCAATATTGATGTCCAGGCCTGGTCTGCTCAAAATTTAAAGCAATAATTCACCTAAAAAAGACTATTATTTTATCATTCTGTTATCATTTACCTGTTCCAAGTTTTGTCATTTCAAACCCAAATGCTTACATTTTTCATGGCCATGGGTTTTAATGCCATTGTTATCCAATTTTTGCCCTACAGACATCTTAAAATGCACATGTATAAATCAGGGGAGTCAAAATCCAAGCAATTTTTGTATCTCAATATTTTTAAAACCCTGTGTACGGCCATTATACCACTATTCTTAAAAAAGGACATTAGGTCGAAAGCTTGTGTTTTTAGTTAGGTTATTGTTACTTTTGAGTGGATATCAAACTGAGCTGATGATGGTGAACCTTGCACACACTGTGCACCAGAGGGACCATTGTGTTAGTATAACAATGAAAACCACACGCACACACATATGCATCATGTGCTCTTTTGCTCAGCTGGCAGTTTGCTCCAGTTCTCTGCCCAGTGAACATGTTCGCAGTATGAGTGCGTGTGTGAGGAGTTGAACTCACTGAAGCATGGGAATCTGGTCCAGCAGCATCAGTGTTGAGTTGAGAGTAGATTAGTTCTTTGTGGCTGCTGAGGCCTCTTGGATCTGGCAGTGGACTCTCTATGAGCATCAGAGCCACGGAACTGCTCTCTTCTCCCTGACTTGACACTAACTCAGGCCAGACTTTCCGCCGGCTCCCATAAACTCTGCCCTCTCCGGGAAGCTGGTTTGCAGCAGTTGTGTGCTGCGTGAAGATACCTATCAACAAAATAAGCAAACACACAGAATGAAGGCTTGAACAGTCTTTGCTCGCCATTAGCAACAAAGTGCTGTCAAGAATAACTTGGCTAGATTAAATAATATTCTGGATGGATGGGGTTATATAAGCACATGTCCTTTATTTAAGAAGGGCAGCACATGGCGTAAAGCTGTTCTGACTTCCCATTGAGTTCAGCTGAACTGTCAGTGCAGTACTGGAGAGCGTCCTCATGGAGACAGTGAGACCGAGCAGCTCTCACCAGATAAACAAAAACCATATATAACATGGCATTAAGAAACAGCGCACCATAATAACTATAATTCATGAACTGCATATATTACATAATCCCCAGGCACTGCTTTGGAACCTTTTTGAGGCCACCTTGGAATGTTTAAGTAATCCAAGTTCCTGGTCCAACTAAAACAGAATATGACCTGATTTTGCTGTAGTTTAATTTTAATAAAGCTAGAAGAGGAGAAAGGTAAATTTTATTAGCTATTTGAAATATGTTTGCATGGGCACTTATAAGTGAGTAATTGAATCATTGACTCCACTGGTTCAGTTAAGAACACATTTCACAATATCACATTTGCACTGTTTGTCTGAATATTAATTGCATATAATCAGCAGTTTATATCAGGACAGTAAAGTGTCATGGCTTCCAGCATTACAAGTTGTAATATGGACTGACAACTTTCTAACCAATAGCCGAACTTTTGGAGATTTTTCTTTTGTTTGTTTTTTTGCCAATTTTATTACATTTTACAGTAGATATATTAGAAGATTTTTTAACAAAGGCCTTTACCAGTTTAAGTTGTTGGGAATACCACCCACTGACCCAGAAAGTAATGAGAGGGGGGGCGTGAAGAGAAGCGAAGGGTACAGCAACCCCTCTGATCTGAGGCTCATGTCACCTCTCTTTGTGCATGATGGTTGGTCGTTGGCCAGACTGTGTGTGGTTTGCAGGCGGGTAGCCTTTGCTCTGTGAGTGTAAACAGTTTGAGTCTGCCTTCAGCTGTGTTTACTGTCTCAGACATCCAGCATGGAGCACATTTAGTCCAGTACCTTAACAGTTCAGTACCATCAAATATCATCAAATACTACAGACCCCTGCAGCCTGATATCATCAAAGACTCTCAGATAAAGTTGAATGATGTCTTTGTACCACATACTGCTATAGACAGGATGTTTCTTTCAGAAATACATAAGTGTATAAGCATCTGTTGTGTGATTTGATGTTAGTCAGTGTGAATTCCATTTAACTTCTTGAATGTGATGTATTTCTGGATGAAACAGGATACTTACATTTATCAGGAGCAAATGAAAGTAATTTTAGAGGAGAGGAACTACTATGCACAGATGAATAGTTTGAGACCAGGAACGTGCATTAAATTTAGATTCAATGTTTACATTAATTATTTTTTTTTCTGTTTTCTTGCTGTTAGGGTTCCAAAGGCCTGAGCTCAAACTCAATTCCTGCCATCAAAGCAGAGCCCAGAGAGGTGAACCAGTTCCTCAGTGTGCCTTCAGGTGGGTGTGGAATCTCTCTTCAGTCCTGCTCTCAAACAGCATGGTCTTTATGATGAAGCTGTTTGAGCAAGGGAGGCTTGCTGATTTAGCTAGTTAAGAAGCCTAGTAGCCACACTAGTAAACAAGCAACCTATGCTGGGCACTGTACTCAAAAGAAAAGGCTAAAAAGAATGCACAGAAGACCTTCACTTTAGGTACACAACAACAAGCTAATGTACTCAACATATAGCACTTAGTTGCCACATATCATATGGCCAGTGCAGTTCTTCCACTAACCAAATTAGCCCTCTTTTATTCTGCTCCCTCACTCTAAGGTCAGTTCAGGGTTATAAATACTCTAATGATGTGTTTCTTTTCCAGAGGAAATGAGGCTTAGTGTGAGTGTTTCTTTATTTAACTTTTGCATGTGTTTGACAATCTCTCAGATCTCAGATGTAGCCCTTTCTGAATGGCCCATTGATGAAAACAGGGTCTGATGTAACCTCATTTTAGACCCTGGTATTGTTTGAATACTGTGGTAAAATGTAATTATTTATTTACAATTTTTTTGTTTTTAGGTTGGTGCATGTCTGTAGTTTTATTGTGTGTGTGTGTGTGTGTGTGTGTGTGTGTGTGTGTGTGTGTGTGTGTGTGTGTTTTACTGTGCACACAAGCATTTGCTCATGGTATAGTTTCATATATTGTCATGCACTGTACACTAGCATTCAAAAGTTTGTGGTCGATAAGATTTTAATAAGATCCTCCTGTCCCCTCAGTATACCGTACGCCATTTTAGATAAAAATCTACTAATGGCAAGCAACCTGAAACACCTGCAGGCATTGTGTGTGCTCTGTCTATCTGGCAGCATGGTTTTATTTTATTCTGCTCCGCCAAAAACAACAGTATTAAAGCAGTGCGGTGTGTGCTGGGACATGGCCAGACAAAAACTCATGATGACTCCAACATCCACCACACTTAGAATCATTGTGCATGCATGTGCTGTGTGCGAAATGCCGAAAGAATTCGACTTTATTGGCTTTTCTTGATGACAGGTGAATGGACTGAATTTCAGTTTCACACTTTGGCCTGTCGTTGCTCAAAGATTCACTGTCCATTTTAACTCTGACAGTTTTGGCGGACTGGCATGTATGTTTAGCGTGAGTCACAGGTGTTTCAGGTGCTTCAAGATTATCTCTGTGTCCCAAACAGATGAACATCTGCGTTTGCCACCCACTCCTCCCAGCAGCCATGGCAGCGATAGCGATGGATCCCAGAGCCCACATTCACTGCCACCATTAAGCCCTGGCCACCTGCAGAGCCCACATTCACTGCCTCCCTCCAGCCCTGCCCGGCTACAGGCCCGAACCTCCACAGCCATCTCCTCGTCCCCTCTTCTCACCGCCCAGCATGTGAGTCACACGCAACACAGCATGTGACACAGCACATTCATTATATACAATTCAAATTTTTATACACATACATTTTAAGCACATATATACAGAGGGAAAACGACGACTTGTGTTGTAATGCAGAAGCTGCAAGGAACATCAGGCCCTTTGATGCTGACAGAGGAAGAGAAGAGGACTTTGATCGCTGAGGGATATCCTGTCCCCAACAAACTACCACTCACCAAAACCGAGGAGAAAGCCCTCAAACGGGTGCGCAGGAAAATAAAAAATAAGGTATTACTGATGATCACATACTATTAATATTGAATCAATTTAGTCAGATCCTCATATTATATGATATTTGTGTGCATATATATATGCTAAAGTAGGTGCATTTTTTTGTCTTAGATCTCTGCACAGGAAAGCCGCAGGAAGAAGAAGGAATACGTTGAGTGTTTGGAGAAAAAGTAATTCCACTTTATTATCTCTCCCTCTTATTGCTTTGTTCTCTACCTCTTCCATTCCCTTTCTGCTCTCCTTTTCTCCCCCTTTTGCATTGTTTGTCTAGCACTAGCATCCACTCTCTCTGTGCCTTCATCCTTCTTTCTCTTTGTTGACCTCCTCTCCTTCAATCCTCTCTTCTTTCTCACTCCAGCACACCCTCTCGCGGCAAAATACTCTATTTCTTGCTCGCTGTTTTATGGCTTTTGTTGTGTGAATGCGGCCAATGGCTACAGTCCATGCACTCATTGG
Source organism: Semotilus atromaculatus (assembly GCA_031834385.1). Lineage (NCBI taxonomy): Eukaryota > Metazoa > Chordata > Actinopteri > Cypriniformes > Leuciscidae > Semotilus > Semotilus atromaculatus. The sequence goes on along the minus strand of JAULUF010000009.1, from coordinate 15,260,474 downwards.
GGTGTGTGTATGTTTGCATGAGTCATTTTCCCTTTTCTGCTGCTGTTAGGCTCTCAGGGTTTGGATAATGTGCTGGAGAGACTGGACTCACAGTGGACACATACACTGTTTTTTTTCCACCGTGCTCCTGTCAGTCAGGATTATGCATGGTCAAACATATGGAAACAATTTATTTATGTGTCATTGTGAACACTTTTTCTTCTCCTCAGAGTGGAGAACTACACTTCAGAGAACAATGAACTTTGGAAAAAAGTTGAGACACTCGAGAATGCCAACAGGTGAGATACCATATGTGTGCTTGTGTTTAATCACAGTGAATAATTAATAGGTGAATTTTAATCAATTTAATTGTAACCGTATTTGCGGAAGGTGTACGCTGCAGCTTTTTTGCAGTCAGCAGGTGTTGTTAAGTCAGTCCAGATGCACGCAGGTCTTAACCTCCCCTTCCGATCATATGGAGCAGCACCTTTTCATTCTCTCCTGGGTGGCCTAGTTAGAACATAGGCACTGTCGACAGGGTGCACCATGGGGGATTGGGTGTTATCAAAGTCAGCTTTTTGTGGATTAACTGTAAAACCTTATTGAAGACAACAGCTCTTAAAGGGGTAGTTCAACCATCAGTCATCATTTACTCATCCTTATGTTGTTGCAAACCTATATGACTTACTTTCTTCTTTGGAACACACATTATACATACAGTGCTTAGCATAAGTGAACACACCCATGCTAAAGTTGACTAAAAAGAGGAAAAATCTTTTGGAAATTAATCTCAATGCCTTAATTAATAAAATGAGGAAAAATCCAGCCTTTAAGGACACCAGTTTTCTTCGTGAATAAATAAATGTTCTTCCTTAAAATATAGGGGGCATAAGTCAGTACACCCCTAGACATACCTAGAGAACTGCATGGTTTTATTTCAGTTAGCCTTATAGCTGGTTTGATTTGCATTGAGAGATGATCTTATGGAGAGTACCCCATGCCAATCTCTAGGTATGGTGAAGGGGGTGTGATGATGTTGGTCTATTTTAATTCCAAAGGCCAAGGGAACTTTATCAGGATGCATAGTATCCTGGATCCATAAAATAACTGGCCTTTAAAGGTCCCTTATGTAAAAAAAATCAATTCATACTCCACATATTCCATACCAGATGGGGGCAGTATACCTCCAGAAAGTTGGCCTACTCTAGTCTGTTTTTTAGTTTCAGGTTGTTAATCTTCTAAAACCGTCAAATAGTCCGCTTTGTCCCGCCAAAGCCTATTTTGATCGGTGAGGGATGTAGAATAGAATGACTGCTGCCGCTGCGCTTGACGCGTTACGAGCAGAGAGCGAGAGAGCGAGCCCCGGCCGCGCGCGCGCGCGCACTCACGTCTTCAAACAACACGAGCGCGGTCCTGCTCTCTCTCTCTCGCGCATATTAATCAAATCAATTGACACGATAGTAAGACCGCAGTTTCACGTGGAGCATTTGAAGATTTTTAGAGATTAGAGATGTAACGCACGCCTAGCGCACGTGAACCGATCATCTCTACTAGCTAATAGTAAAAAAACACGAACACTGTTGGAAGATACTGCAACTTACCAAAATGTATTCCTCATACATAATATCGACCAATCATTTTTTTGAACTCTTCCCTGAACTGAAATGTAGTAGTGGGCTGTACCAAAGTCCTTTTTTGTCCTTTACACGATTGACATCAGGTTCAAGTACGCCCACAAGCCGTGCGAGTTATTCGTGTGTTGCAGTTTGGCTGGTGGTTATGTATGTTGCCTGCATACCGCCTCCCATGGCCGAAACTGGTATTATGACACCGGCCGGGCCGGGGCTAGTAATTTAGCATGCTAATTCAGGTTTATATCTCGGCAGCACTATAACTTGTAATTTTTTTAATGACATCATTGCACTTATTTCTTCTCATTCTTTTGATACGTGTAGCTCATTTTTTGGATATTTTTACCTCAATTTTTACATATGGCACCTTTAAATATAAAAATCTGCCTGCCTCTATGGGAATTTAACATAGGGATGTGCTGAACTATGCCCCCTGTATTTTAAGGAAGAACATTTAGTTATTTACGATACATTATTTATTCACAAAGAAAATTGGTGTCCTTAAAGGTTGGAATTTTTCCCAATTTTTTTAATTAAGGCATTTAAGATACATTTCTAAAAGATGATTTTTTTTATTCCTCTTTTTAGTCAACTTTAGCATGGGTGTGTTCACTAATGCTAAGCACTGTGTGTGTGTGTATATATATATATATATATATATATATATATATATATATATATATATATATATATATATATATAATGTATATATATGGGGTCTGGTTTGTTCTTTCAGTCTGGGGATTTCAAATAAATGCTGTTCTCTTGAACTTTCTATTCATCAAAGAATTCTGTTTTCTGATAATAATAAATGTTTCTTAAGCACCGAATAAGCATATTAGATGAAGAATAAATAATAATAATAAAAAATCAGCTTTGCCATCACAGAAATATATTTTTAAATATATAATATTTTTTAATGTAAATTGAAATAATATTTCCCAATCTTTCTCTTTTTACTGTATTTTTGATCAAATAAATCCAGCCTTGATGAGCATAAGAGACTTCTCTCAAAAACATTTAAGAAAAATCTTACCGACCCCAATCTTTTGAAAGGTGTATAGTAAGTGTATAGTAATGCTTTTTAACGAGGATTGGCTCAGGCCCCTTATTAACAACACACTTAAAGTAGCACGCAGCACGGTGCCTGCCTACCCCTCATTACAGGATAAAGAGACTGTGTGTGTTGGCTCTCTGCCGATTCTTATTAGGATAGAGCCTTCTGAGTTATCTACGAGAATTCAAAGAGACAGCGGGGGGAGTTTGTGTTTGTGTGTTAGTGGGTGGGTTGTATATTAATCTGAAGAAAACCACTGTTTATATGATCAACTTGAGATGATTATTGCTTGGTTAGTAGGGCGGTCTGAGCCCGTCTCACAGCTGAAAACATACTGTGTTAAGCTAGACTAGTCTATAGCACTCATGACAGATTCTGTATGTGTTTCTGTGAAAACTAATATTAGTTGTTTTGTTTTGGGGTGATGTAGCCAAGTGAAAAAGCACTTAACTCCATGTCCATGTACTGTTTAGGATGAAAGAGTCTGCTAAATGATGAAACACTAAAGTAGCCTTTTATTATTGTTTTTAAACATGTTGCAATGGCTCTCTCTGGTGTTGGAAGAGCTCTCTATCATGTGATGTTGTGTCTTAGTTACTCCACTAGAGGGTGCCCAATGTCCTTTTGTATCATCACAAAATAATTCCTTCTGAGAAAGTCTGCTGCTGAGATTACATGCAGACACAGGCTCACAGGTTGCTTCTTATATACAGTATAATGTGAAATATTGTATATGTGTGTGTGTGTCTATATATATATACTACATATACTATATATATACTACATACATACATACATAGTGTATGTATATTTATAGAGTAAAGCTTTATTTAAACAGTAAAAACAAGATAAAATAAATAATTAATAGAAAATAAGATACAAAACATTAGAGATTAAACTAAAAAGAAATAAAAACAATTAAGAATAGAAGAGAATTTAGTTTTTGAATATACTATACTGCCTGCTATAGAATATTCAATTATGTGGAATACAATATGCAATAAACGATTCAAACAGTAGTAAACTACATGTAGAATTATGCATTTTGCAGACACTTTTATCCAAGGCAACTTACATTGCATTGAAAGTATAGATTTTATCAGACGCATACATTCCTTGGTAATCAAACCCATGATCTTGGCGTTGTTAGTGCTAGAGCTACATATATATCATAGCTACATGTCACATTACCTCACTATATTGCTTGTTTAACTCAGGTTAGTTAATAGTTAATAGTCAATATTTGTTATCCAGTCAAAAATAAGATAATTAAAAAGAGATTCTGATTTGAATTCTTGTTCAAACATTACTGAAAATAGAAGGCCGAACACATTATTTCACGTAGTATGCTCTACTTGTGTCCTGAACGTTTCTGTAAATTGACTAGGTCATCCAGGTATTCTGTGCAGATGGAAAATGTGCCTATGGTGTGCACATTGCAAAAATAATATGGGTAGTATGTCATTAAATCATACAGATTCTGTGGCTATAAGTATAGTAACTATGCAAGGTTTAGGTCACATCAGAGAGTGTGTAAGCGAGCAAAAGAGGAAGAGTATGTTTTATAGGCCGCTGAAGAAGGAGGTAATTGAAGGGGAAATCAATTAACAGCCATTGCACGCATACAGAAGCGATGATGAGGAGTTGGAGTGCGTTTGTGTGGGAGAGACTGTGAGTGGTGAGGAGTTCAGTTTATGTAACACTGTGGCAAGTAAGAGCTGTATTATCCTCACACGCTCTCTGAGCTTAAGAATAAGAAGATCCTGCTGTTACAAAACGGCACAGAGAAGAACACACATAGCCTGCAGACAAATATGCTGCCTACACCCTGAACTGAAGACTTTACTAATCATTTTTCTTTTGTGATGTTGTTTCTGTCATACGTAGGTCTCTACTTCAACAGCTACAAAGACTGCAGGCTCTAGTGAGCGGGAAAATTCCTCGATCCTGCAAGATCGCCTCCACGCAGACCGGAACCTGCCTCATGGTATATATGTACACATATACTGTACAAACACATGCATTTATTCCAACACACTCGTATTCACACACACATTTTCTTTGTGTTTCTCCCTAACAAACCAGAGTCTTAATGAAATGGCCTGGTTTCACAGACAAGGCTTAGATTAAGCCAGGAGCAGGCATTAGTTAAATTAGGACATTTAAAGGTACAGTATGTAAGATTTTTTGTAATAAAATATCCAAAAATCACTTGCACATTCTGATCAATTTCCTGCAGTTATGTATTTACAATATCCCAAAAGTTCCCAAAGATTTAGAATTTCAGAGAAATTCCAATTTTAAATAATGGCTCGTCCCTGGTCATTGTTGCCTGTCAATGACGTAATATCCACGTTATCCCTGGTTTCTGCTCGTACTGCCATAGTAACCTTGGCGACAGACTTGGACAACTGCGTTACGTCTAGCGGCACGCTCACGCTGTTGTTGTTTTGTTCAAACATTATGGACCATGGCAAGCAGACTTTTGGACAAAAGGAGAACTACAACGAGGATCAATATCAGCATAGCTAGTGTTCAATATCAGCTAGCGTTCATGACTAACTTCGACTTGACAAGACGGTGCTCTTGCATGTACTTTATTAGACAGGTGAGCAAATGTACATAAAACTAATCAATGATATAGCTCAACATGATGAAATGTTAGAATATGATCAGTATGTTATTCTAATGTTGATCTAGCTTACTGCTAGTCTCATACAGCCAACAAACTAATACAGAATAACATTATAACTTTCAACACACTCATATGCAGTTTAGTGTGACAGTGTAGACCAAGTGAAACAGCGCTGCATTACCTCACAAGTTTCATTCGTCTAATAAACTGACCTGTGTGAGTATTAATTCAGCACTTGCGGGTAGTTCTGTAGAATGAAATGTGCTCATTTCTTTATATCTGTCTCTTATTAGCAATCGCAACCTGCTTCATACCACTATAATGTTAAAAAAAATGAATGTTTTCACTCATCCATAAACATAATTAGATCCATCAGCTTGACAGCAAGTCCCATCATTCAACTTATCACTGCATCATAAACCTACGTCTTTGTTATTGTAAGAGGTTAGCAACCCCTAGCGGCGAAAAAAAAAATACATATTGTACCTTTAAGATATGCCAGTGAAAGTTGCTTTCAGTTAAAACTGCTCAAACCTGGGATTAGGCTTAAGCCTTGTCTGTGAAACCGGGGGCTTGTCTGTTTGGTTTAGTCCTTTGATCCTATGCATGTAAAAGCAGGTCAGCGCTGCTCTGACAGCTGTAGTGCAAGTAGATTACAGTGGGGCGGTGTGCTCACCGTGTGTGTGGTTCCTCCTCCTGGCCAGGTGGTGGCGCTGTGTTTTGTGTTGGTGCTGGGCTCATTGGCTCCCTGCCTGCCCGAGCTCTCCCTCTACTCTTCCTCCTTATCCTCATCATCCTCACACACGGTGAAGTCCGCACCGCTGCCCTCAGGTGACCTCTACACCACCAGCCAGGGTATGTTTGATCCCTGCCCCTAATGTAAAGTCGAAATCATCAACTTTCATTGTGTACTTTGCATGATATCATTACATTTCTCTGCGTATGTGCAAAGAAGCGTTTATTTGTAGGTCATCCAGCTTTCAGACACATTTAATTATTCAGGCAGAATAATAGCTGTGTCTTTGACAGCACTTATTTCGTTCCCCCCACAATAGACTGAAAGAGTGAGAGTCCGTCTCTCTTATAAAGGTTATTAGTGCAGCTCCTGGGCAGACTGTGCCCATTCTCACCCTCAAATTACTGTCAGACATCCCAGAGAGTTTTAGATTGAAATCCTTACTTCCCTTTGAGTAGATTTTACAATCCTCTTTTTACTTTACAAGACACGCCGAGCCTCATCTCTTTCGGCTCTATCAAAGCTGTGCTTGAAAGGGGCTTCAGATGCCTCATCCATTTTCACAAGGGCCCTACAGACTCTGCTCGTGGATGATGGTGACGGGTTGCTGTAGTAACCAAAAATCATAGAAGCCTTAATGTGTATTGGTTTGCCTAGAAGAGTAGCACTCTCCAAATCTTGCTCTTTCTTCCCTTAAACACGGTCTTTGAGTCCAAGACACGCTTCTCTTCTCTCTACATATCTCATGAAAATCAAAGTAAGCAAATCATGCAAGACGTGACATAAGAAACTCTGTTCTCTCTGTGTGTGTGTGTAGTCCGCTCCCGTAGCCTGCTCTTCTATGACGAGGGTGGCCCAGTGGAGGACGGCCACAGGGGCTTGCTGAGTGTGGAGAGGATGGAGGGGGTGCCGCGACACGTACAGGACCTGAAGGACAGCCACGAGCAGGATCATTCTGCTCTCGTGAGCAGGTACTTGAACCAGGCCCAACCTGAGCCTGCAAGCTACAGCAACACATCCGCGGCCCCACTCCATCCCCCTGAACCACACTACCACTCGAGGTGAGACACACACTGACCGTACTTTTAATATAGTCAGGTTTATAACATTTGAATACAGTCAAGTTATTTTAAAAATGTAATATAGTTATTTTTGTGTTATGGCCATTAACTGATCAATATAAAAAAATAAAAATAAATACTACCCTATTTAGGCTACATAAATTAAAAATTAAACACTAAAGTCTAAAATCAATGCTACAAGAGAATTTAGGCATCACATTGTAATGTAAAGTATGAAAATTGAGATTCATTTTAAGATTTGCTAAAGATTACATTCAAAAGTATTAAATTATTAGTGTTTTTAAATATAAACTTAGGTTTAGCGTTAGATGACTATTGTTTAAAAGTTTGGGTCAGTAAGATTTTTATTATTTGAAAGAAATGAATACATTTGTTTAGCAAGGACATATTAAATCGATCAAAATTGACAGTAAAAACTTGGTTACAAAATAATCCTAACAAAATAAAATAAAAAATAAAAAACGAAATAAAATTATATTTCAAATTCTATGCTTTTCTATTTAGTTAACGTTCTATTCACCAAATAATTCTATACAAAAAAAAGTGTATTACAGTTTCCATAAAAATATGAAGCAGAGCAACATTGATAATAATAAGAAATGTTTCTTAAGCAGCAATTCAGCACATTAGAATGATTTCTGAAGAATCATGTGACACTGAAGACTGGAGTAATGACAGTGAAGACTCATTTTGCGCCATCACATGAATAAATCACATTATATATTTTCAAATAGAAAAAAACGTATTTTAAATTGTAATGATATTTCACAATATTACTGGTTTTGCTGTATTTTTGCTCAAATAAACAGTCTAGGTGAGCATGAAAGGCTTTAAAAATCTTACCGACCCCAAACATCCCAATGAATAATTAGTAATTGTCTCTTTCTTTCTCAGAAAGCGGGATCCTGAGGGAGGAGCTGAATATTTCTAACTTCTCTAAGTGGAGCTGCCTCCGTCACCCAGGCATCCACTAAAGTCTGATGATCCTGCACTACTCGGCCCTCGACCCTTACCGTTACAGATCCTGAGTCTCCTGACCCCCCCTAAAAAAACAAACATGCCTCATGACCACCATCCAACCCGCCTGACATGCATTCCAATGACATTCAGCGCCAGAACTGTGAGAAGAGAAAGGTGTTCATCCATACACTGAAAGTCCCCTTTACCAGCAAGCACTGAGTTTAAGGACTAAGAGAGAGAAGAGAGGATGTGGGCGGTTGTACATGCTGCTCTGTTTTAGATGGATATGAACCTGCAGCTCTAAATTCACAAAACACTTTACACAAACGGTGTGGGAGGGAAAGTTCATGAGTGTTTGTTTTGATTTTCCTAAAATGCCATGAGACTCTCCATTTACTACATATCCTTACTTACACCCCAAAGAACTTCTTTTTTCTTTTTATAACTCTTTTTTTAATCTCTGAATGTTTTCCAGCAGGTGTAATCACAGGTGCCTGACATACTTTGCGGTTTCGCAAAGCTTGCTTTGACAGGATTTTCTTCCTCTGCCATCTTGGCTTGCTTTTTTCTGCATAAGTTTAAGCTGGATTGCACTTGTTTTGCACTAGGAAAACTAATTGATTTAAGTGCCTTCACATTCTTTTTCATGTAGTCATATTTAAGATCCTCCTAACTGCATATTTTCCACTTAAACCTCTTTTACTTTGCTTACTTTTATTGATGCGTTTTATTCTATTTTTGTTTTCTACTTTTAAAAGGCAGAGGCTTTTGTACTGAATTTTAAATTTTATCCATAATATATTCTAGTATTGGCAGCATCCAAAAAAAGAGCATATTTATTTTATGCACAAAAAAATTATGAAAGTTATTGTGTTTTTTTTAAATGAAAGATTATGTAAAGTTTACATGATCTTGTTGTCATAACTGTTAAACAGTTTTTTCTGTTATCTTTATTTCTGTGTAAAGAAAGTTTTGTATATATAGAGAAAAATGAACAGGGCCGATCAAATCCTGTGCGTGTTTAACCATGTTCAATCTCTGAAGAATTCTGTACAATCCACATGAATCCATTAAAAACATTGGCCTTAATGGATACAGGGTGAAAACAAATAGTTATTGGAAAGAGAAGTGAACCTCTTTGAAAACTAATATTATTTAAAACAGGTTTTTCTGATAATGGATTACTTCTTTTTAATGTTAGTCTGGACTGTCTGTATTCTGTACGTGAGTGAACTGTTTGACCACTGTAAAATTCTCCACAAATATCTGGGAGTTGATAGTGCAGTTGTGTAAATATGCTTTACAATATTTTTTTTGTTTGTTATAGATGTCAGTGCTTAGAAATCTTTTTTTACAAATCATAAAATCTTTTCTTTTTGTTTTTCAGTTCTTTTGGTAAAACATTTTCTTGTCCTCTGTTGCTTCAGCCACAATATTACTTTTATTGTACAGCTAGAGATAACCACTGAAAAACATGATATTTAATTGTTCAAGTTGTCTCTGATTAAATTATAGTAATGAAAGTGGCTGTCACAAAAGAATCTGTCACAGTCAAATAATTATTCTGTGATATATGTGCCATAACACAATGAAAAACTGGGTTGGCTGCTTATGACATGGAAGAACAGTAGATAACATCTCATCAGCGTAAAAATGAATTCACCGTAGTTTAAAAGAGCTTTAATTTCGTACAAGTTTGGTGACAGAGCAGTTTGCATCATCTCTGTTTCAGTCTTCTCACCCATCGATAGATTCCTCTAGTCAAATAATAACATTGAACTGGAAAAACATTAAATGTCAATTTGAATGTTTCTAAGTCAATAAATGTAAACTTTATGACTTCATTGCACATACTGTTCAAAGACAATTAGTCTCAAACCTGGAACTCCAGAATATCTTCACATTCTGGAATTGAATCTAATGCCCAGTATGACGATGGAGATTATGCTTTTAAATGTAATTGTTGCTGGTATCATCTGTATCTCTGCCCCTTTTGCCCTTTGTACAGATGATAAATGTTGGTTGTAAATATGGAGGACGTATTTTTATATTTCCGATGCATTTTGGTAATCACCATGCGGTTTGGGTTGATTAGTATCTGTGTATGGATCTGGCTCTGTATGTATCTATGCTCTGAACCTCTTGCTTTTTCTGTTGTATCTAAAGTAGAGTTAGAATGAAGCAAAATACAAAATTTGCAGATGCAACCCATTGTCTCCTGTGTTATTTTCTGTTATTTTGTTGTTATACCCTCTTGAGCAATGAGCAATTTCCTCATTGGGAACGGATACATTGACACAAGTTGTCAGAAGGCCGGAATCTCAGGCTTCCGGATGCATTGAGCACTCTTCTGTGATTTGGGATCAAATTCAGCGTGCAAAGAGAGAGAAGAGCGACCTGCATGTGGTGTGGGTAGTTCTTGCCAACGCATAAGGCTCAGTTCCACACAAGCTGATAGAATTTACCATTGAATTATTTTATGTCCCAAGTGGTGTACAGAACATCATCACCGGATACTTCAGCAACACGCACATGTGCTTCACTCTGGAGGGGTACACGACAGGATGGCAAAAGCTGGAATGTGGGATTTCCATGGGGTGTGCCATCTCCCCCATTCTATTTGTTTTAGCCTTGGAGGTAATCCTCAGAGGGGCCAGGCAGGTAGTCAGGGGCATCAAGCTACCATCAGGCGAGAGGCTTCCACCATTGAGGAGCTACATGGATGACGTAACAAGCATCCTTCAGACGGCTCCATGCACGACCAGGCTCTCGATAAGAAAAGGCGTGCCGCATGCCAGGACCAACTGTTGCTGGAGGGGAGTCCAGTCCACGGCTGGATGAGAAACCATTGAGAAGCCTAGGGCTACACCGTATAATTATCTGACAGGCAGATGGGGAAGCTAACCAGGCAACAACTTGAAGAGGGCATGGCAAGATTTGAGCGAAGCCACCTGCCTGGGAAGCATAAAGTGTGGTTCTTCGCTATACCAGCGTGTGCTGTGGCTGCTAAAGGTCTATGAAATTCCCATATCGGAGGTTATATCGGTGGCGCTGGCCCAGGGACGCTTCAGGTGGCGCCATGATCAAGTCCTGGCCAAGCTGGCGGAGGTCCTGGAGAGCTGTAGGGTAGCAGCAAATCGCACAACTCAAATGGTCCTACCTTCTTTCCTCCAACGCTGGCCCTGATTCGTGCGAGGGGGATGGGGGAGGGGGGGGGGGGGGTATGGTACAACCGTTTGATTGACGGACTTTCTGTCCAATGATTCTAGGTGGTCTTGGAAATGATTGGCTGAAGTTTTTCGAGTCCTGTCCGTTCCACAGATGATTACCGGTAAATTGCTTAATTTTCATTTCAGTGCTTCAAACTCAGTGGCTGTAAGTGGGTTATGAATAGGATTTCAAGTGATTTTGAAAAAATGGACAAAAAAAAGAATCACATACCCCACCTTTAATTTGTAAAATAAAGTTTTAATTTTCATTGATGACTGATTAGTGCAGTGTTCGAACATATTATAGACTGGTAATAATTTTAGTTATCCTATAATTCACTGTAATCGACCTAAATGTTTTTTAGACAATTTTCAATGAGGAGTAAGCTTCTAATCTTCTTTGTTTGGAAGTTTGGAAACATTACTATTTTTAATGTTTTAGAAAGAAGTATCTTATTGATCTTATTGAAAATTTGATCAAGGCTACATTTTGTAGTTAATTTTTTGGAAGAAAAAAACCAGTAATATTGTGAAATATTCCTAAAATCTAAAATAATGGTTTTCTATTTTAATAGACGTATAACCTTTGATACTTTTTTCAGGATTCCGAGTTTAAAAGTTACAAAAAGAACAGCATTTATCTCAAATAGAAATATTTTGTACCAATATCCACTATAGCCTATACTGTTCAAAAGTTTGGGGTCAGTAATTTTCTTTCTTTCCTTTATTCAGCAAGGATAATAAAGACTTATAAAATAATTTATATTTTAATTAAATGCTGTTCTTTTTAACTTTTTATAAATCAAAAAAACATTGAGCACCACAACTGTTTCCAACATTGATAATAAATCAGCATATTAGAATGATTTCTGAAGGAACATGTGAAACTGAAGTTAGGGTTAGTAATGATGCTGAAAATTCAGCTTTGCATCAGAGATAAGTGATATTTTTTAAGTAGGCCTAGCTATATTAAAATAGAAAACCATTATTTTAAATTGTAATAATTGTTTTCTGTATTTTCAATCAAATAAATGCAGGCTTGAAGCGCATAAGAGGCTTCTTTAAAAAAACATTAAAAAAATGTAATGTGTCAATTTTTGACTGGTACTATACTAATATCAAAAATCACCATTTCACGTGTTGTTGTCAGCCTACACTTCACATCATAGGCCTGTAGGTGGCTCTTGGGCTTCATTCAACTATGATAGTTTTCAAATGGTAATCGGTGTATCAATATAATTTACATAATGCTAAATACATGACTTGAATACTACTTACGATTAAAGCGACTTTTGGTGCTGGTTTTGTGCTTTGTAGTCAATTAACATCCATTGTTTCAATGACGCAGATCCAGATCGCTTCATAAATGTAAATTCGATTGTAATTTTTAAACGATTTCTGAATGACTAGAAAATTGCCGCTCCACTTCACATTGTCCAATGAAATTTGAACTTTTTGTGCCAGATGACGATTGGTCGGTGTATTATATAACAAACAGTCATCAATGAATTATATAATATTTTAAAATATGTAATATGTGGATTTAAAAAAAAAAACACTAGCCTACCTTTGATTATTGAAACAACAAAAAAAAGAAGTTTAAAAATGGTTTGGTTAATTTTTTCCTGCCGTCGAGCCAAGATACTCACTGAAAGAACCAGATATTTCGCATGCGATCTACTCGTTCAGTGTGAGTAGGTAACCTTGCTGAAATCGCACCCATATAGACCTTATTCACAGCAGCGCCATCTTTCAGGAATGAAAGCGAGGCTGTGAGGGATAGACCTCCATCTCTTCAGTGGGTTGTACTGCTATTAAATGTGTTTGTGGATTGTTCTGCTGACGAAACCATGCAAAAATATGTTTCTGAGAAATTCCAGTAGACCAAATAATCCAGACAATATGATCTGTTTAAAATTATAAGTGATCTAGGAGCTTTATACAGCTTTTTACAGCGGATCCCATTGAAAACACAGTAAGTCTATCCCTCACAGCCTCACTTTCATACCTGTCATGGCGCTGGTCTGAATCAGGGCCCGTATTCCTAAAGAATCTAAGAATCCTTTTAGAAAACTCTTAATTTAGCTTAAAAACTTTTACGTAGGAGTCTTAGCTTAAGAGTGATTCGGGACCGATCTGAGAGCAATTCTGAGAAAGGAAAAGACAAAAACTTTCATCTTACTGAGGAGGCAGGGTTGACCCCGTTGCTATGTATGACACAATCTTTTGAAGACTGCGATTGGTTGGTTGTCCAAGAAGGAAAAAAAGAGTGATTTAAGTATACAGGTGAAACTCGAAAAATTTGAATATCGTGCAAAACTTATTTCAGTAATTCAAATTAAAAGATGAAACTAATATATTTAGCATATATAACTATAAACATATGCATGATTATGCTTTTCAGAGGGCCGACATTTCTGTGTTTAAAATTCTCTTCTTTTTTTTTCATGTAATATTCTAATTTTCTGAGAGTTTGAATTTTGGGGGTTTCATAAGCTGTAGTTAATCATCAACATAATAACTTTTGCACGATATTCAAATTTTTCGAGTTTCACCTGTAGGGTCTAATATAAGCCTTCACTTTGAAATTACATGCGTAATTTTTCCTATTTGACCGCTTTCACACACACACACACACACACACACACACACACACACACACACACACACACACACACAGACAATATATATATACACTCACCGGCCACTTTATTAGGTACACCTGTCCAACTGCTCCTTAACACTTAATTTCTAAGCAGCCAATCACATGGCGGCAACTCAGTGCATTTAGGCATGTAGACATGGTCAAGACAATCTCCTGCAGTTCAAACCGAGCATCAGTATGGGGAAGAAAGGTGATTTGAGTGACTTTGAACGTGGCATGATTGTTGGTGCCAGAAGGGCTGGTCTGAGTATTTCAGAAACTGCTAATCTACTGGGATTTTCACGCACAACCATCTCTAGGGTTTACAGAGAATGGTCCGAAAAAGAAAAAACATCCAGTGAGCGGCAGTTCTGTGGGCGGAAATGCCTTGTTGATGCCAGAGGTCAGAGGAGAATGGCCAGACTGGTTCGAGCTGATAGAAGGGCAACAGTGACTCAAATAACCACCCGTTACAACCAAGGTGGGCAGAAGAGCATCTCTGAACGCACAGTACGTCGAACTTTGAGGCAGATGGGCTACAGCAGCAGAAGACCACACCGGGTGCCACTCCTTTCAGCTAAGAACAGGAAACTGAGGCTACAATTTGCACAAGCTCATCGAAATTGGACAATAGAAGATTGGAAAAACGTTGCCTGGTCTGATGAGTCTCGATTTCTGCTGCGACATTCGGATGGTAGGGTCAGAATTTGGCGTCTACAACATGAAAGCATGGATCCATCCTGCCTTGTATCAACGGTTCAGGCTGGTGGTGGTGGTGTCATGGTGTGGGGAATATTTTCTTGGCACTCTTTGGGCCCCTTGGTACCAATTGAGCATCGTTGCAACGCCACAGCCTACCTGAGTATTGTTGCTGACCATGTCCATCCCTTTATGACCACAATGTACCCAACTTCTGATGGCTACTTTCAGCAGGATAATGCGCCATGTCATAAAGCTGGAATCATCTCAGACTGGTTTCTTGAACATGACAATGAGTTCGCTGTACTCAAATGGCCTCCACAGTCACCAGATCTCAATCCAATAGAGCATCTTTGGGATGTGATGGAACGGGAGATTCGCATCATGGATGTGCAGCCGACAAATCTGCGGCAACTGTGTGATGCCATCATGTCAATATGGACCAAACTCCCTGAGGAATGCTTCCAGCACCTTGTTGAATCTATGCCACGAAGAATTGAGGCAGTTCTGAAGGCAAAAGGGGGTCCAACCCGTTACTAGCATGGGGTACCTAATAAAGTGGCCGGTGAGTGTATATGTGTATATAAATCCTTTTTTTATTTACCATGCTGTTAATTTCCTATAAGGTATTTGATTGGCTTAGAATGATAAAAATTGTTCCACTCTTTCCAATTACACTGATTGCTGGCGTGTCTATTTAAGTGGTGGTTTGAATGTTGGTTTTAATATATCAAACTCACTGTCATCCATCGTCTGCACCACATTTCTTCTCCCTCTTCGTCTTTCTGCCATTTTCTCCTCTGCTAAAGAAACTCTAAAGCCTCTTAAAAGTCCTCGTCCGTGCTCCTAACAATTTTGACCTTAAGACCTCTTTTAAGGGTTAAGATACTCTCTGAATTACTTTTTTCTTTACTAGGATTTTTTCTTTAATTTTAGGAGTAAACGCCCACATTTCTAAGAATTTTCTTAGAATTTTGTCACTAGGAGCTACTTTTTGCATTAAGATTCTTTAGGAATACGGGCCCAGGTCTATAGCCTTTTAAGCGTTCACTCTGTATTTTCATATTATAGCCACCAGGTGTCAGCACTCTGTCCCTCACCATGCACATAGCACAATATGTTTCATGTTTTTTTTAATGACCAGACTATTTATTATGCTTTTAAATGACACAATCATACTGTTTGATACATTTTATTTTATTTTTCAATATAGTTTGATATATAGGACTAGGCCTAGTTTTGATATATCTGAAAAGCAATCATACAAAAATTCTGGAATGAATTTAACAAAAAAAATTATATATATATATATATATATATATATCTGTGAATTACACACTCAATATCACACACTAACAAGCTGTTGCTCAGCTAAACAGTTTGGGTGGATGACGTGATAAACAAGACCGAACACATTTCAGTTCAAACTGGTAAATCAAGTTGAAAATGCATTCAGTAATGAACATTCGTGGAAAGAAGAGCCATTTGAAATTTTTGTAAAAAGAGGTCTGTGGCTTGTAAAAAGTTGAGGTCTAAAAGATAGCCTACATTAAAGTATTTTTCCATAATATTGAACAATACATGACACTGTTGAAGTTGTACAAGTAAACTTTTTTCAAGGTAAACTGTAATTAAAGTCATTAAATACTCAGAATTTTAGTATTGAGTGCTGTAATATATAATTCTAATAGCTATTTCTATATTTTTAATGTAGTTCCTGCAGATTAGTTATGTGGAGAGAATTTGCTCTTTAGCACTGCATATTCATTCTGACATAATATCATTAACAAAACTATGACAAAACCATTCATTTTGTATGCGCTGTTAAATTGGGCTCCATCTTGACAAAGAGATTTGCTGATAGATTAAGTCTTTTCTATGATCTTATGCTGGTTGCTGGTCCCCAGCATAGGAAGTGGGCTGTGGCCACTCCGCTGGTGGACCCACTCAGTTTAGCTTGAGAACAGCATGACTATGCTAGCCCACGACAGCACTATACCAGCTCTAACCAGCATAGACCAGCCTGGACCAATAAGAAATTCATGCTGGTTTATTCTAGATTTTTCAGCAGGGACTCCAGTAGTTTGTGCTATAAAGATACTTATTTTAAGAACACTTGTTCGTATAGAGGTTGTGCTTCAGACCAACAGAGAAATAAAACCTAGGGAGAGAAATAAAACCTAGCGAGAGAGCGCGAGAGAGGATAAAGAAATGGGGAGAAGAGGAGGAGGAAAAGAACATAGGCTGTCTTACTCCCACATAAATATCCATAGTTCTCAGTATGCAGCCTGTGTCTGTGTGCATGCTTGTGTGCACTTGTTATTGATAATATTACTCTATTTTTATTTCTTGAAAGCTGTAATAATTTTAAACTCATGAATCTGACAATAAATACTCAGCTGAGCTGAAATTCATCATGGTATGAATCTTCTGTGACTGGGACTGTGTCAGCAACAGTATATGAACTCTATGCTGTTAATTGAGGTAACTGCAGGTGTAAACTCATTTTCAAGACAGCATCTGTGACCATAACCCCACAGGACTGTACTGTAGTAAAGCACCAAGGCAAGCCGACTATGGATCATTACATGTATTTTTGTTCAAACAAGTAATTAATGAGGTTGATTCTCTAGCAACTGGACCTTGTGTCATGATGAGCTTATATAGAAACCTGTTTCGTTTCAAAAGTGTTCCTATTAAATTAATAAAAAACAATCTTACTGCAATGATTTTCCCCACAAAAAAAAAAAGAAGAAAAAAAAGAAGAACTTTCCAGAATAGGGAATTCTCACAATTACAAAATATCATTATTTGGACACTTTTATGACAGGAACACAAATAAATTATTCCATTCCATTTTCTCCATGTTTGCACAAATTGCTTACTCAATGATGACAGATTTCGAAGGGAACACAAAATTGCAGAAGTGAGTTGAGGAGGTTGCAATGGCTGTCAGTTCATCTGCTTTGAACCTGACCTGAGCCGCAGCTGGCAACCAATGAAGTGAGACAAAAAGAGTTGTGCTTAAACATTCACATACCCAGAAGTGTCAATGCATTTTGTAAATGTGTAAGTGTCAATGCAGCAGCTAGGGGCAATGGGATTTGATATGATAATATGTGAATGTGTAATTTGAAAATTTATTTAGGGTGACCACATTCTGATTACTGTGTCTCCTTTAATGGGTTCAGATTAATGCGATTTATTTCCACACAAGCTGTTATGTCATTGGTGGAATTAGCTTCCTGGCATTGCAGCCAGTGATCTGTGAAGTGCAGGTGCCTGATGATGGCTGTAAATCTGACCTTACATTACTCAATAACATTACAATAACTAACATTTGGATATAAATGCCAGTGAACTACTTTAGATTTTGCTTTGGTGTACTGAATTGAGTTTTATTTCAAATGACGTTCACACGCATACTATTCAAATAGAAAACAATGCTCTATTTACAAAGGCACACTTCCTTCTTCACACAAACAGGCTCAAACATTGACAACTGACCCTTTATCAGGCCTCCCCAATGTCAATGTCAACTTTGTTTCTCACTGAATACTGTTGCAATGATCAAAGGAATTTGATAGTAAAGGGAATTTGATCTCTACTGAGATTTGTTTTAAAGTGCTGTGATTCTGTGCCAGTCTTTGCTTGTTGTTTAGGATTAATGTGTGTGTGTGTGTGTGTGTGTGTGTGTGTGTGTCACGGACAGAGAGAGAGTTCTTTGTTATGATTGGTTGATCCTGCAGCTGTGGTTAGGTTGGGCAGGGCTTATGGGCATTCTCTCATATGATTGGCTGATCCTGAATCGGTAGTGTATGTGGGCGGGGCTTCGTGACACAGTCAGCTGTGTGTTTCGAGGTGGTCGTCGTTTGCGCCGCCGAAAGCTGAATCAACCGTAAGGGAAGGTGATGGTTAAATCTATCACAAACTTCCCCGAAATAACAATTCAGGTGCTATTTCACTTGTGCGACTTAAGGGAAAGCACATATATCCTCTTAACTTGGGCTCGCCTCTTAGTGTGACACTTTACATCGGTATTAAGTTAGTTTAATAAATGGCAGAAGCATCGGAAGCGACCGTTGACGGTTCGTCTCGTGCGGCACACAGCTCCGCAGACTCACTGACCACGGTCGTGATACCGCCGACCTTGGAAGACGTGGTGGAGGAGGAGGACGTGTTCCTTTCTGAAACTGGACACAGCGGCACAACTTTAGAGTGTTCGGGGAACGGGACTGAACGACTGGCAGTGGGGAGAGAAGGAGGGCTGAGTCCTCAAAACCAGGCGGAGATCAGCGAGTTCTTACACCTCAACATCCGGAAACAGGTGTCATACAGGTAAATCCCTCTCACAGTAAACATGTAGAGCTATATAACTGCAATAAAAATCTGACAATTGCTTGATTTCAAACTCCAGCTCCCACTTGTCTTCATTGATGGGCCTAATCTTGACAAGCAGCAATTACTATAGCGTTTGGTAATTGTTCTGTTAGGCTATTGTGTCAGTTGCAACTTGTTGAATGTTGCCTTTTTTTTTTCTTCGAAGAACCGTCTTGATTCCCTTTGACTGGATGATCTGGATTACTGTTACTGCCATCACAAACTTAAACGCCACACACTCTTGTAACCAACTAGGCTACTAACAACTAATACAATTAAACACTAATTATATATTTTATATATAGACTATACCAGTTTGTAAACCTGTCATAGACTACAAATTTGGTGTAGCCTACCATGTCAAGTGTAAAGAGGAAATGTGTGTGTTCTGTTTATATATATATATATATGATACACACACACACACACATACATTTCCTCTTTAAACTTGACATGGTACACCAAATTTTTAGTCTAGGACAGGTTTTCAAACTGGTACCCCCACATGGTCCACAAGGGAGTCTAGAGAAAAGCAATGTAAAACGGGTTAAAAAATAAATAAGATTAAAATAAATATAAATAGGCTACATGAATAAAAATGTGATTACAATATAATACATATTAGTTAGTTTTTAATCTATTCAATATATTAAATTAGATTGTAATAAATAAATAATCTGAAATAAATAAATACAAATTAGATTTAGATAAATAAGTTGATATAAATAAAAATAAAACTTAAATAAAATAAATAAATAATACATTTAACAGTAGGCTACATTAATATTAATTAATATTATTTGTTTAGTGTGTAATATGGTTGTTTATAAAAGATAGGTGCCTTTTAAATTGTACGATTGGTCTCCCTCACACAAGGATGATCATATTGGGGGTTCATGGCATCTAAAAGATTGAAAACCCAGCTTTATTTGAAACTGATTACTAATTATAGTTCAGCAGGCCTAACTGCATGGCTCTCTGTCATCAGGGTCAGTTTATCATGAATATAAATTAAATTACTGTCAGATGCCAGAATCTCTTTGCACATTAACAATGTCATCCTTCTCATTAGGGCAACTATCATAGGCCTGGTCTTACAATGTATCCTTGGTGACATCAGCCATTTGTTTTCGTACAGAATGCCACATCTGACAATGTGTGTGATGGCACCACATGCTTCGTTACTTAGAAAGCATTTGTGTGTGCACTAAGTGCTCTTAATTATTTTACTGTGGTTACAGTGTGTGTTATGCTTTACTGGCCTATTTGTCATGTAGGTAAAGGCCATGCCATGTTGGGCAATAAAAGTGTGTGTGTTTTTGTGATTGTTCCTAGCACACACTTTGCTCTTTTCCTGATTGCTGTATCATGTTGGTCTACCTTATTGTGTTACACTGGATTTCTTGTTCCCTTGAATAGAGACTGAAAATATTTTGTACCAGTATGTAGAACTAACTTAATTTCAACATAAAGAAACTCTTTAAATTTGAGTTAAATAATGGTAAGAAAGTGTGAATCTTTATTCTTTTTTGCTGTGAAACATGCTTTTGTGTTGTATAGGTTAACTTACAACATCTTCAGATAAGGTTTATGACCTCTTGCTTCTGTGTTCTGTCATTAGTAGTAATCCCACAAATGATTTTTCCCTTTTCGTTTCTGTTGGACAAATCAATGTTGTTGTGTTACTGAAACTCTTGACATTTAATGGCCTGAAAAATAGGAAGTAAATTAAAGGTTTAAATAATTTGTAAGAGCTTCCTCAGTTTTTCGCTGGCTTTGTGACTGAATCTTTGGGAAATAATACAGTATAGATTTGCTCTCCTCTCTTGCTTTAATCTAAAATAAAACCAGCACCAGCTGTGCTGATTATGTAATAATGTTCAGGGTTTTTATACTACACAGTGTAAAGTAAAAGGACTCACTGTATGTGATTGTGCGTATGATGGTGGATGGGTTCTTTGTGCTCTTAGTGTGTTATATAAGAGGTTAACTAGGGTAACAGTGCAGCCCGGTCTCGTGAAACTGCGTATCTATACCACGATTTGAATTTCTCGTGCCATTTATACACTAAAAACAGTTTTTGCGTGTATATGATACGCAGTTTTCGCGTGCATATGATACGCACTTTATGGCGTGTAATACACACGCACTCCATACCCCTAATCCTACCCAAGGGTTTGCAGTGCGTAGCATATACACGCAAAAACCATTTTTGGCGTGTAAATGGTACGAGAAATTAAATTTGTGGTATAGATACGCACTATCATGAGATCGTGTTGAACAGTGTGGAATCACAGGTGGTTTTACATTGAAAAAATAAGTTAACAAGAGATGTCTGACCCTGATGCACGGTGGGCAGATGCTGATAGATGCGTATAAGGTCACAAACAGCATACTCTACACCAGCACCGACAGGACAGAAAGAGGAAAGAGAAGGACAGTCAATTCATGGCTTAGAGTTCGAAATCAAGAGGATCACCACTGAAACAGTCAATAACAGGCGGAAATGCAATGCCAACCAATCTGTCCCTCTAGCCTTCCACCTCAGTGCTGTTGTTGTGACCTCAGTAATGTGTTTAGGGCAGTCAGCCTCGGATCATCATCATTTTAGCTCTGATTAGAGTGGGAGTTAATTTGCAGCTAAAAAAGAGCTAAATGTGTGGACAGCTGCCTATGGGAATATTAACAGAGCAAAAACAATGCAATACATGACCATCAGTCAACCTGAGAATGTTGCTCTTGCTGTGTTTTGGTGTAAATATCTAGGATGTTATATTGTGGAGCTAAAAAAGTTTTTCACTTGTAATGTTGATCTGATCTCAGTGTTTCTGCAGTCATGACTTCTTTCAGCTCTATGTTCTGGTATTTGCATTAAAAAAGATCTTTAAATAAATGACAGTATGTGCAATGTGCATTCATGACAGTCAAGAGGTTTTGTACGGAGCCCCTAAAGGGACGTGGTGGTGGAACTTTTTTTAGGATGGGAGAAATGTTTTTTCCAAATCTTTTGCGTTCCCGCGCAAAGTTATTTAGTTTTAAAAGTTAGTTTTGCAAGGGAACGCAAAAGATTTGGAAAAAAATCCTAAAATTTTCCACCACCACCACCACGTCCCTTTAGCTCCGTAGTTTTGTGTCTCTGTGCAGGGAGCACAAATTAAGATTATAGACAGTTGCAAAGCAGGTCACTCTCTCACACTTTTAACTTTAATTCAGACTGAATTCCTCTGAAATGTTTGTCCCTATTGATTGCAAAAAGTTATTAATCTTAGAACATTTAAAGGGGGTCAAATTGACCCAACAGGTTGTGATTTAAAACAAAATGTATCAATAAAAACATGTTGTTTTGAAATTACATGAAAAACTGAAAATACACTGAAGAATTACCTGCCTCATCAATGCTATTTATATTCTGTATTACTTTTGTATCTAGGGCTGGAACTAACTATTATTTTTTCAATCAATTAAGCTATAAAAAAATTTTCCCCCATTTTCTGAAGTCAATTAATCCTTTGGTTAATTTACCAATAAATAACCACCGTAACCTATCTATGTATGAATTTTTACCTAATTATACTATTTATGACAAAAGATAAGGATCATGCAGTGTAGACCAGGGAAGGTATTTACTATGGCTTCACAGTCAGTTTGATTGACAGCAGCAGTTGCTTACAATGTTTTGTTTATTCAGGAGATTAAAGTAGCTGCTTGAATATGTTAATGAGCTGAAGTCGCGACCGCATTCTTCTAACTAACCATAGCGGTGCGGTAACCATAGTGACAGTGTCAAATGTGGCGTTGTCCATAAAACCGTAAAGTGTTGTATTACAGCATGTTATTAAATAAATGAGTCTAATCGAGGCGGAAGTTCATCCATTAGATATTTTAAATAACCAACAACAGCGTTAAATGATTTGTAAGCGGTTGCAGAGAGTAAGTTTGACCCGCGCGTCTTGCAGCCTCGCACCCACTGAAAACTGAATGCTGTATGAATGCAGCTGTATGAAGCATAACATATAGGACTGATAACTGGATTCTGTAACTGTATAGTGCTGCGTTAAATAAAAAAAACGAGGTGTGTGAAGCAAGTGGTGGTTTTTTGTTGTCGCACTAATTGTGTCATCAGGTTCTGTGCTTCTATTGGTTTTTATTTCTCGGTTGCCGCACTGCAAGACTGTACCTCAAAACTTCTGAGACTGCAGGGCTCCAGTCTGAGGATTTTTTCTACTTGCCCAGTTGGGCCAGTCACACCACACCCCTACAAATTAGAAGTCTAAAATGAGAAGTATTTTAGAAAAATATATTTTTTATATATTCAATATTCGATATAAGAGAAGAGGAGCTACGTCCTAGGTCGGGTTAGAGGTCACCCTTCCACCGGAACTCGACTCTGTCGTGTGGCCGTTGCCAGAAGCCAGTGATTATAGTCTATAAAGTTTTTCAACATGCATTTTTAAAAGATCTTGTGAAATAAAAATGTGACTACCTTTCTCATCGGGGTGAAAAGCTGTCTCGCGATATGGCATGACAGAACTTGAAGGTGAAATTAGCATAGTATGCCACCGCTACAGTTACATTACATTACGGTGTCCTCCGCGTCACCTCCTCCACTGTCGTTTTGATTTCTTTATAGAAATAAAAAACATTTAATTCAGTTGGATAACGGTTGCTTCAGTTGTAAACTATTTTAAACGTCTGTGCACAGGAATCACAGTTCACTGATCACGTGATGATGGCGGATGATCCATTGCTCAACAGAGCCTAAGCATCTGATAAATGTCTTATCTTCTAGAATGCACGCTCCGCACCTTCTTGCACTCTTTAAACAGAGTATGTGCGATCACGAATTTGAAAGTGAAAGTAAAGCGCAAGCTCCCTGATGCGTGCAAATTATGCTACATACAATAGCCTGTCTCCCAATGTCAAACCTATCTCTGGACTGTGTAGTTGTGGCCTCTGTTTGCAATTTGAATATTGAGAGGATACTTTGATTATGGTTGCACTTATTTTTTGCACTAAATAAGACTAAGAAATTTTTGTTATTTATTTTTGTTATTTATACTTTTTATTTCTATGTTCAATTTGTGGAAAGGAGTTCAATTAGGAGATCACACACAGCCTCAATCAGAAATTCTGGAAGCTCATAATTAATGTACAGTAAGGTCTGAAGAGACAGGAGAAAATACTGGTCAGTTGAGTTTGTGGCAAAACCTTTTACAGTGCTTGGATATTGTTGTCTTTCAATGCATATGATAATTCATACTCAGAAAGTAGAACTAATTTTTACCTGATCTGTGAGAAATGTGGTAGTGAAAGTTCAGACTAGAACATAGCCTACTTTACAGTAGATTTAAATTAGCTCACGTTTGCTCAGGAAAAAGTACATCTGCATTCGAAAAGTAATGACTTTCATCTTTTGTAATACATATACACAAGTAAAGTGGACAAATAAAAATGTCTGATATATATTAAAAGATTTGTGTATCATCAATTATTTTAATTATTTAATAAATAGGACACCTACACGTAATTTTGACCCCTTTTATGCATGCACATAGATTATTTGGTTCATGCATTCTGTAAGGTTAAATTCATGCACTGACTGATTCCTAGGCCTGCACTAATAATTAATAATAATAATAATTTTTGCTTTGACTGTCACTCACAACATCAAACATGATCTATGGCATAAAAACTAAAAGGCAGATTCACTAAGAAAATAACAGTTTTTTTGGAGTTTTTTTGCGCTAACTGCTGGTTTAGTATCCAGATTACTTAAGGAATTATGTACAATAAATGAGACCACAAACATGAGTATTACATTTGCGCTAATGCCAGGGTGATGCCATCTAACATGAAGCAGAATATTACCTTACAGGCTACAGATCATTAAGTGCATACTACTAACACGAGAATTGAGCATAATTTACTGCTTCTTTAAGAGCAATGTGCTGATATTTCGCTGCTCTATTTCACAATTGGATGAACAGAGAAATTTTTTTTTTAGAGAACCACAGTGTGCTACAAATGTCAATATCTATTAAAACATATCAAGTAATACATCACATTTAGGGGGGCAGTCATGATGAGCCTATATAGCTCAGAGTCCAGTGGAAAGAGGAAATACTCCAGCAGTTCTCACCATTAAACCACTACCATCCCCAACAGCTGCTTTACCTTCAGCCTCTCAGTGTCCTTCAAGTTGTGATAGATGCATTCCTAAAAAGAGAACTAATGATAATAATGAGGGGAAATTGGCAAACCTTGTGATTTCCAGGGTGTATAAGAAAGAACAACACTGGATTTTTGATTTTAATTTTATTTATTTTAATGCAGGATTGTATCTTCTGAACGCTGCAGTTATTTTTAACATTGGCAGGGCTCAGCTTTATACAAATGAGCAGCGCAAGGACTACTAGTGGGAGTGCAGATAGTGACCCACTACGTAATACAGCTGATATCGTGGCAGAGTAGGAATGTCTGCTAGTGACCTTACAGCACAATTACTTTATTTAGCCTATTTATTTAGTTTTTGCTTTCTAAGGATGGAATCCTTATCAGAAGAGGTAATATGTTTACTTAATTTCTGTCATATAGATGTTCTAGAACACACAGTATTTAATCTTGTGTAAGGTTATCTGTATGATCTGATCTGGTCAAACAGTGGAAGTTTTATGTGTAATCCCCAGTGTAGATTTACACAGATGACTAATCCTACACTGGATTACCATTACAACACACATATAGACTCACACACAGAGAGTCATGACTACATCACACACAGATAGGTGGGTAAATAAAAAACGGTGTCCTTCCTTGCTTCCCTCGAACAGATACGTGGCATTTTAAGATGCAGCAGGCAAAACTGTACACTAATTATATTAGTTTTTATTTTACAGTGATGCTTTTCATATTGTTATTTAATTGTAAGCTATTATTGTGTATTATTGAATTTTATTAGTATAAGGGGAACTACAAATGTAAAAATTCTCTTTACCCTGTTACCAGGCATAAAACAGCTGTTTTGCATAACAGTAACATTCAGTTCATGCTAACAATGGATAATCGTGTGGATAAAAATATGGATAATCGTTTTCATTCTGTTACATTTGGCACAACATGCTTGCCTTGTTGGGCTGAAGTATTTCAATAGGTTTATTATTTGTTATTATTTATTTGCTTTGTCAAATTGAATGCATCCACATAACAGGCTACATCCTGTTGTCCTCAGGCTCAGTCCTTGAATTGCTTCATGTAGAATAAGTATTATAATACTATCACAGCTCTTACCTGTGGGGAAATTACTGTAACACACAGCCTCTTTTGGAATATGTATTATTCAGAATATGCCGAGAAACAGGGTTCATGAGGAAAAGTCACGTTACCTAAAATGAAAGGTCTGTCAAATAGGATCAGAATTCTGTACTCCACTATAGAAAACATGTACTTGTCTCTAACCAGAATTATATTGCTTTTACAGCAATAGGGTTTCCTGCCACTCATTACCATTATATTACTCCATCGACCCCCTTTATGACCTGACCTTTCAGGTATCTCATTACTGCAGCAGTGGCCTATTCTGAAGAAGAACAGATTTTCTTCCCATTTTGATCCTCTTACTGCCAGCAGTACAGAGAAACCGGGGTCATTATCTGGCTTTAATGAGCCCCAGTCTTGTGTGTTCTGGTTTCTGGGAAACCAAAAATACCCACTGTGTATAAAGTTCTGAGAAGATCTTTAACTGACAGATTCATGATCTCAAAGGTCACATACACACTGCAGCTTAATATGGTTGTCACTCCTTGTCTGTTTTGTACAGTGATTGACAACAACATTTTACAACTGGATTAACTCCAAAAAATCCAGAGTGAATTACATTAAATGTTTCTTGAACAAAGAAGTTAATCGTTACATCTAGTCCTTGCAATGCATACAGCCTTCAAATGACTTACAGTTGTCTTTAGATATTAGTATATATAAAAAATACACATTTAGCAGCTCAATAACTGTAAGACGTGTATAAAAAGTCTAGTCAGACAGTGCAACTTGATTGGGCTGGTTATATTTAGACTGGGTGGTTTCTGCAACAGCGTTTTACACAAACACTTTTTTACACTTAGGCTAATTATGCAAGATATAGACTGGATGTTCAAAAATCTGACAGGGTACGTGCTGTATGAATGGGCATGAGGTTTCTGATAATAGTATTATTACGTGTTGAATAATGTGGTTTATTTAGATCTCTTGATGCAGAATGCAGCCCTGGTAAAGCAGACAACTGCTTTGGAAAAAAATCAATGCACTACATAGAAAACAGAGTCCATGCAGGGCCATCAGTGCCCCACCCCCCTACTTCATCAAAGACAAATCTGATACAGACATGAGTGACTCTTCCTTAACCATATCACCGTCTCCTTCATCTTAATCAGGCCTGGTAGACTACAAAGCCCATTATTCATAATTCTAATGCAGGTCTGGTAGTTTTAATGTCATTAGGCTGCTTCAATGGGCTATGTGAGGTTTTATAAAGGACCAGCTGGTGTTGTATCATCTGTATAGAGACAGATCTGCTCAGGTTCCGTGTACATCTTGAAAACAACGTCTGAGCCATCTGACAGACTTGCTGGACTGTGTCCCATGCCACTAAGCTTTGATTCGCTATATAAATGATATAATATAGTGTTCAGCTCATCTATCATGCAACCTAAGCATTCAGCTACAACTAATGTTAAAGCATCTACAATAAAGACAAAAATAAAGTAAAACAAATGTAACTATTGTAATTTGATCATTGTTAATGTTAGTTAATGGAATAAATCAATGTAACTTATACTACGGAGCTGTTGGATGATTGAATCTGATTGGTTTACGAATGTTCTAAGGTGTACAATTATTTTCAGAGAAACGCATGGCTAAAGTAGTTTTTTAAAACACTTTTTGCTCTGTGGCAAGATCATCATCCTGAAAATTATTTCGTCACCACCAAAGCTATTTTCTATCAATGGAGTGAGACAAGTGTCCAAAATTTAAATGTATACCTGTGAATTTACTGCTTTGGTCCTTAACCTGACATGTGCAACCTCATATCATAAATGAGGTGGGAGGGAAATTGTATTGTTTTCTTCAGGCAGTCATCTTATTTGTTTCATTTGAATGGCACCTGACAAAAGTTCCAGAATAATTTCCTTGGCTAATGCAGATTTACTATTCTTCACTGAATGCATTTTCATCTAATCATCCACACTAGATTGCTTCTCTTTAGCCCACTGTAACTTTATTTTCTTCTGTTTAAGTGTGTTAGTACTAGTTTTTGTTAGGCTTTTCAATTTGTAAATCCCATTTAATTTAGCTGGTTTCTTACAGTTCTGTCACAAACGGCTCCTGTTTCTGTCCATTAGTTTTTTATTTGTTTTGTTGTACATTTTCTATTTTATAGGCATATTGCTTTAAGATCTCTGTCCTGATGCTTTGACATTTTCCTTGGTCTGCCCGTATGTTTTCCTTTATAACCTTCCTATTTAGTTTATACTTGCACCAAATTTTAGACACAGCTGACTGGGAACAACCATCTTTGGACACATTTCATGTTGAAATTCCTTGAAGGACTTTTATAATCCTTTCCATGGCCTGTTAAGGTGTGTAAGCACTCTCTTTTAGCGGCTGGCTAATTAGCATATTTAGACTTGTCCCAGTATTTGTTTTAAAATGTAAATTAAAAGACAATTCCATAATTAGTTCCTCAACATTGAGTGATTCCATGCTTTTTTCAACTGCATGTTGTGGAAAAAGGTCCTTTAATAATATAAAATAAAATAAATAAATAAGGGGATTCGTTTGAGGTATGTTTCATTTAGCCAGAATGTTAAGCTATTAAACAAAACCTTTTTTGTGCCATATCTGTGATTTTTATTTAAAGTAAAAAATCTGAGTGAACATCCTCTAAGTGTGATGATTCCAGGGCTGTAACGATTCCTCGATTCAAGTCGAGTACTCGATTTAAAAAAATCCTCGATTGCAATTTACCCGCGTCGAGTAACCGGCAAAATACCGGAAGTGGTGCATTCCACACACGAGAATCCATTAACCGCATTATTACACCGTTTTCTAAGCCTACGCGATCTATTTAAAACCATTTACAATCATAATAAAGCATAGTGCTATCATGAAATCACAATGGCTGTGAATCAGTTACAATAAATATAGGCCTATGCGCTGTTTTTTTCCCCCCACAGAGAAGCACGAACCTTTAATTATTTACATGCGTGCAGATTGTGTTAAAAGTACCTCAGCTCTGTTCACAGTAAATGCTGCTCCACACATTCTCAGTCTCTGCATGTGCTGGAACGCAAAACCTCTGACGCGTGTTTCATAGTTGGACTGTCATCATTTATATGCGTGACAGCGTCTCGGGTTTCTCTAACTCCATCTCTGCGTGCGAGTTTGTCTGCTTATGTTCGTCTGCACGCAGTGTGCGCCGTTTCACAAGAGTCGTTGCGCAACTCATTTGAAAATCTACGTCAACACAGGAGAATATGTAAATATCTTTCTGAAACATATACGAATTGTTGTTCATCGCCATTTTAAAATAAAAGTTTAACCCTTGCACTGAGTTTGCATGTTTTGACGTGCACTGCACATGTTCTTGTTTGCAGTTCTATCGTACAGAAGTGACCAAATATTAAAGATTAATTTGATATTTGAATAAAAAAAATTTGGCCAATATTAAATAAGGATTTGATCGTGTCTTAAAGGATTAGTTCACTTTAAAAAAAACTTTTGCTGATAATTTACTCACCCCCATGTCATCCAAGATGTCCATGTCTTTCTTTCTTCAGTCGAAAAGAAATTAAGGTTTTTGATGAAAACATTCCTGGATTTTTCTCCATATAATGGACTTCATTGGGTACCAAATGGTTCAAGGTCAAAATGAGAGTTTCAGTGCAGCTTACAAGACGATAAACGATACCAGACGATGAATAAGGGTCTTATCTAGCGAAACGATCGGTCAAGTTTTATAAGCACAAATGCTCGTCTTGCTCTGTTCTGTGATGCGCGTTTGCGACGTCACGTAATACGCAATTACGTTGAAAAGGTCACGCTTCTGTCCTGACGAATTTTTTCTTTTAGCCTTTTTAATATTAAAACACCCAGGACACGCACAAGAAATGGGCATTTAAATGATAAACTGACACAAAGACATTTGAATATGTGTATGGTCCTCCTTCGTCACATTTGTAAACACTGACTCGGTACGTCAAGCGTGACCTTTTTAACATAATTGCGTATTACGTGAGTCGCTAACGCGCATCACAGAACAGAGCAATGCGAGCATTTGTGCTTATAAAACTTAAACTTTTTTTATTTATTTTTTAAATTACCGATCGTTTCGCTAGATAAGACCCTTATTCATCGTCTGGTATCGTTTATCGTCTGGTAAGCTGCACTGAAACTCTCATTTTTTCCTTGAACCATTTGGTACCCAATGAAGTCCATTATATGGAGAAAAATCCAGGAATGTTTTCATCAAAAACCATAATTTCTTTTCGACTGAAGAAAGAAAAACATGGACATCTTGGATGACATGAGGGTGAGTAAATTATCAGCAAAAGTTTTTTTAAAAGTGAACTAATCCTTTAATGTTGCCAAGCCGTTGGTGCTCTCTGCGGACATTTGTTTTTACGTAATGTACATAAGTTATGTTTATAGTTTATATCATTTATTTTACATGGTCTATTTTAACAGCGTTGTTCAATAAAACCCATATGATTACTTTGATTTATTAATCTTTGTTAAAGTTAGTTTCATTTTTTTTCATGTTAGTTCACAGTACATTAATGCTAACAAATACAACCTTTGATTTTAATAATGTATTAGTAAATGTTGAAATTAATATTAAATTAATGAAAGGCTGGATGAAGTTGGTTGTTTTGGTGTGTTTTTGATTTCATCTCTTGGCAAGCTTTGTTTCGACAGCATTGCTACAAGAGCTTCACTCTGCAAACCCCAGGAAATGTTCCTGCCTCTTTTATACTCTTCCATCTCTTAAATCTCTCTCACACACTTCTGTTTCTCTGAGCTTTACAGAATCTGTCTGCTGTAACACTAGAGTGTGAGATGGGCAAAAATAATATTCTCACCATAATGTTCTGCTGAAAAGAACTGGTCGATTCAAAAAGAGGAGATTTAAATTAGGGGTCGTCATGACAGTGGTATGATGCTTGGGGGAATGGGGGAATGGGTTTTAATGGGGGAAAAAAATAAAATAAAGAAAAGAGATAAGAATTATTTTCTAGCAGAGAACAAAAATCAAGAGCCTCAATAAAGCTGTCCGATGGAAACTCCTGCGTGACCCAATAAGAAAACAAATAAACACAGATTTCCACAGATAATGTCAGTGGAGATTATTTTCGTCGTCAGATTAGTGATCCTGGCACTCAGTCAGCATTTGATCGTCTCTGCCAGTCATCTGTCTGTGTGGGTTTGAGGGTTGCTCCTGAGGATAATGCTGCAGCCACAGACAGTAAGGAAGTGGGCGTTTGTTAATTGAGTCTCTCTTATTCTGTTTATTCCTCCCCCGTCTTTCCTTTATTCCCTCCTCCTTCCTCTGTATAACCCCCTGTCTATCTTCATCTTTCTCAACCTCCATCCATCTCTCATTATTGTCACACTGTTTCTCTCAGAGTGAATCTGTCTACAGACTAGCATCAGATACTTGATTTAATTTACTTAGGCCTACTTGAATTTATGCTATTTCAGTGTATCACATTTTTCTTTGTATTTTCTTTCACCCTCATATTGTCAAATAGTATGATATTTTATTGAAAATAGAAATATACCACGTCAGTCTGTTTCAGATAATATACTATGTTTGACAAAAAAAAGTGATTTGTGATGTCAAAAGCATATTTGTTTTTTTTTATTGTTATTTTTAATGTCAGAAATATTCTGATCATTATTTTCAATGTAACGCAATCAGATAATACTACAGTCACGTTGTGAGTGTTTGCAATGAAGCATGCGGCGACAGAAATACTAGAGCAACCTTTATACTCAGGTGTATACAGTAACACAACCGCAAACATGAACGATAAGCTAACCGACAAAGAACTAAACTGACCAGAGAGAATATATGCTGGGGATAATCAGGAACTAAATAAGATATAGCTGATAATCACAGAAACAGGGATATAATCAGGAACCAAGCAGAACCAAATTAAATGGGCTAGAGCAGGGAAACAGGAACTAAAGAAAACAGAACAAAATAACCAAATAAGAGTCCATAACATAACAACTACCAGGATGAGATTGTTTATTATTTAATGTTAACGTTATCTAATAACTTGCATATGCACGAATGTGTTAGTAATAGTAACAAAAAATATATATATATATATATTTCTAAGGGGTAATCCCAATAATGTAAAGAAAAATTGGGGTGGTGTAATTTAAAAAAATACAAATAATTAAACTAAAGATTATTAATCTGCTGCAAATGTTGTCCTTGATAATATTTATTTACCAGAAAATATATAGATCACCACAGTGTATGATAGACAAGTGCCATTTTATGAAAAGGTTATGAGGCAAAACCTCTCATCTCCAATATACAGTATTACGAGACATTATACCATATTTTATTTTATTTATTTTCTGTATATTTTGATGTGTATGTGAGTGTGTATGACTGTGTATGTGCTCTGTGTAAGAGTGAGCTAGAGGGTCCTATCTGTACTGAAGGGTTTGTGTAATGGCTGTAGTTTGGAGTGTATTGTGAGTCAGTGCACCCTGTAGGTGCTGATTTAATAGGAGTTCTCCTCCCACAGTCTGAGCCATCACAAAAACGCCTCCTTTCCACTGCTTTGAGCACTGACAGATTTCTTCCCTAACTTTTGACATTAGATGGTTTTAAAGTGAGCGAGACGATGTTGAACACACCAGGTTCAGATCCCACAGCACCATTTTGTGGCTAAGCAAGTACTCTAGTTAGGATGTGCTGTTTTATAAGTCCTGTTCATTAGTTTGTGTCTGCAAGTGTTCTTAAGGGATCAAGTAGATGCTCTTGAGAGAGAAAGCAGCTGTTTTGATGTTGTCAGAAAACCAGTCCTACTGCATGTCTGAAAGAAAGAGAGCTGGAACAAACGCACTCACAGACACATACGGAAAGGACATCACTCAGTGATTGACATAGGAGAGGCTGTGACTGAGTGCAAATTAATTATTCAAGCCTTTTCTGTACTACACAGATTACGAACACCACTGTGTGTGAGGGAGAGCGATATTTGAGTAGATGTGAAGTGTTTGCGCGCTCAGTGTTTGCACTGGAACAGAGAGTGAGGAGTGGGCACAGCGTGCATGTGTCTGTAGACACACTCTGTGTTCCCAGAACACAAATTGTTTGTAGTTCCCTCTATATATTCAGTAGGCCATGCTTTATTAGAAAAAAACAATCCTGTCCTCCAATTAAATCTTGCGGTCTCAGTATCACATCTTCATAAAAATGCTGCAAGCAAGCTAATGAAAGCCAATCACACCCGGCCTTTACGGTTTCCTAGTTAATCGATGCTTTAGCTGATAAGCAGTCACTACAGTGACAGACACCATGGTAACTTTGGCCTTGATCTCTCTGAAACTGGAGTTCATGGGCTGGAACACGATGTCCAACACACTTGGCTATGAGAGATGCTGCAGACGCAGCCACCTCACAAACACTGAAATGGCAGCAGACTTTCTGATAAGCCAAACCACACAGAATCTGCGTCTGCAGAACAAAGTTGTACACACAAAATATTTTGGCAGACTTGACTTCCAAGAAGAGTGTAGTATTGTGAGCTCCATGTGACACATTTTACCATATTTAAATCATTCCATCTGGGTGGCTCATATTTGACAGTTTTAAGTGTGCCGGTGGGCTGAGCTGCAAGCTTGCTAATAAATTGATCTTGCACAGTGTTTGAGTGTGCGGCTGCTGTATTTTTGCAATTTGCCATTTTACTTGATAAAAACTATACTGTCATATCACAGACCCTCAAAGGTCTTCACTTCAACCTGCCAAAATAAATGTTCAGTTTAACGTGAAGAAATTGACAGAAATACTATATTGTAGAATGTATGAGCCTTTTTTTGTAATTTTCTTTCTCACCGCTAGAGGGCACATAATGTATTTGTTGTAAAGTTGTGTGCAAAGAAGGTAAAACAAACTTTTTTGACCATGATGACTTGAATGATTTTTTTTTTTTTGTAAAGTGCATGAAATAGCTGCTTCTTTTTTTTTTTTTTTTGTTGTTGTTGTTTGTTTTTGACCAAAGAAACGGATTTCAATATCCAACTTTATTTTCAAAGTATGGACATTGAATTTTATTTTTATCTGCTGAAGAAACAAACGTGTTAAATCCAACAATTAAAAAATAGGACAAACGTGCACCTACAAGTAATAATAACAATAATTATAATATAGTTTATTAAAACCTCTGTTGTGCAGCACTTTATTCAAATTTCATCTTTTTTGCATTTTAAAAGATTAATTAAACTTGTTAAAGTTTTATACATTCATTGGATTGCCATCGTTTTTGATAATACATTTAGCCTATATTCAATCATAAAACAGAAACTGAAAACAGAATTTCAGACAAAATAACAAATTTCATTTTCACAAAATAATAAAATACATAGCCTATTTTTGAGGCTATAATTTCAGTGCTCATTCATTTTAAATGCATGGATAAGAGCAGCCAGCGCAATTCTTCAAAAAACTTTTTTTGGTTGCATTGAAAAAAAAAGAAAGTAACCCAGGTTTGGAACCACAGGATCAAGAGATGGAAAGGGTAAAAGAGATTACTGAGCCATCAGTAAAGAAGAGTACATTCTCCCCCTAGTGTGTAGAGAGGAGACTTACAGTGACTTTCTAAAGCTTTCTATCCTGTCCTTTAATGTCTTAGAGTAATCATTTTAGAGTTTAATGATTTTCAGCAAACTGGTCAAGGTAACACAATCTGCAGACCCAGTGATCTGCAGAGAGACAATGAGGGGATAAATAGAAATTCAGCGATGACTGATTATGAAAACATAATTCACATATGTATTTGATTTCATATTGAGCCCAGTCAGTAACTACAAACAAATATTTGTAATTTTGTGATTGTTACAGTAATATTTTGGATGGTACTTTAGAGCCGTCAGATGATGATGGCAAAACCATAAATATTTATGTATATTAAAGTTTTTGTCAAAATGAACAAAATGCACATCTCTAATAGAAATAGAGAATGTAAAAAAGAATGAAAATGGACAACAATATTTGTTTTATAAAATATCTTAAGCTGTGGGTGTGAATTTACACTTAAGGAATAACAGTATTGTTTGTTCTTCATCTTTGTTTATTATAGCAGCTTGTTTTCTCATGCACAGAAAGAAAGAAAAGAAAAATGATCAAGATCATCAGCCACTTTCCTCTGTAGGAAACAGGGTGAGGTGCTTGCCTCTGTCTGTGTGTGTGTGTGTTCGGGGCTCTCCTTTAAAAGTACTAAAAATAGTTTCCTACAGGACCCTGTTCTCAGTGTGAGTGTGTGCCTGCAGTATGTAGCTCATTTTCTATTTGAGGCTGTTCTTTTACCAGAACCAAGTTTTACCCCTGACCCATCTCTTGTTCTCTGTCTTACACACATACAACATTAACACAAACATACACACACATAAGGAAGTGTCACAACAGGAAGTAGGGGGTGTTGGGGAAGAAATATTTAGCTCAGTGAGGCGCAGGCTGTTAGGGTCAGTTGTTATCTACTCTAGCTGTGTGTATGAGAGTAAGTTGATTCAATCTGGCAGGCCGAAAGAGAGAGATAAATGTGGGCTCACAGTGGGAAATGGGTCTTGCCCCCCACCCCTCCGAATCAGCCTCACCACAGGTAAGACTGAATTACACCTGCAACTTTTGATGGCCCATGCTACTTGTGCCAGCTCATATAGCTCTAAGATTTAAGCTCTGATCAGCACCATAAAGACACTGCAACATACAGATCTGAATCCAACTGTAAAGCCGGCGACACACTGGCTGCGTGGCGTAAGCGTCTTGGCTGCGTGGCGTATTCGTTTTTATTTCGGCTCCCATGTTAACAGGTTAGAGCTTGCAGACTGCCTGCGTGCCTGGAAAACGCGTGCATATAGGAATAGGAAAAGATGTTTGACATTTTGTACACGAATACATATTAATAAATTACATTTTGATGTTTGAAAGTCTAGGTTTTGGCATAAATTCAGAACGAAATATTCTGTAGTCTATTTTGCCGTCAATACTGCTGACAGTGTCTTTATCAGTAGGCTTTATATGTATGCTTAACATGAAGTATAGGCCAAATGTAGACTGGTCTGTTGGCGCCCTCCCTCTACGTCACCTAGCAGCAGCTGCAGGTGTGCAAAGACACAGAAAACGCGATGCAGCCGCCACGCAGCTGACACGCAACAGAAACGCCCCGCTCGCGCCACACAGCCGGCCTAAGATCTGGCAGTAAGAACACTTTCACTTCATCCGAATATGCCTGGTTTTTATGTGAAAACAGTATTCATAGTATTTGAAAATGGGTGAAAAGAATCAGTGACCTGCCTATAGAGTTCACACAACTATCCTGAGGCCACATTATGCATATATTGTACATCCAAATACTACCCATATTCATACTGTATAGATATATTTTTTAAAAGATGTAGTATGCTTCAGATTTCAGAGACAGATTCTGTATAGTCTTGTATGCAGTAACGTGTGTGTATGAACTTCTGTAAATGTGGTAGCAGGCATACAGTAACTTTTTTTAACTGCGCAGCTTACAGTAATACTGTCTGTGCATCTGCTGTGCTGTCAGCACAAGCAGAAGTTTTTTAAAGGGGTGGTAAAATGCCCTTTTAACAAGATGTAAAATAACTATTTGATGTCCCCAGTGTGTATGTGAATTTTTAGCTCAAAATACCCCACAGATATTTTTATATAGCATGTTAAAATTTTTACTTTTTGAGGCTGAGCAAAAACGCACCGTTTTTGTGTGTGTCCCTTTGAATGCAAATGAGCTGCTGCTCCCGGCACAGAGGGCAGAGCTACAACAGCTTGTGTCCTAAGTAGTAGTGGGAGGTTTTTACTGACTCGGATCTTTGAATGTCGTTCATCAAAATGAACAAATCTTTTTTCGAGTAATTTCGTTAGTTTCAGCAGAATGTATTAAAAATGTTACATGTTAACCAAATTCCCCAAATATATCAAATGTTGATCGCATTTAGAATAAGAAAAAAAATTGCAATGCAAGGAAAAGGCCAAATTATGAGAAACAGAAACGATTCATTAATTTATCTTGGTCTTCAGGCTATGGAGTCTATAGTTTACCTCACCTCCCGAAGCTGTTCGTTCATCCAGTGACATCCTCATAAACTGAGTTTTGCAGTCTGTAGTCCCGGATACAGAATGGATTAGTTCACGTTTCGAGTCTATCGACTTCAAGTTCGAGTCATTTGTTCATCATGTGACTGCCACAAGCTGAGCTATGCAGTCGGTACCGACCGGATACAGAATTGATTAGTTCTTCTTTTGAGTCTTCTGATTCAAATCATTCGTTCATCACATGACAGAAGAACAAAAGACTGACGAAGAGTCAGACCCGAAGACTCGAGAGGTGAACTAATCATTTCTCTTTCCGGTACTGAAAGCATAGTCTCTATGGGACTGACAGTAAGAACGAAAGACTCGGACCCAAACCCGAAGTAATCATTTCTGTTGTCATGGATGTTGCGCATGCGCGGTCAACACAAAATGATCGAATCACTCACTGAGACAACTCAGTAGTCCCGAGTCATATTAAAGTTCATTGTTCATTTTGAACAAATCTTTCATGATCGACCCATCACTAGTCCTTAGCAGCTTCGATTACCTCACACAGACATGCACTGAAAATTTTAAAAACCTCTAGCCTTTTATGTTCAAACCGGAGTCGGACAAATATTGAGAGACTCAAGAAGAAGTGACAACTTGTAGACAACATTTCTGAATGGTTAGTTGATGAATTTATATAGCTTATGTGTAGTTATATTGTAGTCATTGATTAGCCTATTCTGTCATGATAATCTATAAATTGCGTTTCCATGGGCGGGGTTTATGTAAATGTTAGGGTTTGTGATGTCACTAACCTGGGAGGAAGCTCGTGTAGTCCCATACCAGCTGTTTGTTGTAGTCCTTAAAAATCAACTTCTTTAAGTAAGGGATAATGTACATCCAGCCAGGGGTTCTCTCAAAATAACCCCTGACAGGATGATGAGGATCAGCCTGAAGGGGGTTATTTTGAGAGAACCACAGGCTGGATGTACTTTATCCCGCTTACTTGCCACATAAGTAAATAATTCGTTGAAATATTTTATTAGCTCTTTAAATGCAAAGCTTCTGCGGAGAGAGCAGTTTCAGCGGCAAGTTCAAATTAGACGGACATTCAAGAGATACGGTTTACAGTCATACCACTTATTACACAGCATTTCGCCACATAAATAATTATGGAGATAAGAGATATTGATTTTAGATTAAACTGTTTTAAAATCGTACCTGTTTGTATCTTATAATCCAACACTGTACAAAACAAGAGTCACAAAATGGCAGCAGCTGTGTTTGTATGAAACACGAGAGAGCGAGTCCACGGTACTGGATGGCATAGTTAAATAACTACACAAAATATTGATTTGACTGAGTTTTAATATTTAATTAGTTCACCAAACGCAAAACTTCCACAAAAAACAAACAAACCGTTCCTAGCAGGCGTATAGCAGGCTGACTTCAGTAACCCGGATGAGCCTGTGTTATCTGTTTTGAGCGGTTGTTATCTGGGAATAACACAGAGCCGTGTAATAAAAGAAAATATCTCCCTTTGCTTTGAACTTTGAGCTTCGTAACTTTGCAGAAGTTGTTTATGCTCAAACAGCAACATTACACACTAACTAAAGCTAGAAAAGTGAAATCATAATCAACCACCCCTTAAAATATGAGCCAATCAATAATTGAGCCAATCAACTTTACCCAAAGCAACTGACATTGCATTGAATTACAGTGCATTTTATCAATCACAAACACGAGTTGAACACCTGACATTGCCATTGCTAGCGTCATAAAATGCATGTAAATGTTAATGCCACTTGCATCTCATTCAGCATTCTCGCAATAACCAGCATTCTGGTGTGCATGTAAACATATTCATTGTATCTGGATTCCTTGAATGTTTTAGTCCAGATGCAGTTATCACCAAACCTGCAAATGGAAACCTTGTGATCACCAGCTCTTATCTTAGAATCTCATCAAACGTGTGTGTGTGTGAGTGGGAGTGAGAGAGAGATAGACTGATTTCTATGTATGTAAGGAAATGACAGTTTAATAATAGTTCCATTTATTGTGGGAACACAGTATCTGGTCTTAGTTGCAGATGATGCTCAAATTAAACACGGTCACTTTCACTGTATTATGACTTGTGTAAGTGTAACTTGAGTAATTAAATATATAAAGCAGTGGTTTTAAAGTATTGCAACCACAGTCAGTGAGAAATGCCTGCACACATGCAGTTGCTCAATATAACCACAAGGGGGAAATCCAGAATAGGCATGCACAAAATCATAATTTCTGTAGAAATTGTTTTAGGCTCACGACTGTAAAAAGGATCATTTGATGCTAAGATTCTTTACGTGAGTGTGTCCTGCTGTGGTGAGTATGGACTGATTTGAGGTTGAAAAATGTCTCCCTGCTGTTTCTGGTGGGATAGACTGAATCCAGGTTACAGTGGATCCGACTTGTTAATCCTACACAGTTTTCTACCTACCGGTCCTTTCAGCTGTCCTATTTTCACCTCCATCTTTCTCCTTTCCTCCCTCTATATCTCCTCCTTAAGCTCTCTCTCTCTCTCTCTCTCTCTTTTACAAGCACACACACATACTGCTAACAGAAGAATAGCAGGAAACAATATCTGGTTTGTGGTCCAACCGTAATTGTGTACGACTCCCATTTTAGTGACATCATTTCCTTCCTTCACAGGAAGTCTGTAGTGAGTGTGAACAGGAGGTATAGCGGAGATGAATCATTCTGCTGTCTTATTTTGTTGACATGTTTAAAGTACACACACACTATGACCTAATGAGAATACTTCCCTTCTAGTTCTGGCCTCAACTAGGGCTGTCACAATAACCGCAATATTGTAGTACAATACCAGTGGTGGCTGCTGATCTTTCAAAGAGGGGAAGCTCATTTTGACTTTCAACTTGACTGTCAGGTGTGGGGGTGGTGAAAGGAGCGAGGACTCAGGTGCAGAGTTGATGGGCTTTATTTTAATAATAAAATAAAACAAACTACAAACGAAAACTACCCCGAAGGGGAAAACAAGACTGACTTGACAGCAGGGAAACGCACGGTGTACATAAAACATACAAATGCCAACGAACCAGCAAAGGAGTGCAAACACAAGGAGGATAAATAAGGGAGCAAACAAGGCAGGTAATGAGGGAGGACAGGTGGGGCAAATGAACCAATAATCAGGAAACAAGATGGGAGAGGCTAGACAATTGACCGTTTGCAAAACCCCGCCCTCGAACGGTCCTCGTCCAATCATAGCTCAGCAACTGTAACTAAGGAGAAGGACCCCCGTCAAACACTAAGATTTCAGCAAGATGGTGAAACGATGCACCTATGGCACCTGCGAGTCTGACACTAGGTACCCCAAAAGTTTAGAGGGAGGGGTCGTTTTTTTCGCCTTTCCAAAGCCCAAGATGCAAGCGGAAAGATGCCGACAATGGATTAAGCAGTGTGGGAGACCTCACCCACAGCTAAATGCCTCGAAGATTAATAAGCATACATATGTCTGCTCTAAGGTAAGTAAAGCTAGCGAGCTAACTTAGCATATCAATTATCAATAAGTAGTTTAAGTAGCTAAGTACATACAATCTGTAAAACTGGACTTAAGTTAACAGTTGTGGTTCTATCTAGCATTATTATCGAAAGTAATAAAGTTAAAACTTCAGATACTTTATTATTCTGTAGGAAATTCAGGCAGCCTGTAAGGTAGCTGTTAGCCTGTCAAGCACATATTGCTATCGACGCAAATAATTTAGCAAGAGGTTGACGGTCACTGGAGGCTATAAAATCTGTAAAACTGAACTTAACAGTTGTGGTTCCATCTAGCATTGTTACCGAAAGCAGTGCATAACATTTCACCAACAAATCAACACATGTTGCCATCTTTCTGTCGTTCCCTGGAGGATATGTCTGCTGCATTACTCCAAAACCAATCACTTATACCAATAGGTATGGAGCTCAACCCAGCCATGGCTATGTGTCTGGTTCTCAATTGTTTGACGGCCATAAACAATAACTAGGGGGCGTGGCTTTTGTGAACAGTCAATTGAGAGCACATGGCACAAGGAAACACATGACAAGAGAAATCATGTGCTCACACTAAACATGACAAAAAACACAATCACATGGCCAGTAAAACAAATCACTAGCCATGTGCTCAAACCAAACAAGACATGAAGAACAATGAGAACACTCATAAGCCACGTGTTCACACAGAACATGACAACATGAAAGCATACAGCTAGTGTAAAACACAAACTGTGTGCTACAGCACAAGACAAAACATGACATGAAAGCACGAACCGCTGTTCGTAACCAATGTAACCAATTTAAACGAACCACGTGCTTCAACAGGGAAATGCACTGTGACGCTACGGGAATGTATGAGAAGAAATCGAGTCAGCAGACCAGCTATGTAGCTGATTCTGAATGAACTCGTCTTTGAGAAACGTGTTCTAACGCATTTTTAGTCAATAAAATGTTAACACAATAGTACATATTTGACCATAAATTTTTTGACATTATAGGGGACGAGCTCCCCTTGCATTCTTAAAGAAATCCCCAATGCGCACTACTGACAAGGCAGAGGAATGCAAGGAACCGTGATATTCACGTTTTCTTTTTTCATAAGGCTATCCTTCTTGTTTTGAACTTTGTGCATGTTTATTGAATGTTAAATAAGTTAATAATGAAAACAAGACTGTGTATCATGGTGATTTGTACAGAGGCTTCGTAGGTTTGCATTTAAGCCTAAACAGACAGTGAATGAGAGATCGAGAGTACTTGATAATTTACTTGAAATAAAATGTAATTGTTACCATAATTGTGTTTTGCATGCTGAAAATTGAAGTCTGTGTGACTCAGGCATGATCAATTACAAGATTGCCACAAATATAGAGGGATTATATAAACCCAATTAAAAGTTTCACAAGGTGTGACACACACACACACACACACACACACACACACACACACACACACACACACACACACACACATATATATAAGTAAATATTTTTTTCTCAATAAATGAATCGATTACCGTTATGAATTGCAATGAATCAGGTAAATTATAGCCTACATTTTTCATATAAACATATAAACAAAAGTTTATTAGTTTGCATCCCTAAATAATTCTGTTGGTTGTTTAGCATTTCTATTGTAAAACAGCTGGCAAAAATGAAATGTTGTTTATTTTGCACTTTATGACCGTTTACTGAAGTGTCGCGCTAGAATTCGTGAACAGCATTCAGCAGCTTCTGTAAACATAAAGCCCCACCTACTTAAATTTGATTGGCCATGTTAAATATCCAAAGGACATGACAGTTCAGATGGGAAGGTCGGTTCTCTTGGCGTTGTGCACTATCCATGCAGCACCAAAGTAGAGTTAATATTAGACAATTACAGTATTTCACAACCTTTATTATATACACCTCTGAAAAATACAGAGGTCCGGACCTCAATGGTGGGTACAGCCCTGTTTTTATGGTTTTAGCTTTAGTTAACTATAATAACCATTGTCCATAATATGACTGGAGAATATGACACTGTGCTGTATTGTATTTTGGTTGTTAATCTTTATGTAACTGTAAAAGAAAACCCTTCAACCAATGTTAAAGGGGACCTATTATGCAAAATTCACTTTTGCATGCTGTTTGGACATAAATGTGTGTTGGCTGTGTGTGTACACAACCACCCAATAGTGCTAAAAATCCACTCACTCCTTTTTTATTAATCCCCATAAATCATAAGCAGTGTCTCCCAACGACCTGTTTTCAGAATGTGGCTTTAGTGACGTCACTAAAGCCACAGGCCCCGCCCACGAATGTTGACAGACACTGCGGTTTGAATATCGACCCGCCCTGATTGAGTTCACAGCGAGTTGTACACACATCCGCCATTGCTGCACTGGCGAGAATGTCTCCCAAGCGTTGTAGGTGTT
Organism: Semotilus atromaculatus; assembly: GCA_031834385.1. Taxonomy (NCBI): domain Eukaryota; kingdom Metazoa; phylum Chordata; class Actinopteri; order Cypriniformes; family Leuciscidae; genus Semotilus; species Semotilus atromaculatus. Next base: position 15,217,172 of record JAULUF010000009.1, on the reverse strand, counting down.
GTGTGGCTGCGGCTGGATGTATTAATCCACATAGCTCTTTCTATTTACTCCTGAAATCTGAGGCAGCCGCTGAAGAAAACACTTATACTGCATGTGTTTACTCAGCTCTTACAGTGATTTTCTGGAGTAAAACCGACGCTTCATCTTTTGGGTGATGTACAAACTTTATTAAACTCATCAGTATATTTTTGATCATCATTTGGACGGGGTCCGAAACAGTAGGCTTGTAGGCTATTAATAGTGGATACATACAAGCAAATGACAAATACGTTATAGCCGTAATTAAACTAAACTATACCTGTTTCATCTCCATACAGTATATTCTCTGACTCTGTAGGCATTATTGTCCGACTCCGGGTCGAAATGAACACCGTTACTGGGAGTTTCTGATATTAGCATCATTCTGTGAGATGAAATTGTCTTGAGACTGACCGCGAGCTCATGAAGCTCCGCCCCCTGTGGCGTGCAGCAGCAGCTCATTTGCATTTAAAGGGCACACACTAAAACAGCGTGTTTTTCTGAGCACCAAAAAGTGACAATTTAAACATGCTGTAAAAAATGATCTGTTGGGTATTTTGAGCTAAAACTTTACATACACACTCTGGGGACGTCAGAGACTTATTTTACATCTTGTGAAAAGGGGCATAATAGGTCCCCTTTAAGAGGCATACTGACATGCCTCTTGCACACCCATACAAGGATTTGACAGAAATCCATAACCCAAAAACCTGAGGCGATCTTTCTTTCCATCTTTTCCTCTCCTGCCTTTTGCTTTCTTTCTTTTTCTCAGTGTCAAACTGCATTTATCCACTACTATAAGATCCTCCTACTACCTGCTCTCCTGTTACAAGTGTGCTTGTAACTCATTGTTTTGTGTGTCTAGTTTTACATAGTTTCATACGTTTCTGTGACCTCAGTTACAACTTTTATCATTAGCCAGTTCTATACAGAGATTATTTTCAAATAGGCTAACCCCTTAAACTCAAGGCAGCCATTTGTCCGTAAGTGATATTTGTGAACAAAATTTGATGGGCTACTGATCTGCAAACTGTGAGCTGCTTTTCCATTGTCAGAGATCACATTTTCTTCTAAATCCTCTATCAGAGAGAGAAAGACATAGGTTGTGAGATAGATGTAAAGTAAGGTTGAAAACCATCAGGCACCTAGAGGGGCAGCTACATTTGGGGTCCTACGAATGAGTCTCTTCTGAGTTTGACACTTCCTGGTGTGGTGCAATGTTTGTGAGTGCAACCGGCAGCTAGAGCGTATGTGTATGCGCCTGCATAGACGCACGCGTGTGTGAGTGCAAGAGACAGCCACTGTGGGAGGAGAGAAAGACATGAAGAGAGGACTGAAGGAATACTCTTTGCTTTATGGCTCTGCTTAGACCGGGACTGTAAGAACTTCCTGAGAGAGAGAGACAGAGAGGGAGGAAGGAAAGAGAGGAGGAGGAGGAGGAGGGGGGAGGAATGTTGGGGTTTGCTTATAGGATTAAGTGTCTTGAAGGCGGATGGGAAGCGGATCATACGTGGAAGTCTGCAAGGATCTGGAGCACTGAGCGCTGTTCGCGATGTCCTCCCTCTCTTTCTGAGAGGCAGAGAGCAGGATGGTGCGACCCTTCTCTTCTAGTTTTTCTCGTCATGAGGACTCTCTGACTGCATGACTTTGGGATTGGTTACGATTGTTTGATTGACGGCCAAGGCTCCTGATGGAGCAGGAGCTAGGAGCAGGTTCGCAGGACAGGGTAGAGGTCACAACCTCTCTGGCCTCCACGTCCGCTTCTTCATCCAATTCTGACCTCCCGTCCAACCCCTTGCCTGAGGGTGAAAGAGTCGCGGTGAGTCGCCGGCATAGCAGCAGGACTTTTTCAGGGTTACGGCTGTTTGGAAGGAGGTGAGTCGAACTTGCACCTGATGAGTGCGATCTGAGCTCACTGTAGTGCACTTGTGTATGTCTATATGTAGATGTACAGAAAAAAGATTGTGTATTTATAAGAACTTGCAGAGAGTGAGAGTGTGTGTGTGTGTGTGTGTGTGTGTGTGTGTGTGTGCGGGTGCTCAAGTTTCCATTCAATGTTTCCATCTCAAACCTGAGCCCTGTAATGTGTATTTGCAGTAACAACATGTCTGTAACGCAGGTCACGATACGATATATCACGGTACGATACATATTGCGATATATTGCTTTTTATTTTATTTATTTTTTTACCTCCTACGACCTGGTGTCCACATACATGGACATCACATTTTTGGTTGTGTGGTGCATAATACTTAATTCTGTGTAACTGGAACATGTTTTTTACAAACGTGGACACTTACACTGCCATCTGGTGGTGTCAGGAGAGAAAAAACTTTGCTTAAAAGTTATGCATTATAGGGTTGTATGATTAAAATGGCATGCACATACATGCCAACCCTCCCGATTTTTCCGGGAGACTCCCGAATTTCAAAGCCCCTCCCAAAAATCTCCCGGACCGACCTTTCTCCCGAATTTCTCCCGATTTCCTCCCAGACAACAATATTGCTACACCATCCGTCACTGGGCGCCGTTTCAGACCGAACAATAATAAAAGACCCCCAAGTGGTCGATTTGCACCCTTGATGCGCACTTTTGCAGAGCCCGCACTATATATGACCCCCCCCCCCATAGTATGCGTGCACTCTTTTACACACTCAGATTTTTTTTATTTTTTATTTCTATACTAGAGGTTGAAATATCGATACACTATCGTGAAAAAATATCGCGATACTTAGCTGTATCGATATTTTTGCACAGCCCTACTGTGCATGCACTGTTCATGAAAAACATCCGTCAGTCACGTTATTTTACAGAAGTGAATAACGCATTTCTATGAACAAAACAAATCTGGAAAGGAGGACACATAGTAAGCTACTGTTGGCAAAGTGCACAACCCAAGTTGTTCTAAACATGAGAAATCATCATATTTAGAGCCTAAAAAAAAATCTGACTAAATTATACATTTAAAAAAATATTTATTGTTAGACATGTAAAGTTTAAATTTCTATTTGTAACACAACACAACATTTTTTATGAGAGCAGTAAGAGGGACCATTGGAGTATGATCAGATGATTGAATTTGTGTTTCCCCCATGTACCAGTGAACATTTTGTATGTGCTTTTGTTTTTCTGAATTATTTATAATTTAGTGATTTTAACTTCTACTGCCAGATGGTAAGCAATCAGTTTGACATTTTATTGGCACCTAGCTTTTAGGGATACATTTTACCATATTTGTTTTCATATTCTTATTCTACAGCATTGCGTCTTACATCTCAGGTATTGATGAATGTTTTGTATAATACTAAAATATTTTAATTTGAGCTATATATCATTGTGCATTACTTTAATATGCAAGCAACAATGGATAATTTACCTCAGATGTTGAAAATCTTGAGTCTGCCCCCTCACTCATTTACTTGCCTGTGATTTGAGTTTGTCATGTCTGGTGTGGACAGACAAATTGCATTGTTTCGGGGACACTGTATTAAGCTGGCCACCCATCCAGGGTGTTTCCCTGCCTTCAGCACCCTGCCCTGTGACCCTACACAGGACAAGCGGTTCTGACAATAGCTTAAAGGATGGATGAATGGGTTTGGGTTTGTCTTGAGTTGTCAACCTTGGGTTAGTCATCTTCTATTATTTTTCTGGCTCTAGTTCTTATCTATCAAACAGTTTCAAAGAGCAAACAGAACATGATGGACTGAATACTGAATGAGAGAGAGAGGGAGAGAGGTGGATGGTAGGATATGCAAACTCATCCCATTCTATCCTCATACCCATGACATGTACATAATGATGTAGAACATAAAGAGATCACAGAGTGATTAGTTATGTCATCGAGTGTGGCAGAATGGTAGGATTTGCTCTGCTAAAATGGTGCACGTTATTGTCAGCTCTATAAGGTTTGACTGAAGTCTTTTCAGCATGACAACATTTTTATCACCTCTATTACTTCTCGTCTTCTCAGCTCTGCATGTGTTCCCACTGATGAGACCGCTCCTGCTGTGTGCTTTAGTGTGTTGAGCTTAAGTGATGTGAGAAGAGGATGTCAATCAGACTGAGTTATTAACTTTCACTGTTAGAGCTTGATTTCTCTGGGATCACTTTATTCTCAGACAGATCACAGTAATAATAATGACTAGAGCGAGTAGCGACGTTGTGTGTGGTTTAAATAAGTCTTCACTGTGTGCGTGTGTGGTGTGTGAGAGATTTACACTGAAGAAATATAAAATCAGCTTAAAAGAATACTCCCTCTGCACGCACGCACATACATTCTCTGTTTGTGGCACTAAAGCATCAGCATCACACACAAAAACGACAAAGAACTCTACTGAAATATGACTCTCTCTCTCTCTCTCTCTCTCTCTCTCTCTCTCTGTATTTGTTTACTTTGTCATTTTGTATGTTTACATTTCCAAGCCTTTGTAAGCAATCTCAGACAGGGTTAGTTTTGAAACTCCTCCCATTGTTTGTTTGTTTTTGTTTACTTTTTTGTTGAATACTCAATTAAGTTTACATTGAGAGTCTCTGTGACATCAGAGATGACATTAAGCACAATGAGAGCAATTGTTTAAATACATTAACCTTAGTGTACTTTAGGGCATGATGGGATATTTCTGATCATGGCCTGGAACTCTCTGTATCACCATGGCAACCCTATGTCAGTCTGGAAGAACTCAGCGGAGATGCATTCATCATGTGAGACTCCAGATATCTGGGTCATCTCCACATATAACTCTGTGTGACAAATAAGTCATGGGAACGTTTGACAATACTGACTCATGCACTGTATGTGTCAATGTGTCACTTCTAAGAGGCAATTCACTTCAAATTAGCTTGCTCCTGGCTTAGCTATCTACTGTATAACGAAAACCTGAATTCTATTTCTAATAACATTATATAATTATAGTATTTATTACAACAGAACACTGTTGAAAATAGCCATGCACACACTGTAGTTAAATTTCAATTAACCTTTTTCTGCTTAATCCTGTTCTGTACACAGAGTTCAGTCATTTATGGGAGTGACAACTGCATTCTACAACTGAATTAACAACCACATTTATAAAAACATTTACATTCCATGCAGTCTGTACTAATCCAAACTGAACAACTAGTTGTTAATAATGAATGTAAATGAGCATTAGAGATAAAAAAAACCCCAGCAAACAAGAACAAGCCCATAATAAACCTAAATAAATCCAAATGCAATCCAAGTCCATTACAATTAACGGGGCCAAGCACAAAAAAGGAATGAGTGATAAAAGGATGGCTGGGAGCATCAGACCAACACCAACAATGAGTAATGTAATATATTTTTTAATTATTTTTGGCAAACGGCTGAAAAATTATAAATACAATCACTAGTAATATGATTTAATTGCTTATCCCTTTTGACCATTAGGTGGTGCTGTTACAAAATTGATGTTATGTGGTCAGTGTGACTTGACAAAAAAACAACAACATACAATATGCCAAATAGGGCTGTAACGATATAAAATCGAAATCGCGATTCTCAGATCCACGATCTGTATCGCGGTGTGAGAAGGCAGAATCGCGACACACCCCTTCCAACTCCCAGAGTTATCCTTCCCGTCCAGATCCAGTGCTACCACATCTTTAAATTACTATTAGTATTATAAAATGTTTCTAGTGTCAATGTATTGCTTGTTTTTTTCTGTTTACATTGTATGTTGTGACACTTGTCTTCTCTCATGATCGAACATAGAATGCTGCTACGTCAGAGCGGCTAAAGCGCAATATATAATTCTGTGAATTACACTGCACAAAGCAAAAGTAATACTACCCACCGGATGAAGATGGGTTGGCTCTCCCCAGAACATAAAATATGAATTTTATTTTATTTTCCGTGTTCGCATTTATGAGGAAAAAACAATGTTACAGACGTGACAGTTCTCTGGAAGCGGCACTAAAACTTTCACAGACCTCAAACAGAAAGCACAAAGCCTTTCTTTAAAGTGAATTTCGTTTTGTAGTTATTATATCTTAATTTTAATTAATGTTTCATCAACCAATTACCTGGATTTAATAAATAAGAAGTAAATATTGCAGACAATAGATAATCACGACACGGAGTAGCCGGCGCGTGATCTGGAGCTCGTCTCATAAATGAACCGAAACTCAGCGTATAAGGTAGCGTACTTGCCTTACAGACCTGAGAAATATATCTATATTGAAAGGTCTACTTTTAAACAGAACAATTCAAAAAGAAAGAAAACAGACTAGCCTACTCTCTGCATGTAATCCGTATGAAAAGTGCATTTCTCTCTGGCGCGTTCACTAGGCTACTGAAGACCGCGAGTCAGTATCGTCAACTTCATCTTAGCCGACAGTGACAAAGAAAACACTTGTTTATTAATAAACAATTATAATATCTCCTTGCTGTATTTGACATATTCATAATCATTACTTTTGCCGGTTCTTTGTGACAGCTATTAGGTTCTTTATTGGCAGCGCCACCCTTACATGTTACATGAACGCGTCACCACCGCATCAGCACCGAAAACATGGAGATTTTTTTAGACAATAATATATTCTATAATTAAAGACTCAGTGACTCATCCCAACCAACTATTAAAAAAAGTTTATTTGTAAGCGTCTTTTATCATGTTACGTGTCATGTTAGTAGGCTACCTTTCCATGTGACGCGAGCTAGTTGAAGAACGTGAGGAAATCGTGTAGGCTAGTCGACAAGACCCACACAATTTGCCGTAAGTGTTTTAAGAAGCTTCCTCAAATGACCGGCAACACGTCCAACATGCAGATGCATATCCTACGGCACCATCCCGATATCAATTTAGTTGGAGCACAGAAAACAACCCAAAAGCAGCAGCCTAGGCTACTGCCTAGTTTAGTTTAATAATTTGCATAGTTAATATTGTTCTTTGGTGTTCAGTTTATACAGGTTTAAAATATATTTTTTTTTCTCAAAATCTCTCTTTTTTTTCACTCCCAAGCCCCGCCCCCGTGATAGAATCGCGATACGAATCGAATCGTGGGTCAAAAATCGTGATACGAACCGAATCGTGGGTTTGGTGTATCGTTACAGCCCTAATGCCAAAGCATTGCAGAGTTACAGCCTCAAAATCAGTTTGGAAAAGCTTTTTTACCAGCATGGTATGAAAATGATGAGGCAATTTTGGTGAAAATTTAGTCTAGGTTCGACCAAATATGGTTCTCGGAATGACTCAAGGAATCTATCAAGACTTGTTTAATTAAAAAAGGCAAAATTATTAAAAAGCTATTAGCATTTTTTTATTTTTTTATTTCATTAAAATATTTGACTCTCACTGTTTAAAATTTTTGAGTACCTTAAGGGCATGGTCCCAATGACTCAAGCTGAGTTTCATAGTGATATGCTAATGTGTTCGTAAAGTGTATATAATTTTACTTAAATTCAAAATGGCCGATATGGGACAATTGGGTATCGTTCAACTCTGTATACTCCACTGAATCAAAAGAGACCATTTTTATGATTTTGGGGCTATTTTATTTTTTATGATTGATTCTCGTTATGAAGCTTCCTCTATCAAATTTCACTGTGTTTGATAGCACATTCAATTGCTCATTTGAAGCAGAGGAACTCCGTATCCTTAAAGTTGGGCCGAGTACAGTTTAGATTGCACTGCAAAAACCAAGCAGAAAAGAGAAATGACAGATGAGTGTAGTGGTCAGAAGATGATCTGCCCTTTGTCCTCTCTGTGTGCTCTTCACTCTCTCTCTGTGCTCGCCTCGGTGGCCTGTTCAGACCTCAGCAGAAGCCACAGAACTGAGTATCCATCTGTCAGCACCTCACGACCTGCCTTTCTCTGCAAACTGAGAAAGAGAGAGTGAAGGAGAGTGGAGAAAGGGTTTTGTCAGAAGGGTAGAGTCGGAGTGCGTTTGTCTATTAATAGCCACGTCTTGCAAACGTGTGTCTGTGTGGTGTGTGTAAATGTATGTGTGAGCTAGCTCAACAGATTTGTGTGCCGGATATGTAGCATGGCAGTTAGAAATGTGATTTACATATGTAGTAGATGCACACACACTATGGGTTGCAGTCCAGTGGTGTCTTTTCCTCAACAGCAAAGAGAGAGATGAAGTGAAACTAATAAAGGAAGGCAATTGTAAAGAGCAGACACTATGTTAAAGGGATAGTTCACCCTAAAAATTTAAATTCTGTCCCCCTCATAAAATTGACTCACCCTCATGTTGTTCCAAACCTGTATGAATTTCTTTGTTCTGCTGAACACAAAAGAAGATATTTTGAAAAATGTTGGTAACCAGACAGTTACCTGTAGCCATTGGCTTCCATGTTTTTTTCCCCCTATACTATGGAAGTCAATTGGCGCCGTCAACTGTCTGGTTACCAACATTTTTCAAAATTTCTTCTTTTGTGTTCAGCAGAAAGATTTTTGTTTTCGGAGGTTGACCCTTCCCTTTAATCTGTCTGAGTCAAACAGGAATGCAGCATGAAATCAAAGCCATGCTGCTCTTCAGTAACAACTCGAATGGTGCACTAGTGGAATGAGGTGCACCTCAGAACCCTTAAAATTAAGAAATACACTACTGTTCAAAAGTTTGTGGTTGGCAAGACTTTTAAAAAATATTTTTGAAATGATTCTCTTCTGCTCATAAAGGCTGCATTTATTGTCAAAAATTCTGTAATATTGTGAAATATTATTATTACCATTAATAATAACTGCTTTCTGTTTTGCTATATTTTAAGATGTAGTTTATTCCTGTAATGGTAAAGCTGAATTTTCAGCTTCATACTCCAGTCTTCAGTGTCACATGATCCTTCAGAAATCATCGGTGTTGTTGTTGTTGATTCTTGTTTGCTGAAGCGTTTATTTTAAATAGACACCCCAGACTTTTAAACGGTAGTGTAAATGAATGAAAAATCACCAATATACTATATTTGCTATTAAATAAATGATCAATTTAAAAAATAAAATGTAAATATATAACAATAAATTGCAACTATTATAAGTGGAAACATTTTAGCAGACTGTTCGCATTATATTTGATGGTTTGACTAACCGTATTGACTTTTAGCTGGTAAAGAAACTTTTTTTTCTAGGCAGGCTGCTTCTCTTTTTCTATGATGCAGACAGCACCATACAGCAGCCGAAGCGAGAGGGGGCGTAGAAGCAGTGCTGGGAGCCGCTCTGTAAAAGTTACCTGATAGGCCACAATTCATTTACACTGAGAGGGGTGGAACAGATAAGCGGGCGCAACGCTGTGAAAATGCTGGGGTTGAGAGCGAGAAGAGGTGTCTTCATCTCACTGTATGCATGTGTGGGCATCCCAGAGAATGTTATAGGCGACTGCCGAAACCGCTTGTACTGGTAACGTGGAGATCTGTTCACAAATCCTGCTCAGGAATTCTGATCTCCATCAAAGTGGCTCTAAGTGAAGTCTTCAGTCAACAGTTATTGTTTGTAATGATTTATTTATGGGATTTACACATATTGCTTGTGTTGCAGTTCTTTAAAAGTATTTTGTACTTGCATTTATCATTTCTTTGGCTTTGTTGGATAGAACCGGAGAAGACAGGAAGACAGTAGAGGAGACAGGAAGCAATGGGAGAGGTGAACAGGATCGGGAAAGGACTCGATTTCGGGTCGCCTGAAGCGCTACTGCACCATATGTCAGAGCGATGTCCACAAGGCTATGGCTCTGAAAAAATGTTCAGTTGGTGGGAGTTAAACATTCAGCCAGTAAAGCAGGAGCTGAAATGAAACCACAATCTTGGCCCGCTGCTTGAACATGACCTGTAATGATTCTTTTATAAATTACTGGAGCTCTTGGATAATGGTTTAACTAAAACAAAACCTGCTCTTCCTGATTTAGATTAGGTATGAAGTGCTTTATGATTTTTTTTTTTTTTTTTGAATTGCCCAGTGTTAAACTGATGAACTAATGCATCTACTAAACACACAAAAGAAAAACACTACAGACAGAAAGGAAGTCCTGATCTATGAGCTGACTGAGGAAGTAAATCATTGTTCACCATTTGTTTTATAGCAGTGCGGTGTGTTTTCATGTGTGTAAAGGTGGGTGGATGGATGCCTGTAGGTGAAAGGGATGGAGGTTAGGGCTCAGGTTGAGTTTGTCTGTTCACTGTTACTCCTTTCATTTCATTTTCTTGCTACCGCTCTCTTTCGAGCGGTTTATTTGATTGAAGTGATTGAATATATTGCACTAAAGAGGTTAACGTTCTTTGATGATATACAATGATTCAAGCAGAAGCCTAACAGAACTCTTTAACACAAAATGAACCTATCATGCCAAGTATCTAGTTTTAAACAACCTTTTTGTAGTAAAAATATTTTAATCATTAACTGATTTAAATTTTAATTAGAATAAAAGGAAACTCAAGCTTCAAAAAGATTCAAAAGCTGTATAAAAGTATCAGAATGACTATGCATGACTGTATATTATATTCCAAGGCAAGCCATAGCTTTGTCTGACAGAAATTTACTGTTGCTCCATTCTCATCATAAACATTATTTTGGATATATTTAAGAATGTCTTTTGTTATTTTTTTATTTGTTTCCTCTCAGTAGAAGCAAGGATATGCTTTTTTGAGCTGTTCTGACAGTTTACTCTTATTCTGTGCGGACTGTCCCCATGCATATAACATCCGTGAAATACATCCTATTCAGATCTAAAGGGTGTAAATGAGTTTAGATCCATATGCGCAGTCATGCGCTAATGTCTTTTTGTGTGTTGTGTGTTTGAGCACACCTGTGTTGGTTTAAGCAGAAGTTAAGAAGAGGCGTGTGTGTGTCATTAATGATGAAATGTTGTGCCTGTCTGTCATGCGTAAGAATAAATACCTTATCTTAGTAATGTGGGATATACTCTAGTCTAGACTAAATATCAGTGTGATGGAATTAAATTTCATGTTCTGAAATGCTTGAGTTACAGCTGGTCTAATCATTAAAATAAATGACTAGTGTTTGGACAGTTTGATTTCAAGATAATCAATTTTCCTCTTACTGGTTCTTTGAATGACTAAATCATCTGCCATAGGTAAGTATCCATGTCTCTTTGAAAAGGATCCGTTCTGCTGACACAGTCTGTGTAAAAGAAGGATCTTGTATCCTGTGTGTGTGTGTGTGTTTGCATCAAGAGTAAAGTGCTTGTCCTCATTTATATTTATTCCACTTTTTCACCCTAGCACAGGGTTTTCACAATATCAAAATTTCAGTAGTTGACATCAGTAGCAGTGAAATTGCACAATTCTCCACACTATTATACCACACCTAAAATAAAGTTACATATAAATATGAACAAATTCATATAATTTTATATTTTAAATTTATATAAAATTAATAAATAAAAATAAATTGTATCAAAATAAGTTAGAATAAATATTTTATAGTGTGCTGTGAAAGAGCAACATAGTTGCACTGTTGGTCTTATTTATTACCCTCTAAGTATTTTTCAGTTAAATAAACACAAGCATTTAAAGCAGGGCCTAAAATTAACACTCGCCAAATAAAAGTAAAAATTGTTTTTGGCGAGTATATGAAATGGTGTCAATTTGGCTTGGTAACATTTTTTATAAATTCTAACAATGCAAAATTGTGTGAACAAGAATGTGAACAAACTTGAATGATGCTTGAATGAACAGTTGATGCGCCAGCGATGCATCGTCACGGAAGTTTGATCTTTGCCAATTTAAATATTCAAGCTCAACTCAGTTCGTACACCATGAAATCTGCTACTCAGACTGAATTGAGTTCTCTTTGACGTCTTCTTGCACTTGAACGGACATATTCAAAGAAAATGTCAAAATCCCCATCTTAGCAAGTATCTTTGTAAAAAATCACGTAAACAGTTTATTCGTTTATCACCGTGTATTAGATCCGTGCATTAGCCCTTGAAGTGACAGCAGCCTAATAGTCCTGCTCCTGTCTCTGTTTTTAATGTTAATGTCACTCATTGCTCTTGACTGAATAACTTTTGTGACTTAAGGATATGTTTCATGGCTGTTAAAAAATATTTATGGCCATTACATTTTCTTAAGTCACCGGCCATTGGCAGATGTGGCAAAAAGTTTTAAGCCCTGGATACATCACAGTGAAGTGTGAGTGCTTTCCACGTACACATGGAAGCATATCGGCTTGGTTCCAAACTACTGGTCTTTTTGAGATCACTGCTCTTCCACTGGGAATATGCAGCCATCTGCCACTGCAAAAGCCTCTGATCTTGTTCCCCATTAACACTCACACTCGCACTCGCAATAAGGTCACCATCCACTATATTCACCTGTCACAATTTCTCTCACTCTATGTCTATCCATCCCTGTCTTATTCAATGGAAACTGGTCAAAGATAAAGGAACACTAAAATAATAAAAAACACCAATAATGATCTGATTTCCCAGGGCTAAGTCATTGAAAGCTCTGTTATTTTGTGTTTGCGTTTGTCTTTTTGTGTGTGGAGTGTCCCTTTTTACATACTTCATTAGTTTTCACTGTTGGGTGTGTTTTTTGGTACCCCTGTTGAAATCATGATGATACTGTGACTTTTCTTGCTGCTCTTGAGATGGGGACTGGAGCTGGGTATACAACGATTATGAGAAAAAAAGAGAAAGATCTGTTGGCAAAAGGAGATGAATAAAGGAGATTTTTTTAATACTATCTATTGGCCATGTTTAAAATCTCATTACTATCTCAAAGATGAAGCAGGGATGCTGGTTATGGCCTGTTAAGTGTTATTTGTTAGATGGATTTTGTCTAGTGATGTAACCTGACAGAATCAGGGTGATCAATATCTACCACGTCCTCAACAGCGAGGGATCTTTCTCATAATCAGACGAGGATGAATTTCAACTGCACATTTGCTAAAAGCTTAGATGACAACTGTCACAGTTAGAATTTGCTGAGCCGTTGTGATTGCTTATCTTACAACAGTCATGAAAGGTGTTTCTTTGTAACAGCACGTTAGCTTCCATGCCATGGAGACTCTGGAGTCTCTGTAGGTCTGGTTCTGTCTCACCTTCACATCACACTAACATGTGACTGAAGAGCTAAATAATTCAATTCAATTCAAATTTATTTGTATAGCGCTTTTCACAATACACATTGTTTCAAAGCAGCTTTACAGAAAGTGCATTTCAGAAATGTACATAAAAAAAAAAAATACAGTTAGTTAATCACATATTAATTTAGGGCATAACATATCGCCGGCGTTGAGTCGTCTCTTCACAGGCGTTTAGTCGTCTCATCACAGGGGGGCATCTGAAGTCTCCGTGAGAGGCTGGATACAAACTGGAGCTGACGAACGCTATTTACCATATAACAGCAGAAAAGCAAATGGGAAATAATTAGCATAGCTGATGTTCATAATAATGCAGTCGAACTGATTCAGCAGTAGTATAAAAAGTAAGTATTATGTGAATGCTTGGTTAAAGAGATGCGTCTTTAATCTAATTTTAAACTGGGACAGCGAGTCTGAGCCTCGAACAATATCAGGAAGGCTATTCCAGAGTTTAGGAGCTAAATGTGAGAACGCCCTCCCTCCTTTAGTGGACTTAGATATCTTAGGAATGACCAGAAGCCTCGAATTTAGTGATCTTAAAGAGCGCGATGGGTTGTATGGTGATAGAAGGTCCGTTAAATACACAGGAGCTAAACCATTTAGGGCTTTATAGGTCAGTAGTAATACTATGTAATTGATACGGAACTTAATAGGTAACCAGTGTAGAGATGATAAAATCGGTGTTATATGATCATATTTTCTTGATCTAGTAAGAACTCTAGCGGCTGCATTTTGGACTAACTGTAGCTTGTTTATTGAGGATGCAGGACAACCAGCTAATAAAGCATTACAGTAATCTAGTCTCGAGGTCATGAATGCATGAACTAACATTTCTGCATCAAAAACAGATAGCATATTACGTAGCTTAGCAATGTTTCTGAGGTGGAAAAAGGCTGTTCTTGTAACATATGAAATATGATTTTCGAAAGTCAAGTTGCGGTCTAGTATAACACCCAGGTCTTTTACTGTAGTGGATAAAGTAACAGGACATCCTTCTAAATTAAAGTTGTATTGTAAGGGATTTTGTGGGTAGTTTTTTGGACCAATAAGTAATACCTCCGTTTTATCTGAATTTAATAGCAGGAAGATACGTGTCATCCAGCATTTTATATCTTTAAGACACTCTGTCAAGTTAGATAAGTTAGTGTTTTCATCTGGTCGTGATGATAACGTGACGTTATCTTTGATTTTTCCCCATTTAAACAGACAAAATGGTAACGGTCTGATATGTATGATCTAAACCAGCTTAATGCCTGTCCCTGAACATCAGTGTAGTTTTGTAGTCGATCAAAGAGTATTGTGTGATCTATAATATCGAAAGCAGCACTAAGATCGAGTAAAACTAGTATTGAGATGCAGCCTTGGTCAGAAGCTAAAAGTAAATAATTTGTAATTTTAACTAGCGCAGTTTCTGTGCTATGATCTGTGCAGGTCTGAATCCTGACTGAAATTTTTCATAGATATAATTTTCTTGCAAGAAAGAGCACAATTGAGCGGACACAACTTTTTCTAGTATTTTAGACATAAATGGAAGATTTGAGATGGGTCTGTAATTTGCTAGGTTATTTGTATCTATTTGTGGTTTCTTAATAAGAGGTTTTATTACTGCCAGCTTAAATATTCTTGGAACATGACCTAAAAATAAAGACGAGTTAATAATATTGAGAAGAGGCTCTTCCACTACAGGTAACACTTCTTTAAGTAGTTTAGTGGGTATTGGATCTAATAAACATGTTCTTGGTTTAGATGCAATAAGTTTATTTAGCTCTTCCTGTCCTATAGTTGTAAAGCGGTGTAGTTGTTCTTGAGGGGCGATAATTGAGGCTGAATTATAAGACACAATAAAAGATTGTACATTTACAATTGTTTTTCTGATGTTTTCTATTTTCTCAGTGAAGAAATTCATAAAATCATTACTTCTAAACTGTAACGGAATATTTTGCTCAGGTGATCTCTGTTTATTTGTTAGTCTAGCCACTGTGTTAAATAAGAACCTTGGATTATTTTGGTTATTTTCTATTAATTTGCTGAGATGCTCAGCCCTGGCTGTTTTTAGAGCCTTTCTGTAACGTGACATACTGTCTTTCCACGCGATTCTAAAGACCTCTAAATTAGTTTGTTTCCATTTACGCTCTAAGTTACGAGTTTCTCTCTTGATAGCATGCGTAGCACTGTTGTACCATGGTGCTCTAGTTTTTTCTCTAAACTTTTTTAATCTAATTGGTGCAACAATTTCTAATGTACCAGAGAAAATGGTGCTCAAACTGCTAGTCATTTCCTCTAGTTCATCTGTATGTTTGGGCTCACTGAGCAGCTGAGATAGATCAGGTAAGCTATTTGAGAATCTATCTATAGTGTTTGGAAGGATTGTTCTGCCTGGTCGAAAACGTGGCGCAATATGACAGATTTCAGTGGTACGTAGTATGCAAGTTACCATGTAATGATCAGTGACATCATCACTTTGCGGTATAATATCTATATCGGTTGGATTGGTTCCATATGATATATTTAAATCTAGTGTATGATTTAGGCGATGAGTGGGACCACTGACGTTTTGAGTGACCACAAAGGAGTTAAATAAATCTGAATAAATCTGTAAATACAGCCCCTAACACATAATTTGTGTTATCTACGTGTATGTTAAAATCTCCAACAATTATTGCTTTATCGACATTGACCAATAGATCTGATAGATAGACTGCAAACTCTTTTAGGAAATCGGCGTAAGGCCCTGGAGGTCTATATATGGTAGCCAAGGCTAGAGATAATAGGGATTTTTTTTCTTACATCTGAGAGCGTAACATTTAGCACAAGTACTTCAAACGAATTAAACCTGTGACCTGTTCTCTGAGTAACATTAAGAATATCTCTGTAGATTTTTGCAACGCCGCCGCCACGACCAATCAGACGGGGCTCATGCTTATAACAGTATCCTGGCGGAGTAGACTCATTTAGACCGAAATAATCATTTGGTTTAAGCCAGGTTTCAGTAAGGCAAAATACATCAAAACTATTATCTGAGACCATTTCATTTACAATAACCGCCTTAGGTGTGAGCGATCTAATGTTTAGAAGACCTAGCTTTAGAAATAGTTTTTGTTCACTGATATTGAGATTTTCTGGTTTAATTACAATTAGATTTTTCCTAGATCCTACAGTAGATGTATTGTTTGGCTTTATTAAACGAGGAATAGACACAGTTTCTATATATAGTTCTACATTGGTACTTATATCAATTAAGTTGGGACAGCAAAGACTGTGATTTGGACTTTGACTTACTAGTCATATGGTGTGTAGCGTCTTGGAGATGTTGTCCGACAGAACAGCCGCTCCGACTCTGCTGGGGTGAAGGCCATCAGCACGGAAGAGCCTAGGTCGCTCCCAGAACAGATTCCAATTATTTACAAAGAGCAGTCTCTGTTCATTACACCATGACATTAACCATTCATTTAGAGCAAATAATCTACTGAACCTTTCTTATCCTAGTCGGTATGTGGGAAGCGGTCCAGACACGACGATCGTTGCTTCAGGCGATGTGCTGTGTACGGTCTCGATCAGGCTCCTGTAGTCCTCCTTCAGAACCTCCGTCTGCCGCAGCCTGATGTCGTTCGTCCCCACATGCAGCACGACAGCTCCGACGCGCTCGTCACCGTTCAGGATCTCGGGAACCTGCGCAGCGACATCGAGAACACGAGCACCAGGAAAGCAGTGAGTGCGCACCTTACCTTTACCCAAGGTAGCGCGGACATGACGGACGATGGAACTGCCGATGATCACGCCGTCGCCACGTTCCGACTCGCGAAGAGGGGAGAAGCGGTTCCGGGTGGAGATCTCGAAAGCCGGGAGGGGCGGGGAGGTCCTTGGTCTGGTCCTGGCTCGCGTCTTCCGCCGTGGAATCACCCAGGGTCCGTGGTGTTGTGGCGGTGCCGGAGTGAATGAAGCCAGGGATGATCGCGTCCTGGTTGCTCGGGACCTGTGCAGAGAAACATACGGAGTAGACGAGGTCGGAGTAAAAAAATTATTAACCACTGACCTGTGAGCATCGGCGCGTGATGTTTCAAGCGCGGACCGCCGATCTCGCAGCTCGGCCTGTCTCTCCAGCAGGTTGCGGATCTGCCTCTCGACGGATTCGAGCTCCAACTGCACCGAATGTAACTTAGTTCAAAGGTGTCCTCACCTGCACTCAGAGGTAGCGTTAGACACACATCCGCTGTATTATAGCTTTCAGTTATAAGGGTGTAAGTAAGAGGATCGATAGGCGAGAGACCACGCGTGCAGTGCTAGCGGGCTAAGGCTAGTAGCGGAAGTTCGGAAACTTGGATATAAGTAGCGATATCAAAGAAATCTGATTGTTTTTTATAAAGAGTGGTATCGGAGATATGTTCACACGTTTGTAAAATTTAAAATTTAGGATTTTAAATAAATCTGAAAGAAGAAAATCAAGGATTGGGAATCAATTCGGCGGAGATAAAGAAGAGGTCTGTTGGCAGGAAGTTGCAGTTTTTTTGTTTGTTTGCTGGCTACATAGCATTCTTTACTAAAGTTGTTGCAAGAAGCACTATGCTGGTCCAGAAGGTGTGTATATGTGCGTGTTTGCTTATTTATGTCATGTTGAAGCAGCAAAGGAGAAGGAAATGTTGGTAAGAGTAATGTTCTTTATCAAAGAGCAGAAATTAAAAGATTGGTAAATCAGAAAAAAAAAAACAGGATAGGAACAATTCATTTAATATAGTTTTAGTAGGGATTTAGAAACAATAGAGGTCTATATGGTATGTTGACATTTGGATAATTAGATAGAAAAATACTGAATAGGGCTGGGTATCATTACAGATTTCCAGATTTTATTCAAATTCCCGAACTGTCAGTTCAGTTCAATATGATTCTTATTTTCAGGGTATTGTCCTGTTGCATTACATTACATTGTGGTTTGCTGCCATCTACTGGAGGATACATGCTGGCATAATGGAAGATTCTACCTTTCAAAAAGTTTGGAGTCTGTAAGATTTTTAAATGTTTTTGAAAGAAGTTTTAACAAGGCTGCTTTTATTTAATCAGAAATACAGTAAAAACAATGTATTATTACAATATAAAGTAATCGTTTTCTCTTTAGTGTAACACGATCCTTCAGAAATCATAATCTGATTTGGTGCTCCTAATATTTTTGTGGGAATTTTTTTCAGGATTCTTTGAATAGAAAGTTCAAAAGAACAGTATTTGTTTGATATTATATTGATCTTTTTAACAGTATAATGATGACTTTAGTTTCACTTTTAATAAGTTTAATACACCCTTACTTTTGAATGGAAATCTTTATAAGTTACATTTGCTTTTGATACAACTCATCATTCAGATCACAAAATCAGATCATTTTGAGAGGATATAAAATCCAAACTTCAAGACTGACATGCAGTTAATGACACACTATTATGCCTTTAATGCCGACTCCTGACCAGCAGATGCCTCCCTTTCTCAATAGGCTCATACATGGGTGTGTGTAGGATGAGAAGGGATGATTAGATGGCATGAAGATTGAGCTGTCAGTGGAAATATGACTGACAGCTGGTCTTAGGTGGTTGCTCAGATGATTATCAGGTAATGATGTGCTGTGACATCCAGACAGAAGCAGCAACAGTTGCCGTGGGAGACAGTTAAGCGACGTCTGAGATGGCACGTTCAGTTCACACATGACAAAATAAATGGACACACTTTGCTTCTGTTCCTTGTTTGCATGGTGACTCACACTCCTCATTCCTCCCACTCCTGCACTCAGAGATGGAGTTCTAAATATAATCCCCTTGTCTGGTTTATGAAATGCTAATGTAAAACCCCTCTGTCTTGAACTATCAAGACTATCAAACCACCGTGTCTAATTCGTGTCTGTTGAGCAGTATTAGCTGCTACAAATACTCTGAGCAGAACCTTTACCATATATGGCAGAGACAGACGTGTGGATCGTAGTTCATCAAATCGGCATTGAACAGATTCTGTTTGTGTGTGTACATGCATATCGACAGAGTCAGGGTGAATAAGTGTTTGTGTGGGTTCAGGTGTGAAGGAAGGAAGTGTACAGTGTGAATGCATGTGTTGCTGTTTCAGTAAACGCTGCTTTTTTTGCTTCTGCTGCCAATTACTCATAGCTCACACATCCCTTGTATTATGTTAAACATCTGGGTACTTTTTTTATGTTGGGAGCCAAACTGACCCTAATTGTATTTAATACAATTCCCCAAAAATCACACCAATGACAACCAAAGACCTTTTACATGAGAGGAATAATAACATTAAAGAACATAACTCATAAACTTTGAATATTATAAACGGTATTTAATAGATTTTTATTTTTATTTTTAAGTTGTTTGGAAAAACACTTCTGTGTGCCTTCCTGAAACTCAAACAGTGAGCCTGGAACTTGCAATGGCGACATCATGAGTTCAGTTCCCAGCAAACTTAACATGCACAAACTTATAACTATATATGCCTTTAATGCAAGTTCTTCAGATAAAAGTGTCTGCCAAATACTGTACATAAATGTAAACACCCTCTGATGGTAGTTTAGAAATTGACATGACAAAATACAATAAATAAATGATTGTTAAAATAAATAACTTTAACATTATAAATTTTGTACGTACATTCCACAACACATTAAAGTGTTAACACCTTGCAGGCATGTTCATGACTCTAAAGAAAAAAAAAAATCTTTTAGATTCTTTTCTCAAGAAAAACATCTTGTTAAATGGTGTTTCTGAGTACTAAAAGAATCAAATTAGGCCACATTGATCTAGTTTAGATTAACATAGTATGAGGGTTTCTTTTCTTTTTTGAAAAAAAATTTCAGTTTCTCGACAGGCTTCTGGTGCATTTTTGGAAACAAAAACTATGAAACTGAGAGCATGGCTGAGTGTATGCATGCGTGTGTTTTTTTGAGTTAGATGCAGTAAACCGCTCTGTCTGAGATGGGTCTGTCAGTCATCATAGGACAAAAAAGCTGTTGCGGTCCAACCACACGGGCAGCGTCCTGATGCACACACACACACAGCTTGCGGCAGTGGCGTCACACTGATCAAAGGGACTGTTGGCGTCTCTCTGTCACATTAGTGTTAAGGGACCGACACAGAAGCATACACCCTTTCCCCCGGCACAAATACGTACCCATGTATGCACGCACGCACACACACACACACACACACAAATAGCTGGCTTGAGGATGTTTGTCGTTGATGTCCTCCCCATAGGAAACTGAGTGTGTTTGTGCGTAAAATAGTAACCTTGCTCTTGGGTCGGTGGGGGAGTCAAGAGGATGTTAGTTGTTTAAAACTGGCAGTCTGTGGTAATTGGGGGTGTCTTTTTTTTCTTGATGTCACAGCTTAACATGCAGAGACAATGTATAAGTAAACCATTAGTTAATTGATTCCACCCAAAAGTGTAAAAGCTCTGAGGCACTTTCAGAACTTAGTTGTTGGTTTAATCAATCTGTCCAGCATGACACAGTGAATGTGAGTTTGGGACTGGACTATGTTTGCCCAACCAACAGAGGCAGTGTTTGGGAAATCTTTGAGTGTTTGCTCTTTATTTGTGCAATACGTTTGGTGCAGAAATGACATGCTTCACATTGAACTCATTATTAAAAGTTAACAATTATTGAATTATAATATATAGTTGCATATTGATGTGGGAGTCGGATTCTAAACGAATTATGTTTAAAATAGATTAACAGCACCTTAAAAGAATAATTCATCAAAATTGAAGTGTACGAAATAACTATTCTTCATTCAGTCACCTTCATGTTGTTCCAAATCTGTAGGACCTTCTTTTTTCTGTGCAACGGAAGAAAAATGTCAGAAGTATTTTTTTGTTCAGTATGATAGGCGAAGGGGTCCTATGTTGTTTGGACCCCAGTGTTCTCCAAAATATATTTCACAGAAGAAAATAGTAATGCAGATTTGGAATTGAAGAATATATATATTTTTAATGTTAAGTCCGATATACAGTTGCTGTAGATCTTCTTACTAGCTTGCAGAACTCATTTATTTACATAATAATAATTTCTGGTGGTGTTAGTGTACATATTTATTTACATCTGCTGTATGTACATATCAACATGTTCAGACTGAGCAAATGTTTTCAAGTTTTTGGTTGACTTTGATCTACATATCTGGGTGTTTGTGTCAGAGGAAGCATTTTCTCTCTCTCTCTCTCTCTCTCTCTCTCTCTCTCTCTCTCTCTCTCTCTCTCTCTCTCTCTCTCTCTCTCTCTCTCTCTCTCTCTCTCTCTCTCTCTCTCTCTCTCTCTCTCTCTCTCGCTTTTTGACCCTCCCACTCACTTAGGACAGACTGCATGCTCTCTCTTTCCCCTTTCCCAGTCAACCTTCTTTCGGTTTCCATTCTTTTCCCCCTCTCTCTTGCTTTCTCTAAAAGTTATCTGGTGAGAAAAGGAGAAGACATTTGGATGATTGACACTCTTCCATCAGGTTGTAGATTTCTCTTTTGTTGGCTTGATGTTTTGTTGGTCTCTAGAGTTGAGAGTGCAGTGCTGTGTCCTTCAGACTGATTTGTGTTAACGATGCGTGTAGGAGAGTAAGACATGATTCTCATGTTGTCTGGTAACTCATCTGCAGTTTAGATACAGTGACTCTAATCTCATTGCTGTCTGTCTGATTCTGTCATTAACTGTTGCTGCTGTATTTGGGTTGTATCGCCCTGCGGTTTGTAACTGTGCAAATCCTTGTGTTGTAATCTGTATTATATTTGTTTCAGAGTTAAAAGAGGATATTACAGGCTGCTGTTGTTACCAGAAATCTGCCTAGCTCTCACAGTGAAACTCTAAAAATAGTGCACTAGCACATACACTTGTGTTTGTGTATGTTAATAAGACACCTTGTTATATCACAGAGTGAAACTGAAGTAAAGGCTTTTAACAGAGTCAAGCAAATGATTAAACTGCTATAGACCACTGACTGTGTGAGAGACACAGAGACTGTAATTTCTACCATAATGACAGAGAGATAACTCAAATATTTATATGCACAAGCTTCTCATTGCAGACTATATTTATTTAGAAAAAAATATATAACTCTGACTGTAAATTCTGATTGCATGAGCCACATCTGAAGCCTAAATTGTTGATATATATATTGTACAAGCAATATGGCACGAGAGGCTAAAGGCAAGTCAGGCAAGTGAATTTTATTAAGGTTTTACTGGGAGTTTACCATGGTTAAGGGTTTTTTGTGACTCAGTTCACTACCTAAAACCCCATTTGGAAGTGACAAAAAAACCCTGGAAAGGTAAAATCGGGAAAGTTTTTCTAAAGAAGTCTTTGAGAGCTAAAAAAAAAATGAATGAACAGTGACAACACAGGAAGAAATGAGAGAGAGGAACAGTAGCTCAGACATCGTTGAGACATGATGTGACAGCAACACTTACATGTATGTGGTTCATATACTGTATGCTCGGCTACTCCAAGTACAGGATTAGTGCATTTCATGTGTTTTATATGATAGATTACATTTTCTAGACATGTGCATGTTTTTAAAAGCAAAACACTTTTCAAATGTTCATTAATGTTTGTTTGTATGCATGTCTCTACTAATATTTTATTTGGATTTTGACACATCAAACCTTTGAATTTACCTAAGAAATGTATTAATCAATCAATTTATCAGAAGCTTTCAATCCAAATTGGGTTATATATTGAGGTTATATATTAATCATAAGAGTAAACTGCTGATTATACAATATACAGAGAAAACTTGTCACAGGGTTTAAAAATAAGGATTTTTTTTCAGTATTTGGCCTGTCAGGCCAGTTGCTTGCCAATATTTTTAATGACCCCCAATATATATAGTTTTAATATGTAAAATAATTCATTAATTTATATATAATTTATTAATATTTTTTAATAATTATTTTTATTTTTATTTCAAATTAATTAAAGGATATATGTGATATATAATATTTATATAATATTTTTTTTAAAGAAAACATACTTTGAAATGAAATGCCATAATGTAACTACATAACAGCAAAACACACTTGCACACTTGCAAATTATGGTCAATACAGCGTTACATGCATTACTTATGGGATGTGACCCATAAACAGTCAACATCTGGTTCTGTATGTTCTATGTTGGATATCTTGCTTTTTGTTTTCTTATGTAGCTGAACAATTCTTGATAAATTGAGAAGCACGATTTTTTTGTTTCAAATAGAGATCGAAATTCTCACACGAATCTGAACAGATAACTAAACAAAATAACGTAATTTACTAGAGGTTCTGGGAAAAAGTGATTTGCTGCAATTTTTTATTAATTTGAATTATTCTTGTAAAAATCTCTTTGAATGAATGATTCGATGACTCTCTCATAAAGGGCCTGTCCCAAATGGCACCCTAAACAATCGCGACTCGCGAGCACCCTTCTGAAACCGGTAACCTTTTTTTTTTTTTTTTTACATTAAAACTGTCATTATACATACAGTCGGCATCTAGTCATAGTTGGGGGCGTGGCCGGCGTGGGGGAAAGCACCGTGACCATCGTATGTATTTGAATGATAAAAATGTCATATTGCGAGTCATTGACGCCTGTCGACCGGCAACGGTACATTGCAAAATTAACTGCAATAGGTTATGATTGTCCTTATTTAATTAAAAACTGGGTCAATGACCCAACCAAATGGCCGGAGGTGTCATTTCCAGACTATTGTTATCTGGTTGAATCTCCAGGTAAGACATCGCGGTAGCTACCGGTAACATTAGCCTATAACTCAATCAACTTGCATATACTATAAGTCCATAAAACCTTGTCACTTACCAATTGTACGTATGCTTCACTCCAAACTATTAATCCCTTTGTAAAACGGTGCTACTATACATAGTTCCCACAGGCCAATTAATGTCACGTGACCTCCCTGGAGACGCCATCTATGAGGGCAAAAGCTGCTGTTTACACAAGGTTTTACAAGCAAATTTAGAATATTTCTTTCTGTTTATAAAGTTACGAAAATCATAAAGAGACAAAGTGACAGAGATTATAAAGAGACTCTATTAACACAAGACAGAGAGAGGTACAATGCGAAAATTTTAGTCATAAATGGTGTGGATCCGTACTGAGCACTGATTATGCAGCTTTGCCTCAGATACTAACATGTATTCGTATTGAACCGAAACGGTACGGGCGTCACAGTTCATTGCATGAATATATACACGGTATAAAAATAAATAAAACTCGCGTGCAAATTAATTAATGTCATGCGGAACTACTTTATACGCGTGTTATTTAGGGACATAATCTGATTGCAATGCTGGAATGTGTGTGTGTAAGAGTAAGAGAGAGAGGCGCGGGCATGATCGAACAGTGGAAACAATGTTGTTTTTGTATGTTTTTAATACCTTGTCATACAGGACATCATTCAAACTGCAAAGTGTTAACTTATATTTGTTACATAACATAAGTCGTTTTTTGTCGTTGTTCTGACAAAAACTCACATTCATGAAGTCTAATGACGGGTATACTGTAAAATCCAAATTTAACTGAACCTCCGGCACGATTTGAACATCCATTGACCCAGCAGGAGATGACCGTTTTCACTTTTTATCACGAAATTAACTCGTTTCAGCTTCTTCTTCTAATGTTCTGCCCACAGCATTCCCACAGCCTGCCCACAGAAATGGCGCCGGCTCGGCAAATGCCCGTATGTTGTGACGTCATGTAGGAACTATGTATAGAATACTTATAGCCATAGGATTACTATAGTTCCTATTCGTAAAGGGATGTAACGTCAGACAAATCTGGCACACTGCCTAATACGAGTTTAACACCCACTACTATATCACACAGGGATCTACTCACACAGTAATCTCATAAATTATGATTAATTTTGCCATTTTGTCCTCCTTTCCGGTTCTGTGTGTTTATTAGGTAGGATGTAGAACTTCAATTTATAATTTGTTTGTTTATTGGCGGTACAGAAAACGACACAGCAACTCTTCGGCATGATTGTCGCATGTATTTCAATGAGCGCCAAGGCAATGTTTTCCCCCACGGGCTAAATTCACATCACGTGACGGGGCGTTCCCAGACCAACCGTCTGTATCTATGTCCTGACAGTAGAATATGAGACTCATAATCTGTGAAAAAATCAAGCTCCTCCCTGTGGTCCTATTGCCATTTGCAGAAATACACCGCTCCCGGTCAGAAACAACGAATCAGAGCCAGGAGGAATGTCTTAGCAGTGTCAATCACGCTCGTGTATGCGCTGATCACACGCCTCTCTTGCACAGCGCGTACCGTCATTCAAACTCGAGATTGCAGGTGTGCCACAGCTGCACTAATGGTGGAGAAACAACCTAAACTGCCAATTTCTCGAGTGGCACCTGCTAATAATACAAAGTAGGATTATGTAGGCTAGATCTAATAGCACATGGCTTCCTCTTCTCCCCGCCCGTTGACTCGTAGAAGTCGCTGTGGGTGTGAATTCCTCGTCGGAGCCCATTGACCATGTGTCAAAACTCTAGCCGCATAACATAAAATGTCACACACTGTGCAAAGCAACAAAGTTTCAACAAAGTTGAAACCTTCTAATTCACTGGCTTGTCATGTTGCTGAAATAATGTACTAGCAAACCTTATCTAGCATTACATATCACTAGAATAATTACTTGCATATTGTAACGTTAGTTACCGTTATATTATCTTAGTAGCTTTTTATAACTTATAGAAAGAGTGCAACGTTATAAAGTTACATTACATGTATTGCAAAATACGTAACGATTATAGGACCAAGTTTGTAGTCAAAGTGTGGGCAGGCCATAGTCAATGTAAAGCATTATTGTTGATGTTTCGTCCCTACCAGTGAATGTGCTCCGCTGTGGGGCAGGAGCTGTGGAGGGAGGGATGTAGCGCAGCAGAGAGCAAGGGGGAAGGACCTGAAAGTTGTGCTTGTTCAAATTTTCAGGCTAAGTCAACGTTTCTCAAAAGTCCCTACTGCAGCTTTAATGGACATGCGCACGCAGCCATTGTCCACAAGACCGAAAGTGCATATGAAGTGTGCCATTTGGGGCAGGGACAAAGACTTCAATTGTTTCATCAGCATTTTTGAATGAATCTGAATGAATGATTCAATGACAAATAATTGAACTTGTCGATGCATTCGTTATTTGAATCACCAAATTACTTTCAAAAGGTGATTTGCTCTACTGATTTCTACTGTAGACATCACTGTTCATATCCAAACTTTTATCCCAGTACTTCTGTGATAATTTGAATCATTGTAACACAGAAATAGCGATTACTGTGCGTTTAAAAAGACTATTCATTAAGCTGATTCATACCTATTCATGACAACTTCTCTCTCTGGGTCAGCGGCAGTAGCGTCAGAGCAGATTTTAATGTTCTGGTGAGATTTTGTCAAAGGTCAAAGACACAGGCGAATAAGATCGCATAGGTGTTTGACTCAAGATTGCAATCTTTTAACGATTAATTGTGCAATTCTATTTATGTAGTGATATGAGAGGCAGTGTAATTATTTGAGCTAATTTGAGAATCAAAATATTCTCATACAAATGCCTCAGAGTTGCGATGAAGCCATATAGTACACATCTCAGAACCATTTGTGGTCGGAGACACATGCTTCTTGAACAAGCTTGTTTTGGGTTTCTGTATAATTAAAAGGCTTGGTCAGAACTGCTGGGGATGTAGGTGCATCATGACAAATTATGCATAAAAATCTGTCTGAAATCTGTGTTTACAAAATTAATAGGTATACTAATCACATAACCTTTTTTTTTTGTGTGTCAATTTGCAGAAAAGCTCAAATAAATCAGGATGGAGGTGTATGATGAAAATGAAAACAACTTTCTGCACCTCTTATAATATGCCATCAGTAAGAGAATAGAAATGATAGGTAAACTCGTCGAGAAATCTTTGCTCACAAATTCAGTTGTAACCTACAAGCGCCCTGAAGTGATCGACACCGCCGAGGTGATAGAGAAGAGGTCGCATCTGACTCATCCACTCTGAAACACACTGAATTGAGTATTTCAATGAATGTAGTTTCACTGAAATTCACAAAGGGATTTCAGAAAATGGTCACAGCAGCCCTTAAGCACACACAAAGGGTTATTTTTATTGCACACACTTCACAAAGCTGAACTGTGAGTTTGAGACAGAGGCAAGGTCAGAGCTTCACATGTATAATGACCTGCAACAACAAGGCAGAATGCAGTCATGGTCACCAGAAAGCGACTGCTACAGATGAGCGTTTCTATGAAGCCATTGACAGCTAAAACCAACAACCAAACGTAGGCGTTAATCTCATCCGTGTGGCTCTGCTAGCTTGTGTCTCATCTAACTTTTCTTTTCCCTCTTAAAAACGTGTGTGTGTGTGTGTAGCTATTAATAAATTTTACTTTCTAACATCTTCTAACAGTACAGTTTCCCTAACAAGCACAGTTTTGTCGATAAGTGTGACCTTCACTTCACAAACAAAGCAAAATTAGCTAAATTAATCTGTTCCACTGTGTGTGTGTGTGTGTGTGTGTGTGTGTGTGTGTGTGTGTGACACAGAGGCATGTCATATCCCTAAACTGTCTCTGTGCTCTCATGTAAATATTTACTCAAGCTGAAACGACTCTCCCTCCCCTCTCTCTTTTCCCCTTCTCTCTCCCTCTTTCTGTCATGTCTGGTGAGCTATGGTAAACTTTAAGGCATGTGATTAGGGCCAAAGGTGTTTAAGTGAGGTTTTACACTGAAAAGCAGTACATTTATTTGGTAATGACCATTGCAGCTTTTTTTATGTTGCTGAAAATATTTACATTACCAGGTTTTTCCGATTGGTCAAAAAGTGAACTGCAATAACCTGAGCACAATTCACAGTTTTTTACACACTGATGTAGGATGTGGAATGACAGGGTGATGAAGACATTTCTAAAATGGAAATCGGAACATTTAGTTCATCGTTATCTACGAATGGAAAAACTAAGACAATCCATTTTGTATTATTTTTAATTGTGTTGTTGAATAAACGTATTATTAATAATATATTACTATTATTGTAAATAATAATTATGCTATTAATAGTATGCATATACTATTATTATTACAATAATTACTGTGATGGTCGCGGGTCATACTCGTTTTAATACAGTTCACCAAAAATCACATAATGAAAAATAGTAAATAGTAACCATTGCAAATAGCAAACAGATCAAAATGTAATAGAGCATATTATGACTTTACAAAAACACATTACAAAAATGTAACACAATAAATAAAATAACTGTATTTAAAAATATTTTTTACATTTTTCTTATTGCAATGTTTTCTTTTTTAAAACAAAATTAATATAGGCTACTGTAAAGTAATAATAAAAAAAACCTTTTTTTAAATTGCTTTGGTAGCAGGTTATGTTGGTCTGAGTTTTTTTTTTTATAGTGTATTTGGGGTGTCTTGAATGTGCTGTAAAATGGGGATATTTCCAGGGACAGCTCCAGTTGTGGACAGGACACCAAAAAGCAGGCCCATAAATCCATAACTAGAGTGTCCGTAGTGTCTGTAGTGAATGTGAGTGAGTGAATGAGGGGGAGACAACTGACCGTAGACAGTTTTAAGTGCTTCCTCTTTCCCATGGTCTGGGGCACAGCCCGAGTGGGACAGCACTGTCACAATCACACGCATCTCACACAAAATCCCTTATGACAAACAAAACCTTCAGCTGCACGCAGAGACTTCAGAATCCCAATGGATTGACACAGATGCGCTCACACATGCAGTCACATGCAGTGAAGCTTAACTCACAATAGATTACTTAGTTAACTTTTTGAATTGGTATGAACTGATGTTTGTGTCTGAATATCCTGCTACAGGCTTTCTGTGAGCTTTCAAATACTGGTTTATTCAATGTAACAGTTATTTTGTGTACAACATGTATTTTTTAAAGAGCATATATAGCTCAACAACTGCTGCATCTATTCAATGGCCACGAAGAGCGCTATGTAGTGTTTTGAGAGGGGACCTCTATTGACTTGTTGCTATTAACTCTATTAAATTGTTAATGGTTATACATTTATAACACAGCAATAAATAACCCACAACTAACTCTCTTTATGATTTATCTCTCTATGATTCTTTGCGATGTGGGAAAGTCAGAATTGCAGAATCCAGGCATAAATGGAATTTACTGTAAAAAGCAGATTGTCACAGAATTTAGCAATTTTTGGATGAATACATTTGAAGAAGGCATGTACAATACATTAAATCACACTATGGACTAGAGTCTGTGATTATTAAAGCTCAAAAAGGCTGCTATTTAAATGTGTGTATTTTCTGCGGGTCAATGCTTAAATGAATGAGCACCCCAGTTTCAGCATCTGTTGTCTCACTATATGAACACATGAACATATGAACATTATCTGCAAAGCTGTTCAGAGAGTTCACTTCACCAGCATTGCATCATTTGAGGAAAACTATTGTGATATTATGTACACACAAAACCTCAAAGGTCTACAACCCACTAAAATAGGTTTGGTCTAACTTGAAGAAATTAGGACAGAAATATATTCATGTATATTAATATATAAATATACTTCTTAAAGTTATAATAATAATACAATTGATAAGGAATATCATACAATTACACCATTTTTTTGTCCATGGTTTAATTGAATCAATAAACTTCTGTTGTGCAGCTTTTCAAAAAAATTCATTCAAAGATGAACTTAATTGATTATCTTTTGGTCTAAGATATTAAGCCACACTTTCAGAAAAAAAAAAAAACGGTACAAAAGCTGTCACTGCATGGGGCAGTACTCTTTCAAAATATGCAGCCTTTAGGGGTAAATAAGTTACAACGGTATACAATTTGAAAGGGTATACTGCCCCCGTTACAGCTTTTGTACCTTTCTTTCTGAGTGCATGAGCATTTTTGAGACACTGTGTCAAGTTACATATAGTTCAACTTTAAAAACACATTTTGAGACCCCTGCATTCTGATCTATTTTGTTGCACACTGTCCAGATTTTTTGTGTGTCTGATGGACACTATACAGGGTTTTCTTAAGACCAATAGTCAACTAGACAGCTCACTGGCTAGTTGATTTTGAAGATCTGTAGTTTTGCACACCCCTAATAACTGTAAAACCCACCTGTGCTAGTGGTAATCTAATTTACTCAGACATCTGTGCAGTCTCTTGCTCTCTTTTGCAATTGCACACTTTCTCTTTATCTCTATTAAATCTTTGCTTTCTAAAGCGTTCTTCAGATGTTAGATGCATCCATCTGGATGTTTTCTAGCAATGTGAAATTGGTTCATGCTGTCTATACACAGCCTTGGAAACAATCCAACCCTCTCCATTGACTTTGTATTGCCTGAAGCTGCCTCCTTGTCATTTCTGACTTTTAACAAAAAACAAAACTATGTCTAAAAGCTGCTTTGTGACAGGGTGTACAGCAAACAAGCTAAAAAACATAACAGCTTTTTATAAGCTCCATTTGACTTCATACAAAGTCAATGGAGACGGTTGGATTGTCACAGACACGACAATTATTTTAAGGATAAAATACCCATTAATGGCTTATGAATTTGCACATGGTTTGTCTTAAAGCATATTAAAAACACCACATAGACATACACACGACTTTTAAAAACTTTCATCACAGGGGGACTTTAAAGTAGTGTAGCACTTATTCTAGTAGTGAAGCACTTCCATAAAGGCTGACTGACTGACTTGTGTATTATAACACTAAGTATGGACTATTATCTTTCTAAGCAAGGGCCAGTTGCATAAACATAGCCACCATAGTAAGAGTGTCTTAAGAACTAGTCTGACCAGCAGTTAGCCAAGGCCCAAAGGGTAATTAATCTTAATTTTAGATTCAATTGACACCAATATACTTTTATGGAACCGAAAAAGTTATGACCAGTCTTAAAGAAATAAATTAGATGACTAGACAAGTAACCTGCCACAATTAATCAATTTCTTGTTGGTCAAAAAAGGTCACATGTTTGAAAACTAATGGACACAAAAAGTGCAATCGAAATTAAATATAAAATGATATATCTATTTTTAATAAATTGGATGTCTCTATAAATTGAGATTGGTGCCATTATGTCAAGTTTGCTTTTAACAGTGTGTTGTTCACAAAAAACAAACTCGTGCAAACAAGAGGTGGTCTTTGCGTCACTCACAACAAGGCTCGCTCTTTACAGCAGAGGAACAACACGGCCCTGTTAAAGCCAGCAAATGCAAATCATCTTCGAGTCTAGCACCACTCCATAGCACTGATCAACTTGTGCGTGTTGTTCCTGTTATACATTTACTTGTCTGATACTCTTAGCTGTTTACTCTTTTAAACTATTTTGATGGTACTGTCTTTATTCACACAAGTCTTCAGTGTCAACACCCGAGACAGCCGACAGCTTTTCTAATATCTCTGAGTATAATGGAGGAAAGATCATCTCTATCCTGTTAAGCTGTCAATTATCAAACTTTCACCCATGCAAAGCCGTGCATGATACGAGAGCGTGGTATAGAATTAAAAAGTCACTGTTTGTGCTGCAGTTACCAACACACCCTAACATATAAACAATTTTTCTACTGTCTGAACTCATTTAGTTAATGAATTTTGGGTCCATCAGCATTATTGTTGAATTTGCTAATCAAGCTTAAATGTCAGAATTTAATCATTCTAATCTACAAGTGTTGGTAGTTAAACAATTTCTACTTTATTCTTATTTTTTGCTTTTGTCACTAATATAAATTCATGCTCATTTCCCTATTTTTACATTTAGATTAGCTTTGCCATCAGCCTAATGTTCATTTTTTTTAAAACAAATAATTTAACAGTTAAAATGTAATCATCAAATCTCAGGATAAATAAAAATTTTCACGTTGTGCATTGAGATGCCTAAATTCACACGTAGAATTTAAAGATTAATTTTAGTTTTGTAGTGTTTTTTTTATTTTAATGAATTTAGACAAAATAGTATAATATTTGATCAGTTATTAGCTACAATCCAAAATAATGATCAACTCATCAGTTTCAGCCAGAATTTTAATATCAGCATCTCTACCAGGTGCATTGTGCATTGAGAAGCTGCATTGTGTGTAAAGCATAAGTTTTTTTCTTATTCAAAAATGTGTTACCTGTAAGTTGATAATAACTTGATGCGATGCTCTTACTGCCTCAGATGCAACTGTTCTAATGATGAAAACCTCGTAACTCCATTTCATCTTGATTTTGGAAAAATGTTAATAATATAACGACACACGCAAATGACTGACCATACATAAATCCACAATACTTGTTTTGTCAACATGGTGTTTAATCATTAAAAAAAAAACATTTTATTTAATTTTCTGAATAGTAGTGGCTCTACACTAACCTGCAATTTTCACTGGTTTCAAAACACCACTCTTGTCTATGGTTTTAATTGTTTATTTTTTCAATTTTCTCTACTAAAATATTGATTTATAGATTTTAATACTAACCTGTCAAACATTTTGTTGTACCACAACAGAGTAGAGTTAGAAGGAGAGTGTTTTTGTCATTTGTGCATGTGTAAAGTTTTGCAGAGGAAATGTTAAATGTAAAGTTTCTATATTTAAAGTAAGATCTGCACTGCAGCAACCTTAACCTTAACCTTAACCTTTAACTCTGAGACCACAGGAGTCTATTTCACAACACTAACACACCCACGCACCTTCTTCTCGGCTGCTTTCTTGCTTTCAGATAAGGCTTTAATCTGGTCATGGTATAAGCATTAGCTCTACTGGATCTCTCTCTCTCTCTCTCTCTCTCTCTCTCTCTCTCTCTGCAGGAATGCAGTGTCTCATTTATGATGTTCACTGTGCACAATGTGCAGAGCAGAGTACAACAGAGCCTTCCAGTTTGACACAATTTGTTTCAGCAATGCCATAGCATATAGACATGCCACAGCTATAGATACGGGATAGCTAGGGATGTATGTCTGCATATGATGGGAGAGGATGATGGTATGCAGTCATTTGTATCATAAGGGAAATTATTAAGAGAATGTTTGGAATATAACACAAGAGAACATTTGAAGTCTATGATTAGTCACTCACTAGAGATGACCAAGGCTTTGTATATTTTGGCGACAAACACTTTCTCCTAAAAATGTATTTTTTTCTTTTTGCAGTTTTGCAAACTAGATGCATTTTGTGTGATCTTTTGGGTGAATGGTTACTGGCAGCATCAAAGATTTAAACATTTGAATCGTGCAAGAATGCACTGTCCCTATTTTGATGTTCGCTCTACTGTGTACATGTTTTGTTCACACACAAAAAAAACTATATTCGCAGTAAAGATACTTTTACTTACTGAGAATCATTTGGACAAAACCTGTTTGTGGTCTAATGCTTTTTATTAGTATTGCACAAATAATCAGAATAAAATTTAAATCGAGATATGGTTTAGTGCTATTATCAAAGTGCAATTAGCAAAGTCAATATTTTACAATTGTACATAACATATCTCAGAATTGTTCATCTGTAAATTCTTCTCAAACTGTACACTTATAAATATATCTGTACGTTCATAAATATGTAATGTATTGTATTTAATTTTTTTGTCTTTTTTAATAATATTATTATTCTGTTATTCCATTTTATTGCCTAATTCCTATGTATGTCTGCACTATATCTGTACTTTCTTCTGCACTGGAAGCTCCAGTCACGAAGACAAATTCCTTGTGTGTGTAAACATTCTTGTCAAGCTGTTTCTGATTCTGATGTGCTGCATGTTTCAAAGTGAAGCACTGCTCTGTGTTCTTTTACACACATGCAGCTCATGATACAGTGTTTTCAGATGCTCAGTTTATTAAAAAATGCTGCTCCACACTAACACCGGACACGTGTTATAATGTTGGTGTACATATTAACAAATTAAAGCATTTACTGGGACTTCGACCTCAGCTGCACAGCCACAGGGGCATATTCATTCCCACAAACGGGATGCAAACCTTTCACATAGTGTGTGACTGTGAATCCTGCATGTACTATGACTTTTGAGTCACTGTGAGGTTGGGAACTATTGCATATACTTTTGAGAACTTTTGCATATTGCTAGCTGTCATCCTGGGGTGTCGCCAGGTAGCCGACCTGGTTGTGTGTATGAGTTTTTGTGACTCAGAGCTAAATATTTAAGTACCATTTTGTTCTTTCTGCACTTAGTTTTTGTTATTTGAATTCATCTCACGCTCTTTAATTTAATGAGTCAAGTTTCCATTTCCAGTTACAAGTCGGTCTAACAATCTCACCTTACATGAGTCATCCAAACCTAATTGCCAGTCTCCCTCACCCTCTCTTTCTCTGCTGACTTCAGCCCACAGACCTCTGAGCGCTTTAACAGAGCTGAGTGTGTGTTGTTTCATGTCTTATTCCTTATTGTAGGTAGACCAAGGGGGCGGCCCTTTTCAACAGATTCTCTCTGTGCCTCCATCTCTCTGTTTCGCAGTGGATATAGAATTGCTGTATGACAGAAGATGAAATTATACAAGACCAGCAATACATGTTTGGGATATTTGGGAAAGACAGACTAGTAGTTTACATAAACATAAACCGTCATAATATATTATGAAATATATTATTAGGGGCAGTGCACCGATGGTGAGAGGACCCTATTGTTTTTGCTCCGTTTATTATTATTCAGCTTCTTCTTCTCCAAAGTGAATCGCTTTTTAGAGAGCCTAAACATGCTTGAAAACTCATGAAACTTTGCACATGCTTCAGAAGTGGTGAAAATGTACGTGTAATGTGGGTTTCAGAATTGGGTGGGGCAAAATTACTTAATTTCCCCCCCTAAATTATTATAGGCTATATTATTTTCTTAGAAGAAATAAAGGTGGATGCATGTGGATATAAAAATGGTATGGAATATTATGTAGCCTATACATAGAAAACACTTAAGGAAAAGATGGAATTAGTGTGGATATGCTCATACAGTAGTTTATCTGCTTCAAGATCCAAGTTAAATACTAAAATTCTCTCTGAGTTTCATTATCATTCACAGAGATTAAAATATGTATCTAAAAATTACAGTGGGAAGTGTAACTAAAATCATATGCAGATTCTTACCACATTCTGTGTTTTTCACATTGACCTAATGACCAAAGGACACAGTAACTTAGACCTGTACTAACGTTTGTTTGCTCATTTTACTTTTACACCCCTTCCTCTTTGCAAAGTCTCTTCTTTGGAAATATGTTCAAGTGTGCATGTTATTGGTTTAGATTTAATAGTAAACAGTCACCGTATAAGTGGACTATTGCAGTGGGGCACAATTTGTCACTAGAATTCTAGAATTGTCACTTCTGCTGATCTTAGCAATGAGAACCAAAGAGTGACCCCGAAGACATAGACACATTTTACTGGCAATGTCATCTTTGCATCGAATTATTTGGTAACTAAAACGTATTTTTTAGAAATAATTTATATTAAACATAAAGGGGTACTTTACTGCTGGCTAATGGGTTATCAATAAAACTTGGATGCCTGCAGTAGAGAGGTGAATTTTTTTTTTAGAAATCGGTGCTACGTATCTGACTAGTGAAAACAAAGAATGAAGGCTGTTATCTTTTCTTTTGCCAAATAAGGTTCAACACCCATAATGCAATGGGCATGTTATCATCCAAGGCAGCTCCCACCAGTCTGCTATGGATACGCTTGACCAGAGTCAAATATAGTGGTCGGCCGATATATCGGCATTGGCCGATACGTTTTTCTGATTGGCCGATGTGTTGGAAGCCGGACTTTTATTTTGAAGGGCGGTGCTGAGAACACCAGCACCTGAGAAGAGAACGGCAGCGCTCTCTCACATTCTCCGTCTTCATTAGTTTACGATCTCTGTCAGTCATATCTAATACTTTGTTAGACAGAACTGGTGGCTACGGGACTGGTAATCAAAGAAAGTAAATGGTATGCGAAAAAGTAATGTGTTTGCTTTTATATTATTTGTAACAGAAAAGGCAAACAATCAGGCTAAAATACTTTCTCATTTACCGTCTCAGCGTCAACATTCAGCAAATGCGCATCTACATAATTTAAACAAATCTCTGAATATCTAATAAACATTTAATTTCACAAACCCTGCAGATTTAATCGAATCCAGCTGTGATATCTTGTGAAGTGTGCATTTGTAGCGGCATAAAAACGTGACTGCGAGTGACGGTCCGAAGTGAGTGAATGCGAACAGAAGATCAGCTTCACTGGAGACTCGATCAAAACACTCTAAATCCTTCATTTTAAAATATGCTGTGCTATATCCAGTTGCCCACAGGTCACTGTGTGATGTAAAATTACGGCCGTTACACACCAAGCATGAGTGGCGCGTGAGCGTAACTACATCATCACTGCAGCTGCAGACGCGCGCGAGTGTTCACACTGGAAGCGTTTGTACAGCGGCTCCCAGGCTACATATAAGTAGAGATGCACCGATTACAATTTTCTAGGCCGATTCCGATTTTCATTGAGTTTGACCTGCCGATACCGATTTTAGCCGATTCCGATTTCATTTTTTCTAACCACTTTACAGCACACATAAATATTTATTTTCTATCTTTTCTTTAATAGAACATTTTACAATTTGCATAGAACATAATGTTTTTAACAGATAATCGCTATAAAACAGAACTATATAAATTACCCCTGGTGTGGGAAACTCACACACATCTAAAGTGCAGTGTTATGGAAGAACCATTTCCTTTTCACATCCAATATCCAATATTTCTTTTTAAAGATATATATTTAGCAAACTAAACGTGTGTAGCCTATATATATATATATATATATATAGGCTATATATATATATATATATATATATATATTTTTTTTTTTTTAATAAAAATATAGCCTTGCAGTATAAAGATATTTCTCAAAGCACACACACTTGCCTATTGCAATCACTTGTACAAACTGAATAATGGGTTTAAAGTTTAAATGGGTTCATGTTCTATAAATATTTTTGAGTCTAACGTTTTCTTTTCTGACATAGCCTACTCCAGTTCTTGATAAAAGCTTCTGCTTGACGCTCACGCGCTGCTCCCGCTCCTGGTGTGAATGCACTCATTGATTGACATGCATGCCGACAAAAAAATACGCGCTGGCCCTAATTCACGAGGTTTCCTACATGTGCGTTCCGTCAACTTCCGTGTGTATGTGTATGCTGATGTTGCGCGATGTTAATCTTGCGGCGCCCGAGTGCATTTGACCGGCATAAAATCGGCATATCAGACTGACCGGCCGATCGCCGGTCATGGCCGATCACGTGAAAATCGTCCGGTTCCGGTCACGCACCGGTCAATCGGTGCATCTCTACATATAAGCAAGCATTTCTGTGTGAAATCAAATTAATTTCTCCATCAAAAGTGTGCTTTCACTTCAATTGACCGTGAGCAGTGCAGCAAAAATAGACTCGCCGCCGAAACCCGCTTCACTGCTGCTCGCTCGACGCTCGCGCGCTGCTCCTGCCCGCGGTGTGAGCGCACTTAATGAACATGCACGAAAAAATATGCGCTGCTCACGCACCGCTGACGCAGCATTGCCTTGTCAAAAGTCAAAGTCAAAAAAAGTCTTTATTTGAAGAAATATGATTATCAGTGCGCATAAAATTACCACATTGCTGAGTGCCCTGTTACAGTGTTTACTTTTTTATTCACATATTCATATATTTTTAAACAATTACTTGTGAAAAATACTGTAGCCTAATAGGATTGCAGATTCAAGAAGTTGCCATCTAAAGTATAGGGCCTAAGCATGTTTATTTTAGAAAATGTGTTAGAAAATATTCTTTTTTAAATAAACGCTGTTCTTTTGAACTTTCTATTCATCAAAGAATTTTGAAAAAATAATTGTACACAACTGTTTTCAACATTGAAAATAATAATGAATGTTTTTTGAGCATCAAATCATCATATTAGAATGATTTCTGAAGGATCACGTGACACTGAAGACTGGAGTAATGATGATGAAAATTCAGCTTTGATCACAGGAATAAATTACACTTTACTGTATATTCACATAGAAAACAGCTGTTTTAAATTGTAATAATATTTCACAATATTACTTTTTTTTTTTTTTTTATCAAATAATTGCAGCCTTGGTGAGCAGAAGAGACTTCTTTTAAAAACGTAAAAAATCTTACCGGCCTAAAACTTTTGCACAGTACTGTGTATATATATATATTCAGCGCATATATATATATATATATATTCAGCGCATTGTAGGCAGTGACTAAAGGTAGCAAAGGATCGGAAAATTTGAAAAACCTCTGTGTTTGTAGTCAACATTTCAAACTGGATGACTTGACTACAAACACGGTGTTTTAGGCCAAACAGAGGGGTAAAACGGAAAGAAACTGTGGTTCATCAGTTCCACGTAACATCGCATTTAAGTATGCTAATGACATTGTAACAATACAAAGCACGTAGAAAATCGTCAAAGTTACACTTTAAATCGCAAAATAATTTAAAGACTTTCTGCTCTGATCTGCTCTGATCATTTGGGATGACCATAAGAGTTATAGCTAACAGGCTGTGTTATCATGCAAAAGACAATTTTATATAATAGACCATCTCTTGTAGTCTTTTATAGTATACTTTAGTAGAAAAGTCTTTATCCAAAAGTCATTATAAAAGACACATTAGCACACCATTCTTGCTTAAATTGATATTCGTGGACTTCTGTTTATGGAAAAAGCATATTTACAGTATACATTTTTCTTCTCTTATAATTTATTTGCATTATAGAATAATGTGTCTGTTTGTCAAAATACACAACATGACTTTTAATCACTGGTGACCTTTATAGTGTGGGAAGCTGATAAGGCCTGTGAGCTCAAACTGTGGTGCTCGAGTTACACACAACCTTTTCACAAGGCTGCAGAAATTAATCCACACACTTCCGATGTTGTTTAGACTCAATATTTCTTCATTTGTCTGTGTATTCAATTATAATAATACATTTTGTTTGTTAGATTCCTTTTTTTGTTTTTAAATATAGAGAAACTGTACACTACTTACTCTAAGAAACATCTAATTATTCACTCTCTATATAATATCTCTTTCCTATGTGGTTCATTGGATGGTCATGTGTTCATAATTATGATCATGTGTTTAAAAAGGGTTTGTGTTTTGTAATTGTTGACAAGTGAAATAGTCATACTGTACACTGTTGAAATTAGATGGAGGTCTATACTATAGAGTGGAGATGACTTCTATAAATATCACTATTAGATACACTTTCTCCAGGTAACGTTACCTGAGCGCCGTCAGGTATATCATGAACACATTATACTCCTGAATCAATTGTGATCACGTGCTGATTACATAGCATTGCTGATTAAAAGAGGTTTCATTTTCTTGGTTACAATTAGGGCTGTCACTTTTTATTCGATATTCGAATATGCATTCGAACATGACGTGAAATATCCGTATTTGAACTATAAATAAACTATCCGGTTTTTAAAGTGCCATGTTTAATCTAGACCGTTTGTTTTTTTATTTTATTGTTTGCCATCTCATCCAGGAGCGGGCGCTCTAAACGTATATGGTAGCGTCGGCCCATGACCAAATCAAGCGAATAATTGCCTCATCTAAACTCATCTAAAAAGTAGTGTCTGGAAATATTTTGGGTTCTACACCGTAGATCTCTCAACATTGACGCGCAAATACCTGTGTGTGCGCGAGCGCTCCGAGCGCGTTCTCCACCGCGGGGAACATCGCCAATAAAAAGAGAGCCGCACTTGATCCAGATCAAGTTGATAAATTGGTGTTTCTAGCAAACAATATTAAGAAATGAATTAGGCTAGGCTATAGGCATTACTCCTGCTGTTGTTTAAGCTGTCAAGTTATTGTTTGTGCCGTGCCGTGCTGTTGCAATTCAGTTTTTTTTTTTCTTTCATGTAGCCTATTTTTGTGATTGGCTATGCATAGTGCCACTTCATATAGATTAAGTTGATAACCTGCTGTTTAAAACATTAAGTCAAAGATTTTTTTTCAGAGTCCTGTTTATGACTGTCAGACTGGTAATAAATTTGTGATTACGGTGTTTTTCTTTTTTTTTTTTGGTGGGGGGGCGGGGCTCGTAGAAATTCGAATATATTCGAATACATTGCTTGATATTTGATAACCGTTCGAATTTGATTTTTCTCAAAAGTGACAGCCCTAGTTACAATTTAGATACTTGGATGCAAAAGATTATGGCAGATGGTTTTCTTTGGTTTTGTCTGA
This sequence comes from Semotilus atromaculatus, assembly GCA_031834385.1. NCBI lineage: Eukaryota > Metazoa > Chordata > Actinopteri > Cypriniformes > Leuciscidae > Semotilus > Semotilus atromaculatus. The sequence continues at coordinate 15,176,854 of JAULUF010000009.1, read as the reverse complement.
GCTGCTAAAGTCATGCAGGCGAGGAGAATAGAGTTGATTGGTATTGAATAGAGCTGATTGGAGTGATTTAGTGGTGGTCTGATATCCAATCACTGTTATTTCACCTAAAATAAAGGTCAAAGGAACAGCACTGCATTCGTGGAGAAAGTCACACCACATTTGTTCATGCATGTTGTAGCCTGTGTGTGTATTGTGTGTGCTGACCGACTCACTCTTGCGCCCACAGCGTCCTCTGGGGAAGAAATCAGTCGTGGCATATAGCATCCAATGGAAACATTGTTCGGCCTACGTTTCAGGCGGAAAGCCTGTGAGCCAAACGTGCGCAGGCGCTCCAGTGTGTCACTTCCAGCGAGTAAAGCGCGGCGGCGCTCCAGCGTGGGCCTGCCCTCAGCTGGCCTGGCTCATAGACGCAGGTCTAGCATTCAGCTTCAAACCAGCAATGTGCAGGCAGGTGTCAGAAGAGGACACTTCACTAGGAGGAGGTCGAGTGGTCCGACGGCCTGCCTGACCCCGCGGTTCACGATCCGACGAAGACAGGCTGCCAAACACCGCAACATTCACGCCCAGCTCCTGGGACCATCACTGCTCCTGGCTAGTGTGGTGCAGATGAGCGAAGACCATGAAAGGGAGGATAAGAGTGTAGAAGAATACTCCTCTTTCTCTGATAGCGAATGTAGTCAAGAAGAGCACGAGCAAGCAGGGATGGACTTGGAGACTGAGTCTGATAAGTGTCTGACATGGTTGGCTCAAGGTTTGTTGGCGGGAGAAAGCATTCAGCCCCGACCCCTCATCCGTGCACCACGTTGCCTGCGGCGTAACTCCTCACACCTACTTCCTGCTGAGGCCGTTTTTCGAAGCCCAGCCTCTTCTGGGCTATATGGCCGTTACCGAAGGACCAGTCAGCCACACAGGCTGTCCGATGTGGGTGGATTGTGGGCAGGGAGGCGAAATTCTCTTGCGGCTCAAGGATCAGTTGCACTGTACAGGACCAGCTCCCCTTGCTGGCCAGATCTCAGTCTTTCACACACACTGCAGGGAACTTACTACAACCCACAGATTGACACATGGAACGGGTTCCTCTCGTATGTAGAGCCCTAACTACAGCTGTATGTCTTATGTTTGTGTGTTTGTAATGTTTTTTTCAAAACGAAGGCTATTTGGACTTTTCTGTCACTTAAATATTTTGTTTGCTGTTGGGTTTGTTAGAGAGTATATATGCCCCTTTTTCAATTGATTACATGATTAGAGAAGCCACAAAAAAAGCACTATATTATTTCAACCCTAATGTAATCTTAATAGTAGCCTAATATCAAGCACTCCAATGGTAATTCCTCTATATTTGTCATTAGTGAGGTGATTATGGAAATTTTTCTCTTGTGTTTTTAGCTTTCTGACATTCTGACACTTACAACTATTCCTTCAATTGTATGCACAAAAAATGAGATTGAGATTTTCTCTCTTCTTTTTACTCTTGCTCCGTTCATTTTTCAAACTGAAATATCTGTCTTCTCCCTAGGCATATTTAGTGTCTTTAGTGGTATAAATGTGAGGCACTCTACTAATCAAGTCAAGTCACCTTTATTTATATAGGTCTTTATACAATATAGATTATTTCAAAGCAACTTATCAAACTTATCAAATAAACTAATTCTAATTCTGCTGTAAACCAGCTCTAAAATGACAATAGTGTCATTATTCAGCTCAAGTCATTTCGGTTACTGATTCAGTTTAGTTCAATAACAGACGTTGATGTTGCAAAATTAATTAATTATGAAACAAATTAGATTCAGCTATAAAACAGCTTTACAGAAGACAATGTCATCTAGCTCAATTCAGTTCAAGTTATTTGAAGGTTTTGTTTGTTCCAGGCACATTAACTGTCCTTCTTTGTGTATGTGTACATCCGGGTTATACACAGAGTTTCTGTATATCATTATTGCTTGATGTTTTATGGGACCTGTCTATTTTGTTTGTTTGTAGGAAGGCCATTGCCAAGTCCGGTCTCCAACACCTCTCATGCCAGCCCAGTGCTGCAGTGTTGGCCAGGGGGGAAACGGACAGAGAAATCCGCAGCACAGTGGACTGGAGTGTGAGTAACACAAACCCAAATAATCTAGACTTCAGATCTCTATTCATTGTACTGTAGATAGCGCTATAGTTTCTTTCTTCAATTTCACATTTAATTTGATGGTGTGTGTTTGAGCAGGAATCAGCTCTGTACGGAGAGCACATCTGGTTCGAGACAAATGTCTCTGGGGACTTCTGTTACGTCGGAGAACAGCACTGTTACGCCAAATCACTGGTGAGTGGGTGTTCTATATATAAAGGAATACCCCAAAAAAAGCCACTCCTTATGCAAGAATGAGTAAACAGAGGGGAAAGAAGTGAGATAAGACATCTTGAATAAGGTATTCCAGATGAGAGAGAATAAAGGATGAAATAAGATACGAAAAGAAGGTGAGAAAGAGGATAGAAATTGATGGGTGGGTAAAAGGGAAAAGAGAATCTATCATTCGCACCTCTTCTCTTTTTCCCTTATATTTTTCTCTTAGTATAATGCTGCTCCCTGGTGGCTTTCTCACAGAATGCATTGCATAGGATTTGGTCCTTTAACTTCGGAATTATGTGCATCAAACCAGTTCTATTGAATTATTTATATTTTGGCCATTAAACTTACATCAAGTGGAGATCACCTGTGACCTCAGTTTGAGTGTGAATCTAATGATGTCTCTCTTTCCTGTTTTTCACAGCAAAAGTCTGTTGCTCGGAAAAAATGTGCTGCTTGCAAGATCGTCGTTCACTCCATCTGCATTGAACAGTTGGAGAAGGTGAGTGCCGGTTCTAATGGCAACCCAAAGGTAGAGACATGACCTGACACTGCATCACAGACCATACGTGTTCCTCCCTTCAGTTATTGGATTGGAATGCTCCGCCTCAGGAGGAGGGGGTAGATGAGGTGCCTCTCAAAGAGCCGTCATTCAGAGTGAGAAACCCTCTGGCTTTTTCTCAGACTCAACTGGGGCTAATGGATCACTCACACATCTGATCTTAGTAAAGACTGGTGACTGTCTGGCCTGATAAACCTAGAACACCCAAATAACAATGTCCTGTTAACTTCCGGAGCCACTTAAGCTCTCAGTCCATCCAGACTGTGAAGGGGCCATCTTTTGTCTCTTTTTGATAACCTGATTGGTTTGAAGTTGAGACAAAAGCTGGTTCTAATCGTATTAGGTTTTCTTGCCAGACATATTCTTTTTCTCACTAGTATACCTCCTTAATCACTTTCATTTTGATTGGGCAAGTCAATGTCAGTTTTTTGGGTGGAGTTTTATTTTATACATGAGGCACAGATTCTGTGTGTTCTCAGTTCTGGTTTATGGTTTATATCTGGTATGTGGGGCTGATTGTGGTGAAAGGATGTTTGATTAGGGGATTATTTTAATCATACTTCTGACTAACCAGGCTAACAAACTCAGAGAAGATGGTAAGGCAAGTGGTGCTTTTGCTTTTTGTTCTGTTCTCATAATTTTCTTTATTTTTTTATTCATTTCATATAGCAATGTTATGGGTCTCAAAAATCTCAGTGGGTCATCTTTAAATCTGAGCATGTTTTCTGTAGAATAAAACAGTTTTGTAGTTTTGATAAACTACTGAACTGTTGAGGTTTCATTTAGAGTAAATACTTAATAGTATTGTAGAAAACTTGATTTTTTTTATTTGTCTTTCAGATAAACTTCAGATGTAAACCATCTTTCAGGGAGTCAGGATCGCGGAATGTCCGAGAAGTGAGTTTCTTCTTTTCCTCTTCCTTTCTTTGTTTTCTTAATATCTCTCCCATTCTGTTTTCCAATTCTGTCAAACTTATTGTCGTAAAACCTTCATAATTGATATAAACAGCCAACAGCGGTGGGCTGAGAGTCAGTTTTCTTTGTCATTGTATTTTTATTATTTATGTTTTACACATTAAGATAAATAGCTCTTTTGTTATCTATAAACTTAAATGTAGCGCTATGCAGCTGTCTAAATGACCCCAGACTGTTTTACACACACTACAATGACTGATGCTGTTTGCTGTTTACATCTTTAAATCTTGATTTTACCCATTTTACCCTCTTTTCCTTTTACACGTTCCCTATGTCCCGCTCACTGCTGTAATCCATCCCTCGTCACCTCATCCCTATCTCGCCATTGCATTTCTGCTCCTCTGTTTTCCCTTTCTCTTCCTGTCTCTCATCTTGGCTTGGTGGGTTAGCGCACCTGGCGACGCAGAGCTTTCAGAGGTCGCCCTGCTTTGGAACAAATGACAGTTGCTGCAGCTAAATATAGTGCACACACCTCTATCACACAGGTATCAAACACACTCTCACCCAACTATGATGACACCTTTACTTGGCTATCTAAATGAGGGCTTGTACATTTCTGTTGTTTTAAATAAATCTAATTACAATTGATACAAACTAACCTCAACCATATGCGGTTAGAATTGTTTTATATGTCTAAATAAATAGATATTGATCCACAAAGACGTTTACAAAATTAAACAAATTCACAAATAAATAGTGTGATCAACAAATATGTGTTAGGAGTTTCACAAAAATTTATTAAAGGGTTAGTTAGTCAATTTTCAACAAAATGTATATTGTTACAGTGTCAGTAGTACTGTATATGTAAATGAACAATGTGTAATGTGTACCTGCACAGAGATATCTTCATATCATTTCTTTGTAATCTTCAAAATTTGTCAGTTTTTGACGGCTCCAGGGCTTTTGTGAAAACTACCAAAAGCCTTTCTGCTTCATTTTATTGATAGCCCATAATGCCAGTGCTGAATTATCTTTAAATCCACAAATAATTCTGTTTTATTTGCCGATATCAGGTTAGCTTGAGTATACGGTGGGTCCATATATTTGTGGATTTTTGTGCACAACAATGCTAGAAATGTTTCAGAATCCATAAATGCATGTGCCGATCCACACATGCACATTAAGCAATCCACAAATGAAGACAGAGTTGTGTTTGTAGCAAACATTTTTGTTATTTTCAAAACTCATTTTATTTATGTTTTTGATTTCTTTGTGTTTGTGTGAATTTCTCTTAATTTTGTGGATATTAATCTATTTATTTGGAAATATGAAACAATTCTAACCCAAATCCCAATCCTTAACCCTGAAAGATAACTTACAACTACATTTTTAGAATTTAAAAAATAATATAAATCATTTTAGTATTGTGTATGTTTGGGGGAGGGCGGGAGGGTTTGTCCCCCAAGTATTTAATTATACATTTGCCCACATTCGTATAGGCATTGCATCATAGCATTCAAATATGAGTTTACACAGTTTTTAGATACAGTATCTATCTCACAAAATTGAGTACACCCCTCACATTTCAGCAAACATTTTAGTATATCTTCTCAAGGGACAATACTATATAAATGAAACTTGGATAGATTTTAGAGTAGTCAGTGTGCTGCTTGTCAGGGGCGGCCAATGGGAAATCAGAAAATTCAACTGGAAATAAATACTTGTTTAGAAAATATTAAGCACGATTTCAAAAATCTTTGCAATGCCCAGTGCCCTAATATATATGGTATTAAATGTGGCACTGCACAAACGCCTTAAAAAAATCATTTTCTATTTTGTAAGGATTTGACCACACAGTTTTGTTTTAATAAAAAAAAAAAACATGACATAGACATTAATTAGTCATTTAACATGCTTTATTCTCAACACAAAGTGTGTCTGTGTCTGTGTCTGTCTGTGTGTACTTTCTCTGCATGAAATCTGTCTCTGACATGGTTTCTTAAAGGGATCATGACATGAGAAACCAAATTTGCCTTGATCTTTTGGTATTTAAGAGGTCTTTGTACCATTAAAACTTCCTGCAAGTTTCATAGCTTAAGACATCCTCCCCATTATAAACGAACAATTTATTTAATCAAGCTCTAAATACAGCTCGTTGTGGATCCATGGTATGAAGTGACGTACCAGCCGTTTGCATATGACCGCCTCAAGTGCAGGACAACTATGCCTCATTTCGCATCATCGTATCGTTGTCGTGCGGCTCGCGCCCACATGTGTTCAGTCGACGTCCAAAAAACTATAGTAATACTATAATTGCACCTAAGGGAACATAATAAAACAAAAAACAAAAACCATGTCATGACCCCTTTAAAGAAACCTTGGATGTCCTGTTGCTGTGTAAAAATAAACAAAAACCCATTAAGTATCTAAATTACACAGAGTTGCATGTAGCTATGGTGTTAGTTAACGTTCTCACATTTTAATGTTTACCACGCCACAGCTTTTTTGGAATAAGATTATTGTGCCTTTAGTCTTTTAAAACAACAGATAAAGTAATATGTATCTATTTTATATTTATGTGGTCGTGTGCGCTACCGCGGAATAACACTGATAAGTCATCTCTATCTGCCGAAGTTACGTTAGCTAATAGTGTTGTCACAATACCAAAATTATTGTTTCGATACCAAGTCAAGAATTGCGATTTCGATACTTTTTCGATACTTTTCCTGAAAAGGGAGAAACACTCTCAAATATCATTGCTGTGCTTTATTTTAAAACTGGGACAACATTCTAATAATATAATACACTAATAAATTAACATATGAACAGCAGATGTTAAACATTTGAACAAAATATGAAATATAAAAATATAAAAATAAATTAGAGCAATGACATTCAAGGTAAAATTTGTATACATTTAGCAGCATTATCTCAGCTTGCAAATTATTATTTCTATTTATTTCTAAATTAGTAATCTATGAAAGTTGCGTTTTCAGAGATGTTGAATTAGCCGTAGTCTATTGGTTAGCCATGATGAGGATAATGCCCGCAGAGTTGCCAACTCTCACGCATGGGCCATGAGACACACGCATTTGATTGGTTTCACACGCCACACCCCCGAAGTGTCGACCCGGTCAGTCAAATGCCTGAAAGATGAGTTTATCTATAGATCTACCTGTTGAGCCACTCATGATCGACTAGATATACCGCAAATTAGTTAAAATCTAGAGCGAGCGTGCATGCGAGACAGAGACTGCTCCAAACCTCGTAGCGCGCACGGCAGAGAGGGAAAACGAGCGAGAGACCTTGCGTGTGCAGAGAGCATCCTGATCTAGAGACAGGACCCCCCGTTGGAGAATGTCATCCTTTTGTAAAGGTTTTTAAAACACAGACGTCCATAGGGAGGCACTGGAAGCGTGCGTTGCACACACCAACATGAAATACGTCTCTTACAAATCTGGAACGTGGTCATTCTTAGAAGTATTGATACTAATAAATTTAGGAATCGTGATGTTTTTAATTTCCGAGAATCGCGATACTTTTGAAGTATTGGTGCATCGTGCAACACTATTAGCTAATATGTTAGGCTACTGGCGACATACAATAGCTTGATCAGTCACACATGAAAGTAATCAGACAAACATACGGTGCGATATTCCAAAATATATACTGTAATTCAGTAATTGGAGTGGCATTTACTACACAGAGCTGTAGTTCACTGACAAGCTGAGCCATATCGCGGACATATCGCCTGCAATAATTAATGTGATATGGCTCAGCTTGTCAGTGAACTACGGCTCTGTGTAGTAAATGCCACTCTGATAGCAGGTGATGGCGATTTACTACTAATCAAGGAACCGGCTTTACTGACGAGATGCGCATAACAATGTCATCCGATATATGGCCCAGCCCTAGTGTATATATAACAGTGACGTGTCAAGGTGTCTCTCTCTCTCCAACTGTTTGGAAAACGCGGACCTGTGATTCCGCTTTGCGAATCGCAAATCAAGCAGTGATTGACACCCCTCTGATCCAATGGCATTGGGCATTGTCAGGTTGACAGTAAATCTAGCCCAATGATTTTGGGGGGGCACCGGGGGGGCAACCATATTCCAGGGGGGGCCGGGGCCACCCAGTGCCACCCCTCTAGACACGCCCCTGCCCACAGGTGCTCAATATGGTTCAGGTCTGGAGACATACTTGGTCACTCCTTCACCTTCAGCTTCCTCAGCAAGGCTGTTGTCATCTTGGCGGTGTGTTTGGGGTCGTTATCATGCCGTTCGGCCCAGTTTCTGAAGGGATGGCATCATGTTCTGCTTCAGAATGTCACATTACATTTTGGAATCCATGTTCCCCTCAATGAAGCTCAGCTCTCCAGTACCAGCAGCACTCATGCAGCCCCAGACCATGATGCTACCACCACCATGCTTGATTTTAGGCAAGACACAATTTTCTTGGTACTCCTTACCAGGGCGTCGCCACACATGCTGGACACCATCTGAGCCAAACAAGATTATCTTAGTCTCATCAGGCCACAGGACAGGGTTCCAGTATTCATGCTCTTGGACAGGTTGCTTTCAGCAAACTGTTTGCAGGCTTTCTTGTAAGCCAGCTTCAGAAGAGGCTTCCTTCTGGGATGACGGCCATGCAAATCGACTTGTTCCAGTGTGCGGCGTATGGTCTGAGCACCGACAAGCTGACCTTCCGCTTCTGCAACCTCTTATGCAATGCTGGCACGATCATGCATCTGTTTTTTTTTTAAGCCAGCTTCTGCACCTGACGCACAGCACAAGGACTCAACTTCTTTGATTGACCCTTGCGAGGCCTGTTATGAGTGGACCCTGTTTCAGGGTGTTACCAATCTTAATATAGCCTAGGTCAATTTTGTGGAGAGCAACAAATCTAATTCTCAAATCCTTGAGAGTTTTTTTCCATGAGGTGCCATGTTGAATATCCAGTGGTCAGTGTGAGACTCAAAGCACACATTTTAACTGCTCTAATACAAGATACACAAATTTGTATGGTCCTGTCAAGCAGACAAAAAAAATGTATATCACATGAATAGGACATGTGGCTTTGCATGGTTAAACGACGTACAGCTATTGTCACTTAGGGTGTACTCACTTTTGTTGCCAGCTATTTTGACAATAATGGCAGTATGTTGAGTTATTTTCAGTAAATATATACTGCTATACAATCAGCACATTGACTACTCTCAAATTTTAATTTCTATAGTGTTGTCCCTTGAGAAGATATACTAAAATGTTTGCTGAAATGGGGTGGACTCCCTTTCGTTTCTTTTGGACTCCAAAAGTCTTCTATTTCCATGATTTCTGTTCTGCTGTCTCTTCCTGTTCACGTGTCACACTAAATCCCTAACTTCAGACTTGATCTTGATCTTTGCCCCGCAGCATAACCTCACTACATTAAACTGGTTTAATGTTAAATTTTTAACACAGATTGTCATCATCTATGGATGAGACGGCTATTTGAGATCTTGTGTCTTGTTTTTATGACAGCCTGCAATAGTGCGACACCACTGGGTCCATCGGAGAAGACAGGAGGGCAAATGCAAACAGTGTGGAAAGGTGGGTAGAAAGAATCATGATTTAATGTGTTTATGTGCCAAGTTTGAGAAATGACGATCTTAATGAGTCTGATCTCCACCTACAGGGATTTCAGCAGAAATTTACCTTTCACAGTAAAGAGATTGTAGCCATTAGCTGCTCCTGGTGCAAACAAGCAGTAAGTCTCTCAGGCTGCATGCATTGGTGTGTTTTAGTATTGTAGAGTATATAAATGTGTGTAACTTTCCTCTCTTTCTCTGTCTGTCTGCAGTATCATAATAAGGTGACATGCTTTATGCTGCAGCAGATAGAAGAACCGTGTTCATTAGGAGCACACGCCGCCGTTATAGTACCTCCTACCTGGATCATACGGGTTCGCCGACCTCAGGTATACACTACACAGTTACTTCTCTATTACGGTGTTTGCATGGCCAACTGAATGGGAAAACCCCACAAACTAGATAAATTAATGAATTAGATAAATGAATTTGGTGGCTCTGTATGCAGTGCCATCAGCATCTCTATGGCTTAATTTCATGTAAAGCGATAGATATAAACACCTACATTCCACCCAGTGCAAACCCTTACGAATTCTGTACATTTTCAAAACGTAGCATTTTACTTACTTGCACAAAAGCATTGTTTTAAACAGTGTTCTGCTAAAGAAAAGTTGTTGTCTTCCCTGGATTGTTTAAAAACTCAAAATGTACATAGATAAGGCATTAAATGGCTGTTCAGAACTAATTAAGAATATGTATTTTAAATACTCAGAAACTCTGTGGAAACAGAGATCCTTTTTATACTGAAAATCTCCACTGGTAGTTTTCCAGTGTTTTTTAATGAATGTGTTGGACTTGTGGAGTGTTTTTTTAGTAATGTTATTGTGCTGTTTTTCAATCGTAGTCCTCACTAAAGTCAAGCAAAAAGAAGAAACGAGCGTCTTTCAAACGCAAATCCAGCAAGAAAGGAGCAGAGGTATGAACAAACAAGTATTACATTTTGTTTGCCAGAGCATAATACAATTAAAGAACCATTTTTGGACTCCCCCCTTTCTTTTTTTCTCTCTCTCTCTTTTTTTCTTTCTCTCTCTCTCTCTCTCTCTCTCTCTCTCTCTCTCTCTCTCTCTCTCTCTCTCTTTCTTTCTTCCTTTCCAGGAGGCTCGATGGAAGCCCTTCATAGTGAGACCTATTCCCTCTCAACTCATGAAGCCACTGCTGGTGTTTGTAAACCCAAAGAGTGGAGGAAACCAGGTATTATAATTACCTACTAAATCAATAATAATGATGATGATTTAATAGTAATTATATTAACAACAATTAAATAAACCATAAAAATGATAATCACCAACATGAACTATTCCCTTCTGCTCTCTCTCTTTCAGGGAGCTAAAATCATCCAGTCCTTTCTGTGGTATCTGAACCCTCGGCAGGTGTTTGATCTCAGTCAGGGGGGTCCTCAGGAAGGGTCAGTACCTGCATGTGGAATGGTTCACAACAGGGCTTTACAAACTTTTTTCTTTGACATACAGTTGTAATAAAAATTATTCAACCTCTGTTGCAAATCAGGTTTATTGGCAAAATGTACAGACTTTCAGCTGTTTGCAATGAACAAATCAAACAAAAGTAATTGAAATAGCTCAACACAACAAATGTTTCAAGTGGTTTCACCAAATTTAACTGAAAATGCAACTTTTAATGACTTCTGCAGTCTCAAAATTATTCAACCGCTTCATGCCAAGCATCTTTAGTACTTAGTAGAACACCCTTTTTTGTAACTTTGTTTGATTTGTTCTTTGCAAACAGCGGAAAGTCTTTACATTTTGCCAATAAACCTGATTTGCAATGGGGGTTGGACAATTTCGATTACAACTGTATTATAAGATTTTAAGTTGTTCGTGGTTCTCTGATGTCATTTAATGGTCACACTACAGTACATGTTTTATTTTGATTTGTTTTTATTTGCGGTAAACGGCTGCACGATTTGGTCAGAAATATATATTGTGTTTATTTTGTCGTACATTTCATCATACATTGATATTTTCTACATGGGATGTTCATTGGTGTTTTGTTTTTAGCTTGGAGATGTATCGCAAAGTTCACAACTTGAGAATTTTGGCCTGTGGTGGGGATGGCACGGTGAGTGAATGTGCGTGTGTGTCTGTATGTGGCAATAATCTGCAAACACATAGTCTGTGATCCCCTTATGTAGACGTTTGGTGAATGGTTTGTATATGATTATGAGCCCCTTCAGCAGGGGGTGGCACTGCAGTCTTATCTTTCAGACTGTGAGCAGAGGAATTCAAGATGATTCTCCTGAGTCATAATACTGTGACACTATTCAGATGAGTCATGTGTTTGAGGAGTTTTCTGACATGTAATGCTGATGTGTGTGTCCTGGTTTACCCCATGCTGTCACATCTCCGTAATCCGTTTGTGTGAGTAATTAAGAGTGTTAAAGTGGGATCTGAACGCAGCTATATTTCATATACTGACTTTGATCCATGAGAGAGAAGTTTAGGAATATTGCCTTAAGCCCAACTGAAATAAGGAGATTAAACCACCCGTCCTCCACCCAGCTGAACTGCGACTTTCTTCGTTAAATACTGCAGATATTCATATTGAGTTCTTTTTCTTGTGTGGTTTTCTGGGTTGATGTGATTGTACAAAACAAGATATCAGCTATTTAACTATTTTTGTGTGTGTGTGTGACACGGACTATTAATGACTTTTATAATTAAGTTTTTATGCATCTCTCTCTCTCTCTCTCTCTCTCTCTCTCTCTCTCAGGTGGGCTGGATCTTGTCTGCTCTTGATCAGCTGCAGCTAAACCCTTCTCCTGCTGTGGCAGTACTTCCTCTGGGCACAGGAAATGACCTTGCTAGGACGCTAAACTGGGGTGGGGTAAGTGAAACTTGAGTTAGAAATCTGCACAATTATCCCAAACAATCAGTCCAACTTCATCATGTTTCTCCATAGTAAATTTTAATGTAATTCATGTAGCATAGTCTGCTCACTATCCATTCGTAAGCATTGTTTGCTGAAAGGGCATTTCTTGTACAACCGTATGCATGTAGGGTTACACAGATGAACCTCTGAGTAAAATCCTGTCTCACGTTGAGGATGGGAATATTGTACAGCTGGATCGATGGAATCTTATTGTGAAGCCCAACCCAGATGCGGGCCCAGAGGAAAGAGACGAGCAGGTTACGGACAAGGTAAGAGCTTGACCTGCAGTGCTGTTTTACATGCAGTCAGAAGCTCAGGTTTGCGTCAGTATGTAAGCAGCTGAAGAGTGATCGATGTTTCTCTGCTCCACAGCTCCCTCTAGACATCTTCAATAATTACTTCAGCCTTGGGTTTGATGCTCATGTGACTTTAGAGTTCCACGAATCTCGAGGTTGGTGTAAATGCGCTAGTCTGTGACTGTTTATTAGCCAGACAGCGGTTGTGTGAGAATAAAGGATTTCTTCTATGAGGTCAGATTGATTGGTACTACTTATTGAGATTAATGGTTTGTCGTCTTACTTCTCAGAGGCCAACCCTGAGAAATTCAACAGCAGATTCAGAAACAAAATGTTTTATGCAGGGGTAAGTGAAACACACACATTTCTAAATGCATGTTATCAATCTTATTGTGAACAATTCCTCTATGTATGTAATTTAAAAAAAAATAGTTTTGACCTTGTAATTCTTAATCAAACTTCTTGTTCCGGTGAAACGACAGACTTTTTTCTTGTAATGTATGGACTTCTCCAACCATTTAGTCTACTTAAGCCCCACCCCTTTATTAAAATGAACTCCAAGCTTGCATTCAGATCTCCCTCCATCTAGAAAAAGGCTCTTTCGCTACTTCCATTACTTCACAACTATAATAATGGCAAACTCCTGTGTTAGCTGAAACATGAATAAATGTAACAGTGTGTTGTTGGTGATGACAAATAATGCAAATATTGTTTTCTTTTTCTACAGACAGCGTTTTCTGATTTCTTGATGGGCAGCTCCAAAGACCTGGCTAAACACATCAAAGTGGTGGTATGTACAGAACAACTCCTTTGTGCAGAACAAGAGAGGAAATGTTTGCATGCCAGGGTGTTTTGAAATGCAAATGAATATGCTGTGATTTTTATTTTTTTATTTTTAGGCTTGACTCAAAGTATTTCTCTATATTTGCATGCTTGTTTATTTGTTTGCATTTCTTCCTCTTGGGCTTTGGCCTCTTGAGCATTGAGAGGGTAGTGTGTCTAAATATGAGTTGAAACCTTTTTTCTGCTGACTGTTGGTTTGTTCTGCTGACTTACTCAGTTTATGCTGCTTTCTTCTCTCTCTCATTCTCTATAGTGTGACGGCACAGATTTGACCTCGAAAGTCCAGGATTTGAAGCTGCAATGCCTGGTCTTCCTCAATATCCCCAGGTAATGCACAAAATCTTTTTTCTGCAACTTATTGAATTCTCAGCATCATTACTCCAGTCTTCAGTGAGACATGATCCTTCAGAAATCATTCTAATATGCTGATTTGGTGCTCAAGAAACATTTCCTTAACTTTACTCAACATGTCACTCAGCTCTAGATTTGTTTGTGTGATGTGTACCTTTTGGATGTGCATGTTAATCACAGGTACTGTGCGGGCACTATGCCATGGGGCAATCCAAGTGAGCATCATGACTTTGAGCCTCAGCGTCATGATGATGGCTGCATTGAGGTCATTGGATTCACAATGACATCACTGGTATGTTTCACCTGATTGGATAAGTTTGAAGTGAGTTTTTAAAGTTGCATTGTTAATTTACATTCCTTGCTTTGTTTGTTGTGAATATAGGCCACGCTACAGGTCGGAGGTCACGGTGAGAGGCTCAATCAGTGCCGTGAAGTCACCCTTACCACCTTTAAGTCAATCCCCATGCAGGTGGATGGCGAGCCTTGCAAACTAGCACCATCTGTTATTCACATCTCCTTGCGAAACCAGGCCAACATGGTGCAGAAAACCAAGAGACGCACATCTATACCACTGCTCAATGAGTGAGTCCAACTTATGTGACAGCACACTCATTCCTGGATTCTGTGTGTTGATTAGGGCTCTTGCGATAGCATATTTTCACTACACTGGTCATGGGTCAAAATAATTCACAATTACAATATAATTGCATTATCTATAGAAATTTTTTTTTATAATAATGCTCTCATTCAAATTCATCTTTAACTTTTGTGTTTTCTCTTTTTGGTCAATGAATCACACTCAAAATACGGGTGTAGTTTGATTGTTGAACGACACTTCCTGCAAAATAGGGTGTCTAACAGAATCGGAAAACTCCTCGGGTGAGGTAGTGTCTCGCTTTTTAATCTGTCATCTCGAAAGATTTTCCGTGACCATAGTAATATGTTATTGCCACTGAATTGCCACCTTCTCCTCAAACAGAAGGTCTGCCATTTTAGAATGAGTTTTAAAGGAGCACGGCTCTTTAGAGGGGCGAAATCACCAAAATACACAAACACACACGTTGGTGTGAGGACTCTCCATAGGCGAAATGGTTTCTATAGTGTACAAACTGTATATTCTATCCTCTTACATGGCCCCTAGCCCTAAACCTACCCATCACAGGAAACATTCTGCATTTTTACATTTTTAATAAAACATTGTTTTTTATGTTTAAGCTATTTGAATTATGAGGACTCATGAAATATCACCACGTTTAAGTTGTAATACCAGTGTAATACACATGTCATTATGCAAATTTGTGTCCTCATAAATCACACACACACACACACACACACACACACACTTGAGTATTTTGATCAGCTTGTTTAATAAAAAGCCAAGTGAGCAGAAATTTAAACTGCTTGATTGATGTCTCTCTATTGAGCTGTTACTGAAAGTGTGAACATTTTGTGTGATTTATTCGCTCTCTCATTCTCATGCCTTTTCCTTGAAACTTGAAGTGAATAAATTACCCTCGTAAATGGCTGCTTAGGACAGACAATCTTGCTTAGTCCTGCTGAAATTAGATAATCACTCTCTCTCAGGTTTTGTTCATTTCACACCTGAGTGCTTCGAGGTGAACGCATTGAATTGGCAGCAGATAAGCCCATAATGAAACCACTGTTAAAAAGCTAAATATCGGAAGTGGAGACAGATTTAATTAGTGTGGCGACAGCAATGCCATTTATTGAAGTGCAAGACACTGTACCTAGCCAAGACAGTACATACAGTGCAGACGGCCAACATAATCGCTATTACATGCATTTGTTCTCGAAAGCCTCAATTTGTGCTGTACATCCTTTGTTTGTATGATTGTTCTAACTGGAATCTTTTTCCATCCAGTAGTCAGCAACCATTTCCAGAACGGTTACGGATCAGAGTGAGCCGTATAAGCATGCATGATTATGAAGCTCTGCACTACGACAAGGAGAAACTCAAAGAAGCTTGTGAGTATGAAACGCATATTAATGTTACAGTTCAGCAAATGTACTGGTGATTTTAGTTGTAAAGTAATCAAGTCAAGTATATTTATTTTATTATTAAGTATATTTAGCGCTTTTCACAATACAGATTGTATCAAAGCAGCTTCACAGTATCAATCAAAACAACATAACAATGTTCATTTCTTAGTGGATAAAAACATCCACGTTTGGTAGGGCTGATCAATGGTATTAATGATTGGTTAATTAATTTGAATATCCCCAACTGAGCAAGCCAAAGGCAACTAAATTTAATAAATTTGAACTATTTGCATATAATATTTAATTTTAAAAATCGGCAACCTAATGTGATGTATATCCAAGTGAAACAGCTTATTGAACAAAAAAACCTGTATAGCGGGACTTGATTTTGTCCCTCTGGAATTGATTGGATCATTGGATAGTTGTGGTTTGCTATTGCTGCAATGTCATGTGAGGGACAGGATGTTCCACCCCCGCACCAGTGAACACGTCATCAGACAAGAGATTTCACTGCAAGTTATTTTGATTGAAGATTACAAGGGCACATCAATTGAAAAAAATAATGATATGCATGGATAAATCATTTACAACAAATGGTGCAAAATTCCGTAAAAAAAAATTTCATTGCTTTCAATAAGCTGTTTGTCTCGTCACATTCAACATAAATTATAACATGTTTTCGATTAAAATTGGCAACATTTTTGAAAAAAGTTAAGTATTTTGTATAACTAAAAATTACTGTTGGTTGTTTGGATATTACTGTTTTCTGTTGTTAAACAGTCAGATATTAAATGTTTAGGTACTTTGCTACTGAACCAGACCTTTAAGCTGAAGTTCTATTAGTCAACACTAGGTGTCGTCCCATCACTACAGTGAGTGATTATAGTGCGTACTGATGGAATTCAGTGGGTCTTTGAGAATACGTTCAGATTCAGCTTTATGCTGCTATTTTGTTTTGACAGATTATTTTGTGCCGATCCATCGGAGATGTTAATGCCACACATTTCTGTTCTTAAAAATCCATACTCTGTAACATATGAAAGGTTTGTTGTATTCTGCTAGTGTGTTAGAACGTCTGCATATTTGTGTGTGTGTGCAACAGTAAGTCCGTCTTCATGAACAGATATAATCAAGCTACCTGTCGAAGTATATATGACACAATGCGTAATAAGATTTTTGAACTATTGAATATGCATTGCACATCACTCAGATCTCTTTTTCAGAAGCACTCTATGCCGAGACCAATTGTAGTGTGACTAACACATGTTAGTTCTGTGGCTGGTTGAAGCCAAGCTACAAACACTTTATTTAGGCCCGTTAGTCTGATTTCTCTGGCATGTTCATGTGACATTTTATAAAGACAAATTATTGCTTTTTTAAATTTTTTACTGAAATCAAACTTTTCAAGTGCAAACAGTTGTTCTGTACTCTCTCTTGTGATAGAAAGCTATGCGCCCCTGTGTCTATTCTGCTCACAGCTGTCCGTCACTAGTCTTCACTCTTCTGAAGTGCGCTGACAATACCACCAACTCAACAGAAAGACATTGAGCAGAGAACAAACCTGAATTGAATTTGAGAAACAACGGTTCAGATGTTGCTAAGCAACCCAACATTCCTCAATGGAAGAGACCTATCCCATATCTCAGTACTCTCTCTCTCTCTCTCTCTCTCTCTCGCTCGCTCGCTCGCTCGCTCTCAGTCCCTCGCTCCCCACTTTGTCAGAGAAACTTGCCATCCTCTTGAGAATGCTCATTTAATTTAGAAATATTACCTTGCCTCTCTGAAGCCTGTGAGACTCTGCTCAGGGTAGGACATGAGTCACATGACTACTCTCCTCCAGCCTTTAAAAGTACACCACTGCACTTCCATAACGTTAAGGTGATTGAATGTGTCACACTACAGTTGGGATTTCAGTGCAGGTTCTATGCCTTTCACCCTTTTCCTCTAAAGTGACTTAGATTTGAGAATGTCCATATGCATGAGAGGACTCATGTACCCACAGCAACCTCTGCACAAACATCATATTTCATTATATTCTCTCAATGACACACACTGTATACGAGCAAGTCTACAGCCATGTGTCCACAAAACGCCTGCAGTGGTTTAGACTCTAGTGCAGACAAAATTGCCACATCCTCCCTATCATGTCCTATTACTGTCTGACCTTGTTTCATGAGGATTCTGTGGATTAGTTTGAATGAGTTTGATTGAGTCTAAGCCAGTGCATGTTTCATACAACTGCCATAAATCATATTCATCAACTCTTCTGCTTAAATATATATCCACAAAGATAGAGATGAATTAGCTTATACCTTAAATGATTAAGAAAAGTATTTCTTTCTTTCTTTTATTTTTACTCTATCTTCCATTTCTGATCAGTATCTCCTGAGAGGAAAAATGTGGGACAAGTTTTTCACAACACGCAGCAGACTGTTACTGTGAGAGTGATGGAAAGATTCTGTTTCTTCTCCTCATCCCTCGTTCTAACTTCTCTTTTCGTCTCTTTCCATCCTTCCTGCAGCGATTCCGCTGGGCCTCATCGTTGTCCCGGGAGACAGTGATTTGGAAACCTGCCGAGCTCATATCGAGAGACTACAGGAGGTAAAAAATGAGAGGGTGGGGTAAAAGAGAGAAATGAAGAGGACAGGGAAAGAGTAAAGAGGAGAGAGGTGTTGGAGTTTGATTAATGATGGGAACAGTCAGATTATAAGGAGGAAGAAGTTATACTGCACTACAGATACAGAACAGTGGTGCTCAACTGGTCTGTCCTTTAGGACATATATTGTAGTGGCGACTATCAAAATTGTTTATTGTACAATAGGAAAGAAAGATCAACGAAATAAGTATTAAGAAATCAATGAACAGCAGTTTTTACAGAATTTATTAATCAAGATTAATGGTAAAGGGATAGTTCTGTCATAATTTACTCACCATCATGTTATTCCAACCCTGTATGGCTTTCTTCTTCTTCTGTGAAACATAAAGTAATATATATAATAATATACACTGCCATTCAAAAGTTTGGGATCTTTAAGATTTTTAATGTTTTTAAAAAAGTCTCTAAGCTGAGAGATTTCTCAAGATATCCTCTTATATTCAATTTACATTTTTGAATGTACTATCCCTTTAAATTATATATTGTTTGTTCATGAAGGTTCATTATTAAATATCATATTCATTGTTAGTTCATGATACCTAAAGCATTAACCAATGTTATGAAAAAAGTGTATATGAGTATTACCCAAAAATCTAATATTAAAATGTGCTATTATACTGTATACTAACAAAATGCTAATTTACAATTACATATGAAATAAGAGAACTGACATTCCTGGATTCAGATGATACCATGCTCTCCAGCCAATAGTTTATAGACAAATCAAATTGTGACAAACAATGTCCTTTTGCAACTCATATTCAGCCTTATGTCTGTAATAATGTAGCCTGAATTTATGTCAGCGTCTGCCTAATGTAGCTTGTTTCTGCCAAGTGGCAAATGAAACACTGTATTTTGACAGTTTTTGATGGCAACAATTAAAAATAAGGCAAAGCGTTTTATCCTCTATTTTAAAAGTACTGTTGAGTATGCTCTTTTTTGGTTAGGTGACCTTTAGTATTTACCATTGGGTTTTTTTCCTGACGTTGTGACCCCTGGTATAGAATATCGTATTTGTTTATGCCATACTCTCCTTGTTTTAATTCATACTTTCTCATTGAGAAACATTGGTCGCACAAATAACTTCACGTTTTGCTGGAAAACGAAATGATTTCAAACCAGGCAGAGCCTTCGTCTAGAGCAGTGTTGTTTTTGGCAGCTCTTTTAGTTTTAGTCTTAATCTTTGTCTTTTGAATGAATGCTTTTTAGTTTTAGTCACTTATAAACTTAATAGTTTTAGTCAAGTTTTAGTCGACGAAAACACAAAAAGGTTTTAGTCAAGTTTTAGTAAAAAAAAAAAAAAAAGTAGTCTTTAACAAATTAATTTAGGTTAAAAAGTATTGGAAATGGGCTTAGGTTTGACAGGTTGTAGCAAGTGTTGCAATTCATAAAACAACAGTTAACCTTAAAACTTTTGCATAATAAACTAGACTTTCTCATTGATGGAGATTCAGTGCTGTCAAGCTGTACTTCATTGTCGCATTGGGCAGAAACCTTTTATCCCCATATTTCAAGTTATATTTTTTACATGAATTGATGCTCTTCTAAAATTTCAGCACAATGGCTATTTTCACCAGTAATCACAGTAATAAAGGAATGTTTTAAAGTTTAAACAGCAAAAACTTTGAACTACTACAACATTACACACAGATAAAGTGGTAACAGTGGAATCACTGTTTTACTCCAAAAAAGCCAGGAATAAAAACATTCTTACTTTGACAATTTTGACAAAAATGAACTGAGACATGTACAATAAATTTAGGTTTGATTTTGTTATGGAATATGGAAGGCAAGACCAGGGGAAATCTCTCACACACACAGACATGCGTGCACACACACACACACACACACACACACACACACACACACACACACACACACACACACACACACACACACACTCAGGAAGGTTGTGTGAGTGTCTGTGGCAGAATAGGTTATTCTTAAAAAAAGAAAAGTAGTCTCAAATTCACATTCATTAATTCATGTGCCGGAGGGTATTTTCATAGAAATACTGTTGTCCATCTACTGCAATGGAGACTATAAATGATAGAGAAATCTTATATGATGGCATTTGTATCTAAATTGATGGACTGTGTGCCTGATCTGATGGGGTTTGTGTGTATGTATCTAATGTAATGAGGTCTCCTGCAGGACTTTGTGTCGTGTCACCCATCTCTGCAGCGGCTGGTGCTCCAGGTGGGTAAGATACCTGTGAGAGGTAAAACAGTAAAACACCTGGAGCACTTTCAGGAACAAGACTGGAAATACAGCCTGGACAAAGAATCTAGAAAACCAAACAGAGTTCTGTTTGTACTAAGGCCTGTCAGATTTTGATGGACATTCTTGCACAAACCCAAACTACATAAACTTCAGCAGCACATTTGTGTACTCTAAAAATAGGCTTGGAGGCAGACATGTTTACCGTGAGAGTGCGTAAAACTCAGAAGAGATAAAATAAGCAAGAGAGTTTGTTTTCAGATAGAGCTTAACATGATCCTCAAAGCAGAGTATTCTGCAATTCACCCGAAATCTCCCACATCATTTTCTGAGATTAGAGCACTCTAGCGCCTCCTAGACACTAGTCTGTTTTCAGACGTGAAGAGTACCCTCATTAGTACAGCATTCCCTCATGACAGATGTTATGGGTGAAACTTCAAATAAGCACAATTTAAACTAAATGCTTGTTAAGCTAAATCCACTCACTCAAAGCTTCGTTCCCTGGATATTTCCCCTGGGTCCTAAGTGCTCCCATGTGCTTTGTGTGGATGGATGCCTTCGATCACATTTAGCTTCTGTTGAGAATGGCAGCTTTCTTTATAGTGATGGTGCATGCAGGTGTTGTATTTATTGTGTGTTTGTGGATTCTGTGAGTGTACCGTAGTCTTTGTAGTGTGTATTGGACTTTGCATGACATATATCTTCAAATGGCAGTTTGGCGCTTTAGGAAAGACATTAATTGATGTGACAGGATATAATGACAGGTCTGTGAGTGTGTGTGGGTGGGTGGGGGGTGGGGGGTGGGGGGGTGAAAATAGTGAACTTTAACATTTTTCATATGCTGTTAATTTGCTTTGAGTGACATAAACTGACACTAATCACATTTCTACCTTTCTCCTCTTCCTATCTCCCACCCCATACTTCCTTCTCTCATTCACAGGAAGGTGACGGGGCACAATCAAAGGCTTTGTCATCTCAGAGGCTGTCGCCAAAATGGTGCTTTCTCGATTGTGAGTATTCTTTTCACCGTAGTTTGGATGGTTGAATTCAGAGAGTCAGATCTGGGGTACTGAACAGCAAGTGTGTCATGGTGGCCCTCAAGGATGTGGGCCGGAGTTGTGTTTATCATTGCTCAAAGTGTAGGTGTTTGCTGTGAATAAAATGGCAAAGAAAAAGGTCAGAGATTCAAAACCATGAGTCAGACCCACAAAATATTCTCTTATCAGTGCCAGAATCAATGTGAGCCTAAGAGGAAAAGAGAAAGAGTCATGAATCTCCATACTAAAGAACAGAATCTACTCTGACATTTCAGCACTAATAAGGAGTGCCATGATGATTACTGTCAGCGGGAGAGAATTCTAGCCACAGAGAAAGAGAGAGGAGCTGTTGGCATCATATTAACTGCATGTCTGACATGATGAACTCTGTGGGTATGTGTGTTTCAACAAGTCAGGTCAGCAGGAACTCTGAAAAATTATGAAAGAGGCATCACTCAGTCATGCATGTGACGTACATTACCAGACATGTGTTGCATCATTCGTCTCAATTAGCATCATCCATTGAGTTCTCAAAAACATTTGGAAACATAAATAATTTCTGTATTTATTAGAGGTAAAATTTCTATTCTTTATTTATTTACTTTTGTTTTACTTATTTTCTTATTTTCCTTTTAAAGTACACTACCATTAAAAAGTTTAGGGTAAGATTTTTTTTTAAAGAAATTAATACTGTAGCTACTTTTTTTTCTTTTTTTTTTTTTACAGGGATGCATTTAAATTTCTTTTGAACTCTCTATTCATTAAATAATCCAGAAAAAAAAGTATAGCGGTTTCCACCAAAATATTAACAACTGTTGTCAAAATTGATGATAAGAAATGTTTCTAAAACACCAAATCAGCATATCAAAATCATTTCTGAATGCTTATGTGACTCTGAAGACTGGAGTTGTGAGACTGTTTTAAAATATTTTCAAATAGAAAACCGCTATTTTAAATTGTAATAATATTTAACTTTATTTTCTAATAAATAAATTCAGCCTTGTTGAGCATGATACTACTTTCAAAAACAATGAAATTGTAATGACCTCTAACCTTTAAATGGTATGTATTTTTAAATAGGGGTTTATTGTTTGTTTAACACTATCCTACTAGCTCATTATTGCCTCCATACAGACCTCTATGTGGACCACTTTCCAATTCTTGTAGTTATCTCCTGATTGATCCCTCAATGCATGTAACTCTTTGGAGCAAAAAGATAATTGTACACATTAAGTATTCTATGAGAAATGTAGCCTGGGTGTCCATGGACCAGATTTTCGTTTCAGCGAGGGAACCAATCACAGAACGGGGAGGGAGCAGCAAGACGATGACGTCGTCTATGCGACACACCGAAGCAGTTTGTTTATATCTATGGATCTAACATGGCAGCAGACGCGAAGTTACCTTTCGATGCAGCCTTAGATATTGTTATAAGTAGTTTAGAACGCAAGTTTATTTTGAAAAAAAGAGCAACTTTTCTGTCGCTCTACATACGTCATCTGATATAATTGAAATGATTTTGCTATGAGCTACGTAGAGGCGCATTTGATAGACACCCAATAAACGTCTCTGGGCATTCGTATGAGAAGAACCTCAATGAGAAGAGGTCTGACGTTAGCCAGACTATGAGAAATGCTAAATAGAAATAAATTGCTTTTCGCACACAGGTGATGCTTTTGTTGAGAGGTGTGTTGAAGCATTCACTCGAATTGTGTTGAAAGGGCCATCAGACTTCATTTGACAGCATCTAGAGATTTGGGGAGTCAGCATTCATTATACACAAATCCTCTGTGACAGCTGAGTCACATTCACATAGATCCTAAACTGCTACACATCAAACCAGTGAAATGACAGTACATCACAATCCCCTGTTCAGTACATACATCTTTCTACCCTTTCCACCCTTTTTTCATCCTTTCTTTCCAGTTCCCCCTTCCTCTCTTCCCACTGGCACAGAGCAAAACTCATCTCCTCATTTTAATGCTAAAAAACTTCCGAGGGCTTTATTACCAGAGCAGAGAGCTGCAGAATTAGTCAAACCTTTTCAGAGTGATTGTGGAAGCACTTCTGATCTCAGCTCAGTGTTATGAAGTTGCTGTCAAATAATTAGTTTCAGTTCAAGCTGGGGGAAAGTCTGATCCAAGGCCAGTGTTATGCAGTTTTCATGGATCGTGGAATAGATTTCCCATGACCCAGGGCAGCATTAGGGGGGGGAAATTGTTACCAGTGTGTGAGGAATCAGGTGCACTCATTACTTTTGCGGCAAATATGTTATTTACAGGTCTGAAGACAAGCTCTTGGGAATTTGTTTGTGTGCATTTTCAGCATGTGCATTCTCTTTGGGAGTAATTTGCTTCGGTGAGATGTGAGACCCGTGGCCGCATCTCTTTTCACGCTCATTAAGACAACATGAGGGAGTGTCACACCCCTTCACAAATCCAGCAACACCATTGGTCTGAATACCTGGCATGCCTTATTGTGGCACCCTCTGATTCTTTCATATCATCTTATTTACAACTGTTGCAGCCAACCCTGTTAAGGGGTATCATGAACCTGTAGATAATAACCATAAACATATTATTTTGAGAACCCAATTTGGGTCATTTTGGCAACCCAATGCTGTTTTGTTTTTTCCAGCTGAGCAGTGTTGGGTGTAATGCATTACTAAGTAATTCATTACTGTACTTTTTCAAAGGAAAAGTAATTAAAATACAGTAAGGGATTACTTTAAAATTTTCTGTAATTCAATTATAGTTACTTTTAATGTAATTGCATTTAATACTGTAAAGACTCTGGAACATATAAAACAATAATGGGTTTAACATTAAAATTAACATGTAATGTTAAAATGTATGTTTTTTTTATATATCCCTTTCCCTTTAAATATGGAGAATAATAACTTCAAGGATCATTTATGCAATTGTATAGGATTTATTTGAAAGAACTAAAAGAGCAGTATCATGTCTATCCTTGTATTGTTTAACTGGTTGAGTTTGATATGGGATTTAGAAAGTAATAAGTAATGCAATACCTTTTAGAGAGAGTAATTACACTGTCGAAGATTTAAATAGACAAATATTGGCAACCTGTGATAAAATAACCTAGTGTATGATCTGTAGATGTTGACTTGTTGGGTTCTTATTTATGTTTTGTGTTTACAGCTACAACAGCTGATCGATTCTACAGGATTGATCGAGCTCAAGTGAGTCCTCCATACAATACCTCTAAGAGTAATTTGAGCTAAAATTGAGCAATTTTGAGTCTCCACAAGCAAACCATGCATATTTGTTTTCCGTCTGTCTCAGGAGCATCTGAACTACGTGACTGAGATTTCTCAGGATGAGCTGTTTGTTTTGGACCCGGAACTGGTTGTCACTGAGACGGTCAGCACATCGCCAGGCATGCCAGACCTGGTGGACTCTGGTGATGTCTCATCCAATCCACATAAATTTGCCTTCCCATCATCATCCTCTTCGCCACCAAACTCACCTGGACCTAGGTGAGACACCGTAAATACACACATGGACAAACACAGAGGAAACGGTTTCAGTGTATCCAGTGCCATTATGTAAAGGTATAATTCACTCAAAAATTGACTTACCCTCATGTCATTCCAAACCTGTATGACTGAAATTCTGATATTTTGAGAAATGTCTCAATCAGGTCACATTTTGTTTTGGGAACCCATTATATGGCCAAAACCAATTCAAAGGAGACATTCTTCAAAATATCTTTGTACAAGTTTGGAATAACGCAGGACGAGTAAAACATGACAGCATTTTCATGTTTGGGTGAACTATCCCTTTAAGCTAATCGTTGACTTTCCTTTCATTATAATAATGTTTTGATGAATGAGTTATTTTACACAAACTCTCGTACAGGAGACATGTTCATAATCGTCAGTGGCCAATTACTCAGATGGCTGATAGCTGACAGCAGTTTCAGCCAACAGAGAGCAGTAGAGCTAGAGCATCGAGCCGCCTGGTGCCAGTGTGTTTCTTACAGCTTAGCTGTTTTATATTAAAACCATTTCAGAAGCAACAACTATTAAGTGCCCTAGGTGGATGTTAAACATACAGTTCTCAGTACTTTAGAATTAATGTCAGGTTGCATTTTTGTATAAAACAGCTAAGCTGTAAGAAACACACTTGTGTTGGCAGGTTCATACATGAATTTCTATGCATGTTTGCATATGGGAATGATAATGTGATTGTGAGATTGTGCGTGTGTGTGTGTATAATTGTGTAGTACAGAGTGAATAAAACAGAGCGTTTCCTGCAGCGCAAAGCTTGATCCGATCCTCTATTTATAGCTGCCTGAAAAAGTCATACAGCACCGCAGCTCCTGCTAATCTCCTCTGTGTGTGTGTGTGTGTGTGTGTGTTTGTGTTTAGAGGGGGTAAGAGAGCTCAAGACAGAGAAAAAGAATACAGGCAGTAATTTAGATTTTTTTTTTTTTTTTTTGCGCATTTCGTTTTTCTGTTTTGAAGAAATCAATTGATATTGTCTTGTGTAAATCAATATATTTACCTTAAGGTCCATCATCACACATAATTTCTATTCAGTAAATGTAAAGGTCTGTAGGGAGGGTGCATTTGATATTTTATTTTATTTTATTTTATTTTATTTTTTATTTTATTTTATTTTATTTTATTTTATTTTATTTTATTTTATTATTTAACCTTAGTGGAATGCTCTGCTAAATTTCCATTACTGGTCCAGTCAGGTTAATGTCAGTTAGTGCTGATTTTGTGCTGGTGAAGCTTGTTGACCATTGCAGTCTTGCTGGTTAAGCTAGTTAAGAAGCCTGGAGAGGACATCTACATGCTAGCATTCAATTATGGGGACCAGCATCCAAAACACAACATACTCTACTATTCAAAAGTTTGCGGTCAGTAAGAATTGAATACTTTTATTCTGCAAGGACACATTAAATTGATCAAAAGTGACAGGAAAGACATTTATAATGTTACAAAAGATAAGTCTGATACTTAGGGAATGTCGCACGGCTGGAAAGTATCTCGGCCTGTCAGATTCGAGTTGTGTGTGTGTGTGTGTGTGTGTGTGTGTATGTGTATATATTGTGTGTGTGTGTGTCTATGTATGTGTGTGTGTGTGTGTATATATATATATATATAAGCCGGACTTAGAGGCTTTTGCGTCTGAAGTCTTATATAAAACAGTTATTTACTAATATTTGACAATAGTATCCTGTTTTACTGTATTTTTGATCAAATAGCCTTGTTGCACATGAGACTTATTCCACAAAAAAAAAATCTTATCAATTACCTGATATTTGCTAATAAATCTATTCATGTATTTAGCTCATCCTGGTCAGAAAAAGACTAAAAGTGTATTGATTAATCAGAGTGATTGAATCTCTGTGAATTTTGTATAATGATCATTGTTCTCCTGCATCCCCCAGCTGTTTGAAGCTTGTCTGGTTGAAACACAGAGAAGCCGCTCGCTGGGCATAACTCTCTTCTGATTATGTCATGCATGTCATTGTATAACCCAACGGTTAGGAGCTATTGTTTATGGCTCCCAATGGAAAACATTGAGTGAATCCTCAGAGCACTTTTAGTCCTGATGCTGCTTCTGTCATGTGTGCTGTGCTGTGATTGTGAGATAACAGTCAGCCTTTTGATTTTAGGGGCAGTGGATGCTTGATGTACTGATATGCCCTTTATCTCTCTGTATTTGAACTTCAGAAAGTCTTTCTTTTACTTCAAATTTGCAGTAAATGTGTCATTTGTCAGCCTTAATGATTCAAACACTACCTTTTCTCTCACCCTTTTTCTCAGGTTCACTCTAAGCCACCTGGGTATTTCACATCAAAGCTGAGGCTTTTTTTAATTAGTCTTGTTTACCTTGATAATGGTGTGTGTGTGTGTGTTTTTTTAAATATCTGTTGTGTTACTGTTCACAAGCATACTAAGCTACAAAATGTCGACATTCTGTTTTTCTTTTTTTATATATATATATATATAAATATATCTGGGTTCTTTTCTTGTAAAATGTTAAAAAACAGCACTATAAACGATTTCAGATATCATTATGTCCATTCGCTTTGTCTGTTATTGCAAGAGGCTTGGATTTTTTTTCTTCCTTGTCGATACTTAAATATAGTTTCTGCAGTTTTAATGACATGTTTGCAAAACCGAAAGTCTTTCAGAGTCTTTCAGAGAACTTTGGCTCACCTTCTTGTAATTAACATCTCCTTTTTCCTCCCGTCATCCTCCTTTTCTCCTTCCATTTTTGTCTTCCTTTTATTTAGATGTTTCACTTTAACATTTTATTATTTTTATATAAATATAAAAAAGCACTTTTTGTTCTGGATTAAATTTTTCGCCAACTTTTCTATTCCTGATTTGTGGTTAGTTGCACACACCCAATCAGTCACACAGGCGTACGGCTGATGATGCGTTTGGCAGGCATTATTACATCCCTTGGGCATGAAATAACGATCTCTCGCCTAGCCAACATTGAACATGCTTTTGTTCAATTCAGAAACACACAGAATCGCTCATGAAAGGAATATTAAATTAATAAAAAGAGGTAATTAGCCTTTGTGGTGATCTCTTTGTGGTGTTAAGTGCTGAGTTTGCATGGGTGAACTGTGGGTGAATAAAGTGACAGAAAGCATTGTCTTTTTGAGTCTCTAGAAATGTTGTCTGTCTCTCTCTCTACTCTCTCTACTCTCTCTCTCTCTCTCTCTCTCTCTCTCTCTCTCTCTCTCTCTCTCTCTCTCTCTCTCTCTCTCTCTCTTGTCTTCGTAATGTTTTTCCACCGGTTATGCTTTTCCACCAAATGAGATCAGACTGCTGCAGGGTGATACATGCACTAGTGGAGATCAAAGGATAGTGTCTCTATCTTACTCCGTCTCTCTGTCTCCACCTTCATTTCTTCCTTTCCCTTTCTCTCACATACTATTATTATATACTAAAAGCACAAACAATATGCATCTAAACCTACTCTATATATATTTTTTAGGATATTCCTCATCAGTTAGGTGTGTTTTGTATTAACCAGACGGTAATTGTGGGTGCCTTCCAAGCCTTAAAGAACAAGCACACAGATAATTTTGATTGGTTAGAAGCTGGACCATAGCATTTGTTTTTGTTGGCTGCCGATATAATGACTGGCCTGCTGTTATGTTCCTCTTGATAATGTATCTGTGTGTGTCTCTGTCGTTGTTTCCTCAGGGCTGCAGAGCTCCAAAGGAAGCGTGTTTCCAGTGACAGTTCTGTGGCAGAAGCACTTGCACACAGTGACTCGCTCAGATCAACCAAAGCAGCTCTCAGCAGGTAAGAGCTACTGAAAGAACGTTTATGCTACTCCAGAACACATCTCTCAAACTCCAGCCACGTGGATCAAGCTTGCTGCCACACACAAAAGGGTTCTTTTTTTCTTTTCCAGGCTTATAAAGTTCTTCCTGATTTGCATTTGTATGGCCCTAAGCAGAGTATTGAGTTCTGTGATAGTTATGAGAGATGCTGATCTGTGAATCTCAAGTTGTTCTGTGAAAGAAACCCTCTCTAGCTAATCTATATTGTAGCAAATGTGAGATAACTCCTCTACTCTCATTTCTCATTTTTTGTGGGACTTGATGGTTTATTGATAATATATACATTATGTAGGGCTCGGCAGTATGAAATATATAATCCGGCAAAGATGTTGCTGCACTGTTTATACAGTGGTAGATATATTTAGGACTGCTTTATGTTATTTACATTAACATTTACATACACTTTTTTTTTTTAAAGCGCAATGTGTCCCAAACAAGTCGGAATGTGGAAGAACTTGCCATTAACACTAGAACTACCGGAATTCCATAATTACTAGAACGACCATAGCGGTCATTCTGACTGTTCATACTTTGACGTTCATATGGCCGTACTGAACGTCTTTTTTGTCATGTCATATCTACATTTGAACCTTCTCTTTAAGGTTTCAAATGAAGCGGTTAATTCCTGTCGTCATGTTATGACGTCATCGCCCTTAAAACAAGCACAAAGGAAAGATTGCCCCGACAGTTGCTGCCTCTCTATTTGAAGAGAGTTATGCGTCAAAAATAATTTTTTCACCGCACTCACCACGTGAATAGACATGCAAAAAAGTTAGGAAACGTCAAAGCTTCATGCCGTTTAGTACAGCCCTGTTTATAAATAAGTTCAATAATCAATACAAAATCTAAAAATAAATGGATTTACAATGTTACTATAGGTAATAATAAAGATCAGGACACAACATTTGTGAAAATGTATTTTCCAGGCTAATTGATAAATATTTCTTATTTTCTTTGTACAATAAAAAGAAATCTTATGATACAATAACTTATAACATGTATGCAATAACAAAAACACTACCTATATACATTTGAATACATTGTAAAAACTTTCATGGACACGTATGCAGCAAGTAGCCTACACACGAAAACAGGCTAAAAAAAACATAAGAACATTAGCTAAACAAGAAACCGAACTGCTTTAGATTGATTCATTTCAGTCAACAAAAAATATTAATGAACAGGTTAACACGTTTTCCTCCAAGTGGGCTCATTTGAACGGCGCAAACACCCCGCATCATTCACTGACGCTGACACACAGTCCACACAGGTAAACACGGCTTTTCGTGTGCAGCTTCCACACACTACTTTGTGACATTTTGCACATGTCTCCTTGTTTTTTTTGTTTTTTTTGCAGTTCCTCCTTACTTGGTACTGTATATGCAACGGGGACACTGATTACCAATGGCGGGAAATGTAGCGGATTATGATATCTACATGGCCATTCTAGGTTAGGAAAAGTCAGAGTCCTACAGCCACATTTATTTTATTTTAACAAAGTTATTACACTGTAAATTTTAAAAACAGTGAAAATGACTGCCTTGGTAGTTCTAGTGTTAATAGTTGTTTAGGACTGCAGAGCAATGTGTGTGCATATCAGTTATTTTAAAACATTTAGAAACGTGGATGAAGTACCTTTCATTTGTAAAGTATTGCATTCACTCCCCTCTGTATGGGTAAAATAAGTGTGAATGTGTTTGCTTGTGTGCTTGAGTCTGTATTGATGTGTTTGCAACTTTGCAACTGTGGCCACCAGGCATTTTTGTGAAAGGGATGACATCTCATTACTGTGCAGAAATGAATTTTCCATTTTCCTTGCACTGTGTGTGAGAGAGAGATGCATTTAATAGTTCCCCATGAGCATTTCATGAGGACCTCCATAAAAAAGTTAGTGTTTTTACATACATGACATGAAGCTTAGATATGAAGAAAGATATTAGGCTCTGCTTCATGTAAATGTGTGTGTACGTATATGCATGTGCGATTGGAGAGGATGAGAAAGGTTTTCTGTTAGATTCTCTACAGGATCCCAGACCTCATAATGACATACAGAGAAAAGAACCGACCACTGGATACAGGCCAAGAGATGTTACACAGATAAAAATGCAAGAAAGCTGCTGGCTATGAACTGTTAGCTTTCACTGCACAGAAGACGTAAGGGATATCACTGCCTGACTGCTCTCTAGTCAGAAACCACAATCACAAATCTCGTTCTTGTGTGAAATCAGCTCTGTAAAGCACAGAAGGCTGTCCTGGACTCACACGCTCCTTTGTGTTCCTAAATGATGGGCTCTTTGGGTCCTATTAAGTCTCTCCTAGGGTCAATAATATCTCTGTAAAGGAAACTCCAGTGTCTGTGGTCCATTATGTAACATTTGTGTTGGCCATGAACTGATTATGCTCCAGTGGGGTCCGGGCCACAACCCTGCCTGAGGGGAGGAATATCTGAAGAGATAATAGAACCACCCCTAGTTTTAATGGCGAAATGTGTCTGGATTACATCACATGCACATGCTTGGTGTCCTCGAAATGTCACACCAACTCAAACGCACAATGCACAAATCCTCAGTTCTTTTATTTTTCCCCCTCCTTGTTATTATTTTCTTTTATGTGTGTTTTTATATGTATTTATTTATTAGTTTCAGTGTTTTCCATGTCATGTACTGTACTGTACATGTTTACTCAGCCCTAACTGCTTAACAGACTTTTTAGGTATTTTTTGTATTTGTACAATGTATACTTTTTTAAAAGGACGATTGCAAGTTTGAAAATCTTCCATTGACTGTTGATTTATTTAAAATGCAACAGTAGCAGTGACATTACCAATGAATTTGGTCTTTTTTCTTTTACATTTATTTGCATGCTGAATTTTGAAGTGCCCTTTTCTCTTGTATATATTTGTCTAGCCAATTTAACAATACACAGTGATCATGTGTGAATTGTTTGCAGCCGACATAAAACAAGATGCTTGCTCAGTGTCATGAAAATGACAAAGCAGCTCTAATGCAGCATTTTATTTACAGTATGCAGAACCAAAGCCTAAAACCTAAGTCTATGCTACTTTTCTTTGCTGCCATTTCCTTTGGGAAATGCAAATGTAGTTTGTACTGTATCGCTGTTGTCAAAAGATTATTGTTTATAGTAATGTCTTCATCATTTTATCTTACATTCCCATTTATTTATGTTGTTTTTTGTTTTATTCCTTTGTTGTTTTGAAGGGTGGGGGGTGTTCATCGCTCAAATACAACAGCAGCCGATTTCAAACCTACCAGCAGGTGAGACGAAGCTTTACGGACTACGTTTCTGTATTCCTCCCTTCTCTGAACCCTGTCAGCTGTTTCTTCTCAGAGATACTATAGATGTTAGTGTTCAAAGAGTAGCTCTACTCTTTTAATCCCAGTTGAGATAGTTTCTGGCAGCCGGTGGCTCTTCTTTATGTGAACTATGTGTCATTGCTGCAATGAAGAAATGAAATCCAGCACAGCAGGACCACACCATTTCTGTTGCTGATTATTGTTTTGACCAGCCTGTTCTGTTCATTATTAGGCTCCGCTGTCTCTGTTGACATGACTTTAGTGGGTAGAACAGTCACAGTCGCACACAAGTACACACAAAGTTCTGTGGAGCAAAGAGTAATAATTTACCAAGTTCTGGTCCAGTATAGGCATTTCGGTAACACTTTATAATAACTGCACGCTATTAATCATTAGTTAAGCATTAGTAAACAGTTAATTCATAATTTATAAAGCATTAATAGACATTAATAAGCAGTTTATAAATACACCTTTAAATGCTTTATTTTGTATTTAAAAGCATATCTATAATGTGTTTAATAATTGTATTTTCATACTTTATTAATGATCAATTTATCATTTCTAAATGAAGTATTGCATTATTTATAAACCAGTTATTTAAGAGTTGTCAGTGGTTCATAAGATTACTTAGAAAGTGTAAGTAAATGATTAATAAACTATTTAAATGTACATTCATACATCTTATTATTCAGACATATAGTAACTTTGTGTGTTAATAAATGCTTTATTAACATGTATTTATACTGTAATTCAGGGTTATTCGGGTAGTTATAAAGCATTTAGTAGTGGTCAGTTAACTATTTTTGTGAGCTCATCTAAAATGAGGGCTATTCATGCTTTGTAAAGCATTAAATATTTCTATGTTCTGTATCACTGTGTTGTGTTTGTTTAATTTTTTCTGTTTAGAAGATAAATGAGCCTTTAAATCTCCTTTGTAAATGCTTTACAAGGCATGAATAGTCCTCACTTTAGATGAGCTCACACAAATAGTTAACTGACCACTACTAAATGCTTTATAACTACCTGAATTTACTCCATTTACTTACACAAGTGATCTTATGAATCACTGACAACTCTTAAATAACTGGTTTGTAAATAATGCTGTATTTCATTTAAACATGATTAATTGATCATTAACAAAGTATAAAATTACAATTATTAAACACATTATAGATATGCTTATAAATCAAGAAAAAAATCATTTATAGCTGTATTTATAAACTGCTTATTAATGTCTATTAATGCTTTTTAAATGATGAATTAACTGTTTACTCATGCATGCTTAACTAATGATTAACAGCGTGCAGTTATTATAAAGTGTTACTGGCATTTCTAGTCTGGTTTGTTCATGTTTTGTCTTGTCTTGCATTCTCCGGTTTGATGTCTGTCATCCTATTAACTGCTTTTTGCTTTAAGACTAAGGGCAGAGTCACACAGAATGCATTTTTGTGTTCCAATGTGCTGCTTTTTGGTTTTCCTTGTAATCATCTCCTTAACTGACATCTTTGACCATTGTGGCACGTCTCACTGCTTTTTTAGCATCTTGCATGAGCACCCCATTTTTAAGATGTAGTGTCAATTTAAAAGAAGTTCAGTTAAAAAAAACACATCTGGAGACCCACATTCTCTCTCTCGCTCTCTCTCTCTCTCTCTCTCTCTCTCTCTCTCTCTCTCTCTCTCTCTCTCTCTCTCTCTCGCTCTCTCTCTCGCTCTCACTCCCTCTCTCTCTCTCTCTCTCTCTCTCTCTCTCTCTCTCCCTCTCTCTCTCTCCCTCCCTCTCTCTCTCTCTCCCTCCCTCTGTATCTCTGTCTACCAGGGAAATTGATTAGGTTTCTGTTGTCTTTGGTTTAACTTTGAATGAGAGCCATAATTAATTGACACATGTTTTATGTTGTTTTTCTGTCATATATAAATGAGGGATTTGTGTTTTGCTTTGTAATGGAATTATAGCTGGGCCCATGAGGAGCTCGCATTCTGAGGCAGATTCACATCTGAACACTGATACTCAAAGCAAATAACAACAAGAGCGTACAAGAGAGATTACCCCTTGTTTCCTGTGCAGGCTTAACGAACCATCTTTAATGGGGTGTCTGCAAATGGTAAATTGGAAGGAGCATAATAAAGGTTATATTGATGAGGAGAAGCAAGCGAGGAAAGATACGCAAGAGCAGCGAGGGCAGTTTAATGGGGCATCGTAGCCTTCATTATCAAGCTGAGATCCTGATGTTGCCAAAGTCTGATTGGCCCCTAGTGAGCTGAACTTTGACCCTAAGAACCTTACTATATTGAAGTATATTGAAGTCTCCTCTATTGGTATTGTATTCACAGCACGGGCCATCAAGCACCCCTCATTAAGACCTGTTTTTGTTTTAAGAAAAGACTTCTGCTCATAAATCTCAGTGGTGATTAGAGAAGAACGTTCCAGTCCACAATCAATACAGTAAAACTAACTTGCAAATACCATTTGCGAAAACTGTTGGGAACTGGTGATCTGGCTAAATAAATGCCAGGCCGGTCCGGATTCAGATCGCTGTTTCTTTCTAGAGTTAATGAGGGGTTTCTCAACTCATATCGAATAATTGGTCCAATGTCACATTTCTACCCTTTCTGTAAATGTGCTAAATTACTAGCAATTACAGCTAGCAAAAACTCAATAACCCCATTAAAGCTGCCTTGAGCTATATTTTCATTGTTGAGTGTGTGTGTGTGCGTGTGCGTGTGCGTGTGCGTGCGTGTGTGTGTGTGTGTGTGTGTGTGTGTGTGTGTGTGTGTGTGTGTGTCTTTTAGAGCTGTGTGTGAGTGTGTTGTGAAAGCAGTCTGAGGAACGTCAATAATTACAGCTGCCGTCTGGGTTACATACCAAGGAATGGTTCAGACATGTTTAAACACTGGATGATCATTTACACTAGGGGACTAAACCGTTACCAGCTTTTCCTTGTTAGAGATGCATTTGCCCTGATTCTAGGCACATGTATCAAGCTCTCGTGATACATAGAGGATTGAGTGACATCATCAGATCTTTACTCCCCATACTGTTCCAACTCGGCTGCAAGCCATTTTTTCCATCTGAGGAAGAAGAGGTTGTATCGAAATGGACATGGCTGAAGATGAATGTGGATGCCGATAACCCCGGCAAGTTCAATGATGTGAATTAGTTTGAAATGGTCAAGTTGTTTTTCTCATGCTGTATTGATGCTGTGAACTCTCAGACACATAGGAAAAGATTGGCTGATCTGAACATTCCTCTCTGCCCAGAGATCACTGTTTTTGAACATCATTTGTCATGATATATCTATATGGAAGGATAAATTATGATTGATAGAGTTAGTTTTTGATATCTGAGAGTTATGATTTGTGGTTTCAGGGATCTGAAATCCACTTATCTGAGCAAATTTCACAGCCTGGAGGCTGAACCTCAGCTGCAAGGCTGGAGGAGGCTTGCAAACATTTAGCAAAGGTGTGTGTTGGGAAGACATGTCAGAGTCAGCCCAGATTTATGAGTCTGTGAACTGCTTTTAATTATGGGACACAGATTCCTTAGCAAGTCTAAATCTCTCTCTCTCTCTCTCTCTCTCTCTCTTTCACTCTCACACTCACTCACTAAGTAACTCTCTCACACACACACAATCACTCACACACACAATCACTCATAGACACATCACAATGGAAACCACATTATGTGGCTTTGACTCAAGTGTTCATGAATCCCTTTACCTCTTCCTTTCCTCTTTTTCTGTCTCACTCAATTTGAGGCATTGTGTTTGAAGTGAAATAGGTTTATTGTTTTTGAATTGACTGTGATCTGACCTCTCCTAAATACCAGTTACATTTACTGCAAACCTTTCTAGTAAAGAATACCCCTTATTGGCTCTTTCTGTCAGAGGCTGTTACATATTTCCTTGTAGTGTGTTTCTGGCAAAGAAACCCATCTCAGAGCTGCACTGCTTCTAGCAAAGTTCGGGATCCAAAGCCCTGTGCGCCACTTGTCTATTTTCCATAATGTCCCAGTGTTCTTAGTGTGGGGTGGGGAACCCTTTGATCAAATATTCTTTCAGGTGAGAGCACACAGAAGATGCTCCAGTCAGCTGGAGGTCTGTGGGGGGAAGAGACAGAGGAGGTGTAGTGTCAACGATGGCATCATCGTCATAGGTGTGTTCGACTTTGACTGCGTCTGTCCTTACCGATCAGTGATATTTCCGATTTTGCAGTTGGGGGAGGAGTTAAAAAGAAGCTGTCGAATCGATCACTTTATGCTTCCCATAGTGACGCTCGCACAGTGTTTGTGTACTTTATCTCAGACAAAGATTAGAAGTAATATTTCTCAGATAAACAGAAGTTTGAATTTGACATGTAGCAAGCAGAAACGCTCTTCACTGAATAGGGTACATGCTGCTTGATACAGTGCCTGTATGGAAAAGAGAAAAGTTCAAGATAAGTTGTATTATTTAAATACCATTTTTATCAATGGACATTTTTTTTTTTTTTTTTTGATTAACATAACATTTGTAACAATATGATGTTAAGATTAAATGAAAAGAGTTTTTTACTCTATTATGTTTTTACTCTTAAAAAAACATTGATTTTTGAGCATTAGTGGAACTGATTTTGTCATCTGTCTGACCAATTGTGAAATGGCTGTCCGCTTTCGTCATCATACAGCCATTCTGGTAAAATGACTGAGTCTGCCGACTGAGTCTGCTTGAATCCTCGCTGTACTTTAGTGGCGTATCATATGTCAGCACCTCGTCAAGTCAGACTGTCATGCACTGCTCAAGATGCCCATTCTGTGCAGTGCCACATGAAGTCAAACAGACGTAATGTCACACTGTTTATGTCACACAGATAGAATTGCAGTGACATTCATTGAGTTTGGGCTCTCTTCTCAATTCATCTCTTGCTCTGAGAGAAGAATATTATCAAGCTTATTTGAAGTTATTATTTTGTTGCTCAATAAATCTCTGAGATGCTGAACATTGAGAAGGGCATAAAAGAGTGCATATGCATTGTAGCCATTCTTTCTTTCTAGGACCATTTGAAGATTATTTGAACAGCTTCATCAGGAAAAACATCAGGAGATGATGATTGTTGAGATTCACAAGTTGACAAACAAGTTGAGATTAATTGCTTCACAGAGTGTGCATCAAGAATTTTAGATTCAGATACATGCCGTGAAGACGTCCTCTAAAAGATTTGTGTTTTTTTACTTAAAGTGTTTCAATCACTCAGATGTTTCTGTTTCTCCCACAGGTTTGAGAAGAGCACCCTGAACAATGCGAACTCTGGTAAGGAGTTTAAGTAGTGCTCTAATTTTGCATTCTGCTCTTCAGTGAATGAACATCATGTGAACTTTGGCAGAGTTTCTTTGGATAATAATGTACAATTCTAAATGAATGAATGTAAATGGGAGCTCAGCCTTAGTATTTCCTTGTGAGAACAAGTTAAAGTCGTACAGACTCTCTTGTCTCTGCTAGAAGCAAATTGGGGTCGCTACATATAGTGGTGGAGCAGCTCTTGCTCAGTGAATCATTTCTGACTTTCATACAAGGTGGAAGTTGAGTGTTAAACACTCCTTGGTCTTCGTTCTTGTTCCTTTTAACAAGCCGTTGCCTGTCAGGAGAGGGCATGTGCCAAGGCTATGGTGTTTTCCACTCTCTTGGCTCTGGTAGGGGAAGGAAAGGACTGTCTCAAAGTCTGTGAGGTGCAGCGAGGCAGAGCAGGTTATCATCACTCACATTGATCCACATTAGAATTCAGCACTAGCTCCAAAGCATCCTGGCATGAGCACAGGAGGAGCACATTTCCAAAACCTGATTTGGCCCCATGCACGCTTTTTCTCTAGACAGGAAAAAAGACTCTTCAATTCCATAAAGCGGCCGAGGTTTCAGAGCGGGATTGGAGTGGCATATCTTTAGACACAGGCGTAGATTTAGCCTCTCAGTCCTCTCTACAGCGCGTGTTAGCCCAACGTTCCAGCTGGGTTTTTTTTTTTTTTTTTTTTTTTTTTTTTTTTACCTCTCGAGGTTTGTGAAGCAACACACAAGATTGCTGGATTAGGAAGGCAAATCTACAAAGGGCATTGCAAAGCTTTGAACACAGATTTAGCATATTGAGACTGAACCCTCAGAGCCAGCATCAGCAAATGTGATTAACACCCGTAATTAAAATCGTATTTCTACTTCCTTTTAAACTGTCTGCTCCCAAAGCATTAAATAACCAGAACATCATCTTGTGTAACTCTGAATAACTGAATATTGAACAAAAATGCATAAGCGATTTGTGCATGCAGGCAGTTTATGAATAATAATACCTTTAAGTAATAATGGAGTCATCAATTGTCATGAGGAAACTGACTCTAGTATTTGCATATTTTCTGGTATCACAGCTTTACAAATCTTCTTACAAATAATTCCGCCTTTGTTTTTTATTCAAATGCCATCGTTTTCACACATCTGGTCTCATTTCAGATTGGTAGATTCAGTCTTTGCTTTAAAACTATTAATGCAACATTTTTGAATCATTTTTTCCAAACCATAATTTCACTACTGTACGCCTATAATAATTACATTTATTTTTAGAGCTGTCGGGTGGATTTAGCAGGAACCTCGATACTTCAGTCATTCATCCTTGCGTGTTCATGTCATGTTATTACAGTGCAAGTTGTCGAAGTAGCCTGAAGCCTCAAATAACCCTTAAACTGAAAAGAGAGTGTTGGTCAAAGGGAAAGCGACAATGCATGTAATAAAACATGAATCAACAGCAGACAACAATTTGCCTATAAATAGACAAATAGTTCCCACGGTTCACCTTATATGATATATGAGTAGATGCTTTTTTTTAGACCAATTGTTTTCATTGAGACAAAACAACGGATGCTTAAAAGCTACTTACCTGCTCTTAAGACATTTTTTGCATATCCATCTTTCTTTTGTTCTTCATTGCTTTATTTTTATTTGTTTTTGGAGTGAGGGAGTTTTGATGTTGTTAGTGACATTTACACTCATAAGACGAATAAACATGGGCACAGTGGTGCGCCTCAAGCCATCAGATTCATCTGCACAGAATAGCAGGAGCCGAAGCACAACTCGCACAATCACAAAAACAATAAAAAGATATACTCTATGACATACTGTTCTGGTCACATTTCATCTTAGTAAATCTCTTGCTTTTAGTTACACTTAAGTAATAACATCAAAATAAGTTCAAGATCAATTAAGATGGGCTTCATTCATTCTGGAGAAGTCTCTAATGCTGATTACATATTTTTCAAACATCTGATCACATTACATCTTGGTAAACAGTCTGCTTTAATCATTAATTAAAAATTATCAAAACAAGTTCAAGATCAAATAATTGACAAACAGCAAAAACTGTATAAAAAAGAAAAATATGCTTGAATCTCCATTAATAAAGTTCTTTCTTGTTTAACAGTGTCAGCAGACAGTCTAATCGAATGTGTGAAAATGAAGGACCACCAGAAGGTAAGAGCATAATTTGCATAATACATTAAGCACATAAACAACCTTGCCCTTTCGCCTTCTAGGTTTCTCAGACTTCTGACAGATTTTATTTTTTTATTTACAAAATGACTTGCGAGTGTATCATTTGAGTATAGCTCGAATGTTGTGTTTTACAGTAATTTAATATGCAAGAAAGCAATCCGTGTGCTTTTAGTTAAATGTTTACTCGGCCTAAAGGATATTCTGTCGTCTCTAACGCTGGACTGACCTCACCATTAAATGTCAAGTATCTTGCAGAGCGGAGGCGGAACCAGATAAATGATCCTGCATATTCTCTTGACCTTTCACTCGTTCTTAGTTTCTATGGTGACCAAACAGGCTTTCCCCAGAATGATAATCTCTCACATCCAGCCCCAAACTTGTTCTGGTACAGAGCAGAGAAGAGAGGACATTTCAAATATTAATGAGGATGTTTGGCATGTTGCTGTAAGCAGTGATGTACACCGCAAACCTTACCTGCCCCAATGCGTTTTCTTTAAGTTAAGCATCTCAGCGTCCTTACAGCTGGACCATAGAGCAATAAACACTCTCTGACATTTAAACTCACATGAAAGATGCAGAACTATAGACTCTCTAGATCGTGTCTCCTCTTTCCTCTCAGTGCATTCATCAACAGGAAATAATTCATCATCCTCCAAATGAAAACTGGCGAATAGAGAACCCGATGATACTAGTCTGTCTAGACTCACTGGACTGATGATAATGGCAGTATTTTTGTATGCCCAAACTCTCTGTGGTGTATAAAAGTGTCCTGACAAGTTTCTCACATTTTTTGGGCTTTATCGCACTGAAAGGTCCTTTGAACCTATCAAGGTTATTATAGTTTTGTTTTAATATCATTTTCAATGTTTAAATGTCACATTTAAGTTTAGTTTTAGTTAGTTTCATTATATTGTTAGTTTTAGTTTAGTTTTTATTTTGCAGACACATTTATTAGTTTTTATTTTAGTTAGTTTCAGGTTTAGTTTTGTAATTATAGTTTAGTAGAGCTAACAGAACACTTCCAGTGTAGACCAAAACGAGACGTTTAATTTCAGCTAAGTTTAATGTTTGCCCAGATTACAGTTATTGGGTCTTTTTATTGTCTTAATAATAAAAATAAAATAATAGTATGAGATTGAATAAATGGAACTTAAACGTATACAAGAAAAAACTATGAAAAATTCAGACAAACTAATTCAGATTAAATCTTAGTCAAACCTTGACTTCAGTCAAACCAAACCAGCTGCGAAGCCAGTGTGATTAAATAGTTCTGTGTGAAGTTGTGTGTGAGATAGGTAGGTTTAGGGGTCGGGTTAGTGTGTGTGTGTGTGTGTGTGTGTGATGTAGGTTTAGGGGTCAGGTTAGTGTAGGGAGACAGAATATACAGTTTGTACAGTATAAAAACCATTACGTCTATGGAGAGTCCCCACAAAGATAGTGGACGAGTGAGTGAGTCTGTCTGTCAATGCGTGCGCTTTTGTGTCCTGGTATTCCCTACATTGTGGGGAATAATTTTTTTTTTCTGCTTGATGGATTTGTTTTGCTGTTGCACCCACGCATTGCAAACAGCATTCTTAAAATGCTGCAAGTTTAAAGAAGTTCAACTTGCGTCATTACCTTGAGTTATTTCCCATTCCACTGCCACAGACGCATCCTTTATGAACAGCCGCTTAGGACTTGCGATGTGTTCGATAAGACTGGTCCTTCATTGAGCGCGTCACAGGACAGCAGTTAATCGCCTCAGCTTCACGCACGTGAAGCGCCAGATACAGGCATTCCCCTAAACAGCCACAGGTCAGATTTTCCGCCAAAGTAAATAGCTTATGAATAATTACGAATGATTAATTATGATCATTTAATTTAGCAAATTATTATTTATTTCAGTTCGTTTTTATTTTATTTTATTTCAGTTTACGAAAATGTTTTTTGAACAATAGTATACGTTTCGTTTCCGAAAATAACCTTGGAACCTATTGAGACTGGCACTTTTGCTATCAGCCTTCAGCCAAACTTGTGCTTTTCTCCTTAAGCACAGCTGAGCCCATCACTAGATTCTGTTTGAATTACTGTGCGGAAACTTTGGAATAATTAATGAGCCTCAGTGAACAGGATACCATGTGGCTTACCATAATGATGCTCTCTTTGGTTTGCCATGATTTGGGGGATGTGTTTATCTCAGGTTTGGTTTGTTTAACTGGCAGCTTTTTGTCTGCAGTTGAAGGAGCTGCATAAGATGGGGGCAGACCTGTGTGTGCAGGACTCTGTGGGCCGTACCTTACTGCATTATGCTGTGGAAGTGGGCAGCAAGGAGACTGTCAGATACATCATCGATAATGGTAAATGATCACACAACACATGTCTGTAACATCTCTAAAATGCTTCTGGCATAGTCTTTTTCGCAGCAGTTTTTATGCCTCTTGTTCTTTCTTTTGAATGATCAATGTAAAATATGTGGAGTAGATCTTTGAAAGAGTAAAGTGAAACTCGCATTGTCAGCAGTCTCTCTCTATTTCAAATGATCTTTATTAGGATGTCTGTGTAGCACAATATACACTCACCGGCCACTTTATTAGGTACCCCATGCTAGTAACGGGTTGGACCCCCTTTTGCCTTCAGAACTGCCTCAATTCTTCGTGGCATAGATTCAACAAGGTGCTGGAAGCATTCCTCAGGGAGTTTGGTCCATATTGACATGATGGCATCACACAGTTGCCGCAGATTTGTCGGCTGCACATCCATGATGCGAATCTCCCGTTCCACCACATCCCAAAGATGCTCTATTGGATTGAGATCTGGTGACTGTGGAGGCCATTTGAGTACAGCGAACTCATTGTCATGTTCAAGAAACCAGTCTGAGATGATTCCAGCTTTATGACATGGCGCATTATCCTGCTGAAAGTAGCCATCAGAAGTTGGGTACATTGTGGTCATAAAGGGATGGACATGGTCAGCAACAATACTCAGGTAGGCTGTGGCGTTGCAACGATGCTCAATTGGTACCAAGGGGCCCAAAGAGTGCCAAGAAAATATTCCCCACACCATGACACCACCACCACCAGCCTGAACCGTTGATACAAGGCAGGATGGATCCATGCTTTCATGTTGTAGACGCCAAATTCTGACCCTACCATCCGAATGTCGCAGCAGAAATCGAGACTCATCAGACCAGGCAACGTTTTTCCAATCTTCTATTGTCCAATTTCGATGAGCTTGTGCAAATTGTAGCCTCAGTTTCCTGTTCTTAGCTGAAAGGAGTGGCACCCGGTGTGGTCTTCTGCTGCTGTAGCCCATCTGCCTCAAAGTTCGACGTACTGTGCGTTCAGAGATGCTCTTCTGCCCACCTTGGTTGTAACGGGTGGTTATTTGAGTCACTGTTGCCCTTCTATCAGCTCGAACCAGTCTGGCCATTCTCCTCTGACCTCTGGCATCAACAAGGCATTTCCGCCCACAGAACTGCCGCTCACTGGATGTTTTTTCTTTTTCTGACCATTCTCTGTAAACCCTAGAGATGGTTGTGCGTGAAAATCCTAGTAGATTAGCAGTTTCTGAAATACTCAGACCAGCCCTTCTGGCACCAACAATCATGCCACGTTCAAAGTCACTCAAATCACCTTTCTTCCC
Source organism: Semotilus atromaculatus (assembly GCA_031834385.1). NCBI lineage: Eukaryota > Metazoa > Chordata > Actinopteri > Cypriniformes > Leuciscidae > Semotilus > Semotilus atromaculatus. Next base: position 15,133,354 of record JAULUF010000009.1, on the reverse strand, counting down.
CATACTGATGCTCGGTTTGAACTGCAGGAGATTGTCTTGACCATGTCTACATGCCTAAATGCACTGAGTTGCCGCCATGTGATTGGCTGCTTAGAAATTAAGTGTTAAGGAGCAGTTGGACAGGTGTACCTAATAAAGTGGCCGGTGAGTGTATATGTAGCATAGTAAATAAATACATGATATCCATCTACAATAAACTGGGTCTCTCAGTGAATTAACCATGTCTAACATTGTGAACGGCTAAAACATATTTAGCAGTAGTTGCAGCTGTCCTATCATCTTCTCCAAGGCATTTTCTCAGTATCGCTAAGTTGAATGATGGAATCAGTGTTTCAAATCTTGGGAGAAATGTTTCTCTTACGTTGTGGTATTTAGGACTGATGAGGAGGAAGTGTTTCTCATCCTGTTTGCTGTACAGTAGATCACAGTGTCTATAGAACCCCTGCTCTCTCTGTGTCCATGTTTCTGTAGGCTTTTCTTTTTTCTATTTCTAGATCGTGGTCACTTAATCTGTATTTGGGGAGGGTTTGTCTTTCTTTAAATTGTTTAATTAATAAATAATTAGCCAATTTTGTGGTTCTATTTTGGGTCAAATAACATTGGAGTTTATTTTGGTGGTCAAATTGAGTTTTTAGTCTTTTGTCAAGAGAGTAACTTTTAGATTTTTGTACATTTCTTTAATAAAAGGTTTGGGGTTGTAGCTGTAGTCAATCAAGAGTTGTGTTTCATGGACTAGTTGAAGAGAAAATGTGTTTAGTTCTGTTTTCATTGGCGAGGAAGGCTTCATATTGAAATGAATCAGGATGGACTGATGGAGTTGATGCCAAAACTGAGCGTCTCTTCTGGACCTCAATGTTCAACTGGTACAAGCCTACTTCATCCCTGCAGGCATCATTGGAAGTGCTTCTGTGGACCTCTAAAATGTTTTTGGCAATTTCTAGAAAAACAAAAACAAAAAAATTATTGTAATTAATTAATTAAAATTTTAATTACTAAATGAAGTTTTATCCCAATTTCAAAATATTAGTACGGATCCCCAAAATTTACATCCATATAAAATATTTTTTTTATTATTGAATTATATAATTGTATCCACGTTTTAACGGGTAATTTTATTTGACTGACTTTGTGACTTTTCGCTCAGTGTTTTGATAGCCATACGGAAGCCTCTTGAAGCGCTGATGCCCAGATAACTGTAGCTAGTGCTGTGCTGTAGGATCTGTCCTTTATAAACATGACTCTGGTTTTGTCCAGATTGACTGTCAAAGCACTTGTGACAGTGCTGTTCCAGTTCAGTCTCTCTCTCTCTCTCTCTCTCTCTCTCTCTCTCAAAATCCTCATACAGTGAGGATTAAATACAAATTATATTATTAACACAGCAATTTAAGTGAAGTCTATTTAGTCCCCATAAAGATAATATGTAGAAAAATATATATATTATATATATTTGATATAAAATATCATATTCATTTTCTATCATAATGTTTCTTTGTTTAAATTCTTTCAATATCTTCAATTTCAAAGACAAGGCTTAAGTTATGTTCCCAGACTAAAATGCATGTTTGAGCTGTTTTAACAAAGCAATTTGCACTGACATATCTTAAAATATATATTAGTGGCATTGTTTTGTTTCAAGATGCACATCAATAATGTTTTTTCTAAGGCATGTTTATAAAAAACTACTTAAATGTCCTAATTAAATTAAGGGCTAATCCTGGCTTAATCTACTGTAAGCCCTGTCTGTGAAACCAGGCCCTAGACTTTCAGCGTGGTCTCAGACTTGAATCCTCACTCCAGACAAACATGCATGATTTTTTTTTTATTTAATTTTTTTTACAATACTAGTATACATTTCGGGCGCATCTACTTATTATTTACTATTATTCTAAAGTGTGAAAGGTAGTAATAATATAATCATTAAAACTGACAAATGGATTATCTTATATTTTTGATTCTACAAAATAGCCACCCTTTGTCACTGTTTGTGTCTGTCCAGGCCTTTAGATCAACAGGTCTCTGAACGTAAACGCATTCAGGTGTGTGCAAACTTCTGACTGGTATTGTTTGCTACTTTGCTTTCAATCGCTGTTATGCGCATTATCTGTGGTGTGTAGGGGGTTGATGTGTGAAGCAGGTCATCTCTCTCTCCCACGCAAGCTTTTTACAGCTCTTCATTAAGCAACACACCATCACCTCAGGGCACATGCTTTAGTGTGGTTGCAAGGTTTAATTTTTCTTTTTTTCTCTTTTTTTCCACAGCACCCACCGATATTCTGGATGTAACGGAGAGAGAAAAGTGAGGCCTGTTCTGTCATTCTATAATGCACATTTATGCCATTTGTTTATCTGTTGACAGGAAAGGTTCAGGCTTTTGTTTTATGGCAGGCCTGGCTCACTCAAAAGCTTATTCAGGAATTATCTTGATGTATTTTTAACAGCCTGTTTATTCCTCCAACTTGTTTTTCTGCCTTCTTCTCTTTCTGTCTGTTCTTCTCTCTCTCTTGCTTTATCTCTGTCTTTCTATCTCTTCCCTTTTTATTCAGCGGAGAGACGGTGTTGCACAAAGCGGCCTCGTTGTGTCATAGGACTATCTGTCATTACCTAGTGGAGGCAGGAGCATCTCTCATGAAGACAGACTTACAGGTGAGATAGACATGCAGAGAAAGACAGTTCATGTTTGATGCTGGATAACTTAAAGGGTTAGTTCATCCCAAAAAGAAAATTTTGTCTTCATTTACTCACCTTTAATGGATGTCATTCCAAGCCCATGAGACTTGGTAAATCTTTGTAGCACATCATATAGCAAAACAATTGTATCTCTTCACAAGACTTGGATTAAACTTCTCGATTCAAATAGATTTATTTCACGATGCCTTTATTACCTTTTTTGAAGTTTTAGTTTTCTGAACTTTCAGTGGAGGGACAGAAATCTCTCAGGTTTCATTAAAACATCTTAATTTGTGTTTAGAAGATTAACCAAAGTCTTGGGGGTTTGGAACGACATGAAGGCGAGTAAATGATGACATTTTTGGCTAAAACTTCCCTTCAATGTTTTTAGAGGTCTACTTACAAGCACAGAATGAAGCCTCATGACCAGGGCTGCGTTTCCCAAAAGCATTACAATGCTTTTGGGAAACGCAGCCCATGTCTGATGCTGACAAAAACAGAAGGGGAAATAATGTCTTAGCTGTGAGTATATGTATTGACATACTGTCAGAAGTTTGTGTTTGATTTGGGAATTTAGGAAGGAATAATTTTGGTTAGCTCTGAATACAGATTCATGGCAAGCCGATTCACTGGAGACGTTTGTGGCTTTTGGATCGGTCTCATTTTGGTTGCAGCCCTCCAGCTGGTCTCTATCCCTGAACGTCTCTGTTAGTCAGTGCTGACTAAGACCTCCACATGAAACAAGGAGCCATTCTTCCCCCCAGCAGCCCACCCTCTCCCCCGCTCACCTCCACAGAGCCAGCCAAGAGACTCAAGCTCTCCTGCAGCACTTCTGATTGGTGTACCGCAAAATTACACACAGCTGTAGACACACTACACTCTAATTACTGCCCCTCTTCTTTTCAGAAAAAACATCAATTTAAAACCTACTTATTTGAAGAGATCTGTGAGGGAATGATTTTCCACAAAGCACAAAAATCTCATTTGTGGTTAGAACACTGAGTAGTGCTATCCATCGCTCTTATTTCCCCCTGTAGTTTTGTACCTTTGCACCACTGGGCGTTACTGTAATGGTCTGCTCTAAAGCTCACAGCAGTCTAACGGATCTTTCCCAGCTCCCATCTGATAAATGTGTGAGACGGCACTGATTGAGTCTCCTGGGTGCAGATGGACTCTAGTCTGTCTGACAGCCTTCAGTTCTATCTGTGTAATTATCAGTAACTCATGTGCTGTTGAGGGAGATGAAATGTGTAAAGTCACCAGTCTGACACGGTCTGAGAACAGACCGAAATGGAGATTTTTCTCTTCAGAGGATATCCCATGATTTTCATCTGCCCTCTTCAGGGAGACTGTCCTCCTATGCTCCTGACAGACTCGAACTGAACAAGACCTGATTTAGTGGTGCCGTTTTCCTGGACTGTGGTCTGTTGCGTTGAACAGCTCCATCAGCACTTTTCTGCTCCGCTTTCCCTCTGTTTCCATCAAATCTTAGGATCCTGCACTCATTGAATCCAGAAAACATCATATCCAGGATAATGTGACTCATCGTTCATTTCCCTGTGATGAAGCGCAATCCTCCTCTCCAACTCTCCTCCCTCTTGCTTTCTTTCCTCTGTTTCTCTTACAGTCTATCCATCTGTCTTTGTCTTTATATAATAAGCATCCCCATTATCCTTTCCATCATTTTTTTTCCCCTCCTCTCCTTTGTGACTTGTATGAGAATGAATGCATGCTGGTTTTTAAAAGCACTATAAAAGTGTGATTATATTTCTGTTCGGCATGCCCTGCAGGGATCGGTATCTCAACCACGAAGCTTTTTTTTTCTCCTGTGTAACTCGTCTCTTTTAGTTCATCATGGCTAATATTCTCCATTGTGCTTGCTACAGGACTCTGTAGTTTTTGACAGCTTTTCCAGAACTGGCTTTGTCTGCGTGTGAAAGGTTGAAAATGGAGGGATGCAGCACCACACTTGCGTAGTGTGAAAGGGTGCTGGTGGCCGTTCGTACTGTATACTCCCGAACAAAAGCAGCTTCATCTGTGCCACAACAATGAAAGCGCCTGGCGGGCAGTTTGAGTGCTCTCAGCTCTGTTAGGAACAGTCCAGGCCTTTCTCTCAGACTCTCTGCACCAGGCCTGCCTGCAATTAACAACAATTACTGTTGAGCAATGCTGGCACCAGCAACATGGAAAAACAGAGGCGTTTTCTGGAAACATGTTTACTGTTAGAGGCTCAGTGTAATCTTTGATTTCCCTTCTTCATTGTTCATGAAAAAGGAACTATCCCTAATTAAGGCCTGGGGCAACCATAGATATTCTCTGTGTGTTTTGCTTCAGTTCACGAAGAGCAGTTTAATTATACTGTACATTTTGTCAACTTTCTTTTTAACTTCTCCAGCATTTGATGTGTTTGGACTTAACATGTCTCTTCATTTCCAGGGCGACACCCCAAAGCATCGTGCCGAGAAGGCGAAAGATGCAGAACTCGCGGCATATCTTGAGAATCGCCAGCACTACCAAATGATCCAGCGTGAAGACCAGGAGACTGCAGTTTGACCTTTGACCTCTCACCCTTCACCTCAACCAGTGTCCTCCTTTTTGTGCCAAAACAACAGTAACCAAAAATGTATCGCTATACCCATCGCAGGCTCTCTGGACTGCACAAGGGGGGGGAGGGTGGATTCATTCCCAGAGAGGGGAGACGGTCGGACACTTAACTCTCTGAAGAGGTCCCTAGCTTTTATCATCATTCTCTGAATGACCTGTTGAACTTAATGTATTTTATTTCATTGCACTGCCAACACATCTTAGAGTTTGTATGTGTGAAACAGGATGCAGAATACTCTCCATGTTAATGCACTCATCAAGTTTCTAGTTTGACAATGCTGAATGTTCGATGAATAGAACGAGGATCTCGAAAGATACCCATGGGCTGTGTGTGTCTCCAGAGTCATCCGTGTCAGTAGAGTCAGGGCTACGGTGAATGCTCCAGCTGCACGTACAGTTACAGCTTCAGCATTGCTCTGTTATGGCTGAACTTTAGTCTTCAGAACATGAACCGGAACTCGAAACAACATTTCAACATAGCTGACTTATTTCCTAATAACAGTAGAGCCATTAAATAATAAGATGTTAATGTGTGATGTAACTTTCTAGATTCCTCTGCACTGAAAGAGTTCAGGATGGTTAAAAGACAGGAATGTTTTCCTAGGGCCTTGGTTTTTAAGTATCAGAACGATTTAGATATTTTTCAGGTTTGTTTATTGGAAGGATTTTTGCATTTTCATAGATTTCTGTGCGGTTTCTTATAAGAACATTTGGTACTGTAAATGTATGCGAGTAGCTTTCTGTTTAACAGGCATTTTGCACTGTAGCTTCGATTGCCTTCTTTATTCTATAATATGGATTTATAATTGATGTACTAAATATAGCTTCTTTCCTACAATATTTTTAAGTAAATAGATGTTTATATAATTTGTAGCTATAAAAAATATGTGTTGTCATGTTTGTATTATAAAACTCTGTAAATTAGATTTTGGTTTATTGGAGTTTCATCATTTTTCTTAATTCTTTGTGATAAACCAACACACTCTATAAGAGTTTGTTTGTTGTTTTGTTTTGTTGTTTTTTTAAGTACTGATGTCTTAATACAGATTCAAGATTTTAGGATGCTAATTATTTTCCTAAAAATAAATATTGAAACTATTTTGGCCTTGAAACATACGTATTTAATAATATTAGTCATTTATAATTTATTTCAGTAATTTACATCACAGAATGAAACTCTTCTCTGTCCAGAAAGGTTACTACTGCATTAATGATATGACCCACTGGTTTCAAAGTTCTTTACAATAAATGTCATTATACAGGATGTATGCATATTCACAATGTATAACACATTGTATTTGTAAATACACTAGCATCTTTAATGCTCTTCATTAGCTGGTCAGGTCTATTCTTTCTTTGGAAAGACATTGAAAAGTTTGAGTGTTTAAACAACCATCCATTCAACCCTTTTACCCTGACAGCTATTTGACAGGAGTCTTGATGAATTACATCATATGCCATACACACTCCCTGAACTCCCTGAACTCACCGAACTCTTACATGGGACATGTCTTAATAAACATGCAATATGTGTTAAGGATCAATTTTTGAAATTCTGAAAGGTTTTTTTTTTGTTGCCACTTTTTTATAGTGTGGAAAATAGGGTTTGTTGTCCTTGACTTATATTTAAAAAAAAAAACTTTTAAAATGTTCCAAACTCCAGTGTAAAGGCTGATCATGTGATATAGGATAAGAACACATCTTGGTTTTGAGGATTGGTGTTACTTACTAACTCCTGTAATGGAAAAGCTGTTCGGTGTTGTTCAGACAGACAGGTTAACAGATGCATTCTGGGAGAGAACAAAGCTAGCAGGCTAGCTGAAACTGTAATTGGTCTTCAAGCTAACAATACTTTCTATTCAATCATGCCAACTTCATTCCTTTACCAAGGAATTTTGATCATTTAATTCTAGTATTTGAGATAAACTGCCTACAGGAACCTCAATTTTGTGAGTTTCAATTTCTTCATAACTATAATAATCCTAAAACTAGAGTTTTTCAGAATAACAAGCAGGACAGGTGGCATAGATTTGCCCCAAATGTTTGAATTAATTTCTAAACACTTTTTTTCTTATGTACTGTAATAGTTGGAACAAATGTTGTCACTTAAATCTTAGAAAGCAGTTATATTGAGTGTATGATATAACAAAATTCAGTTTGTTACAACTTTATTTCTCATTTAAAATATGCTAGAGCCTTGCTACAATACTATACTCATTTTTTTTCTCTGTTTCTGTAAAACGTGTAATTGATTTGGATTTTATTTGACAGATCTTTTATTGACATGGAGTCCATAGAAATTTAACAGCCTTCAATTTCTTAGGAGATTTACAAATATTTGTATGTCCACAGTTCTGTAACTGATTATTAGCAATATGCATTTTGACTGGCATTGTGATGTTCTACTGCTATTTTAATGGCCAGTTTTTATTTGTAGACTGCATTTAGCATATCATTCTAACACATCTAAGGGCAAGCGAGTCTATATGTCCCTGCATAAGCCGAGTTATTTAGTCTGGTGTTAAGATTTTATCACCCAGACTTTAATGATATGGTTCTTTTATTTTTTTTATTGGTTCATCTACTCTTTGGTATGTTCAGAGGAGATTGAGAGTGGTTCTGGCGTTATAATATTACACTTCAGTCTCCTCTGCTGTGATTTTTGTCCAACCAACAGATTATGGTTATGTATTTTACTTCATTATACATAATTCATACTTGCATGTTTTCTCAAGTAGCTATTTAGGGCTGGACCTTACATGCCCTTTCTTATTAACACCAAGTTTTTAATGCATAGCTCATTTTAGCGTCTCTTATCATCAATACACTGTCAGCAACCATTAATTACATGCATCTAATATCCTGTTTTACTTCAGAGACACTATTGATCACTGTCAACATTATTATCAATAAACACCCCTTTATACTGTATACTGCATTATTACTTAAGAGATTAGATTTTTGGGAGAAATTTCCATTGGTATGAAAATATTTTTACTTTCAAAGGGCAAAGCAATGTATGTATTTTGAATTTCTGAATGTGTTTTGTTGCTGTGTATTTTCTCGCTCAATTAAGCTCTTAAGAATTTAGCCGTCAAGATGCATGAAAGCAGTAAAAAGAGGAAGAACTGTCTCTTTCCGTGATTTACAGGGAAAATGATCTGACATTGACACTAATTTGTGTCTAGTTTTAGGTTGTTTTTTTTTGTTGCAGTGCAATTTAAAGCTAGAATTTGTTAGATGTTTTGATAATGAGAAAGAAAGCATAGGTTCCAGTGCAATACAATATATTGGGTTTTAAGAAATGTTCTATGAATTTTCTGTTCTGTAACAATATGTACTGTCTGGTTATTAACATAATAAAGCATACTGAATATTTCATTCTAAACAGCAAGGTCATTTGTTGCTTAAAACACAAGGATATCTTAAAAGGTTGGACCTTGGATGGTCTTTCTGTCCTTATTATGTGAAGAATCTTTTTAAAGTTAGAATTTTGTTGCTCATTCTACAGAATCAGAATGAGATCTAAACCATCAGTTGAACAGAAAGACCTCTTCAGAGTTAACAATCCTTAATACACCCTCTGTTAATTTTGTACTGTACACACAGAATGATAAAAGTTACAAAAAGCTGTCACTGGGACGGTACCCTTACACCTTTGTACCTAAAGACTCCATATGCATGTGAGCTTTGTTTTGAGGAGCCTGTAAATAATTTGTATTCTTCTGTATTGCACACGTCAGCTCTCACGTGTCCACATAGATTGATGGATGTGAGGCTTTGGTGTCTGATACCGCTATTTAATTTGAATATAGTTGAATCATCCTTGGAATGTATTAGTGACATTTCACTCAGACTCTGATAGGCCTACTGAGTTTCCTTTTGTCTTGGCAGGAGTGAGTTACCAGCTCAGAGATGAGAGGCAGGTATTAATAAGAAAAATGCAATTGCTGTCTCTGGCTTCAGGCTGTGAGAGAGGCATGAATTATCAGTCATTGAATTATCACCCTATGGTATGAATGGAGGATCCTGATGATGTGGAATAACCATAGATGAGAATGATGAGAGTTCTTCTGGTTGAATAGTCACAGCTCAACTCTATTCCAGTGATTTCTTTGAGAGGAAAAATAGTTGATTCAATGAAAAACTGCCGCCTGGGTATACATTTGAAAAAAAAAAAAAGCATTTGTTCACCCCTTTACAAAATGGTATTGATATAAATGTAATTTCCTGCATTTTAGTTTTTTTTTTTTTAAACTTATATATAACTTTATTTATTCTTCTTATTTATGATTCTGTTATACTTCTGATAGCGTCAATATTTTGGTAACATTTTGTAACAAGGTTCAATCGGTTAACATTAGTTTAAACGGTAACACTTTACAATACGGGTGCACTAATATGCATTAATTCATGCTTAACTAATGCACAGATAAACATGTGTTAATCATGGAGAAATAAACAATTAATTAATGATTACTGCATCAGTAACTAATAAAGATTCTAAATGATTAATATATTAAGTAATATATGAATTGTTATTAATTAAATCTGTCATAATGTATTAATTCCTTCATAACATATTTTCTTTACTAATAGAGTAAATTAATGCGTTAATTACCACAATGGGTTGAAGTCATGTACTTCAACTTCGAATTGGCTGCTTTAATTAATCATTAGGCAATGATTTATAAATGTATCATTATGTTATGACTTTACTTGTTGAGGCACATGACTATTAATTGATTGTTAAGTGTTACATATTACTTGACGGTTAGTTAATAGTCATGTGCCTCAACAAGTAAAGTCATAACATAATGATACATTTGCAAAATCATTAACGAATGATTAATTAAAGCAGACAATTCGAAGTTGAAGTACATGACTTCAACCCATTGTGGTAATTAACGCATTAATTTACTCTATTAGTAAAGAAAATATGTTATGAAGGAATTAATACATTATGACAGATTTAATTAATAACAATTCATATATTACTTAATATATTAATCATTTAGAATCTTTATTAGTTACTGATGCAGTAATCATTAATTAATTGTTTATTTCTCCATGATTAACACATGATTATCTGTGCATTAGTTAAGCATGAATTATTAGTGCACCCGTATTGTAAAGTGTTACCGTTTAAACTAACAAAACCTTTACAGAATTTCTTAATCTAGGTTAATGTTATCTTTTTATGAAAGTGCATAAATTAACTTTATTTAATGCAGGGCGGCAGTGGCTCAGTGGTTGATGTAGGTTGTGAGTGAATGGGTAAATGTGAGGCAATATGTAAAGCGCTTTGGTGGCCATTGGGTCTGTGAAAGCGCTATATAAATGCAGTCCATATACCATTATGAATGAACAAGAATTAAAAATGAACAAATGTATATAAATGAATGTTAACCTAAAATAAAATGCTGTAAAAAACGTTAATTGTTAGTTTATGATAGCATGTGTTAACTAATAAAACATGGCTGTAAAACATGCCACACTCTAAAAAATGATGTGTTGGATTTACTTAAAATATATATGCACCATTTTTGCATCATACTTTTTAAGTAATCCCAACTTGGAATAATTTTACTTAAAATTAACAAGAAAACCTTTGTTATATGTACTTAAATATTTGAGTCCACACAACATTCTTTACTTAAAAATATATGCATCACGTTACATATATTTTTAAGTAAAGAATGTAACGTGAACTCAAATATTTAAGTACATATAACAAAGGTTTACTTGTTAATTTTATGTAAAATTATTCCAAGTTGGGATTACTTAAAAAGTATGATGCAAAAATGGTGCATATATATTTTAAGTAAATCCAACACAGTAAAGGCCATGTGAGATTAAAACAAATCTTAGTTCTGTTAACTTAACATTTAAGCTCACTTATACAGTATATAAAAATAAGACAATTAAACGAGTTACCAACCATTTTTACTTATTTTAGATCTTCAGCTATTGGTCTGATTACTGCACTGCTCCAGTACATTCAGTGTCTTAAAATAAATTAAACATGCAAATCACACACAATATAGCATTTAACTTTATCATTTTTTTATACTTTTTTTTGCCAAAGGCTTGAAAGCCTGAAACCACACTTGAAATGTAACAAAATGTGGTAAATCGACAAATGGAAAATCACTTTTAACAGGTCATTTTTTCACCTTTGCAATACTTCTCAAAAGATTTACATTTTTCCAACATTTACTCTTGGAACATACAAAAAACCTCTTAAAGGACAATTCCGGTGAAAAATGAACCTAGGGGTAATTAACACATGGTTACCGAGTTGATCGTTCTCTGGGATGCGTTTTTCATGATAATCGAATGTAAAGAGTTTTATCTCTAAAAACAGATTAGCTTATAACGCTAGTATATGGGGCATAGAATAAGCAAAAGTAAATCGCTAGTTATTAATACCACTAACAAGGTTCAAAATAGCCTCACACTAACACCGTAGCATAATGAGGGTCCCTACATGCAAACCGAAGCATTGAGAACTGTGTAAGTGTACAGACAGTTTAATAAGAAGATACTTTATAAAGACAGTACATTACGCGTATACAGGCAGGAGCCATCTGGGAAAACAGTCTTGACTAGTCGGGCCACGAACGCCGTGCTAAGTGAGATGAACTGTGACTTGGAATCTCATATGGTCCATTGTTTCCAGAAGAAACTATTTTAATAAATAGATATAATTCATGCATTTCCATGTAATTAGTTTCACAAACCTAATTCCTATCCACCAGCTCACTTAGCACGGTGTTCGTGACTCAGCTAGTCGAGTTTTCCAAGATGGCTCCTGCCTGTATACGCCATAGACATAATAAATACATAGACACCCTATTGGCCGCTGGAGCGTCGTCAACGGCACCGCCATATTGCGGATGGCAACTTTCCCATATCTCTCATACCGGGAATTGAGAAAAATGCCTTTTTCGTGTGCTGCTTGAGGCTGAGAAAGGCCGCGAAATTTAAAAATACTGCTGTTATTGTGTCATGAAATTTAGTTTTAATAGGTTTTCAGTCTACAGTGTAGTTGTTTAAAGTTCAAATCTGTGGTTTATTTATAAAGATAGCGCCTATTTAAAATTTTTATCTGACGTTTTCGGAGTTGTGAAATCCAGGAGATCACTGCAAGACCAGCGGGCGCTCAGCGCTCATGAACCCCGCCTGGAACAGCCGTACCTCGGCTAGTGCTTCTGACGTGTGCCGCTGGCTCGGATGTCTCTAGTCTAAGTGGTTAAAAATGAGATATAATTCGTCTTATCTAACGGGCTATCTTTGGTCTCATTAATCTATAATTTGTTCCCTGGCAAATCGTTTTGGCTGAGGGCAAAGTGAAGTTTCATGACTTTATATTTAGGCTATTTTAACGTTGTATCCTGCTTTACCCTATGTTTGACTGAATCGTTTACTTTATTTCTTGTCTTGTAGCCTCTTATACCTTTTAGGCTACTTGTACTGTTATAGCCTAATGGCTATTACTGATCAATAAAACTGAAATTTAACAAAAAGAGTTAAATATAAGTCACAATGTAACTTATTTTTTATTGTCTATATTCTGTAATTTATATTTCTATTGCTATTATTATAGTATTGTACATGAACTATATGCTATTATCAATATTTTTATTGTATTATTGTACTTATGATATTATATAACTATACTATTCATTACTATTTTATTAGCTGTATACTGTTTGTTTATTTTATTGACTAAACTATTTACTATTACTTCTCACTTTATCTTATATTTACTATTTGCATTGCACTTTGTACCATAACATATGTATTACCATAAAGGATCCATCAGTTATATTTGTTATTGCTAAAATGGGTCAATCACAGAAAATGCTTTTTCTACAATAAGAAAACTTTATTTCAGCCAGATACATGACAAGCCTGAGCTTTGACAATTCCTTATTAAAAAATATTGTATATGTCTATAAAATTTGCTTGTCATCTATCATATTATATGAAATAAAGTTTTCTTATTGTGGAAAAATCATTTTCTGTGATTGACCCATTTTAGCAATAACAAAGATAACTGATGGATCCTTTATGGTAATACATATGCTATGGTACAACTACAGTGCAATGCAAATAGTAAATAAGATAAAGTGAGGTAATAGTAAATAGTTTAGTCAATAAAATAAACAAACAAACAGTATACAGCAAGTAAAATAGTAATGAATAGTATTATAGTTATATAATATCATAAGTACAATAATACAATCATAAAAATATTGATAATAGCATAGGCTATAGTTCATGTACAATACTATAATAATAGCAATATAAATATCAATTACATAAGACAATAAAAAATAAGTTAAATAGTGACTTAAATTTAACTCTTTTTTGTAAAATGTCAGTTTTATTGATCAGTAATAGCCATTATAACAGTATAAGTAGCCTTAAAGGGTATAAGAAGCTACAAGACAAGAAATAAAGTAAACGATTCAATCAAACACACAGCAGGACACAATGTTAAAATAGCCTAAATATAAAGTTATGAAACTTAACTTTGCCCTCAGCCAAAACGATTTGCCAGGGAACAAATTATAGATTAATGAGACCAAAGATCGCCCGTTAGATAAGACGAATTATATCTCATGTTTAACCACTAGACTTGAGACATCCGAGCCAGCGGCACACGTCAGAAGCACGAGCCGAGGTACGGCTGTTCCAGGCGGGGTACATGAGCGCTGAGCGCCCGCTGGTCTTGCGGTGATCTCCTGGATTTCACTCCGAACTCCGAAAACGTCAGATACAGTTTTTAAATAGGCGCTATCTTTATAAATAATTTGAGCTTTAAACAACTACATTGTCGACTGAAAATTATTAAAACTACAATTTCGTGACACAATAACAGTAGTATTTTTAAATTTCGCGGCCTTTCTCCTCTGACCGTTACTAATTATATCATGACCAAATACAACCAGAAACAAATGTTCAGTCTTGCTTGTCGAGGCCTGTGTTCTGAAGTTCAGTTTAAAATTTAATTTCTTGACCAAAAATGCAATAAACGATCGAGTGTACCTTAAGTTAAAAAAAGTTAAGTTTACCTCTTTTCAGCGTCTTCACATATGTGCTTCACAAAATGGCTCAAATTTTTGGCTGGAAAGGCATCACGGGAAATTGCATATCACGTGGCTCGTATAGTTACTTAAAATGTTATGCTCCATTTACTTAATTTTGAAGCAATTATTATAGTAGTTGACATGACTTATGTTTTTTCATTTTATTTATGCATACATTTAAGTTCACCTATTAACTTATATTTTTGTGTTACACACACTGTATATGTTAAGTAGAGGTTGAAAAGTTACGAATACTTAATTTTTTGTGTTTAATCTAATTACTTTTATAAGTAATGGTTGTTCAGCCAACGAATCGTTTTTTAGAGTGCAGGAGGATTTATTTATTTATTTATTTATTTATCTTCACTCTTAGGTAAAAAGCTTTGGGGTTCTTGTGAATTGTGAACTGTTTAGAAGTCTGTGTGGTAGTCTTTCATTACATATTTATTCGTTTTTGCAATAAGAAAAAGAGTAGCCGCATATGTATGCGAGAGAGGAAGTGTAGAGTTCATTCTTCTGGTCATGCTCTGAGTGACCCCTGCCTTTAGAATAATGATGATGTGAATGAATGCTGGCTAAACGTCTGTTTTAAAAAGCACAGACTTCAACTCTTTAACCCTTTCATGGACAAACTCTCACATGCTGGTTCTCCCTTTGCCCATTTGGCAAGCTTTCCCATGACTTCCCGTGGATCTAAAGAGACATAGAGCTGGGAGAGGAGGAGTGTTGGGGTGTTGTTGATCATTTGAACTCTCTTTTATTCGAACAGTGATTGTTCCATCTGGTCCTCTGTTGTGAGACAGAGGTTTCACTGTGGAGAGTAGGGAAGGAGGTCTTGCCTTTTCAGTTTGCTACAAAATATGTAGCCTGTATAAACCTCCCAACCTCTCAGCACTCGTTCTTTCTCTTTGTCCCTCACCACACTTTGATTTCCTCCATCACCCCCATTTTCCCTGTGGTCTACTTAGTCATCTTGGAGTGAATGTGTAAAACGAACAGTAATTTCCCCTCAAAAGTTCATTATGTTTTAAAGTATTTTCACAATGGTACCTACTGCTTTTTTTTGTGTGTTAGTTTTGTTCAAATCAGCTAGGCTACTAACAGATTCTTGATTTTTGTATATAAAAAAAAGTAAAGAAATTCTAATTAGGGAAGCATTTAAATTATTATATTAGTATACTTTTCCTTTCAAATATTTGTGATCAAATCAGTGCAATCTTTTATGTAATGCATGATGTCTATTACAGTCTCTTTTTTTTTTTTAAGCACGACCTTCAGAAGATGTTGTGCTCTGACTGAAATACAGCTTTATAGAAAAACTATAAAATAAACTTCTCCCTTTCATTCTGTCTTCAACAAAAGTCTTATCTGAAGCTCTGCGGTCACTTTTTCAGTCGTTATTGTAGAGGCTGTGTGTGTGCTGCTGTAAAAATGCTTGATTGTGCGACAAGTGTGTGTTTGTTTATTGAGAGTAGGTTTTATGTGAACACGATCTATGAGAATGGTTTTATTTGTGGAGTTGGCTCAGGTCACTTGTATGTGTTCTGTTCTTGCCTGTCTCAGCCTGTAGAGATTGTTTATCTGACTGCACCATTTGTCCTATTGAGCTGCTGTTTCCTGCCCTTAGGGGTCTACAGACACACTTTCACAGACTAACAACGTACCCACATAAAATCACATACCAGGCAAAAAAATAAGAGAATCTATAGCCTCTGAAAACATTTGAATCATTTGCAGTTAAACGTTTCATTTGCTTGCAGTGTAAATGCAAACAAATACACACAAAAATGTAACAGATAATGATTCAATTAGATATTTTGTTAAAGCTATATAGCTGTTATAAGCTGCTATGCTATTTGGAAATCAGGATATTATATGTTCATCAATACGTAAGTATTTCACAGATTCAAACTGTTCTGTTTAATCAGAGTAAGTGACCCTTTAATGGTAAGACTCTGAAAACATTTCAGCTAAGTTTGGACTTCCTGGCAGAGTTTTTATGCATTCCATTTTACATTACTGATGATTTTTTACATTA
The DNA here is from genome assembly GCA_031834385.1 of Semotilus atromaculatus. NCBI lineage: Eukaryota > Metazoa > Chordata > Actinopteri > Cypriniformes > Leuciscidae > Semotilus > Semotilus atromaculatus. The sequence goes on along the minus strand of JAULUF010000009.1, from coordinate 15,116,947 downwards.
TGATGGCTTGCAAAATTTAGATGGTATTTGTTTGTAATCTGTATGTAGTTAAATCAGGTGCTGTTCTTCGTAGCCAGGTCTCTATACGCGCTTATAGACATATATATTTGTCAAGCATGTAAATAGTCAGAACTGGTCAGTTCAGAATTGATCATGATATTCTGCTATTTTCTGTTGAAGGAGAACAAAGCACTATATTTGCTTTTTGTGTTTTCTGTAGAATCTGTTGTGTGTGTGTGTGTTTATCATTTGATTTAGTCTTATTTAATGTCTGTCCTGGGGAACTGCCAAAAGTGTTGGGGTTAGTGTTTGTGAACAGCCATCTCTGTGATGTTTTCACTTTTGCTGGGCTAGTGTTGAATGTAATATTGTATTATTATTTTTATTACAGGCCTAATTATTATTATGTACATGTAGATTAAATTGTTGTCATTATTGTTATTATCAGCCTATTATTGGTTTTATTATAGGCTCTAATAATAATAATTGCAAAAAAAAAAGTTTGTAGGTTGACTTACAGGTCTCATGACTGTGCCATGGGGTCTATTGACTGATGACGTGAGCTGTGACGTCACTGTGGGGTTCATTTAAATAGGGTCCAGGAGAAAGAAACAGATTAAATTAGTCTGGGGGGAAACAAAGAGACGGAGAGACGCATAAAGGCGGATGCTGGAGAAGAGTTCACACACGAAACTTCAGCCAGACCTTTCAGTGTGGAAACTTTCAACACAGAAAACAAGTGAGTGAAATCTGCTCTTTTCACAGCAACAGTTGTTATGTGACCAGTATGTGGACTTTCTATTTTATTCCGCTAAACTTATTGAAAAGTTATAAAACGAAAGAAATAGTTTACATGGATGTTTCTCCCACGCTATCTTCAACGATAACATATTTGAACACGAACAACGTGTTTTAGAGGGTTCTTTTCTAAATGTTTGAGGGCTATTAAACGTTTAAAGAAGAGCGTTTAGATAGCTAAATACCCAGTATGAATTCAATTAAATTATTTGATACTGCTCTTCATTTGGTATTATGAGTTTGTTACCCATCAATAAACTAAAATAGCCGCCGTTCTGAAGGGCGCAAACATTTAACTCTGTCTGTGTCGCGCGCTGTTGCATTTATTTCTTGTAGGGAGGATTGCAGCACGCAGCACAGGATGAGTAATAAATTAAGACCATCAGTTTAACCAAGTAGAAATTATCTATCACTATCCTTTTTTGCTGAATTATGATCAGCCTCCTCCGTGTGCGTTTCTGCGAACAAATATAAGGGCTTTACGGAATAAAACAATTTTGAGCTGCTATCATTTTACTGCATTTTGGCTATAACTTTTTTTCCCCCGATCATTTTAATGAATGACTGGTATGATGCAGCACGGTTTCTTCTTTAATTTGACACACTTATTGTAATTTAATACTTTTTACTGGACTTTATTTGATAACCATAAAAAAAATTATTTGCCTATAGTAAAACATTTTTGGGCATCATTAGTCACCTTAGCTCTCACTCACACTCAGTGTGCCCAGTTTCTGTGTGGACAGGCAGTTTATTGTGGCTAAAAAGTATTTACACAAAGCATGTTATAGTCTGCTCTAACCCAAAGTGTTTCAGGTGTGTGTGTTAGAGATCATTGTGCATTTAATGCTCTTGGTTTCATTCACTCCCTCTCTCCTCTTGAATGAAGTGATTAAAGTGAGCATGGTCAAAGGGTGCAGAGGAGAAAGGAAGAGGACCGCGCTCCATCTTTTCTTCTCTCGCTCTTTCAGAGAACCTTTCACCTGACCTGCATTCTGACCTGCCCCCTTTTCATTTCTCTCTTTAGACATTTTTCTGGGCCTTTTCATCCCAGAGTGGGACTTAGAAAGTGCAAAAAAAAAGGCACTTTTATTGAAGGGATTACACATTTAGAGGGATACCACTTCACAGCGCTTCAGTAAAGTTATAAACATTCAACCTTTTGGTCTCTGCCCTGATTTGGTGTGAATTTATGACAGACGGAGAGAGAGGCTATTTGGCTCAAAACAACACTATTATCAGGTCAAATAAAACATACAAAGTGAGAGAAATGTGTATAATTCTCAATGATAAGCACAATAGTATATTATACATAGTATATTTATATTACAATAGAGGAGAAATGGAGTATGTTTCAGAGCAATATTACAAAGACCTCTTGCCCTCCGCATTGTAGTGACATCCTTTTAAGCCGAATGTCTCAGTCTCAAGCTCTGGATATATGAGTTTATATCCTTAGGGTGTGTGTATAACGGCTGGAGCAGTGTTTCAGTCACTGATTTCTCTTTAAGGAGCAGGGATGTAATTACATGTTTTTGTTTAGTTTTTTTTTTTAACTCTGATCTTTTTTTAACTCTGAGCTCTCAGATTCACAGGCCTCCAGCGCTATGTTGGTCACAGTTTCTGTAAGAAAGCATTTGGTGTAACACTTACATAATGCTTTACAGAGCTGGTCTGGTGACAGCCTTTGTGTGTGTGTGTGTGTGTGTGTGTGTGTGTGTGTGTGTGTGTGTGTGTGTGTGTGTGTGCGGAGTGGACATCACACAGCTGCACCCATCAGAAAGAATAATGGGAGACTCACAGTGATTTATGAGTCCTAGCCTCAGACCTGTGTTTGAGTAAATCTTGTGCTGAGGTGAACTTAAACAGCTGTTTTTGGTTTGAACACTGTCTCCAGTCGTGTCTCTCCTCCCTTGTGTCTGTCTGTCTGTGGTTTAGATGACTGATAAAGCCAATGCTGACTTGAACTCCGTCTGCACTGTCTCTGATGACTAACGCTCAGTACCAGCTTAGCCTTAAGGGCCTGCTTTGCTTCAGACTTAATGAAAGCACCTCCACTAAATAGAGTCTTTACAAAAAAAAACGCAGCGCTTGTAATAGAATTTAAGAGTTGCTGAAAGAAGAGACTCCAAATGGAAATCTGTAATTGAAAAGCAGCGCTGATAAGCGTGAAACTGTGCCATGTGTCTAACTATGAGTGAAGTGGGTCAGAGCTTTGTGTTGTTTTCTCTGCTATGGAAATGAGTTTGAAGTCCAGCTGGTTGTGCTGCAAGGGACTCGCACACTTGAACGCTGGGTGCTGGGACATGCTGAAAATATGTGAGGGGAGGAGAGAGGACCAGAGGTTGGGAGAGAAGAGAAACCGTGTGTGTCCAGCGGTCCCGCATTCCTCCGTGCTTGTGATAATGGAAGCCCCATGGCGTATGATGAGTGAGAAAGGCCCTCAAAGAGTGTGTTTCTGTGAGAGGAATGGGGCTTTTAAAGGGTTTTCTACCCTCAGAGTGTATGAGATGTGTGTGTGGACCCAGCGGGTCAGAACAGCATCGTTAGGCAGCCTGTCCCCCCCATCATACACACACACACACACACACGTGCATACACACACACACACACACACACACACACACACACACACACACAAAGAAGACTGCCTGATGAGAGGTTTTGGAGAAAGGTCAGAGAAAAAAGGTGAGGAGGGGGAAATTTTGGACAGGGAGAGGGGGTGAAGACATTTTTGGGCCAGGAAAATGGGGGTTGGGGTGCTCGAGATTTGTGTTTTTCTGAGAGAGGTTAGTCACGCTCCGCTGAGCGGCTGACACTTAATTACTGTTTGGAGGGAGTTGCAGGATTTACTGGGTCAACAGAATATTTTATAAACGGCTTTAGAGAAGCATTTAGTGTCTGAGAGTGAGAGATGGAGGGGAAAAAATGGTGCTCTGCTCATGGTGACCTATAAAGGCCTGGCTCCTGAGTGACGCGGACCAGCGTTTGTGCTGGAACGGGAGTTTGAGTGGAAAGTTATGGCCCAGAGATAGTGAGAGTCCAGAATATTAAATTCAAACACAATGGGAACAAGAGTAGCCGGGAAACATGTGACCCGATTGGCCCTCCAGAGTGAAATGGCCAACGTGCGCAAGCGGACAGACTAATAGACGCATCGACTACAGTGAATAGAGAGTGTTGCGGTCAGAACGAGAGACTTGTTTGGACCTAATAGATGCTTAATTATCCTCAAAGACTGTACAATACCACTTTTCATCAGTCCAGCTCCTTCTGGCTGCTTTGAGGAGTCTTTTATTGCGTCTTACAGAGACCGTCCTCTCTTTCAACAGGAGATCAGCTTTTGTTATCGTTAATTGCTTTTCCTGCTAACAAAACTCTGAACCAGGGATGTCGTCTTATTGACAAAAAAGTCACTCCCACACTGACAATGGTGCTGAGTTGTTAGTAAATGTGTCTGTGGGAAGCTGGCCGATGTGTGAATGTGAGTTCTATAATCTGTGTGGGTCCATATGTGAGTGTACGTCTCTGCGTGAGCTGCTGCTTCAGTCCTCTTGCCTTCATATCCACGGAGCGTTCCGGAAGAATGGCGTCCCGCGGCGATGATTCCATTCTCTTCAGACAATACGCTCCTACTATCTCACAGCACCCGGTCGAATCATTGCCATGGAGATCACAAGCAGAGGCTAAAGAGCGCACTCATTCAGCCAGAGTCACAAACACAAAACCCATATAAGCAGATCTGTGTACATGGAGCAAACCTCCTTTGAGATGATCCACACAAATAAATGCCCAACTGAAAAATCTCTTTTATCAGCAAACAAATAACTTTCTCGCATGCAACTCTTTACCTGTCATTCGCAGTGTTTGTGGACATAAAAATTGTGAGTGCTGTGGGGTACATGTTTTTCCAGTTTTCCAGTCTCAACGCTGACATGTTGAGAAGCACAAGAGCAAAAGAGGGCAGTTTTTTTATACAAACATTTATTAATTTACATCATGTGTTCACAGCTGAGGACAGACACAGATGTGTGGACTGAGTTTCTGGAGCTGGAAACCAGCAGAAAAGAAGGACACGTTCAAACACACGCCGACTCTCTTCCTCTTGAGTCTGAATGGATGTTAGTCAGGGCTGGATGTTTATGTTTGATGATTCACAGCAACAAGCTTGTACAGTGACGGTGCCTTCGGTGCCAAGAACGTCATTATCATAATTCCAAGAAAATCACTTTGTATTCTCCCATTTCACTAGCTCTTACATCATACTCCCGTGCGATGTGTTTGGAGGTGTCTGGATAAATGTAAGCGCTGATGTTACATTATAATCTGGTGGCAGTGAGCAGAGAATCATAGTCCTTCAGCACTGACCTTTTGTGTTTGTGACAGTTTAATACCAGTCTGTTGAATTCAGTTAGTGAAGCTCTAATGAATCATTCTGAATGATCATCCTTATCAGCTTCATCCATTCATCTCTAATTGGGAATTTGAAATATTAAAAGGGCAAACTAACGTCTCAGCATAGATGGCTCGATTACTGTCCTGCCCTTTGCTAACAGTACTTATGACAGAAATTGTTCATTTCCTGAAAACTGTAATTTTGCTCTGCAGCTGCTGATTAATCTGTGTTTTTCAGAATGCGTGGCCTGTTTTCCACCCTCATCGTGGTGCTGGTGGCCTTAATGATCGTGACTACAGAGGCTGGGAAAAACAAGAAAGGTATCAAACATGGAAGAGACCATCTCTTCCCTTTCTCCTTTCTTCCATTAGTTCAGCTCTCATGCATAATTACACCCTGTGATCTATCACTTGTAACCTTAGACAATAGTTTGTGTGATACTCACCTGAATGGAAGGTCAAGGTAATCACATGAAGTAACTGTGGTGCCTATGTGTCATGTGATAGAGAAGAATAAGGGAGGTAAGGGTGGTGCGGACTGTGCGGAGTGGCGCTATGGAAACTGCGTGGCCAATAACGGGGACTGTGGACAAGGCGTGAGGGAGGGCACCTGCAACGAGCAGACCAAAAAAGTCAAATGCAGAGTTCCCTGCAACTGGAAGAAACAGTTTGGAGGTCAGTGAAACTGTGGTAAATCAGCTGAAATGTGCCTACCCTCATTTCTCTTATAAAATAAAATTGATGGCTAAACATATTTAGTGCTTTTCATGCTGCTGTGTATTTCTGTTTGTTCTGTGCATTTCACATTATCTTACTTTATTGGTACTCATTTCATGCAGCTGACTGCAAGTATAAGTTTGGTAACTGGGGCGAGTGTGACTCTGTCACGAGCACAAAGAGCCGCACCGGCACTCTACAAAAGGCTCTCTTCAACGTCGAATGTCAGCAAACCATCTCTGTGTCCAAACCCTGTGCCACCAAGGTCAAAAACAAACCCAAAGGTACATCCTCAACACCAAACCCAAAACTGACAGCCAATGAGCATGTTCCTGATTTTGCCCAGTTAGATGCATTCATGGGTCAACATATTTAGTTGATCCTGAAGCAACATTCCTGTCTGAAAATTGAATCCTAACCATATCCCCAACCATACCCCTAAACCTAACCCATAAGTTATTCCTAAAATCAGAGGGAAATGATAGGTGAATAACACCTAACCCTTGTTGTTAGCCTAAACTTGACATAAACTGTAAACTTGTCCCTCAAATCTGATTGGTTGATTTGAATGTTGTTCCATGATCAACAAAGATGTTGATCCAGGAACATGTTGCACTTGGTGAAATCAGGTTCTGCCTTTAAGGACGAATGTTTTATGTAAAAATCAAATGTTAGTGTTAAAAAAAAAGCGCTTCCTCAAACACACATGACTCAACAGGTGTTATATTGCAACCAGTAGTTTGGTTTGGTTTGGCTGAATGGAGTCAGTAAGGCATGTAATCTGCTCTGGTTGTGTAATCTTGGCCTGTTGGCTTTGGTGGGTGTCTGAGTGGGATTCTGAAATCAATAATGAACCTCTGCTCATACATAAGAGGCAGATGTCTAAGTCAGTCCTTTTAAAGCATGTGTTTGTGGTTAATCTGCTTATCTGAATGTGGATTCAAGCCATAATACTGTAGCATTATTTTTATAAGAGCATATGCATTTTCTAACCAGCATGAGACGGGGAGGCGTCGTCAAAGATTCAGGTTTTCTGCTGGATCTGAATAATGAGATTTTGTGTCAATCTCTCCACAGGAAAGAAAAACAAGGGGAAAGGGAACTAAAGGGAGCAAGAGATCCAGAGGAGCAGTAAACATCACGTGATCATCCGTCATCCAAACATGGCCTTTTATATCTCTACTCAGTGTTCTTCAGCTTGAGCGGGACTCGCTCTACAGCCACAAACATATAGCTTTAGAAGACAATGACAGAGTAACATCCCTCCAGCACAGCTCTCGCTCTCTCTCTCTCGCACTCTCTCTCTCTCTTTTTCTCTCATCTATCAGCCGTGTAAGCCTCAGGCCTCTCATTTGTAAAGGACAACAATCAGTAGAATCAAATCAATCAAACACATCTATTTTATGACTGTTTTACTTACAAATTTGGTTTTGTAAAATTGTGTAATTTACAGGATTCAATTACTAGTGGGGTATATAAGTAGTGTTTGGATGTCACCCTTCTCTTTTTTGTATCATAGAATATAAAACTGAGGAGTGTTGTTTGAAATAAATGATTTTTTTCTTTTTCTATAAAGTGAAATTACTAGTGAAATTACCCCAATACTGTTACTTTTTCCTTTTGACTTGACTGTTACTAACAGATTGAAGGGTGACAGAGGGTTTTACGATTTAGACTGCATAGAGAGGAGACCGTCCCCTCTTGTGCAAACCTATTTTATAAGCATTTTAAGAAAGACAGTGAAGTTTTGTTACAGAGCTTTGTGTGTTATATGTTGTGCTAACTGAAGGTAAATAAGTGATGACAGTTCATTATTAAAGACACTTGAGCCCTCCAAAATTTTATGCAAACCCATATGTGTGTTCATGACCACGTAAAGAACAAGCCTTCTCTCCTCCTGGTCAGTGCGCTTGAGATCTTTATTAAGCTTTATGCAATATAAAAAGAACCATACACTCTTATGTACACTGGCTCTTTAAGGGCAGTGGTAGATAAGTCCATAATTACAGTGTGTTTATTCCATCAGCTTCACTGGGGTAATGATCATTGACTTTGCCCTTTAGCTGGTACATTTATACAAGGGATTTCTACATCAATCCTTATACAATTTACATTTGAACATTTGAAGTGAAAATTTAAAAGACCAGAGGAAAGAGCATTTTGGGCAAAGTCATTTTTCTGTATTGGTCATCTAACAGATGCTAATGATAGACTTGCTATTTGCAGATTTGCAGAAGGACAATATTCAGATTGTATGATTGAATTTCTTTAGTACAGTTAATGGTTCAGAACTCTATGAGAGAACTCTATTCCAGTGTGACACTTTCTTAGTTTGCATCAGAGTAGGGGAGACTTTTTATAATGTCTTTGACTGACAAAGATTTGTAGTGAACACCCTAATTCAACATAGTCCATGTATCAGATGACCAAAGCAATTGGCAAGTTTTAACATTCATAAAAAAATGGATATCTGGTTTGAGCGTCTTTTGCAATGACATGATAGTCATTTAGTCTTTACCACTCATTAAAAAGAGATTCAGAGCTGGTTTGGATATACAGACGCTATGAATGGAAATTTGATTATGAGGTAGAAACCATGAAACCAAACCCAAGACGTTAGAGAGGCAAGTCTCTGCATCTTAAAATGATGCGGTGTAAATGAATAATCTCTCCTCCTGACCAGGTCTAATAGCAGACCGGAGTGCCACGATCTCTTTGGTTTAATGCTTTAAAGTCTGTAATTGCTGAAACTGGCAGCTTGTAAATAATGTAACAACATGAGCCCTAAAACATCCAACACATTTCTCCCTCTGTGCTAAATCTGACCACATGTTCTCAAACAGTTGGAGATCATTCCTTCAGGTTTACATGCTGTGGTTTCATCAATTACAAAACTTGTATTTAAATACAAACTTGGCAAAACAATATTGCACCATGAGAAAACATTATGAAGTGGAAATGTGCTAAATCAACATGTTTTACAGGGGGAAATAAAATACATTTTCCATTTCTCAAATTTATGGACAGTCCTTTGTGCCCTGATTTACATAAAATGCGTGAAATTGAACATCTTATAAACAGATTAAATAAATTAGTCATCTCCTATTTTTTTCAAGTATATCACAAATTATAAATGGTTTCAACAGTTCTGCACACAGACAACAATACATTTAATATTTAATCTGTAAAAGTACATGAAGATCACCAACTAAATACAAGAGGAACACAAACATCCAGACATCAAATGCAGGGAAGAAATAATACTTTCAAGAGCATATATTCATCATATCTAAGCATATTTACAGACCTCTGAAAGATCAAACCCTTACAGTGACATTTCTCAGCTCAGTATAGAGTGTCTCATCCCATTTAAGTCTATAATGCCTATCCCAATCCATTGAGGAGATCCTTTTGAATTCTGACCTATAACAGAACCTCAAGAGGATCACACTAAGAGGATAATGATGACTAACTTTTCCCAGGCTGAACCACATGCCCTGAATTTGCCGCTATGAATGTAATGGCCAACACAGCTGTTTTTTCTTCTTAATTTGGAAAGTGGACTGTGCAGGTAGGCTATAGGAAATTGACCCTCACTCTGGAGCACCATGCTTTAAGGGATAGTCAAACATGAAGCTTTTCCATATGTTATTTGTCTTTGGCTTTGATCCTCTGCATGATGTTTTCAGAGAATCTGCACAGAAGTCTACTAACCAAAAGGACTTGATTGATACCATTTGTGCTCTACTGGGAATATAAATGAATTAATAAATTCCCTTAATTCACCAAGTCTCTTCTGGTTTATATTTGCTGGGATTCTCTCTCTTCACTGTTGGAAATAATGAGCCGTCTAATCTAATGTCATTCGCAGCCTGATCTTCATGTAACTGTAGTGCAGAGTGCAGTGGTCTTGGCAGTGCAGCAATAATCAGATTACTGAAAAAGTCTTGATTTCTTCAGTGATTCAGTCTATTGTCCATCACTCCATCATCTTCTTGTAAACACTGATTCCTTAATATATTACGGTTTGGTTATAATGCACTGTTTAGCATTATGGGACTATGATGCCTCTCAATGTACTGCAATACCATCCGAAGCTTCAAAGTTATGGGGGTCAGAAGAGCCAGGACACCCCTACTCTCCATATCACACCCTCCATCTCTGCTGGCTGCTTCTTTCCTCAGTTCATCTGGTGCCGATGTTCTTATACTGGCACATGAGCAGGTTTTTGAAGGTCTTTTTGAAGGTGGCATTACAGAGTGCATAGCAAGCGGGGTTGATGGTGCTGTTGACGTAGCAGAGCCAGTAGCCAATGGCCCAGACTGTGTCTGGAACGCATGACTGGCAGAACGTGCTGATTAAGACCATCACGTTGTATGGCGTCCACGTGATGATGAAGGCCAGCAGGATGGCGAAGATTGTTTTTGTCACTTTCTTCTCTCGCGCCGCCATCTGCCTTTTCCTCTTCACCTGGCTGCGGGCGATGCTGGCAAACTTACGCGCCACCGTGCGGGGACGGTTGACGGGGATGGAGCGCCTCTCGCCGGTACTGTTCGGTGGGACGATCTCGATGGCTGTGATGCACTCATCTCCTGCCTGTTTGGTGACTATCTTGATCTTGGACCATTTGGATTGAGGGTTGATTTTAGGTGCGGCTGTTGGTGCGGGTGTCAGGCCGGCCTCTGAAGTCACCTCACTGTTTGCTCGCTCTTTGGGCTCTTTAGGCGCTATGCTGACCGTGCTGGAGTCGTTTGAGCTCTCCTTCTCCGGCTGCACGCACGAGTCAGCTTTAGCTGATACCACAGACTCGTCTAGTTTGCCGTTCTTCACAGTGTCTACTGTAGAACAGGTATCCAGGCTGGGCTTAGGAGGGGACTGGTTGTTGTTGTCCTGCTTCAAGATGTGACCCTTGAGCAGGCCGCTAGACTTCTGGGCTTTCTTCTCTTTCTTAGCCTCTGGCTTTTGCTTGGACACACGGCTGCGGCTGGCCAGAGAGATGTGCACATAAAGCACCGTCATGATGACCACCGGCAGGTAGAACGCAGCAATGGCCGTGCCGAAAGTGACCGCTGGGTTGGAAAGGAACTGGATATAACATTCGCCAGGCTCTACGGTCCGTTCTCCGACGATGAACTGCCAGAACAGGATAGCGGGAGCCCACAGGATGAAAGACATGATCCAGGCGGTGGCAATCATGAGGCCAGCCATCTTGGTGGTTCTGCGTGTAGGATAACTCAAGGGTTTGGTCACACAGAAGTATCGGTCAAAGCTGATGATTAGCAGGTTCATAACAGAAGCGTTGCTGACCACATAATCCAGTGCGAGCCACAGGTCACACACGACTGGGCCAAGCGGCCAGTAGCCCTTGATGATGTAGACGGTGTAAAGGTTCATGGAGAACACACCGATGATGAGATCTGCACAGGCCAGGCTGAAAAGGAAGTAGTTGTTGACGGTCTGTAGGTGTCGATTAACCTTGATTGAGAGCATGACGAGGATGTTGCCCACAACGGTGACAAAACTGAGGGATCCAGTAACCAGTGCGATGAAGACCATCTCCACCGCCTTGTACGGGCTCCCGCCGCCCGCCTCAACCGCTGCACACGAGCCATTAGCGCTGCCGCTGTCACAGCTGAAGTTGGCATCACTGGACACGTTGCTCAATGAGCCTGAAATAAACACACAACACAGATACAATGCTATAAATAACAAAAATGTAGATATCAGAATGGATGCATTCATTGAAAATAATCCCAGGCTGATATAAATAGCAGCAGGGTGATTGCATATAGGGAAAAAGAATGACATTCATTAAATATTACTGCAGAGCATTCATTTCCATCATTAAATATAAATATACTGTTTGTATTAAAAAGCAAGGTAGAATTTGACCCAGCTGATAAGAACTAATTCAACAATTCTCAAAAAACACTTTACAGCGTAACAGTAATGATAAAGTGTTGTAGTTTGATTTTTTTTTTTTTTTTTTGCAGGGCATGCAGTTTTGCAGTATTGTGAAGTCTGGATTCATGTAACATAAATTCAAACATTTCCTCTATATCTTGAACAGTATAATTACAGCGTGTAATTATCTATTATCTGACCCACTGGCACTAACCAATGAGTGCACTGGTCATTAGGGTAAAGCAAAAACAACAATGTAGTGTTATATATGCTATTTGTTAGCATATATAACTGTTACCAACTATGCAAAATTAGTTTTTGTTTTGTTCAGTGTTATTATTAAATACAAACCAGCATCAATCGTTATGGAATATTTTACAATAAGGTTCAATTTGTTAACATTAGTTAATGAAATAACTAACATGAAATAATGTGTGATACTTTTGCTGCAATTATCTTAATATTAATTTCTACATATACTACTTCATTTTCTAATATTTCACATTGTGTAAGATTAATGAATTATTTTTAAGAAATTATGACAAACATTAACAAATATGGATTAACAATGAATAAAATTATATTTATGCATTACCATTTACTAGATTAATAAATGTTGTAGAAATTGTTGTTCATTGTTAATTTATGATACCTAATGCATCAACTAACTAAACCTTTAATAATTATTGAGACAGTGTAAGAGCGTCCAGGCATTGGGGTGAGCAGTCTCAGGTGAAGAGAAGATTAATGAAATCCTCATGATTAATAACACGCTCATGTTTTATTCAGATACACAAACTCGACTCCTTACAACATTATCCAATCAAAGAAGACAAAGCTGCCCTGTCTGTAAACTCACATGACCCCTGGGCTTCCTAATGATCTGAGCTGCTCAGGAACAATTAAATACAATTAGTAGACAGGGAACCCTGAGAACCTCAGTGCTCCTCAAAACAATCACCTCAACCCTTTGATGCAGGACACATTTACTATATGAACAATTTCCATAAAATTAATGTTTATATTGCTTCCTTTATCATAGATATTCAAGTAAGGATCTTGGTATATGAAAAATTGAGGGGTTTGGCATGCCATTTGTGAATGTGGGCTGCATTTCTAGAGATTTCGTCATGATGCATGCTGCATGCTAAACTTTACAAGAGGCAGCGCAGGGCACAATGCACTACCATAGAAAAAGGCGAGACATTTTTTTTAATAAAAAAAAACGTTTTAATGCATAAATGTGAGAAACTTTTTGTTTCAGGTCATGAATTATCCATAACCGTCTTCATGTTTACTCCTGGGAAGCTGTTGTCATACTGATAAAGTATTAATCCAATGGGCAATTAAAAACCTATTTGAAGCAACTCAAGGCAGGCGTTTCCTAAATGCACAAAATACACTAAAGAACGAACGCAAATATCTTTAAGCATTTTACAGACACTTCATTATTGCCCATTTTAATTCCTAGAAGAGTTGTTTCCGTCATATCTTTTGAAGGTTGCCATCTTCTGGATAACCAGTGAACTTACACTGAAAAAGACTTGGTATGAATGCTGCTGCCAGCCAAATTATTCATTGTTTTTTTTGCTTTAAACTATACTCTTGATGAATAAAGATATAACAAATCTTTATATCTATTAAATCTGAACTCAGTTTCCCACCAGAGGAAGGACCCCGACCCAGACCCTCTCTTTATCTTTATTCTCTCTTAAAACCACCTGACTGATCATCAGCGGGCATCAAAGCACTGCCACACTCCGGACGGTTAGACACCACATATCCTATTCCTTTTGAAAGCTTTTGACAAACAGACACACATTCTCTCCTCCTCTCTCATGCCAACAATGATCACACTTCTTAAGGTCTTTGGCTATTGGTACTTGGAAAGCGATTAGCAAGTTTATAGTTTGGGTCTTGCTCTATATTTCCCCCCCTCAGGTGCAGGTGATTCAGTGTGAGGAGAAGGTTCTTTACCCCTTATCAAATATGAATCAGCAATTACTCAACTGTGGACTCGAGCAGAGCGGAAAGATAAGCGCCAAGCCTCATTAAATATGAATCAAAAATATTCATCTGATATCACCGTGGGAGAAAGCTCTCCAGGACTGTTTTATCAGCTTTCTTGTACAATTTGACTCTGTACACAAACACCAACCCCTAACACCCCAAACTCTTCCACTGAAGCAGAACAGCTGAAGATCGTCTATGTGAAGCTTGTCATGTTGCTAGAGCCAGGCAAGGTTAGTATACTTTGCTGTATATTTTTTTTAATGTGTTTTTTATTTCTGCTTTATTTGTATTTATTTGTAACTTTTTTTTATTTTATAAAAAAATTAAATATATAAATATAAATATAAATAATTTCTTGTTTCAGTTGATTTAGTTTTGACTTTCATTTTAGTATTAAGAGGCAGCCAAAGTTATTAATGCGCTGACTGTTTAAAAATGTTTTTTTTTAAAATAATTTAAAAATGTTATATATCTCTGCACACTCAAGTGTTATTTTATCTAGCTGCATTTTCTTGTGTAATGCAGATGTGCTGCAAAGGTTTCAAGTTTTATCAAATACATAGCAAGATTTAAAACCTGTAATTAAAATTAATTAGTTGCCTGTTAACAGTAAATATTTCATTTAACAAAAATTTATTAATTTAGATTTCATTGTAGTTTTGTTAAAGATAATACTGTACCTCATCCGTCCTGCTGTCAGTCCAGTAAGTGTGCAGACAGAAGCAATTTCTCTTGTCACAATGTGACAAGTAAAAAAAGCAGAGCCTCATCTAACCACACACACACCCAACACATGCACATTCCCTGCTGCACACATCACACACAAGCATCGCAGAACCAAAGGTTTGTGGATCACTCATATACAGAAGTCCCACACATATGGCCAGTTGAAAAGCTCCACCACACCACTGTAAGATTGCTCTGGCTAGAATATTGGCTGTTCTGCCCAGCTTCCTCTGATCCGATCTGATCCAGCATTTTTGTCATTAAAAATCTCACAGCTGGAATCAGAACAGAATAAGAAAACAGAATAAACAGAATAAGAAACAGAACAGAACGCCTAGCATTCAAAAGGAAATCTGTTTACACAAACCGTCTGAGACAGAGTGCATGTATAATGAGACATGCAATGTCAGGAAAAATCACTCTCTATGACGGCTGCATTTTATTCATGTATGCTTTACATTCAATAATATTTACTTCTTTCTTTAGGTCTGAGTAAAGGCCCCTGCCCCTTCAACGGCTGCACTGAAACGTCACCTGAAAGAGCTGTCGTTGTGTTTGTTTGTTTGTTTGAGGGTTTTCCCCTCTTCTGAAGGTTAATATTCAGAGAGTCAAAGCTCTTTGAGGATGGAGTGACATTTGTGTGCTGAGAGGTTGTCTGAGCTTTGAACCAACACAATACCGGCACTGGCTCTCATGTCAGGAGATAAAAACAGTCTGGAACATTTCAACATGCTGACAAACATCTCAGCAAAGCCTGCGCTAAACATTAGATTCTTGACTTTACCAGAGGATTTTGAACAGATTGTGCAGTTGATTGTGAGCGTTACTTTGCAGATTCATTGAAATTGATGGCGTGCAAAGCCACCACCCTCCTCCTCCAAACCGCAGCTGATTGTATCTGAGCCGTTTCTTTCTCAGTTTGTATCCGATGGGCGGATCTGAATATCCATAATGGAGACAGGCAATCTCAAATTAACCGATGATTCCTGTCTCTCACTGCATCATGAATATGTGTCAGTGACACATCTGTGTACGCCACTGAAACCAGACACTCAAACGTACACATCCTGGAATAAAATATGAGGAGCCGTGAAAGCTTATTCATGGATTCGACCAGAGATTTGATACATTCTGCTCCTAGAAAGGATCAACAACAAATGTACAGTAAACCACACCGACCTCTCATAGTTTAACATAATCGATCAAATGATTTATTACCATAAATGCATGATGGAGCCTCAAAATGGCTAAACAATTATTACATGCAAATGAAGCAAGGGTGAGTGGCATCTATTTTTGTGATAGGATCTGGTTCTGAAGTTCTCCCACAGCTGTGGATGTGGAGCTGGCAGGATGCAGAAGCAGAGAGGGTGATCTGTGCTCAGCCTGCAGCAGTGAGATATGAGGTGTCTGATCTCAGCTGGCTCTCAGCAGCGCAGCAGCTCCGTGCCTGATCACAACCGCGTGCCAATGTATCCCTCTGCCCCATTCTGTGTTCCTGAGCTCAATGTCCTAGGCGAGTTGATACGGGACCTGCTCGACAGAGCTTTGAAAAACAATACCAGTCTAACCGTTACCAAGAGGGCGATAATCTGTGACTACAGAATGACCCCAGCAGTGATGTGTCAGTGATGTGTTAGAACGTTATAAATAGTGCTCATTTCTAACTGAACGCCATTAGGCTGAAGAAGAGCTCCATGGCTTATATAATCATAATAATTCATCTACCCTCACCTCTACTCATCTCTCTCTCCGGACACATTCTGCACATTAACTATTGATGACCCTTATCTCTCCCTCTCTAAGCACACTTGCTCTGTTTTACTTTTTTGTTTTTGTTTGCTTATTGTGATACAAATTCTTCAACGCTATAATTCTAAAGATATTTTAAACTGACATAACTGCATCAAAGATACCATTACATGCCATAGAATTCCTATTACTGTATATTGTAATTTATAAATAGTCATAGTTTGTAACATCGCATATACAATTATTTTAAATGTTCTCTTTTATAATACATAATAAATGAGACTACATTAAAATATAATAATAATAGTTTTTATTTTAATGTTCTCTTCTAGAATTAATTATTATAAAGAGAAATAAAGAGAGAAAGAAACTAAATATGAATCACCTGTCACAAGTTACAGTAATGTTTGTGTCAGTATCTTCAAAAAAGCGGTTATTGTTCATTGGAGACTTTCCTACACTGATACTAGAACATTTTGGTTGTTTGGCTGCATGTACAGTGAGGCGGTGACATCTTGTCAAAAATACAGTGAAAGACGTTTCCAGAGTCTCCAAAGCGAGTCACAAACCGAGACTTTTATATAAGCTGTCATTCTCTCGGCTGTGTGTCTCCTGTGCTAAGCACTGGGATGCAGAAAACAGCAGCTGTTGCTCAAACACTTCCCTGCTTCACACACACTGGCACAGACTTTCATAAAGGCTAAACACTTGTACTTTTACATTTAATTGAATGACAAAGAATAGGAAGGGAGTCAACTCAGCTGCAGAGGATTTGACTATGGATGTAGTCACACACGCTTGTCTGCACAAACAAATGCATGCACACCAACAAACACATGGATGCTGCTCATTTAGTGACTCTTTTGGGACTAAAAGCAGAAAGCCTCCAGTTACCAGCTGGCAGCTCGAAACATAAAGCCATCTGCTACCAAATGCACTTTCCCCCACCAGTACAACTCTGAAAACAAAAAAAAATCACACATTAATGTCAGTTAATTAACAGAAATATCTATAACAATGTGTCAGCATACAAATAACAAGTTGAGAGGTTCCATTGAACCACTTTCTAATGAGTGTTTTAGTGTCTTTTCCAAGTTTCTTTGACAATCAAAAGTTAGAGTTTGGTAAGACAACCAGGGCACACAGGCAAATACACAGACGGCACACAGGCCTCTGCAGATTCGGACAGACATCACAGTGGGAGTGTGTGTGGGCTGCATCAGACTCCTCCTTTGATTCTGATATGTGCTTGTTATAAGATCCCCCATACTGGCCACTGGCAAACTAATGACTCTCTCGTTCTCTCTCCCACACACAATTCTAATTCTCTGCTAATTCTCTGAATATTGGATCGAAATCAGGCACAATGCCCCGCCGCGCTACAGTTTAGCAGCATTGATTAAGCTGATCAGCAGACAGACGAGCGAAACTTCAAAGGCATTGTGACAAGTGACGCAGCATCCTTACATCAGTCATAGGATTGAGCACACATTTTAATGGGGGGTTTTTTACTAAACTAGAGAAATATTCTAGATGTTTCTGATTGGCAGATAGTCTAAGAGAGATGGTGATGTGGGTGATGGTTCCCTAGTAACTGTGCCATTGTGAGAGCCATGGAAAGAACATTTGCAATTATTGACCGACTCACAACTCACGCAGTTATCAGGATTATTCTCTCCAGTGAGTAAAAACAAATTTGTCTAAGTCAGTGTCGGACTACTTCCAGTGTTATTAGGTGGTATTCATCATATTGATAAGTGCAAAGTTCAGCTTTGCTTTTCTCCCAAGGTGCTGAAAGATACATTAAACCCCATTGATACTACAGTTGGAGTCAATTCCTATGGAAACAGGGGAAACCATAGAATTCTCAGGCAATGAATTTTAATGGTTTAATTCAACCAAAGATGATGTTTCATAAGATATGATTGGTCTAAACCCATGTTGTAATGATCTACCATTAAAATAATTAACAAATTAAACCTTATTATTGTCAGTTCTGATGTGATCTTTCTTGGATGATCTCTCAAAACAATGAGTTGCATGCTGACAATAGAGGGCGCCATTTGGGATCAGAATGTCCCATGAGAGGCTGTCCATCATGCTACAATGCTGAAGGCTATCCGCTTAAGTCTTCTGCACAGTAATGATATATTATACTGACAACCAAAATGTGCTACGTCTGATTAAATATTTAGTCTAAAGGTGTCACAGGTGATGCAATTGTTGGCGACCAGTGGCAGAATGCTGAGGGCTTTGTTTAAGCTAAAAGCCAATCCTGCTGCTTCAGCTGTTATAGCTCTTCTCTCTCCCTGTTGAGAACCCACAGAGAACTGGCTGTGTCTCCAGGCATTTCACTCTTTTCTCAGTGTTTGTGTGTGAGTGCATGTAACAGGGTGAAACAGCAGCATAGCGACACACTTTCTTCTGTGAAACTGGGTTAACACCCAGCTAGAGACAAAGAGAGCACGAGGAAGGATGAGGAAGAGTGAGAAAACCCAACACACACACACAAAGAGAGAGAGAGAGAGAGAGAGAGAGAGAGAGAGAGAGAGAGAGAGAGAGAGAGAGAGAGAGAGAGAGAGAGAGAGATACATGAGACTTTCACTAGGGGATTCTTCTGTACCAGGTCACACAGTGAGAGTCATGGTCACAGAATAAAAAAGGCGTCATCATACGCATTAGTCTGGTGTGATTGAGACGGTCAGAGATAACGGAACTGAGAGATTTGTATTATTTTTAAACGCTCTCAGAGTGAACTGTGACAGATGCTCAGGCTTTTAGTTTCTTTCCCCCATGGTCAGCGCCCTAAAATGTCTGTATGTTTTCTGTTTTATTGTCAGATTGGAGAGGGGAGTCTGTGCAAGTATCTGAGGAGGATTGTGTGCCTGTTCTGTGGTGATATGCTCTCTGCTTCTAATGGAGCTTAAAAGGCAACATTTTAAGAACTGGATCCAATTTAGTTTTTGGATAAAATATACATGTGCATTCTGTGCTGCAAATGGGCATATGCATATTCTTTGAGAGACCCATCTCTGAAAGATGGGTCGTTGAGAGATGGAATAGAATAGAATAGACCCATCTATTTCATCTAAAATCCATACTTTTCACAGATCAGGTGGAACAGACAAAGTCATTGCTTGTTCAAATATACATATATATTGATGAACAGATAGAGACAGATAGAGAGAGAGATAAAGACAGAATTTTCTGTATTAATAATCCGTATCAATCATTAAAGCACAAGAAAGAGACCACAGGGGCTTGAGAATCAGGTCCTGATAGCACATAAGTGGCGAAAAGAGTAAAGAGAAACCAATGGTGGATTGGCCAGAAACGACTTTCTGCCTAAAAACAACACTAATCTATGTAAACATCAAGACTAATCTAATCTAAACTCAATCAGTCCTTGTCAAACCCACCATCAGCCAGTGCCTCAGGACATTCCAGCAAAAATCACCACTGAATCACTCATCAGTCACACACACACACACACACACTGCACACTCACATAAACTGTTGTTTAAGGTGTTTGATGTTTAAATGAATTTCCTCACCGCAAAAGCATTACAGTAACTATATACACAGAAACATAAATGGAACAAACATTCACATATAATCATATACAGTTCTTGTTTGGAGCAATTTAAATCCAAAGCTGTTTTAGTTAAGACTTTTAATAACACAAAATACATCATATAATTTAATCTCTGTACTTTATATAATGAATGCAATCAGAGACCTGTCCATGTTCCTGTCCTTCCCCACTTCATATTCTGTCTAACCATATAACTTGATTAAAATATTTTAAATGGAACTAATAATTTGATTACATAGTTTCTCGAGATGGAAGAACGTTGATTTACATGTTTTGTTTTTTCCTATTGTAAAGTGCATACGGAATGGGATAAACAGGTTTAGCCATTTTGCTAGTGTCTTTAATTACCATGAAAGCATGCTTTTGCAGCTCGTTCTGAAAGGGTGAAAAGGGATCTACAAAATGATATAGCCAACAAAGACAATATCACAAACCTGGAACATATTCATCGTGGAAAACATTACAGGACATTTTGAATTTTTGTAACACCATACCATCACGAATACGAGTCTTTGGACATGGACTCAGTATATGTACTCACACAATGAACATATACATCGCAATTCTCTGTTGTGAGTCTGTGACATAAGGAACTCTTTCTTTTCTAACTATTTCGTGTCATAGCCTACTCGTGTGCCTTCACTCGCAACTCACCGTTGAAGTTCCAGGGCGCGAGTCCCTCTGCTCCAGTGCTGTTAGTTACATTCATGTTGCATGATTTAAAAAATGCTCAGCCAGCCAGAAGAAAGAAAAAAAAAAACAGAAAAAGAATCCACACTTCTTCTTTCACTCCGTCAAGTTTTTCCTCAAGATTATTAGAAGGGCTGTCCTCATGTTGCGCGGGATGACTTTGTTTTTCACATCATGTGTTCTTGACGCGCGCGGCTCTCGCCAGAGGGGAGAAGCTCATTATGACTCTGACCATCGTGACTGGCGGCTCACCTAAACACACCTCGGGTGCTTGATTTTCTCTAAATCGACTCGGTTTACAATCCGCCAGATGTGGCTCCCATCTGCGCGAGCGGCTCTGATCTCTTTCCAGGAGTTTAGCGCGCGCGACTGAGGCAGCGGACTTTCAATGATGTCATCTACCTCCAGCCAATCACCTGAGAGTCCGCATGTTCCACTGAATCAACCTATAGCTTGTACTGTCCTGTGATGTGCTTTCAGCCCAGCCAGCACTGTCTGTTCTAACAAAGTCTGAACCAACCTTCTAGATAAATGCATTTACTAATAATCGTTGTACAGATTGTCAGATAGACCTTAGGCCTATAGGGAGACATTCAGGACTGTCCTAGGCGGAGGGCGAATCAACTACAGGCTAAAACAACGTGTGAATGATGGTGGGTTTAACTAGCTTAATCACGTCTTGAACACTTTGGGTAAAAAAAAAAAAGTTGAAGGTTATTTTTGAGAAGTATGTTTGAGGTAACCTGGTATCCTTTCTCACCAAGAAGGCGTTTGAGGATAATTTATTAGGATCATCGGACGGAACACTGGTAAACCATACACAAAGACTACAAATATATCACAAAAACTTTTTTTTAGTTCACTTACAAGACAATTTGAAATATGCTCAAAACGTACCTCGACAGATTGCGACCCGAAAATCCAATTAAAATTCTCAAAAACGTCGAATCAGTGAGAGCGTATGATTTACACACTAGGTACAACATAACTTCTATCAGGTTGGAAGAGTGTCCGACTCTTAACCTTAGAGCTACTTTAAAAAACAAAAATAATTGTGTATGGCCACCTTTGGCCCCAAAAGCAACGTCCCTGACATGTAGCTACATGTATTTCACAAATTACAGTTCTTTTCTGCGAGTCTGCCACGTAAATTAAAGTAGTTGTAGGCTATGCCACTGATCAAACGTCATTTCACTGGGGAGGGAAATCTGAGCAGTCGGAATCCCCCATCATCTGAGGATAGTGGTCATATACTCAAATTATGCAAGCGGTCAAGGGAAGGCTAAGCTTTCCCCAGCCAGTCGTACACACGCTCCGCCTATGTTTCTTGTGTCTGTACATCGGTGTAATTGCTTATGATGAGTGTGGCTCTCAACATGCGAGGCTCTTGAGCGCAGTACACAGGTTCAGCACCACCGCTCGTGGACAGCGCTCAACAGCCCGAGCTTTTAGCTCTCTTCCAAAAATATCACGTAATAAGCTGGGAATAAAAACACCTGCTTCGTGCTCTTTATAATGTCATGGTTTCCCAAAACAACAGCTATAGATAAATAAACCATTCCATATTATAGAGCGAAAGTAGATGGGAAGGGATGGGGTGTTTTCTTCACTTTAAGAACTATGCTCCTCCAGAGATTTCGAAAACAGCTGAATGGTTGCTGTCTGTCGCTAGTGCGTGAACTGGCACCAGAGCAATGCATGACAAACGCACGCGCTCAAAGCCGCCGGGGGCTGTGTGTTCTGTGATCGTGTGTAAGTGTGTGTATAGTAAAAAGACAGAAAGAAAGAAAAAAAATATATACCACGGAATGGGTGATTGGGAGAGGGACTCACCCCCATCAGTCCCTCTCGGCAGATTCGGAGGGCTTGCACCCAGACTCAAAGATTAATCTGGCAGCTGTCTCACACCAGACAAAAATTAGACTGATACCAGCCAAAACAGAGAGATCGCGCATATAAAATCATTTCAATGGCAGCACAGAGCGGAAACCTGACAGCCACTGACAACCCGGAACGAAATCATCTAAATAATATGCAGGCGGAACGTTCTTTCAGTCAGTGCGCGCTCCGCCGCAGATGAGCAGCGCTGTTAATTAAAGTACACAAGCGTAAAATTTGGAATAAAGAAAGCGCGTGCTGTAACTAAGTTTACAAATGTGTAGGCAATCAGTTCGCCTATTTGCTTTCCCCAAATTACAATTTGTCATTTGCACGTGCGGCGTGCCAGTTATGCAACAAAATGTCGCCAATAATTTAGGTAGGAGAGACGCAGCTCTCACGATTTATTTATTTATATCTTCTTTTACGTTTCAAAGAACGTTATACAAGTTTGGATTGGAACATCAACTTTAAAACACATAAAATAAAATAAATAACAAACCAAGTTAGACCTCATGTGATAATTTAGCCTACTATAATGCAGTGGTTCCCAATGCTATTCCTGTTGCTGATTTTAATAGGTGAGGTAATATAATGACGCTTTTGCCAAAGCGTCTATATCGAACGCGCATGGTACCCTTTAGCGTCAATATGAGACGCCGAAATATATGGGTCAGAAGGCGCCTCCTAGCGGTCTAACCCTAACCCTACACCATACCTAAACCTACCCATCTCTCTGCGTGTTATATTGACGCTAAAGGGTTCCATGCGCGTTCGATATAGACGCTTTGTCAAAGTGTCAGAATATTACGCCTTGGGATGAGAATGCGTTGGAATAGCCCATAGGTCTCTAAAAAATGCAGGAACATAAAAATGTAGACCTGGAACTCAAATAAAATGAATGACTTTTACAGGGAGGATTTATCACATTGATGATGTGCTGACACCACACCAACACACACATTATCACACACACAAAGAAATAACCCATTTGTTAGATCGATTACAGGCAGTAATCCTCAGGATTATGTTGTTGAAGTCATAATTTTGAACTGACACCAGAGACAGAGCATGTAATTAGATGAGAGAATCCTCTTTATCATTATACTCACCAACACTATGAGCTTTTGTCACAACAGCTATTTTATGTATGGAAGTGAAGACATTTCTGCATCTAAGCCCTGTCTGTGAAACCAGGCCTTAGTGTATTTGTGCATTTGTCCAGCCTAATATTTACACCCACGGTAGGCAAGCCAGTGGCTTTAGCTCTGATTGATCAAAGAAGTGATGCAATTAGGTCACATGATGTGCCAGAAGGAGAGACAGTGAAGTGATAGATGTGGCTGTGTTTAGGTTTTCATCATCAAGGCCATGAGATCCTACTGGGGCCAGGCATGCTGGGACTAAATGCTTTTAATGGTGCATAATATTCGAAAAAGAAAGAGAGATGGAGACAGAGAGAGAGAGAGAGAGAGAGAACATGGCTTTTCAGGACACTAATCATGTTTAATTTCAGGTGAGCTGCCTTTGTCAAATGGTGATTCCTTAAAAAGCAGTTCTGCTATAGACCCTCTGCACAGCTTTGTTAGACATGGTAGGCTGCTCCCATATTTTGCTATATGCAGTGGGTTCACATGTCTGTGTCACATTTATAGGACACAATTATAATATAATATTTTCCTAGAATATTCAACCCTCATAGGATGAAATCGTGAGGAGGCGTGTGCATGTGTGTTCCTCTCAAAGGCAGAGCTGCTCTGCTAAGAGCAAAGAGGGAATTCAGTTACATTCATAGAGCAAAAGTACATCTTTCACAGCACAGCTTCACTAAACTCCCAGCAGCCCTTCCCACAGAGCGGCCAATCTGTTTCCATTAGCTGAGCAGGTACAGGCAACAATTAAAGCAGATAAAAACATGATGTGCTAAGTGACTTGGATGATTAGTCTGTTATTAAGATAATGTGTGATTCGTGGCACCAGTAATCCACTGGGAGAAAGGATTCACCACAATGACATCAAACAGCACCACAGAGAGAACATTAACAGTGAGAACTGTAACATCACCCACTCACCTCCCATTTCCTCATCTGTAAAAAGAGGAAGAGACACACACAGAGAAGAGCTATATAGTTTTAACACAACAAATGAACACAATCCCATACTCGAATAAGAGTTTTGATATTAGCTACATTATTTTGTAATTCACAAATTTAAACTTTTAATTTTAAAACTGCATTTTGATATATTTTAACTTAGGACGGATTCATTTAAACATCCTTTGGGAATCAGTCCCTCTGCAGCTCAAAGTCTCTAAATTTGGCAGGAAATTGAAATATCACATCACATGTTAATTTAGGTTTGCTTAGTTGGTAGCTATTTTGTGCAGAGAAGCTGCACAAAGACCATCACAGATCACCACATAACATTACTTTATTAAAAAGACAAATAAATCACTGTGAAAAAACAAACAAATAAATGTCTAAGGGTTAAACAGCTCGTCACTGGAGCAGAAGCTGACACCCTTTTACCCTAACGGCACATTAGTAGAGAGACAGTTCACCTAATTCACTTAACCTGGTTCCAAACCTGTTATGTCCCATAAGACAAAAGAAAATATTTTGAAGAATGCTTATGTTTTGTTATATATATCTCAAACGAAAGTGTATACACACACACACACACACACACACACACACACACACACACACACACACACACACAGCTTTGTTTTTGTGATTTATGAGGACATTCCATAGGCGTAATGGTTTTTATACTGTACAAACTATATATTCTATCCCCTTACACTGCCCCTGTCCCTAAACCTACCCATCACAGGAGACATGCTGCATTTTTAAATTTTTTAAAAAACATTGTTTTTTATGTTTTTTAATGCAATGTCCTCATAAATCACGTATAAGTTGTAATACCAGTGTAATATGCATGTCATTATACACATTTGTGTCCTCATTTATCACAAAAACAAGCACACACACACACACACAAACTTGTAGCCTATATGTATATGTTAATATGTATATGTTAATATGTATATGTATATGTATATTTACCAAAAAATTATTTGGTAAATAAGACACTATAAGAAAACTGAGCCATTTTAATTCTTTAAGAGTTTAAAATGGTTTAGGCTGTTTACTTGTTTATAGGTTTTTATGTAATGTGTTTGCTTAAGGCTGTAAGTGACTGTTTTAGGTAGGAGGAAGAGATATAACATTTTATTCCAATCTCCGAAAAGAACCAGAGTTCAACTATTGCACATGGCTAGCAAAAAGACACGGCATGAACCTCAGCAAGTGTAAACACAATAGGACCCCATTAGTGACTTTGAGGAGGACGTTTTGGAGAACAGGAACCTGTTTCTAAGGAAAGCCAAAGAGCAGAAGTACAGGCACTATATATTTGTGTATTCATACTATTCATACTATCGGCAGCACCAGCTAGCAGTTTCATAACTGTTTTTTTTTAGAGTGAGAGGAAGCACACATTAAAATGTCCAGTCAAACTTATATGAGCATAAGCAAATGTGTGTGAGGAGGGGAATTGCCTACAAACACACTCACTGGTTCTTGGGGCCTCTTTGCTTCCCCTGCATTTCCACATCTTTCTCTGATGTGGTTATGTTAAATTAGATTTCATGCAGCATAGCTGATCTAATTGGACATAACTTGCCTTCGGGGAATGCCAGTATTACCCAGCATGCACCTCTCAGGGGAGCAGTCATGAGTATGTAAGTGGTGGTGGTTTCTGCAGGTGTGGAGTGAGAGAAAATAGATGTAATTGAGACAGGTATGATGCAAACGCTACAACACATCATGACTTTCTTGACAAAATTAGCTTTTTTCAACTATAAATGTTGTTGAATGTCTATGTCATAAAAGTGACATCTGAACCTGTTTTTATGGTTGCGTGCTTGTGCTGAAGTATAGGCTAATGTAATTCTTGGTCAACTGACCTCTGTTTTTGTTTAATGATGTGACGGAAAAGCAAAACAGATTAGGGTTTGTTTAAATTTACACCAGTTCACTTCAAACTAGACTTTGTTGTGTTTCCCTGCTTCCTTCAACCTTCAATCTGACTCAAGCACACACACCAAGTACACAAAACAAAATGTGTAGAACCAAAATAAGTATCTCAGTTACTGCTGAGGACGTGTTGGTGTAACGTTACCGGCAGATAAATCAATTTAAGTAAAAGGCCAGTCACAGAGCTTTATACTTGTAGAATTCATCTGAGATCCGCTGACAGTTCAGTGCTTCAGAAGACATATGTGCGTGTCTGCGTGAGAGAAGACATTTGATTGACAGAGGCTAAACCCAGCCTGACTTCCTCTCACAAACAACCCTATTTATAGCAGCAATCTCACCTCTGCTTGGATTCGTGTTTTCCAACAGCGCCTTCAGTCTTCCTTATTTTTCCAAATAAAATTAGGCTCATTAAGAGGTTGGTTTCACACAGAAGGATTGCATTGATCTTCAGAGAGTTTGGTGAGTTTGAGTCTGAGACAGGTACAGTTACTGCATGCCCCAGTTAAAGCCAGAAATGACACCAGGAGCTCAAATGGCCTTTTGATTGCAACGAGAGGTCAACTGTGTTTGATCTATCCATAGCTGAACATCATCTCAAACACATGCTTTATCAGTGAGAGAGATATATAGAAAATACAGATATCCAATAGAGCAATTATGGATACCGACATATTGACTTGAGCTTAAAATTCTTTCTGTATAGTCTGCAGGGAGAGCACTGCTTCTATCCCATTTGATTTGGTCTCTCCAAGCCATTGTTAATGGCCATAATGATCTTAGCCTTTTCTAATGTGATTTACAGCATACTGTAGGACATTATTTACCATCTTAATATAATTCAGGAGGTTCCAGTAGTCATTATATTTCTTTAGAATTATATTATGAGTCTTAAAAACAGTAGGCTAATTAATAATTGTTTTTCTTTACAGTCCCTTGTATTTACCAGAGCTGGAATCAATATGGTCAAAACAACTGAACCGAATTCAAAATTTTGAAATTATTACATTTGCTAGGTTGCACACTTCAGCTTATCTTCAAAACATGGATATGCCAGAGAGAATATATTCATATTTTATGGACATAAATTCTATGGGTTTAGAATTATGTTCTTATAGAGCACAGGGTTTTTATAGAATGATTTACATTTTATATGTTGTCTAAAAAAGAATATATGTGAAAACTTTCTTCTCTAAAAGCAAGAAAAAGCTTAAATTAAACATCAGACCAGGCTCTGAAGTCTGAAGGCCTTGTTTAAGAAAACAATGACTTTTTCATGATATGGCAGACAGAGTGATTGGCATCACTGTAATTTGAGTGAATTCGCTCTCATCTTTCATCACTCCCTGTACAGCAGTTCATACTTCATAATGTCTGTCCTGCTGTTGATTGTAGCACACCACAGCCCCATCCCTCTACGTGACTCCAAATGAAATCCCAATGTCTCCAGACTGCTTAAGCAGTAGACTTCATGGGAAATGAGAGAGATTAGTGGTAGAAAAGGGGACAGAGTGACGGCCCACAAATCAATAGTTGCTTCACAGATGAGCAGAATTTATACCTCTGTAAATAGAGCCGAGTCAGTCTAGCGGACAGTAATCAGATTTAGACTTATGTGCTGTTGAAGAAGCCGCTGAGGAGCACAGTAAACATACTCAGAGAGAAAGAAAGACCCAGGGCAAATGTTTGGGGTTGAGGATGAATGCAAGACAGGACATTTTTTGTAGGAGAAATTGCCCAAGGAAAAAAAGTCAAAATGTGCATGGCTCAGGACTTTATGTTTTGGTGTTTTCATGCTTCTCTTATTTACTGAGAGTGGACTCACTGCTCCTTTGCCAGATCATTATGCTGGAGAGATGCAGGGGAGACAGGGCACAAGGGATGTTATTACTTTTGGTCTGCTTTTATCCAGGGTACAGTAACTGTGGGCAGAGATATAATCAAAAGTCCTCCTGAACTACACCAACAACTGCGATTTTGGGCTGTGGAAACACTTTAAACACTATCCTGTTGCCAACCAAAAGGCAACCCTGACAAGCAAACCATCGGGGTAATACCCAAGGTGTAAAGCTCCGTATTTATTCCATCATATAACTTGGTCAAATCCATGATCTTCTCCCTGCAGTCTGTTGAGGATGCAGGTTAGCTTTCTGTTTATACTGGCACTGAAGTGTAATCTACAGGGCAACATGAACCAGCTGAGCCATAAGACATCACTGGAGCCAACACTCCATCAGAATAAATGCCAGTGGGTCCTTGTCTCCCGTCGCAGTTAAATGTCATTCTTTTACGTTCCCCTCCTCTCACTTCTATTCGTTCTCCCTCTGCCTCTCTCTCCTCCCATTTCTGACAGTTGCTCAAAGCTGTGTAATTATTATGGCACTAAAATCAATGACATTCAGGAGAACCTGTCCTGCAGGAAAGGTCATGCACACTCTTTATCTGTTCCTCATACATATAATGGGTGAGAGGATTCTAACAGATATCACACAACATATGACCAAACACAAAACATTTATAAACACGTATAACTAGCGATCACATAGTTTAAAGGGAACTAAAAAAGCATGTCAACATACACAGCAAATTGCTTTCCAGATGTAAACGACTGAACGATCTGCTCTTAAATCCTCTGCAGGTCAGAACTGCTTTGAAGAAAAGGGTCTATTAGTGGAAGAATGCAAAACCTCAGCTGACTGTAATGAACACACTGGTCTCGTTAGAATACTACTGACTCTGAAATGAACAGAACCATTTAAAAGTCGTCTATCAAGAGAGAACACATGAAGATCATGCTTTAATCGTTTCATCTCTAAAGAGCTGACTGCAGTCCAGAAGATTCACCATTTTTCACCAGGTTGAGACAAAATTCAAAATTGAATCTTGGCTTTAATTCATTCATGAGCTTGAATCTCATTTGAACTGGCCACACCAAAATGAAGTTGAATGGAAATGACAGGAAAAGGAACGAAAATAATTCATTGCAATTCAAGGTGATGCAATCTGGTAAGCGTTTTTCCACCCTGCGCAGGTAACTTATATTATGAAATATTCACTAAATCAAAATTAAGTGGCTAAAAATCTGTCTTTCTATCTATCTACCTAACATTCAAAGATATGGAAAGCTCTATTTTTCTACTAAAAGATCAAACTTAAATTAATTTCCTTAATTCTACTTCCTTACTTTTTCAATTACAATTCTGGATCCTGTTTGCAATCAGTTCAAATTCAAATGAAATCAGGAACTGAATTGGAATTTAAAAGGCATTCTCAATTCTGAATTAATTCCTTCCCTCCAGTGTTATAAACTCTGACATGCACTACAAATCAGTTGCTATTTTTTGGGGTTAATTAAAAACAACAACAAAAAAGGTTTGTTGAGAAAGAGTTACACTAATTAAAGCCCCCACTAAGCCTAAACAAACCTGGAATCAGCCCTAGATTATGCCTATTTTCCATGCAGAAGGTCAAAATAAATCCCAAGTCATGCAAAATACTCAAGGGCAAGGCAACAGAATCCTGAGCGAATTCACAAAACAGTTGCAGAAAAAACTCTACATTATTAGAGATGTAAATTATTTAGACACTCTTATCCTGCTAGAAATGTTTATGGAGACTATGATTGTTTGTAATATGAGCAATAACAAGAAAACTCATCTTTCACAACATTGTGCATCTGGAATTGCTATCATTGATCAGTGCACACCTAGACAGTTTTTTTATGAGGCGATTCCTCACCAGCAAAAAACAAACCAAAAAAAAAAAAAAACAGAGGATGTTTATAGGACTTAAATTATTACTAAATATTCTGTGCATGTAGAGTCTGTTGTTTCTCTGTGGACTTCTTAGAGTGGTAATATGTTGATTTAAGAAACACATAAAATGCAAAACCTAGCAATTATCTAAATAATTCAGACCAGCTCTGTATTAATGATTTCACGCAAGTTTGGGGATTTTGAGATTTCCAAGAGCATCTGAAGTCGAACTCTGTGGGGGACCGGGAGTAAGTGTTTCCTACACAGTTTTGTGTGTGTGTCCATGGTCAGTTTCACACAGGCATTAAGGGTTCATTAGTTCAGTTCATTCTAATGTTGATTCTGGGTGACACATAAAACAAGCTTGATTAGATCAGAGAGATGCCGTACCATGTGATGTTTGTTCTGATTATGCCTAGAGATTCAAGAAGAGAGAAAAAATGAACTATAGAAACAACTGAAAATGTTCTAGAGCTTTCCATCACTTTGTGAATGTTATAAATTTCACATTCAGGGATTGGCGCAAACAAGGTCATTTCTGCAGTCTGTTCAGTCAACCCACTAATTAATCTTATCAGTCATTCAATCCATAATCAATATTCAGTTCCACCCATAGTAGAAGAGGCACCAGAGAGAGGAAGAGAAATATGCTTCTCTGGCATAAGAAAAAAAAAGTCTGATAGTATCACCCCAGCTCAGACTTCTAAGTGATCGTGTCAGCACTGACAGTGTCTGTCAGCACCAACCATCAACACACACCACTCTCAGCAGATTAATCTCTCCACAGACATTAAACAACCCAATCAGATGTTTGTCCAGAACCTCCAACCTATGTTATTTAAAGCATGTTATCTGACTGAGGCTAAAGAAAAAGTCTGACTTCATAGAAAAAGGAAGCCGGATTTACAGTCTAAAACTAAAAACCACCCCACAATTCTCTGAATTTTAATTTGTATCCTTTTAGTTATAGGAAAAGTAGATTTGTTTCATGCAAAAGTTCAGAGCAGAGAAAGCAAATCTTTGAGGGTTTCAGCATTCAATAAAGTCTGCACTCTTCAAAACTACAAAGCACGTTTAAATGTCTCTTTGTAAAGCATGCATCACATTATAACAGGGTCACAAAATAATCTACACACCAAGGTAAACTGAAATGAATGACCCTGTTAAAAATAAACTGCTCACTTCTATCATTGGGATCGTTCTGTCATGCATTTTAATTTTAAGCCATTAGTTCTTCTGGTGATTAGGAACAATAGTATCGAATGAATTCTATTGCTTACCAAAAATGCCACAATATACAGTACAGCTAAATGGCTTTTAAAGGGACACCAGGCAACCCTGAGTGTTTTTTCTCTACGAAGCTCCCCCTAGCGTCTGGTAGTAAATGCTTTCAAACACACTGTCGTAAAAACGAACTGTTGTTCCTCCCCCCTCCACGAGCAACCCAGCTGATCAGCTGTCAACCCCAGCTGAGCATGAACCGGCTATTTCAAAACCAGTTATGTCTACCGAGGTAAGTAAAGCAATATTTTCTATACCGGTACGTTCATCTGGTAGAATTACAGTTTACCTTTGCTTGTCTAAGAAAACATCAGAACGTTTTTTATAGCTCGGTCATGATATGTGTAACATGTTTATTGCCTATTATCAGACGCGTTGACGTAGGCCATCGTAATTCAACTCATATCTGTAAAGTACGTCAACTGTTTTATATTGAAATATTAAATATTAAACACGGTTTATTCCAAAGATACTTAACAGCAAGAAAGCCAGCAGCATCCGTTTTGCAGGCTTCTGTTTCCCTCAGTTCTCTGCATTCTGAAAATGCCGGTCCGATGTAGTCTGACCTCTTGCTCGGTCAGTCTCCCGTTTCCTCTTTCGCTGGTCCTCCGTCAAAAAAAATCTCCATTTCTGGTTCATTTTTACAGTCTCAGCCATTACGCAAACTATCGTTGCCTTTTGCTTATAGCTAGACGGTGCTTGAATGGGGGTGCCGTAAAGCAATTTGTTACATTGCGAGACCTGATATCACGCGATACTTCCTGATGGCCTGCCGGCCCAAGTTGCAAGTGGGATTTTTCCGCTCTCGGGCACCAGGGGGGTGCGAAACCACCATTCAACCCGAAATAAGTAATATAACCATTCCACTGACTAAAGTTACTTAGAGCACCTTTAATGGAGAAATCATCCTCTCGGAACCAGTTGGTGTAGTTACTACATCTACCAGTAGGGGCTAACAGGGCCATGCTACTGTTGAGATAAGTTCGCTTTCTGAAATGTTGTGTTTTCACAGTACATCAAGACTTATCTACAAAGATCAACTAAAAGTTGATTCCTCATTATATGACCCCTTTAATTTATACCCCTATGCATTTCATTTCCCGAAATGGTTTTTTTTTTTTTTTTTTTTTTTATCTACAAAGGAGGTCTACTCGTCTGCACAAAGCTTTGATTTTCCATTATCTTTTGCATGTTTGAACACTGTCAGAACACATCACTGCATTTAAATGACACTGAGGTCACTCGACTTGGCCATTATATGATTTCTTCTGTTTGATCCCTTCTGTTTTTGGGCTTTAGATGACAAACAGATGCTTTGACGTTTACATGTTAAACTGATACAACTTCTCAATCTTACCACACCATTATACTCCACAATTATTGACACCTGGGATGAAGCTTTTCTTATTGATAGGGAATGTCTTGTTTTCTTCAAATTTAATGCTTTGAACAAATGTTCAGATGTCGTTTTCTCTGTCCACAGTCCATTGCTTTAGTACAGCTGTGGTAATTTATTTATTGCTTTAGAGAGCACTGGTTTCCACTACAGTAACCTCTCATATACACCATTCTAGCAACAGCTCTAATGTTTTTCCACCTGTCAACTTTCTGTCTGATGGTACACTGATTTAGGCCCTAGTGTTTAGAAATTATTTTATAAGGCTTTCAACTCTTGGGAGCTTCAACAACTCTTCCCTGGGGTGCTCTAAATAGTTTTTTTTTTTTTTTTAGCCATTTCATACTCAAAGCAAAAATCTGTTCAGAAGAGTATAGGTTAAAAAAGGAAGTTTCCATATGGCAAAACAACAGAAAAACTGATTCCAATCACTGTCTTTTTAATGGTGTAACTTCTATGTTGACATCATACTATGGATTCATACTATGCTCCACTGCAACAGTGTCTAATTGGCAATATTGAATGAACAGAAGATGCTGCCATTATAGACCAACCAAACACTATGTGAGCATTAGTGAATTAACAGGAATTGTGCAGGAATTCTGAAGGAGATTTGTATGAATGGGATTGATTTTAAGATACTCTTATTTGTTTTTAAGGCCTTACATGGTACTGCTCCAACATATATAGCTGATCTGATCCAGGTGAAGAAACCAAAGAGAACATTAAGCTCTGAGTCATTAAACCTCTTAGTGTTCCCGCGGACGTAGCGGAAAATGAGAGGAGACCGCTCCTTTGCAGCCGCTGCTCCTATGTGGATTGGGTTACCTCATTACATCCGGCAGTGTTCCACTCTTAGAGAGTTTAAACGACATTTAAAATCGTATTTTTTATTCTAGCATTTGATCATACATGAGTGTTGTGCTAGTGGTGTAGTGGTTTTTATTTATGCCTCGTTGATTTTTCTGGTTTTTATCTGTGACTATGTTGAATTTGAATGTGATTTTATGATTATTTTGCTTTGTCCCATGTACAGCACTGTGGTCAACTGTTGTTGTATTAATATGTGCTTTATAAATACATTTAACATTGAACATGAATGAGGCCAATGAGTGTAATTACAGTATCATGATATTGTGTGAAAATAAGTGTGGTTTACAGGGGACAATGGAATCCCTGTTATCTGGTAAGCAATGTGACACTGTAAGAGATGCTTGTGCAGTTCATAGTTGATGGTTGATTGCACATGTGTGTTGATGCATGCACTCCGTAAAATGGGGAATAGGTGCTCTAGGGGGCATGTGGAGAGATTTGGGACCTCTGTAAAAACTGTTGGCCTGATTAAGTCAATCCTTATAAAATTCTGGAAACACACACACACACACACACACACACACACACACACACACACACACACACACACACACACACACACACACACACACAAACAAAACACACACAGACACACACAGACACACACAGACATACACAGACATACACACACACACATACACACAGGTGCAAGAATAAAGACTGCATGCTCCACTGGCTTTGAGATAGAGAGATGGAAGGAGTGAGAGGCATGGGAATGAAACGATAGTGAAAGATTCAGGAGAGAGAATGAAAACTTTACATTTACATTCCTGTGCTCTCAAACCCACATGTGCAGGACTGCCTGAGCTCCCACACATGTAGCTACGTAAAAACATAAGTATCATAATTGAAAATATAATTTGTAAAGAAAAATAAAATTTTATCGTATGTTATTTATGCCCAACTTGAAATCGTGCAAGAATAATTATAAACTACTTACCTACATGTCTAATAAGAGTTGTAAATTAAATTGTCCTTAAGCCAGGAGATACAATCATGAAAACTGGTAGTAATAATAATAATAATAATAATTTAAAAACTTAAATCACTAAAAGAATGAAGGAATCTTAAAAATAACCTCAAAATGTGAGCTATTAATTTGTAAAATACACCCTGAATGGTGGAAAGTAAAACTAGAACCAGCTTGGCTGGCTTGAGCTGGTTTAAGCAGGTCTTCAGTGTGGTCAAGCTGTTGGACAGCTGGTCTCTGAACTTGACCAGCTGAAATGTGCAAGAGCCCTCTAAAACCAGATAACAGACCATGCTGGGAGACCAGCTAAGAACAACAAACCAGCATAGGCTGCTTTTAGCTGGTTTCTTTTCAGCAGATCTAACAGATCAAGCCAATAAATGCCTGAGATTTTACCTCTGTCTATACACAGCTTGTTCTTGTGTTTAATGAAGTTAACTTTAATTTCACTTGAATTTAATTACATTTGATTCATTAGTCAAGGCCATAAAGAAGACATTGCAGAAGCGTACGCTGTTTCACTGTGAAGTCTATAATATCAGAAGGGAATATTCTCTCATGCAAACAGACCACAGGGTAGGAACGAGATCTGAGGGAGCCGTTAATGAGGTGAGGCAGACCAGCACTCCTGTGTGGACAAGACGAGATGTCTCAACTAAATCACTGTGTGTATAGTAACAGTAATACGCTCAGGTCTCTCATTAGTTCAGTATGAATACTGAGCTTGATGATCTGAGTACAGCAGGAGAGGGGGAGAGGGAGAGAGAGACCAACATCACTAAACTTAAGAATAATTGCAAATATCAAAGTACCAATGCTATGAAACGACAAGAAACGTTAAAACTAAAACTTTACCAAACCTAATAGGTCTACTACTGAGACATTTTAGTTATTTAACAACTGTTTATATTGCCTTATCCTTTAGTTTGTTTCAGGCTGTTTACTGAAATGTCCCCATAGGGAAAAGCAACAAAAATATATGGGTAGAATAAGATAATGAAAATATGATATAATGAAAAGCTACTGACTCGTGCTGCTGTTTGCCATGAGAAACCAGTTCCAGTCAGGATTTGATGTCCGTAAGTTCTCTAACAAGTCAAATGATAGGCTCATTAAGCTCATACATCACAGACATGCATAACAAATTCCATTTCACTTCACTTGCTCACCCACTGCTTCGAAATGAGATTTAGCACTGCTGCCAAGTTCAGCCTGTATCAGGTCAGTTCTGCTTTGTTAACTTTAGAACGGCTGAAACTGGTGTATAGATTACATGAGCACCACGTTGAGTTTGGCACTGGATTCATTGTATATGGTTTCTAGTGTAAGTTCTAAGGAAGTATTGGGGCTTCAGGCCCGGGGCAGTATCTGCCTCAATAAAACAATTGATAAAGTTCACCAATAAAACTGATTTGCAATAGCTAGCTGAACTGCTGACAAAGCAAATGGCTTTTTCCCTCAGTGTTTTTTTTTCTGCATGGCTTTTCTGATGTTTATCAATGTTATAAAACCTCTACAAAGTAACCCTGTAAATTAACTTTATGTGGCTGACACTAAAGCAAAACTGAAAGAGTCACAGACTAAAAAATGTGATGATCACCAGTTTGTGATAATGACACCTCTCTCTCTCTCATAGTCTCATTGGACTAAATCAGATTAATTGAGAATCTGCTTTGAAGTGATAGAAGAACTACTGTTTATGCCCCTTTATGCCACATCTCTTTACTTGGGAAAGAGATAGAAAAGAGAGATTTTTTTTTCTAAATGAATGAATAAACTAGAGTCAAATGACTTACAGACTACACATCCTGAGGACTACTTTCTCCTCCCCTTAATCCTAACCTAGCTAGCGAGTCAAATTAGTAAAACTAAAACCTTTTCATATGAATGGCATAATTCTGAAGATGGCTTTTGGAATACGAACATAACACGCATTCATGCATGCACACGCTTGTGTTCTCATTTGAATATAGAAAGATCAGCATCACATACAGCCACAGACTTCTATATCTCACCCTCTTCTGCTTCTCTCTATCCTCTCCCTCCACTTTTTATATTTCCACCCATTTACGTTATTATATAACGCTCTCAGTAACACTCTAAGTGCAGTGTGTTCTCTCTGTTTAAGAGGTGCATGTTTGTATTAGGATCATTATTCACCACCAAAAGACAGAGAGGTACCAGAGCAAGTAATTAGATGTGTGAGAGAAAGGAATGTGTGTGTGTGTGTGTGTGTGTGTGTGTGTGTGAGAGAGAGAGAGAGAGAGAGAGAGAGAGAGAGAGAGAGAGAGAGAGAGAGAGAGAGAGAGAGAGAGAGAGAGAGAGAGAGAGAGAGAGAGAGAGAGAGAGAGAGAGATAAATAATTAAACTAATCAAAAACAAAGCAGTTATATCTAAATGGAAAGTTAAGCTAATGTAATGCAATGATGAGCATCCGTTTTCCGATGAACAAGAACACAGTTAAGTGTCTAAGAAGGACAAAACATCCTTTCAGCTGCTTTTTATAGTGATCACTTCCTGGCAACAAAAAACAACCAAAATTGTTTTTAAAAGCCATAAAGCTGAAATTGTGACCCCTTTCATACTCTTCAGTTGAGCATAACATTCCAGTACACCGTAATAGGAGAAGATACAATTATGCAAATATAGCTACTCTTAAAAAAGGTGCTTTGGATGACAAATGGTCCTTGCTGGAACCATTACCGCTCAGAACCCTATGCAAATACGTTTTTCCGCAGCTCTCAGGGGTTCTTGGCATCACAAACACGGGTCTAAGCCTCTTTAGAGGGTTCTTGTTCAACAACAACAAAAAAGATAGAATTGTTTCTTTGATCAAGTACAACATCGGGTAAGTAGAACTGTTATTTTTTGTTGACTTCCCTTTGACTTTATTCTATTTGACACGTCCCTCTGCAATGGTTATGTTCAATAATGTGACATCAAATAATAACAGTGAGATTAATAATATAACAATAACATAATATAATAATAATATTTTCTCTCTTCCCTTTGAAAAGGTCTTGTATCTTAATAATTGCAAATTAATTTGCAAGAGCCTCCCATATCCTTGAGATCCCTGTCCTCTTTACATGAGTTTAAATTTAAGCTAAAGTATTGTTTTTTTGACTGGGCAATTCACTAAATCTCAATTATGGGTTTTATTACATTATGTGTTAATGGTATTTTGCTCTTCCTTTCATGTTTCCTGGACTTTTGCCTTGTAAAGCACAGTGGTCAACTTCTGTTGTGTTTATTTGTGCTATATAAATAAATAAATAAATTAAATTAAATTAAATTAAATTAAATTAAATTAAACATTATGGTGTCCTTTAATGTGGCTCACAGTCTTACTAAAGCTAGTATTTTTTTAGTTATACCAATTGCTTTAAAGGGATAGTTTACACAAAAATAACCATTATGTTCTAATTTACTCACCATCATGTCATTCACATTGACTGTGGAAGATATTTTTTGATGAATGTTGGTAACAAAAACCAGAGATGGACAGTAACAAAGTACATTTACTTGAGTACTGTACGTGAGTACACTTTTTGAGTATCTGTATTCTGTACTTTACTTGAGTATTATTTTTACTTCACTACATTTGAAAGACAAATATTGTGCTTTTTACTCCACTACAATTCTGTCACGGTCCTTGAGTAGAAAGTAGTAACGTCAGTCGGGGGTTGATTTTGGTTGCAGGGGTTGCATTTTTGTTGGAAAATAAAGTCAGTTTGATGTCCGAACCCGATGTCAGATTGATGTCAACTCCAACATCGGACAGACGTTGGATTTTGGTTGGAAAATAAAGTCGGGTTGATGTAAGAACCCGACTGATGTTGGTTTCTGACGTCAACCCGATTTTCATTTTCAACCACAATAACATCTGTCAAACGTTGGAGATTAATGTCAATCTGGCGTTGGATTCTGACATCAACCGTTTTCATTTTCAACGTTGGGTTTTGTCTTCTAAATGCAAATTTTCACATTGTTTTGGAGCACACTACCATATAGATAACAGTAAGGCTAACACATTCATACTAAAAGCCAACCATTTTTAAAAGTACTATTTGAGGGAACAGCCATTTGGGTGTCCTAAACCATTGTGGACGTTATTGAGTGCACTTATTCAATCTCACATTCAGTATAACTACTGGAACTGTGTTCTAGAAATAAATTTGATATTGATATGAGGGTACTGTAGGTAGGCAGGCATAGATTCAGAGGCATAAGGTACTGTGAGTATTACATACAACAATGCAACAATAATAAAAATGGGTCTTTACAACTTTTATTTGAGTAATATTTGACCAGTAGTATCTGTACAAATAAGGAAGTTGAGTACTTTGTCCACCTCTGACCAAAACGTTTTGGTGACCACTGACTTCCACTGACAATAAAAACAATTCTGACACTATTATTCAGCAAGGACACATTTCTCAAGATACTTTTTTGTTCCACAGAAGACAGAAAGTCATACAGGTTTGGAAAGACAGAATTTTCACTATTTGGGTGAACTATCCAATTTAGAACATCACTGTAAAGTGGGTAATTTTGTGATACTAAATAAATGGACATGAAGAATTCAGTTTTGTTAACATTATTTTATTATGCAGAATTAGAATCATACGAGAGCCATGAAATTAGCAGAGCGGTGTGGCAAATGAGTTGCTGGGGAAACGGTCAATTAGGCCTCAAC
The DNA here is from genome assembly GCA_031834385.1 of Semotilus atromaculatus. Lineage (NCBI taxonomy): Eukaryota > Metazoa > Chordata > Actinopteri > Cypriniformes > Leuciscidae > Semotilus > Semotilus atromaculatus. The sequence goes on along the minus strand of JAULUF010000009.1, from coordinate 15,077,465 downwards.
AATTAAGTGATCATGTTAGCAAAATATGACCCCAGAATGCCACGACTGACCATTCAGAATCAAGTGTTCCAGAGAGCAGAGTAATTTGCATAAATATGACACAGGCTATTCAGATCTGTTATGATTATTGGATAATGTTCCTAAACCTTTTTTTTTTTTTTTTTTTAACTAACACTCAAACACCATCCTCACAAACACCACTCAGGATTTATTGAAGACTGCTGCATGTTTAAACCATACTATAGGTATTTTTCCATTATTCCATTTTAATAACAAAATTCTGAGGTTTGCTAATTTAGTGGTTTTCTAACTCACAATAACTGTGTTAAAGGCACATGGAAAGTTGGCTATACATCTATATTTGATTGATGTCTGAAAAAAATAAGGTATTTATGCATTTCACACAACCTAATCACTGCTTTATTTCAACGGCACCTCTCACTTGAATATAAAACATCTATACTTGATTATATTTCTATTCAGTATTACTCATATTGGTAGTAATCACTGGCACACAGACGCAAACCAATTTAAAAGTTATATTTTATAGCTTTCATATTTTTTTTTGTGCAAATTGATGTACACGCTACTTTGATGCACTAAAAAGCCATAAATATACAACGAATAGATTAAAGGTTAGTATTAAATAGTAAATAGTATTAAAGGTTAATAAACATAATAAACATCCACTGTGTATGACAGCAGATATTCAGTCTATTATGATCATGAGACCAGATTACACTCAATTTCAGGTTTATGTATCCTGTTACGGTAATTTTGGACAAAATGTATCAATACACCATAATGTATGAGCAAATGCTGTGTGGATATTTCCTGTACAGTCTCAGTGGCTTTATTAGCTGGGGATGTACGGCAAATTATAACTGACAGCAGCAGAGAAGCACAGGAAAATGATCGCTTTAGAAGAAAATGTCCACACACACACACAGCATTTCAGGGAGAAACAAACAAATAAATGTACAACATGCCATATCTGTTCGAGAAACATGTGATAGCTTTATGTATGTACTATACTATATATTACTGTATGTAATTGCATAAAGTACATAATGGCTGCACATTGTGCCAAGGTTTTTTTTTAGCAATAGTAAATGGGCTGGATCATTAGCAGCATGTTTTGCTGTAGTCATCCCCATTAACCTCAGCCCACTCTGTTTATCTGCCACATTATACAATTAAGAGGGGCTTTGCATAACAGTCTTTCTCTCTCAGAAAACACCCATCATTAAATCTCCTCTCTCACAAAGCCTAACTGTGCATGTGTGCACTTGAGCGCTCAGAAAAATGCCACCACACACACACACACAGAGATACGCAGTGCCCACTTACGCTGCGATGCAGCTCTCTGAGATCCTCTGTGTGGAGCACTTTATGCAACAGCAGTTCTGGAGAGTGAGAGCAGAGTTAGTGTAGGTGATAATAATGCTCAGCAGGGCATGTAATCATGTCAGTATTAGAGCTGTGTTTCTACACAAAATTACTGAGATCAGCTTTAGGGAGGACTCTGATCAGTCCCGCTGTTGTCAACCTCACAGGTTAACATGCAGTGAGATATGAATTCCAGCAATCCCAGCCCTCTTTACTTATTCACAGCATCAATACTGACATATGAGACAGGAGACTCACAAAAAAAGCAGAGTGTCAGCTGAAAGTTGAAAATAAGACACACTGGGCTAATGGCGAACAAATTTACTGCCAGACAGGTGGAATTTCTCAGAGCCTTGTGTGTAAAGTGTATAATCGCTTTCTCAATATAAACAGTGAATCCTGCAATGGCTTCCAGTCCCTCAGGAACGTTCTGTCATAGTCTGGGCTGGGGGAACAGGAATTGGCGTCATTTCACATGGCAGGAATGGATTTCTCAGTCCTGCATTAAAACTCTTGATATTTGTCAGGATGACACTGATTAGAGGAGCAAAGTGTTTCTATCAAGGAGGGCTATAATATCTGAAAAAAGCTATTTCAAAGGCAATTGCTTTGCTAGCTAGAGAGAGAGACTGGAATTTTGTTTTTGAAGTCTCTTCTGCTCACCAAGGTTGCATTCATTTGATCAAAATACAGTAAAAAACATAATATTGTGAATTAATAATATTATAATATTTTTATTTTACTATACTTTACAATGTAATTTATCCCAGTGATGTCAAAGGTGAATTTTCAGCATCTTTACATCAGTGTCAGATCATTCAGAATTCAGGCTAATTTACTGCTTAAGAAACATTTCTTAATATCATCAACGTTGAAAACAGTTGTGCAGATTAATATTTTTTAAAGAAACCGTGACAGATTTTTCAGAATTCTTTGATGAATAGAAAGTTCAGAACAGCATTTATTGGAAACAGAAATATGTTGTAACATTGTCTTTTCTGTCACGTTTGATCAATTTAATGCTGAATACAAATATTATTTTATTTTAAAAATATTATTTTATTTTAAAAAATGTCTGTCTATCTACACATACAATTAATAAAAAATACAGAAATATAATACATTTTGCTGAAAAATGCAGCAATTAAACAAATATATAAATTGTATTTATTTAGTCTGAACACAGAGCTGCTTGTAAAAGGTTATCATCGATGGAGAAATAATGTCTGCTGCATGCCACCCAAATGGTGTAGTTACAGCATCTTCCAGCAGGGGGTCACTGCCTCATACAACCCCGCCAAACCTTGCTATATCAACCTCCTGGTATGTATGTGTGCAGCAGAACGGTGTAAGACAGCTCTCTCCCTTCTGTTAATGAGCCCTCAGCTGTGTTGAATCTACATCAGTAATTAGCCACCACACAGTTTTAGTTGAAAAGCACAAAATGTTCTTACATGGCTGTATGTTGCCTCTCCAGCCTCCCATTAGCTAGTTTGACTGTTGCTGTCATATATGCCTGCATGTTGAAGTGTTTCTGGGTGTGTGTGTTTTATACCATGAAACTGATGTTTTCTAACAGTTTGGTCATCTCAAGGTCCTCATTACAGGGCTGCTCCTCAGAATAGAGACTATTTTTTTTAAGATTCCCTTGAGATCCCATTTAATCAATATAAGGACTGAAAAAGGCTAGAGGACCAAAACACTCTTCCTGATGTTCCTTCCCTGATATGCAGCTCTCACACATTTCATTTCTATTCACATCTCTCTGAACCATTTTCACTGAGAAGATTAACAATTAACAATCTTAAATTAGATCATTGTACCTTCAGAATCCCATAGCAAATGTCTGAAGAACTGCAGATTTGAGAATCTTAATATTAACTGACAAATCATTTTTTACAGGCCTTTTTATTCAAATGGTCTTTCAGAGCCAGTGTTAACCTCTCCATCACAGCACAGTGAACACTTTCACTACCTCGTCTCATTCACAGTTCTGGAATCATCTGAAAAGAATCTACTTACGTGAGAGTCATAATCCTAAACAGGCAGCACTGATCTGAAGCCGGCTCAGGAGAAACAAGACTAATGTGGAGCCAATGTTTATGAATGAAAATGGTTATATAATAAATGAACAGTGAATCTAATAACATCTGGACCTTTAGACTTTAGTTTAAAGAATCAATAGGTGCAGCAAAAGATCAGTCAAAACAATAGGGGCATGTGAGACATCTCTCATCATGGTCATCTGCAACAAAAAGGCCCATAATATTAAAATAAAAACATTAGAAACAAAACATGACAAAATTAGCATTTTTATCTTTATCGCTACACACAAACAAACATTAACACGGTATGTTTGTTATCATTTTATTCCATATAATTCACATACAGGATTGTTTCCCAGTATGCAGATCAATGTTTTACTGCAATGTTTTCTTTGAAAAGACTCTCTTTGAAAAAACAAACAAACATTTAATAACAGTTTTCTAAAAAGCAAACAGAAAAACAAGCAAAAAAGACAGAAATTAGTCACTTTTAATGTGAAGTACATGATCCCTCAGAAAAGCTGCTGCTGTAATTCTACAGTGTCTTATACATCATGTGTAGAAAAAGCACAACAATTTTTTTGTTGTTTGTTTTGTTTTACTGTAGGATGCCAGTGAGCTGAGCACTAAGCAGAGGTTACACTGTTTACCAAAGCAGCAGGTTGATTCAGGAGACACTGCCAGACATTCATTTTCAGGATAAAGTGGTTTGCCAAAAGAAGCAGAGAGAGCCTCTCCATATTAATGCGAAACATAATGCATTAGCCAGTGAACAAGAAAAATCTCACATAAACATTCATCCAAACATCCACCTTCCCTATGCAGTACTGTAGCGCTGTGCACCAGACCACTGACCAGCATTTCGACAGTGAAAAACATATTATAAAGACAAGGTCCCACATCAACATAAAGTACACTTAAGCACATCCGACATTATGATTTGGTGGTTATTTAGTGGATTGTGAACAAGCTGAAGTCAAAATATGCTTCAAATTCTGAAATTCAAAAGGCATTACAGCAGAGCCAGGGGCACACTTTGAGGTTCAATGGACAAGCTCTCTGAACAACACAAACACATATACACGCACATACACGCATGCACACACACACACACACACACACACACACACACACTTTTCTGAGAGAGAAGGTAGAAACCAGAGTGCTACATAATAAATAAATGGCCAGGTAGCAACAGAAATGTTGTCAGATGTCTGCTTAACTCAATAGGTTTGAAAATCTACAGTAGCTGACAGAACTGGGATAGTGTCTCTCTCACATAGACATGCTTGTCAAACTTCACCGCTTCCCTGTTGGGGTTCTGAGTGTGAGGTTTATCACATTGTGTCAAGAACCACTTTACTGTAAAAAGGGGAGTGGAAATAAGCCAAATTTCTGTTTTATATTTAGGGCAAAGCAAGATAATTAAGGGGTTTCAGTGGTGACGCTGGGTGGAATGAAGACTGACTTGGCCACATGGAAGACTGATGAAGCTGATGGGGCTACAGATCTTAAAGGTTGAAATGAAAATGTTGTCATCCCTTACTCACCCTCATGTTGTTCCAAACCTGGAATCTTCTCAATTCTAGAAATAACCCAATTCTTTCTTTCTTCTTAATTCTCAAAATAACTTATTTTGTGTTCTGCAGTCAGACAGGTTTGGAAAAACATGAGGATGAGTAAATTACCCATTAATGCCACAGAATTAACTCTACAAAATGTTGTCTATTTGTTTAGACAACTATGTCTTCTTTCTTGATTCTCTTATCGTCTTTCCAAAAGTTTAAAAAACAGGACAAACAAGGTGTGGCCTTTTCAACTTTATAAAAATCTGAACTAAAATGTAACAATCACCTTCTAAAAATGGGCCTACCTTCTACAGAAGTGACTTTACACCCAGTTCTAAACTAACCAACAGTAACATAACCAAATTGTTCAGAGTGTGACAAGTTTTTGTAACTTCAAATACAAAACTATACGAGACTTTATACTTCTCTGGTCCAGGCAGCAGATTTCAATGGCATCTGAAATGTTACATATGAAAGAAGATGTAGAGGAACAAAACGTTCAGTTGGACTGATATTGCTCGGCAGACTCAAGACTGCCTGGAAAGTGATGCTCCATCTCTCTAGCATTCACATAAAAACACATACACACCTTGTTCTGTACATGGCTATATATGTGCGCACTTCATGATGGACAACAGGCAGGCAGAGACCACCACTGGAACCTTCAGCAAGGCTGACTGAAGTACAACATGGAATCGCCTGAATACATTGCTGAGTTTTAGCTGATCAGTAAACTACAACTGTTTCTCCATCTTTCATTATTCACTAAATTGTGTCAAAGCAGATGCAAAATATAACGCAAATATATCCGGACGTTTCTGCTGTGTTGCCTTCTCTTTTCTCGTTGTTTTCAAATTATGACTTCTCTCCGAACTCCGCCTCTTTTACCGCCCATACTCTTCTCCATGGTAACTATTATCACTGTTGCTGTAGTTACTGTTATTCACTGGAGAAAGAGATGGTGAGGATGAGAGTAAAGATGGAGAGAGAGGCACAAAGTCTTGGAGCTCCTCTCCCGCCAAGACACTGTCTGTTTCCATGGAAGCAGAAGGTCCGTTTGTGTTTACAGCAGATGAGAAAAGAGGTGAAAACTCCTGTGACAGGAGGGATGTGTGGAGTCTCTCTTGTTCTACGAGGGGTGTTAGGTCTATGTCTGTAGAGGTGCCCAGAGCTGTGTCGGTATGAAGCCCCAGTGTGTTGGTGAGGACGCAGGAGTACGAACCTGGAGCTCCAGCCATAGACTCAGGGACACTAGAGGAGGGACCAGGGATAGGGCTCAAAAGAGTACGGATTCGTGCGTCCGTACCTGTCTGGGAGCCACGGTGGATATGGTGGCTGACAATGATGTTGTTGCCAAAGCTGCCCATGGAAGCCATTGTGGTGCTCTGCTCACGCTGGACAACCGCAGTCATGCCTCCCTCAGCCATTAGCCTTCGGATACGAGAAACATACTCTGCCTGACCTGAGAGACAGAGTGAAGGAGAACTATTGAGTTCTTCAAGAAATACCAGTGTCCAACTTGCTTTCGGGGATCAACAAACTTAATTAGGGAGGAACAAAGTAAAAACGCTGGATGGCCTTTTGGAGAAAATGTGAAATTGACAGCTTACAAAACACAAAGAGTTGCAGGGTGTGTTGACAGCGAAATGTTTGGTGTTAGTGGAAGATTTATGTCTTGCCAGTGTCAGTGGAGATTTACACACATAAAATGGCTTTCAAACATCTGTTACAGTACAGGTTTACAACCTAGGCACATGTTGTATGGACATCATTTAACAGGAAGGTACAGTGCAATTAAAGCACCACAATTGACTCTAAATTATTCATCGACTATGTCTGCAAACTCATTCTTTGATCCTCATCTAGTGTTTAGGCACAATGGATCAAATACAGTCAGTATGAGTATGAGAGTGTGTTTCAGATGTTTGCATCAGCATCAACAATCCTTTCAAGCTTTGGTTTCCTTCTTCATGGTTTAATTTCTGCACTGATAGTTATAATGCTTGCATTCCTTTTCCGAATTGTGAATGGACTGTGACTGTGTACTCCACAAGTGACTTGTGCTGTGCAACAGTGTACTAATGTGCAATCTAAGGGGGCTTTCGCACTGGGCACGTTTGCTGCGGTCTGAATCTGAGTGTCACTGGTCTGTTTTTTATAGATCCTATCGAACCTCTGTGGATTTGTGCTCATCTTGCAGCATCACAAATGTGCACAGCACGCATGATAGAAAGAACAACGTGGGTTGATATGTTGTTTTTTATTTAATTAGTGATATTATGTGCTGCAAAATGAATAACACTTCTGTCTATGCGTGTTGTATTCTGCTGCTCTTTTGAGGAGACATCTGATTGCGAGCCATTCATTTTCAGCTCTGATTGCACTCTCTCTACACGATTACACTGCACGCTCACTCTCGCTCGTATCCAACGTAAATCATCACTGGCATGCATGAACCCCTGCATGTGTTTGATTAAACTAATGATGTTGTCATCAGCTAAAATCCACGTGCATGTTACTTTATATCCTGAACATGTGCGGACCAGAGTTCAAATTGCTTTCAAATTAATGAAAATTGCTCAACAATTCTATTGAACTGCAAGGGTGAAAGCACCCCAACATGTTAGTTACCAAGGTAAAAACAATTGTATTACCTAGGATGGCTTTTAAATGTCCTTTCTTTGTCCTAACCATGAACCATCCCTACAGTCAGAAGTCAATATTACTGTATGATGATTTAAATGTTGTTCAAGTTGACCCTAAATCAAATTCTGGCTGGTTGATAGCAGTTCCAGGACCAAAATCAATCTCACATAGTTACTGTGTTTATCTGTGTGAAGTATGTGTTGGCTACCTGTGCTGGGTTCAGTGAGATCTGACCCTTCATCTTCCTGAGGTCGACTGTGGGGGGGCGTCTCTGGTACCACCTCAAACCCAGAATCCTCTGGGAGAGTCTCTAAATCCAGAGAGTCTGTGGATGATAATGATCATTTCAGAATTTTATAACTTTTCAACCCCCCAATTTGATTTATTTGATTTTCAACATAAAAAGAAAACAAATGGGATGAATAAAAACAAACAAACAAACAAACAGATGATAAAAACTTGCACAGGATAGTGGCAAAATGAGGGAAAATAATATTACTGCTTTTTGTATTCACATTTTTCAGGGCGAGTGGTACTATTACTAAACTAATATTGTACTGTGCTTTCATAAACCTCTGAATGCTTGCAAATGTTTGCTTTTGTGTTGGTTCTTCATTCTCACACTGAATGATATGCCACTACAATAGTTTACTTATTTTATTATTACTGCTTTTTTATTGCTTGCTTATGTTTTACATTTTCCCATCTGACTGAAAATCCATAAACAATCCAAATTTTATTATCAGATGAATGATTTGAGAAATAGAAATTTGACAAATAGATGCACACAACAAAACATTCACAGTCAAGAATATCTGATATCTGCAGTAATACACCTACATCAGCTATAGGAAATAAAGTAAGTGAAAACAAGAAATCATGTGTGTTTATCTGTAAAAATGACGTTCCATGTTAAAATAACAGAAGTGATTTTTTTTTTCATAATTAGTAATTCTATTAAAGCTGTTTAAGCATTAATGAACATATGACAAATATCGTCTGCTGTTTAAGCTTATCTCAGCTGGCAGGCTGATCTTCGTGTTTTAAAGTGTCTTTGATATGATTGAATAGTCTCTCTTTTGCCAAACTGCACTCATGATTCAGGGTCACTAATTTCCCATATGAATACTCATTGCTGCCTGTAAAATGCAGTCACATTGTGCAGACCACGCTCATGCTTGCCTATGTCAGTTAATCCCTCCCTGGACAACAGCTCTCCAAAAATACAGAACCTGCCCATCATCACCTCTGCCATCTGGACCCAACACAACCAAATTCTCTTGGATCACCGGTGACAAAGGCCACTAATATCTGTCCTTGTTTGCCACAACACACGCTGAGCACAATATGCAAAATAGAAAGCAAAACATTTGCTTTTCCATTATAAAAGTATATCAAAACACATAAATAACGTTTAATTAAACAAATTTGATATTTTTATACTTTCAATCTATACTACAGTTCAAAAGTTTGGGTTTAGACTTAAAAAAAAAAAGATATACTACTTTTATTCAGAGAGGAAGCATTAAATTGATAAAAAATTACAGTAAAAATATTTATAATGTTTCAAAAGATTTCTATTTTATAAAAATGCAGGTCTTTTGAACTTTGTATTCATCAAATATCCTGACAAAATGGGAAAACTGAAGCATGGATCAATGGCTGCTGAGAATTCAGCTTGGTCATTTTAAAATATATTAAAATAGAAAGATTATTTTAATTTGTAATAATATTTCACAATATTACTGTTTTTACAGCATTTTTGATCAAATAAATTCAGCCTTGGTGAACATAAGATACTGCTTTCAAAAACATTAAAATTCCTTCAGACCCCAAACTTTTGAATGCTAGTATGCCTTCTAAAGATATCATAAGATTAGTCAGGATTATTGTATTCTATTGACAGCCATAGTTTAACGGTATATTTCGCTTCAGGTTTATAGGTGGGTAGAAAAAAGATTCAGTGTCAGTTTAATAGAAAGCAAATATTTTTCAGATACACTAAGAAAAGTCAGAACAATGTACTGTTTATATGAAGGAATTTTCCACATTGATTTTTCACATGTGTTTTATCCTTATTTTTAGTTATGATTCATTGTGTTGTGTATGATAGCTAGAAGGAAATGTCAGTAAACTTAACTGAAATGGTACTGTTAATTTTCTGCCAGGGCAATATCTGTTTTTTAGACAGATTATTTTCTTACTGTGTGAAATTTTACACATGTTAATAATATTGTTATTTCTTACAGTATCTGAATATTCCTTTAAAGTCATAGAACATTCATATATCTGACCAAACCATTCACAATGACGTCATTCAGGAGACTCACGGATCTTTCAAAGCCCTGAATACATCTCTGTGACTGAGCCAATGGCCAATGGTGCCATTGGGGTTTGTTCATACCAGTACCAATGTGCAGCATTATTATCACATCAGCATTTTTATTCATACACAGCTAATGAACAAGCCATTATCAGGCCGCGTGAGAGAAAAAATGGCTCCGTGGAGCATCTCCTCATGGGGTTTGTGCTGACTGAACAATGAAAAAGTAATCTCTCAGCATTGACTGCACCCACAGGCTTCTGTAAGGGATAAATTTAGCTGTTGAGTGAAGAGAGTCTTTGAGCAATATATTAATTATTTATCTTATACATAACATCTGTTATGCCTTCAAAATAGTGAGTGTGTGTGTGTGCGTGTGTGTGAGTTGAAGAGTAAGAGATAGAAAGAAAGTATCATGCCTGTCTTTAAGAACAGAAGTAAGCGGAACATTCTCACATGCAGCTGTCCTGTTGGCCAGTTTGCAACATGAACACCACTTATACTGCTCAATCCTCACACAAACAAGCTTTCAGTGTCAGACAAAAAGCCCACCAATGTCAGAATGGAAATGTGAGGATTTGCTCTTCTGTGACCACAGTGCTTCATGTGAATGTTGTGACAGACTGTACAGTAAATCCCCTTAAAGGTGCACGAGTCACTGGATAAGATCAACAACACTAGCTATTTAAACACATGGAAATTAGCTATTTTCTATAGTAATGCATGCATATTTTGTGAGTTTAAGAAAAGGGTTAAAGGACACTGAGAGAAAGGAAGGAGGAGAGATTATGAAAACTCTCATGACCTTTGGCTGGTATTCTGCCTATGACAGCTGAAGCCGATTCCTCAGTAAAGTTGAGTTAAGGTGTCTAAGCGTCATGAAGTGAGATAATGAGACTGGTTACTGTCTTCCTGTCTAAGTTCTGACCACTGAAGAATGATGAGATGCTTGGCGATAAGAAAATTTTTAGTGCTAAATCAAACCTGAAACTGAACACATAAAACAAAACCATGGTTTCCCAAAAACTGAACACTTTCAAAATTGCTGTTCTTTTCACACTACACAACTGTTAGTCATCGTTGATATCAGTTCCAGTCAAAACACATTTAACACTACAGGACTTGGGTTGCACACAGGTCTAGAAATTTAACCAGCTAAATATCTTCATAAAAGTAAGTGTACATAATTTTTTACATTTTTGTCAAAAGAACTATTCATAGTTTCATGAAAAACTTTTTAATGAGGGAAAAAAAATACTAAGTATACCTTTAAAATACAAGAATAAGAATGATAATTAAAACAGTGTGATGGCCAGGATGCAACAAGTGATTATTTAAAAAAAAAATTATCTGTTGATTATTTCTGCGATTGATCTATTAATAAAATTTAAATTCCAAAAACGATTAATTTTTATTTAAAAAACATAATCCATTATTTATTTATTTTTATTCCACAACCTGCCCAATGTTGTCCTCCAAACAATGTTCAATATAAAGATTATGAAAACAAGTTGTGAATATAATTATGCTATACATTGTGCAAAAAGGGTTAAAATGTAAAAATTACATTCTAAACCAAAAAACAACTGATTGCTTACCATTTTTTAAAGCAGAAGTTCAAATGACTAAATTAAAAATGATAAACCAAAAAAAAAGCATAAAAATGTATGAGGATCACACACATTCACGTCGTAATTATGTTAAATTACTGTTACTGCTCTCATAGAAATATGATTAATTGCACTCCTGTTCTGTTGCGCTCTCTCTGACGTGCATGTGCGCATCAATGTTTGTTCATTGACGTCTGTGAAGTTTGACGGAGATTCGTTTGTTGTCAGAATATCCTAAATGGAAATACTCGTGGGAATTTATAACATTTACAGATAAGGATAAGTTATGTGCTGAAGAAAACACATCTAAGTGTTACTTTTAAAAGTAATGTTACAATATTGCATTACTCCCTTAAAACAGTAACTAGGCTAATTGCATTATAATAATAATAATAATAATAATTCATTACATTTATATAGCGCTTTTCTAGACACTCAAAGCGCTTTACATATAGGGGGGAATCTCCTCAACCACCACCAATGTGCAGCATCCACCTGGATGATGCGACGGCAGCCATATTGCGCCAGAACGCCCACCACACACCAGCTTACTGGTGGAGAGGAGACAGAGTGATGAAGCCAATTAGTATATATATTGGGATGATTAGGAGGCCATGATAGACAGAGGCCACTAGGGCAAATTTGGCCAGGGTGCCGGGGTTACACCCCTACTCTTTCGAAAGACATCCTGGGATTTTTAATGACCACAGAGAGTCAGGACCTCGGTTTAACGTCTCATCCGAAGGACGGTGCTCTTTGACGGTATAGTGTCCCAATCACTATACTGGGGAGTTAGGACCCACACAGACCACAGGGTGAGCACCCCCTGCTGGCCTCACTAACACCTCTTCCAGCAGCAACCTGGTTTTCTCATGAGGTCTCCCATCCAGGTACTAACCAGGCTCAGCCCTGCTTAGCTTCAGTGGGCAACCAGTCTTGGGCTACAGGGTGATATGGCTGCATTACTTAAAGTACCCCTATTATGGATTTTTGTGAGAATGAAAACATCCTGCAAAGTTTTAAATCTTAAAACCGTATCATGCACCGTATAACGTTATTGTCTTTCAAAAGTAAGAGTTGACTCTGAGTCAATGAAATGAATCATTTTAAAACGAGTCATAAGCCGTTTCGTTGTGACGTCAAGACGAAACATTAGCATATTGCCCGCCCACTTATTGCATGCCCAAGACACCAGGGAAAACTTGAACCCTCAAACACTTCAGCTGATCCTGTGGATACTGGACAGCATCATGTCGAGAAGATGCTGTGCTCTACAATGTGAAGGTAAAGCCAGTTTTTCTTCACTACCCAAGGACGAACATGTGAAGAATCAGTGGTTAAAATTAATCTTTATCACGATACCACAGCAGTATAATCCTAAACTTTTGCTGTGTTATTTTACTGACGAAGACTTCTCAAATCTCTGAGTTCAATGCAGGATTCACACACCGCTTGCTCTTGAAAGATGTGTTCAAAATACTTTTTGAGTTTTATATTGTGTAGGTCTCCTGCTTAATGGTTACCCATACAGCAACACAGTGTCGGCCCAGATCCGGTCCACATGTGGTATGTGTGCAATCCACGTGTACCAGATGTGGGCCGGATCTGGGCCGACACTGTGTTGCTGTATGGGTAACTCACATCATTACTGTCTTACTGAAATACTTCTGCTAATCAGTTGTGGGCCACTATTATCTAAAACTGTGTCTATTAATGCAGATTGTCTGTCATTTTCACTACTTTGAGGAAAGATTAAGCATGGAGCAAGATTTGTTTTACCAAAGTTTATGTATGTCATCCACGCTAGAGCTCAGCAAATGTATGCACTGTTACTGATACAGTTTCCACGTTCATCGCAATAAATTTGAAAAATAATCTGTAAATAAATAAGTAGGCCTACAAGTAAAATAATCGGTTTGTTGATGCACTTGTTAATGCTGATGGTGAGGAATTACAACATCTCATAATGTAACTCAAACTGAGTAGTGTATCACTGAGAAACATCCTGCTCAAGTTGTCCTTGTGATGGAGGTTCGGGTTGAATAAGTTCTTCCAATGTTTCATCATCGCACTCGTGCTCGCATTGATATGTTAAAGTCAGCGTCATTGTTCGTTACTGTGTTTAGTTTAGGGTGTAAGAAGCCTCAGGACAAGCAGAGCTGATGTTGTTATGGCAATGGGCGTTTTTGTTTTCGACACGCGCTGTACGCGGTAGACCAATCACAACAGACTGAGCTGTCTGGCCAATCAGAGCAGAGTAGCTCGCAGAAAGGAGGGATTTAGAGAGATTGATTAATCGGACAAGTCGTTTGAGAATCATTGAAAATGTGGTGATGTGCAAATGTATATTATGAGAAAATGAATATTATGATAGCATAATAGGGGCACTTTAAGTAACTTTTTCTGGAAAGTAATGTGTTATGTTACTTTTGCATTACTGTTTCTCACCTGGGCTGGGCTTGCTTATTCTTTTTTTTTAATAACATTCATTTTTTAATAACAAAAAAAAAAAAGTTATATTTTATAAAAAATGTAAAGGCCCTTTCACATAAAAAGTGAAAGGAATAAGCCTCAGGCTAAAGGAAATGCAAATTCATGTCTTTACAGCAGAGGGCGCAGCTCAAACAAACCTTTCAACTGTGCTGCCATTCTGGATTGCAGAAGAACAAGTAGAAAGAAAGAAATTTCAACATTCTTACTTAAATAAAAACAAAAATATTAAACAAATGAGATGTTTAACTAAAATTAATTGTCCTTATTCGTATGGTTTAATTGGATCATTAAAGGTAAGAAACAATGATATTGGTAATAAAGTGATAATAAATACAAACATATATTTGTGTTATTTGTTTTTTTAGGAATACAGAATCTGTTTTTTTTTTGCAAATGAGATGAGAAAGTTAATGTTAACATTTAGTCTAGAACTACAATAACCGTTATGTTTACAGCGCACACAACGCCTCTGCAGCTTTTACTCCTGATTTCTCTCAACATGGGGACAGGAGTCAGTCAATAAATGGGGAAAAAAGGAACGTGCTACTTATTTGAAAAAGTAACTCAGATATTTTGTTGTAAATTACAAAATAAAAAAGTAATCTGATTACATAACTCATGTTACTTATAATGTCCAACCCTAACACTACTAAAAAGCATTAATCAGCACATCTATCATCTGCATCTATCAAAGCACAACAGGGCAAGCCAAGGTAAATCCTTATGCTTTTGTTTGTTTCGGACAACTTTGGTCATGCACCTTTCCTCCAGCGGCTCACTCTGTGTCCTCCGCTATTTCTCCTCCTCCGCTAAATCTATTGTAATAAATAAAGCTTGGTGTAGAATATAAGAGGTCCATATATACATTACCATTCTAATTAAAACATTTTTTATATACTTTTATTAAGCACACCAAGACACATTCAACTGATTAAAAGTGAAAGACATTATGTTAGTGTCATAAATATTAAGCAGCACAACTGCTTTCAACATTGATAATAAGAACTGTTTCTTGAGCATCATTATATTATAATGCATATTTTAAACATCTGCACATTATAATGATTTCTGAAGGATCATGTGACACTAAAGACTGGAGTAATAGCTTCTGAAAATTAATCTTTGCCATTACAGGAATTAAAATAGGAAAGTTTTTTTTTTTTAAATCAATTAAATGCAGCTTTGGTGAGCATAATATACTTTATATTAAAAACTCCTACAGACTCCAGAGTTTTGAACGGTAGTGTATGAAAAACTGACATTTAATCTGTCATTGCCTCCCATGTCACTTATTTTCACTCTGCTAGCCACATTATCTTTTTATGATGTATTATGACACCAAAGATATCAACAGCTTCAGCCTGTCAGAACAAAAGGACAAACTCAGGTTCAGGTGGAGCATGATCTATCATTAGTCAGTAGACTCAATCTACTCAGGGAAATGAAGAGAGA
Source organism: Semotilus atromaculatus (assembly GCA_031834385.1). NCBI lineage: Eukaryota > Metazoa > Chordata > Actinopteri > Cypriniformes > Leuciscidae > Semotilus > Semotilus atromaculatus. Next base: position 15,061,939 of record JAULUF010000009.1, on the reverse strand, counting down.
AGAGGAGGATCACATCTCTATATTCCCAAAACATGAACTAGACATCTTCTAAATTAATTTCTGGAGTTTTTTTTTTTTCATTTCTTTGTCTGAATGATAATGTGAGGTGGTTCATTCCAAAAAAGCACACTTTAAACAAAGATTTGAAAAAATAAACAACCCAAGGATTACATTCTTCCGTACAACATTCACAGCAGAGATAGGGAATAGACTGTGGGAGGGATTGAGAGAGAAAACGTCTGTGCATCTTTTTTTGTTTTTGTTTCTTTGTATAACCGAAGTAAACACAGCATGCTCTTTCCTCATATTCATTACATAAAATGCACAAAGAGGATGCTAATTCTAACCCTAAACTTATTCACTGACTGCAGTTTAAAACGATACCACACTTAACCCTCGCCCACAGATCTCACTGCAGGGAGTGTGCACTGTTTGTGTGGGAAGATGGCTTTCCTTGAGGTGAGACACTCAGATGTGAACTTCTCTATCCTAAAACTTTGAGTCATCAAGTTCTTGGTTAGTACCCCAGAGAGACAAAACATACAGTTGCTGCAGGCGAAGACGCAGTGCATCTGACCTCAGTCATACGCCACAAAACAAATACGCACAGCCATGAAACCTGCTACGATGTGTAATGGGCAGGTTACATGCAAATCAATTTCAGTAAAAAGAAAAGTGTTTACATTTAATCACAACATTAGAAACAGGTCACGAGATCATCAGACCTCTGACCACAGTCTATTCACTGATATTCCATCTGATACCATACACTAAACTGAACTTAAACAAAATTTTCTCAATCTAGCAAGCTCTAACCTGGTCTAAAATAAAGTTCAGGAGTAAGGCCACAGGTTCGTTTCAATCAGTTCGCACAGTAACCAAGTCGTGTTTACAAGGAACAAGCTGATACAGTTGATCTTTTGAGGAAGAAGTATTGACTGGCTTTGCGAAATTTGCCGGGTTATTGACATCAAATCTTTGAAAGATATTTCTGTAAACAAGTTAAAAAGCAGAACTCTACAGTATATTCCACTATTTTAGTCAAAATTCTAGATACACAAGATTAAACAAAGGACATACACTGTTCAAAAGTATGAAAACAGAGCTTTTGAATAGTCTCGGAGACAGAGAAGTTGTATTCCTTCAGAGGTCAATGCTTTCAGAGATTTGCTAAAACCACCACACTTCACACAGCTTCAGTCTGTACATGTACTCTGGGACTTCATGGACTCAGTCCTGTTTCACTAATTATTATTTCTATTCATGCACTGTTTTAAATCTAACAGAGTTTAGCTTTAAAATCAAACAAGAAAGGGGTGTTCGTTCTTCTGTTTCTATTCTATTTTTAATACTCAATTTTCCGTAGAAATACATTCATTTGACTCTTGCTAAAGCCAGAGCCAATCAATTTAAAGGACGCTTCAGGCAGTGCCAGCTAGGGCCGCATGTGCTTGGTGTACTGATAGCTCATCCCTAGCCGTCATTTCCCCTTCCCTCTTTTAATCCCTTTATCCAACTGAATTAAAATTGTCATTTAAAACTCTTCCCATTACTACAACTTTCAAGCAAGAGTTAATAAACTTCAAAACTGCTAACCTGTATGCAAGTTGTAATCTATGTAGCCTATACATTCCTGGGCTAAACGTAATCTTAAAAAAAGAAATAAAAATAGCTAAAAAAAACTCTCTCTATGTTTATCATCATCATTCTTAATTTTTTTTTTCTGACAGAGCTTTAAAAATACACAAAGTTTATAGGCCTACCTGTGCTTGATAACTCTGAATTTCAGTAACACTCATGACAAGTAAACCGAAAATTTATTGTTTTTCTAGCACTCTAGTATTGTTTCGCTCTAGTTGCCTACTTGGTCACTTTAACGATACAAAATGACATTTTTTTTATTTTAAAATTATATACGGCTACTTTATTAGATACGCCTTGCTAGTCCTACAGGGTTGGACCACCTTTTGCATTCAGAACTGCCTTAATTCTTAATCATGGCACTGATTCAACAAGGTGCTGGAAACCTTCCTCAGAGATTTTGGTTCATATTGACATGATAGCTTCACGCAGTTGCAGCAGATAGTCGGTTGCACATCCATGATGTGAAATTTACCTTTCCACCCAGGGCCAGGGGCGTAGCTATAATTTCAGAAGTGAGGGGGGCAGATATGTTGTGTATTATCTTTTTTTTTCCTGACCTTTGTCTAATTTAGCCTTTCGCCGAGCCACGCCCCCCTTCGTTACTGTTGCTACGTCCGACAAACAAATGGTCAAACACGACCAGCGCGACAGATTGCCATGACGGGAAGAGATATACCCGTGCGTGTCAGTGACCTTTTTTGGAGCAATAAGTTACCTCCGCGATATCCTCCAGATCGAGGCAAAAGGGTTTACAGTATGCAGTGGAGGGATATATTCAAAATATAAAAATGCGCAATAAGGAGCACGACCAGGGGCGTAGCCGTCATTTCAAAAGTGAGGGGGACAGAACGTCAAGTGTAATATCAGTTTTTTTTTTCTTCATACTTTTGTTGACAGGTTTTTGCTTAATTGGCTTAATATGTTGTTTATTTTTAAAGCAATAAAACAGAAAGAAATGCAGATGTTCAGTACTTTGTTTTGCACATGCAGGGTTTTTTCTGGCTTAAAACGAGGTGGAGGTGGTAAAACCCTGATCATGTTTTTTAATAAGATAATAAAAAAATGTAATTTTCGTATAACATTATAGCCTGCCCTACTGTGTTACCCACAGTATTTTTCTATGTGGATCTCGGTAGTTCTAGGGGGGTCCGGGGGCATGCCCCCCCGGAAGAAAATTTTGTACATTTTAAAGATAAATTCATTAATCTGGTGCACTTTGAGTCCCCCAAATACACTGTTAAAAATAAATAATCCACCCGCCAACCATAGATATTTTCTGATTTAGATATCTGATCATCGCATTACAATTATTCAAATTATCAGTGTTAAGCATGATAATATGGTTAAATATCACACTGAAGCTGATTTAAAAATAACATTTACTTAAAATAAAAGTTCTTCTTTTGGCAAAATTATATTCCTCAATAGCCTAAACAGTCTTACTAAATTAAAACTTTCCAATTGAAAACCTTCAAACTTCAAGCTTTTAAAACTACTTCAAACTTTCTAGTTAGGTATTTTCAAGAGAACTTAAAGTTTGTCTATAAACTTTTTTATCTAGGCTAATTGTGTTACCGAATTATGGTAAACATCACGTACACATGTTCCAACGCTGCCTGATTCAAGCAGATCGTGACGGTTGATGCATGAAAATACACATTCAGCATTAACAATCTCCATGTTTATTCTAATTTGAAGGGCTTTGATAACATATCTGTGAAAATAAAAGACATTACGAGTAAAACAAGATTGAAAATAAGTGCACGTTTCGTTTGTGCGGGTAGTGAATATTTTTAATTTAGCCTACAACAAAACTTGTTAATTATTCAACAAGAGAAATAGGCAGAGTTATTCATCACTGTGCAACACAATTCAGATACATGACAACTTACTTACAGTGCTTGACTTTTTCGCGAAAAAGGAGTGAAGAGAGTTTTTTTTTGCCGTTTTGAAATCATTGCGACCTCTTTGAAACTGATAGATTCGGCGCGGGTGCGAGCATGGGCGTGTCGTGATGCGTGACTGATTACCATGGAAACGTGAAAGTCACGTAAATAGACTATCCTTGACTCTTTGGATGTTAAATCTCAATGTAGGCTATAACGTTACACACCCGCGAAAACCTCAGTTTGTCGTAGACACACTTGCCCTATGAAAAAGTGCGGGGGACGAATTTACATTTTATAAAAAGTGGGGGGGACGAATTTACATTTTATAAAAAGTGGGGGGGGGACACGTCCCCCGCGTCCCCCCCGTAATCTACGCCCATGAGCACGACTACTATCGAGGCTAATGCTTAACGTTACCGGTCTCAAGCGAAATCTGAGAAATCCCATGACCTGCAGCTACCTCAAATGCAAAAGTTCTTGTTCATATGTTATGGTCTGTTATTGTCTATTTCGAGAAGCAATTTTTTTTAAAATACAAGGGTATGTTAGCTAGATAAACCTACGTGTGCGTCAAAGCCATTCAAAGCTAACTAGCATTTCTCTGTTGTTTTGAGAATAACTTAACTTAGCCGTTTTGAGAATCAGAATGTTTTATTTCCATGATGAACAGAATTCACAAATAGGAAATTGCTTTGGCTTAAAATGTGCATAACAGATAATATAATAAAATGAAACAGATAAAACCAAATATAAGGCATTCAGGCAATTATTTTATAAGGCAATTGATATCCATTTTATTTTATTATATTATCTGTTATGCACCTTTAACTATAAGCCAAAGCTATTTCCTAGTTGTGAATTATGGTCAACAAAACATTCTGATTCTGAAAACTGCTAATAATAACTAATAACATTAATTATGATTCGTAATGTTCGACACATTTAACTGGAAGTATGGCCGTCCACACTGTTTAATCCATTGTAGACCCCGCTCACGATGTTTTCGGCTTTGAGAATGGAAAGAACAACTCCTCCAGACAATCTCTCGGGGTATCTAGTGTCCGATTTACAAACGCCGTGGGCGCACCGCTTCACCATCTTGCTTGGGAGTAATGTTTGACTGACCTGCTCATATAGTAACGGTTGCTATGATGTGTGATTGGACAATGGCCGTTTTGGGGAGGAGCCGGCGAGAGGTCAAATTGACAGGTTTTATTTTTTTCTTATCTCCTTTATCTCATCTTATCTCACTTATTACACAGCATTACGTCACATAAATAATTATGGAGATAAGAGATATTGATTTTAGATTAAACTGTTTTAAAATCGTACCTGTTTGTATCTTATAATCCAATACTGTACAAAACAATCGTCACAAAATGGCAGCAGCTGTGTTTGTATGAAACATGAGAGAGCGAGTCCACGGTACTGGATGGCATAATTAAATAACTGTATACAAAATATCGAATTGACTGAGTTTTAATATTCTATTAGCTCACCTCATGCAAAACTTCCACGAGGAAAAAACTTTCCTAGCAGGCGTATAGCACTGCTGACTTCAGTAACCCGGATGAGCCTGTGTTATCGGTTTTGAGTGGTTTTTATCTGGGAATAACTTGAATAAAATTAGCAGGATGATGCAATTGACCAATCAGAATCAAGTATTCCACAGAGCCATGTAATAAAGTCACTTAAATCACCTATCTTTCTCATTCTGATGCAGTTTGAACTTCAGCAGATCGTCTTGACCATGTCTACAAATGCATTGAGTTGCTGCAATGTGATTGGATATTAGCGTTAACGAGTAGTTGAACAGGTGTACTTTATAAAATGGCAGTGAGTGTATATTTAATTTTTTCAGAAATCATATGATTTATTTTGTGTTTATGTGTGTCTGTGCTTTCTTTGCAAAAGGGGGGGGGGGGGGGGGTCTTTATGAAGGGTCAATTGAACGTTCACAAAGACCGGCCCACTTTAGTTACTGTTGCCATGTCCGACAAGTTCAAATCCTCCAACATTAATCTACTAACGTTACACTTCAGACAGATGGTCAGATTTACAACTACAATCTATAGATATGGAAAGAAGTAAATGATTAATTACGTGCTGCTAAATATTGCACACAGTATGATCTGACTCTTCTGAAGTTGAGCTCCCACCAGGCATTATATCAGACATATCATTCCAGCAGCGGCTCCGACTGTTAACCATGTTTATAAATAAAACACATTTAAACAGCCCAATGATCTAAAAATACAAGTGTCAGCTGGGTTAAATCTGTCGCTCTGCTTATTTCTGCAATTTATATCTGGGACCTCAAAATAGTTAAGCTTCATCGAGACATGTTTATTCATCTGTTGCTAAAAGCGACATGCGGAATAAGAGTAATAAGAGCAGAGAGCTAAAGTGGGCTGATGGGTACTGGAGGCTGGCAGAGTAGAAAATGGCGAGTACCAGGAAAGAGAGATGCAATGTAGTGTTTTTGTCATAAACGCTCTCTCTGAAGCTAACCGCCATTAAACACGAGAGCAATACTACACACACATTAACTTGCCCAGTGTAGTGGCCTCTCCTGTCCCTGTAATTACCATTAGCATAAGGACAAAATTCAGCACCCAATCTTCTCTCTTCACCTCTCAAGCTTCTCACTAAAGGCCACAGAATGACAGATAACACAAAACCAAACAGGAGCAATGTTTACATGAAGCCAAGTAATCCATAAATTCAAGTGAAAGCTCAAAAGGAATGAAAAATCATTATGTAAACACCTCATTCGAAACCAAATGATCCGACTGCGCTTGATCCCAATTAATGAGCCTAAATACTCAGTTAAATAGAAAAATAACTGGCATGTAAATCAGACAACTTTCACAGTCAGATCAGATCCAAAATTAAGGATTTATATTTGTACCACAGCAAAAAACATGATGGGGGTTATAAAGCATTGATCATGCAGCAGTGTTATTTTAGTATTATTTATCTAGTATTATAGTATTTATTCATATTTTGCATTTATTTTATTTTTTATTTTAGTCATTTTCTTACGCGCTTTTGACATTTTCTTAATTTTTATATATTTTTATATATCCGTTTCATTGATTTTTATTTCAGTAAGTCACCAAACAATTTTTTAAAAAGTTTAGTAAAAGAAAAAGTAAAAGAAATTTTTATTTTAATTTAGCTTTATTTTAATTAAAAAAACAAACACTGTTTTTAACAGTTTTAGTTAACAATAACAGCACTGACATTGAGACTTTTAACATTCGAAATGAAGGAGGGAAGAAAAGTATGGAACAACGACTTCAAAAAAGTCTTTGAGATAATGAAAGTTGTGGCCACGTTCTCTGACAGGAGCACTGACAGCTTCTTGTTGCAGTGGTAGCACTGACACTAAATGCTGCTCATTTGTATGTAGAGAATACATGAGCTGCACATGTAGACAGATATAGTAAGTTTGAGGTACATAGAAGTTTGAGTACTAGAACCTGCAGTCAGATTGAATTTATTCAAATTGGAGAGACAAAAAAAATTATGTTTTGTGGATACAGAATAGTTTTGCAGAGTGAAGCAACCAATATGTTAGAGCGAAGAGATGGGAAACTAACCAAGGATAGATTTGTCTTTTCATCTCAATGACAAACCTCACCTGAGCTCAGTAATGATGTCTTACCATCAGTAACCTGTGACCCCTGAGAAGTGCTGGGCTGCTGAGGTTCATCTGGAAGGTCATGGTCTGTTTGGGTCTCTGCATTCTGTAGCCTCAAAGTCTGTGTCTGCGTCCCCTGTGATGCAACAGTGGGGGCGGGATGTCGTGGCTGCAGACCAATCGCATTCATCAGGCCCATCTCCCTGTGTGAGCGCCAATCAGTCCTGCTGTTCCTACAAACAAGACACATCGCAAGGTCTTCAGGTGGTTCATTTTGATCTGATATGACAGCCAGTTCAATTCTGCACAGGGCTGAAGGAGCTTCAGAAAGAACAGGATATGTGTCTGTATAACTGCTTGCTAGGTAAAGCTAAAGGTTGTTTTCTTTCATAGAAGTTTAAGTCAGGACGTACTACAATGCATTTTATCTAAAACAACTTACAAATGAGAATAATACAAGAAGTGATTCAGCTACTTCAGCTACAGGAGAAAACAATATGCGCTCAATGCTAACAAACCAAACAAAGCCTCCCCCAATAATTACAGACAGTTAAAAGAAAATTCTCTTTCTTAACTCACCCTCATGTTGCTCTGAACCTGACTGTATGACTTTTTTCTTCTGTGGAACATAAGGAAAATATTTTGAAGAATGTTCCTACTGTTTTCGTCCATACAATGAAACTCAGTGGGGTCCAACAATACTGAACCCTACTGACTTTGATGTTATAGATGATCTTTTTTAAGATATCTTCTTTTGAAATTCATACTGGTTTGGAACAACATGAGGGTGAGTAAATGATTCCAAAATTGACATTTCTGGATGACCCTTGAAATGCAATTCAAAACAAACACTAAACTTGGAGACAGGGTCATGTGGCATACATAACTGAATTATATTTAAAATACCAATTCAACTGATAATTACAATTTTACAGTGAAAGGAAGTCTCCAAGATCAAGCCTTGTTTTGAAAAAGATTAAGATTGAAGTATTATAGACAGACATATAATGGCAGTGGCAGACCATTATTTTGACCATGTATGCCTAATCATGTGATGCCAGCAGTCATATGCTGTTGTGGACTTCTCAGCCACCTGCTCCAGCCTGAATCTGAACTGGCAATATAATGGCCAGGATGGTTATGCTTTGAGAGGAGATGGAAACTCCATCACAATTTTGGGTGAAGTACCGTTGCTGTGGACTAAGATGTCTCATTAAGTCCACTGTGGACAAGTGTGGCACCAACGTGTCAGATAATGAAAACCAACAACATGGGATCAGCAGTCAACACACATCACTAAGGCTTTTTTCTAAAAAAGTGTCAGCAAAGCATGCTGGATTTATGGCTGCTGTGAGAAGGTCTAATTAGCAGCAGCCATGCCTCACAGCTGTGCTCTGCTATCATGCACATCCACTGAGTGACACGCTGCTATTGGCCGGACCTTGGACAGCGATTGGAGGGCTACTCTGCAATAATTCTGAAGGGAGGTGAATCCTCCCTCACACAATATAACCAACAAACAAAACCGTTTGTTGCCAAACCAACAAACAAAAATTATTTTATTATTATTATTTTTTAATTTATACTTTTAAATTATAATAGTTTATACTCACCCTACCCTGTCTCCAGCCCTGCTGCTGCTGGTTCCAACCCCTCCACCGTTATTGATGGTGAACATTCTCTCAGAGTGTTCAGAAGTGCCGTTGCCATCTGAATGTACATCACTGCACAGTATATTTCCATGGTCACATAGACAGGCAGACAAAGGAAGAGAGAGTGAGAAGTACAGGTAAGGCTCATTGAAAATGTTGCAAATAGACGAAGAAAAAAGATTGACATTTATTTAAACAAATTATTAAAAGGTTTTAATTCTGAAATCCACTGGTATTAATTAATTGTACAGAGATGAATTAAGTAAGAAGAACGGGGACAATGTGTTACTTGATAGAAAATAAATAAATGTATATAAAGAGAAAATCAGGGTACAGAGTAAATTTTCAGAAATACAGCATTAGCTAAAAAAAAACAATAGTAAACCCTCATTTTTCTTTGTCGGTTTTAAATACAGACAAAAACTTCAGCAAACACAGCATGAGAACAAAGAGCTGAGCTGAAACAACAGCAGACAGAAGGAGAAACCTCTTTTTCTTTGTCAGAGCTGTAGTTCATTGACTGCTCATTTGCCTAGCTCAAAGAAACTCGCTATACTCCCCACGGACTCCCACAATGCATCTTTGCGGCTCATTAGCATAGCACAGACAGTCCCGTAGTTGCCGAGGCTGACATCCACTTTATCCAACCATCCCGTGCACCTGTCTCAAACCAATAGTTCCTGGAGATGTTGCCTCCCAGTGCGCCTGTCTAGCTCTCTTTCTTGCCCCCTTATCCCTTCTACTATTCTCTCTGTCCGTTTGTTTCTTTCTCATTTCTCTAAGGGAGGCTAACTAAAGGAAAGCAAAGAGTGTAGCAGGTCAAGAAGATGGAGAAATTTGTTAGTGAAAAAATGTGTATAACACAGAATAACCAAAGTTTTGAGCTGATGGTGCTCTTTAATGGATAGGAGACAAGTTATGAAGGCCTGCTCATGGCATTCTTGAACTATCAAATCAATATGTGCACTTTACAATTGATATTTTTTCAACATCCTAATAAGTGGGTGTTCCGCAGCATGAGAGTAGGCTGATATCTGGAACCACTGGAGGCTAATTACCAGTTTCAGTCAGATCGATCCCTCTCCCTCCGATGTCCATCAAAAGCTGTAGTGTAAATAGCTTTATACTGACAGAGAGAAAGCTGTGTGTGAGATCCTAGCTGATTTCAGAGAAAGGTGAAGATATATTCTGAACCTCTGTTAAATAAATGTACAGGGGATGGGACAAACAAACTGACTATATATTAACATAAAGAATCAAATGAACAGCCTAATATAGAGTAAGGCTAAACTTTGTCTTCAAAACCGCATCAATCCTTCATAGAAGTTGCCATCTCCGAATTGTGTTGTCTCATTGAGATTTCCTGAAAAAATGCAACAGATCCTGTTAAGAAGTCAGTGTTGTAGTTGAGAGACCAGCTTATTCGAGTCCAAGTCAAGACAGAGACCAGGAGAGGGTTGAGGTTGAGTCAAGACTCACACTTGAATGAGCTGGTCTAAACTAAAACACTGTAAGCAGTTGTAAATGTCAAACAATCCAGACGTGAGTGTTAACTAAAATAGCATGTATTATAATCAATGGAGCTGTCTACATTGGAAGCCTCATCTCTATATTTTTTTTACTTGCTGCACAGTCACTGTCATAGTTATGTTTTGTTATTCACAGACTTTTAAAGTTGTTTTCATTAGTTTTCTGTCTCCTTTGATTAGTTTTCCCGCTCTTCATTTGCGTTATTAGTTTCAGCTGTGTGTTCGGTCACGTTCACCTGTTAGTTGTGTTTCTCTGCCCTTATTGGACTATCTTGCATGTGTGGGTTTATTAAACTTCATGTTGAAATTATATTCATCTTCTGAGTCTTTGTCTGTCTGTCTGCCTGCTATGCACACCCTGTACGGTGACAGTCACTTCATTTTGCCCATCCTTCTAAAATAAAATTATTTACAAATATTAAGTGTGAATACATTTGTGAATGTGTGAATTATGTGCAAGACAAATAACTTCTGACAGTTTTGATGTTTATGAAACATTCTAAAAAAAAGGTAAGAAACTATTTGCATTTGTTTACTGTTTTGGCCTTGGGCACTTTTTACAACTTTAAGTTGTGGGTGATATTAGCCAAAAAATAATGCACAGTTGAAAAAAAATATGTTTTTAGGCACTGGTGTCATACTGTTTACAGCATGCTTGCGAAAGCTGCTCAGAAAAGCCGGTTTCACTTTATTTTGATGGTCCCTTTAACACATTCTGTTGACTATAGGTAGCATTGCACCTACATATTTACTAACTCTCATTAAAGTGTTAGTAGAGTATTAGTAAACTTAGGGTTATAGGGTTTAGTATATAGTAGGGTTTTATATATATATATATATATATATATATATATATATATATATACATATATATAAAATATATATTTTTATATATAGTATATAGTAGGGTTATAGGGTTTGAATAAGTTGACATGTACTTGCAAAGTTACTTATAGTTAGTAGAATGTCTGTTGGAGGACCATCACAATAAAGTGTTAGCAGATATTAAGCATACTCTGAGAGTTAGTTGACATGTAGTTGTAAAGTTACTTATAGTCAACAGAATGTTCAAAAGGGACCATCAAAATAAAGTGTTACCGAAAAGCCAATGGCTAACTGAAGATCAGTGAGGGGAGCTCTGGAAAGAAATACCCCCAAGAGGACTATAACAATTATATATTCATTACAATCCAGGACAGAGATGGGAAACTCTACATGAATTTGAAGGATGACATGAATAACGGTGCTTCATGCCATATCAGAGTTACTGTAATTATGAGATTACAACAAGTAAAAAGCATTCTTCATCTTCCAAGCATCTTCTTAGAACTTGTAATTACAATTTGTAAACTCCAACTTGAGTCACCTGAGCGCAGCAACATCATGCGGAAACTCAGAAATGGCAAAAGTTTAAGTAAAATAAAATTGTAAGCAGTTATTTCACAATATTTAACAATTAAATATTGTTAATATAATAATAATAAAAGAAAAACCTGGAAAAAATAAAACCAAGTCCTGCTTAAACTGTTAATTAATAAGGTGTTTGAATAACAAATATCATCTGTTATTTGTTGTATTGTGGTTTTGTCTACTTATTACTCAAATAACACAGATTTATTTCCGTGTTAATAGTGTTGTCATAGAAACGCATGTCAGCGAGTCAGAGGACGTGAACATCTCCAAGTAGAATGTTCCAGGTTATCATCTAATAATTATGGTAATTATGAAACGGCTTGACTGCAGCATAAAGCCTTGTTGGAAAAAATAGACAGCGAAAACAGAAATGATAACAACCATACAAACAAAAAATATCTATTATTGTTCTGAATTATCTACCTAATATTCTGATGGGTGCTGTCAACCAAATATTTGTGATTAACAAATTGTCTGTTTTTCTCATGGCACAGCATAATAATTTTTTTTACTGTATTAAATATTATTATTTATTTTTTTTACATTTTACTTGGAAACAAAATTAAATATGCCCTTATGATTTTCTTGATTTCATTTGATTATGAAAACTATAACCTTTGCTATATGGATTAGTTTCCCTTTATGAACTTTTTGAAGCATCAAAGTGGTAGTTATGTGTCAATGGAGGGACAGAAATCTCTCTGATTTCATTACAAATCAGATTCAACGTCAACTGTCAGCCTGATGTGAATGGCAGCCCATTGTGACACGTGATGTAAGTCCAAGGGTTGCACGGTATACCGGTACAATGTTAGGATTACGATACTAATGGTGATCCCACTGTATTTTTTAAACGGTGATATCATCAATACTTTAAGTAATGTTGTATGTGCAGCAAGTACACTATTTAAAATGTTCATTTGAACATGCATGTCGGCAAAAACATCACAGAAGTCTTTTTGAGTGCTGCTGCCTTTCTGCTCTGGCCTGTGTAGTAAATGCTATCTAGAATTTTCATCTTCTATGGTATTGAGTATTTCCCGAAGTTCATTTTGCAGTGAGACATTGCAGGTCGTTGTTTGCGCTGCAGTTTATTAGGAGACAGGATCTGAAAAGATTTTTTAAAAATGAGCTGCTCATGCATCACTTTTCAACATTATAAAATCTTTATATAAAAATGAATTCTCGCAGTTTGTCCATTGCTCATTTGACCACTTCTGGAACAGGTGAAATGGTGTGGTATCTGTCAGGAGTTATAAAACAATGAAGCACATGAGACAGGAGTAGCAAACTTCAACCATCTTGTTTACTCATTTACTTCCGTAGTCACACACGTTACGTCAGAACACAACACTTTTCAAAATTGTAGTCAAAAATACAAATGACTTGTATTTGAACACAAAAAAAACAGAAGTCAGTTACCACAAGTTTCCATGGCTGATGTTGCAGGATGGCCATTTGGACAGTGTATTTGAGCACAGGGTTAAACCTCTCTACAGCACCATTAGCTGCCAGGTAGTGGAGAAAAGAACAATGGTGATGAATATTCATTCCTTCCAGAAAAGCAGCGAAAGCAGCAGACATAAAATGAACACCATTATCAGTAACTAAAGTCAATGGATTTCCATGGTGGCTGAAGACTGATGACCGAAACTAAAGCACAGAATCAGTATTGACAGTGTGAGTGAAGGAGACCTCAGGTCATTTGCTGTAAGAATCAGTTAATGTTATAGCAAACCTGCAGTAGGATGCAGCGGTATCAAATGGCACGACTATATCCACAGCCACTTTCTGCCGTGGTCCATTAGGCAGGAACACCGGCTGGAGAGGAGCAGGATGTGACTTGACAGTTTGGTTATTGAGCTGACACACGTGGCAGAAACGAACAGCATCCTGAACCTGAGAATCCATCCCTGGCCACCAGTTGAGATCATGAAGGCGTTGTTTAGTTCTCACCTTTCCCTGATGTCCTTTGTGCGCTATGGAGACCAGCACAATTGAAGAGCAGCATGTGCAAACAGCCGTGAGCCTCGGAAGACAAAGTTGTCCTTGAAGGGTTAGTTCACCCCAAAAATAAAAGTATTTCATAATTTACTCACCCTCATGTCGTTACAAACCTGTAAAACTTTCGTTCATCTTCGGAACACAAATTAAATCAGAGAGAATCTGATTTTTAATGAAATCAGAGAGATTTCTGTCCCTGCATTGACACGTAACTGCTACTTTCATGCTTCAAAAAGTTCATAAAGAGAAACTAATGCATATAAATTGAGTGCTTTAGTCCAAATTTCCTTTACTTTAGGCTTTTACTCACATATAAACATTCATCAAAACACACATCAGTTATGGTAAATGGAAGCTCAATCAAGCTTGCTTGAAGTGCGAGAAGCAATGAGGTTCATACTTGTGTGTTAAGCAGCATGTTTGTGTCAGGGTTGAGGGAAGGGATGAGGAATGGTCTCAAGATGCAGAACAATGGGCTTGTATTTGTTATAAAAAAGGAAAACAATCAAAAACTACCCTGTGGGGGTGGGGGCAACATGACAACACCACCGGCAACAGGACTGGGCAGGACAAGACAAGGCAGTAACCAACTGGGAACGTGGGTACATCAGACGACAATCTGGCACAGGACTGAAAACACAAGGAGATTAAATAGAGAGCAAAATAAAGCAGGTAACGAGGAGGGACAGGTGGGGCAAATTAACCAATAATCAGATAACAAGAAGGGCAGGGTTAAGATAATAAAAAGGAGAGCACATGGTACAAAGAAACAAATATGACAAGCCATGTGCTCACACCAAACAAAACAAAAACATGAACACATGACAATAAAACAAGGCAGGAACATATATATGTTCCATGTATATATATATATATATATACACACATTATAAGCCGCCTTGGCTTACACGCATGTGAAAATGAAATCCTTTTGATTCGTCTGATAAACAATAACGTTTTTGAATCGTAACACAAATGTGCACGTTATCCATGCTGTTTCATCATAACAATACTGTCAAAAATTGTAAAAGTCATAAAAGCGACCCCCAATGCGCCCATGAAGCGAAAAACGCACATATCTCAACGGATTCGGCGAGCACCGAGCTCGTTGGAAACGTCTAGTCGAACTGAAAAGAACGATATAAGTTTCAGAATTTTTGGTGGAGTTTTCGCGGAGATATTAGCCAAAAACCAACGGAAGTGCTTCAGCCATATTCAACACGAATAAAATGTTTATTAGATGTCCCTCTAGTGGACAGAACGTGTAACAGAACGTGTCCTTCGGATGAGACGTTAAACCGAGGTCCTGACTCTCTGTGGTCACAAAAAATCCCAGGATGTCTTTCGAAAGAGTAGGGGTGTAACCCCAGCATCCTGGCCAAATTTGCCCCAGTGGCCTCTGCCCATCATGGCCTCCTAATCATTCCCATATAGATATACTACTTGGCTTCATCACCGTCTCCTCTCCTTCAGTAAGCTGGTGTGTGGTGGGCGTTCTGGCGCAATATGGCTGCCGTCGCATCATCCAGGTGGATGCTGCACATTGGTGGTGGTTGAGGAGATTTCCCCTATATGTAAAGCGCTTTGAGTGCAGAGAAAAGCGCTATATAAATGTAACGAATTATTATTATGAATTATTAACAACAACAACCACATGCTATAGTGGCATTGGCGATCCATAAGTCTGTGTAATGTCGTAAATATTAATAATAGGATGAATTTGAGCATTTAATATTAAAATATTATTTGAATATTAAATAAAATAAGGAATGGAATTCAAATAGTATTATAGAGGAAGACTGACAGCCCTAACAAGCACCCCATAAAACACAAAACATAACACAAAAGCACGCGGCTGATGAAAACACGAACAGCGTGCTACACAACCACGACATGAGCGCCTGCACAAAGGAAACATAAACTAATCACTCAAAAAACACAAGAGTGCATGGCGAGTGATCAAACACACAACCAGTGCGCTCACACAAGTGTCAAAACATGGAGCATGAGTGTCCCCCGACACAGAACCAAAACCAAACTAGACATGAGTGCCGGGATCCAAACACCACGCTCAGAATATGAAACAAGGCATGCAGACAAGAGAGTGCACAGCTCGAGCACACTCAAAACCACACTCACACGAAGACAAGGAGTTTCGTCCAAGCTCTGTCACAAAAGAACGGTAAAAAAAAGAACCAATGAGATTGTTTCTTGCGTGTCAAGCAAGTACGGTTGAGCTTCTGTTTATGTTCTGTGATCAATGTTTATATGTGAATATAAACCTAAATTAAATCTAAAAAGTAACCTCTCTCAACATACGCTAGTGCTTCCTTTTCCACCATGGCATTTATGCGCTGAGCAGTAGACAATGTACGTGATGCAAAGGCCACAGTTTGTTCAATGCCTTCCGGGCTGACCTGAGAAAGTGTGGCTCCCAGACCATAGTCAGAAACATATGTGGAGACAATCGTGTGTAGTGTGGGGTTGAATAATGCCAAAGCAGGTCTGTTTGCTAGCAGTTGTTTTACTTCTGCTACATTTTGTTCAGCCTCTTGTGAATCTGTTTGGATCTTGTAGACATGCATGCACTGGAGCTACAACAGTGGCAAAATCAGGAATAAACTTGCTGTACCATGACATAAGTCCATGTAAGGAGTGAAAAGTAGCCCCTAACCCCTAACAAGCCAGCCAGGATGATGGTCATCATCTTCTGAAATCTCAAATGTGCTGAAGCCAATCTGTAAGGAACACAACAAAAACTGATCCGTCGTGAGTAATTAAGTCCTCATGCAGCAACACTTGGTAGTAAGCGTTAGTCAAGGTTGATGGTAGAAAAAAAACCAGTACAACCTTATTAGAGCATAGAGCAGTTCATCCATGTGTGGGGATGGAAGAGTCCACAATCACAGATCCTAATTTTACCTGACTTTTTCTGCGTAACAACAATTGGTGACACCCATGCAGAGGCATCGATGCTTTGTATCACCCTAGCTGCTTGCAGGTGATTTAATTCTTCTGACACAGGACTAGAGAGTGAGTAGCAATAGAGAGTGGCAGATAGCAATGTTTTTGGCGCACAAGTGTGACCGTTTCATCCAGGTTTACGCGGTGAATAAACTTTTAGCACATCCGAAAGTTTTAACACAATTTTAACACATCTAAACTCAGTTGACTCACCAACAGTATACTGAAAGACTAGGACAGGAGAAGCAGGCACAGGAAGGGCATTAGGAGGCAGGACGCGAATGGTTTTAATCCTCGCATGCCCATGAGAGGTGTCCCCTTGTTCACAATGAAGAACGTATCAGGAACTGAGTGGTCATATAGGGAAACGTTCGCTGACAAACATCTAACCACTGGAATATGGGCTTTTGAATACGTCACAAGCCTGGCTATGTGTTGCGACATTACTGAAACGGCATTCATAAGTGCTGTAGGGCAGGGTAGATATGGAAGACCTATACTGTCAACCACCAAATCCAACACACAAGTCAGAAGTAGACATAGTAACTGTGCTTGTAATACTGGGAGTACAAGCTGAATATTTGGTGTACAGTACAGTAACTTCTGGTAATTAAATTTCACAGCCCTCTCATATGCTTAACTGCGCTGATCGGCACAGTTTAGCATTATGTCCAATCTCTTTACACTACCTGCACTACCAGCTCAACTTCCATAGGAATAAACTGAAAATGCTCACTCTGCTCCGCACCAGTGGACACGCACCATTATGAATGCCTGTGCGGCCGAACGCATTTTACTTTAGAAATAGTGCAAATTCGGGGGAGGCAACTGCTTGAATGGTGGGTTTATTATTCTTAATGAAAAACACAATAACAAAACAGTACAATGACATACTCGCTTAAATAGGCGCTTTTACATTTTGCTTTGAAAACAAATCTTCCGCCATCATCTTATCAGTCAGTGATGTGAAATGGATGAAGTGAGGTGAAATCTGACTCCTGCTACTGATCTGTGCTGCAAATCTTGTTCGGTTCACACTGAATTGAGCAGACGTGTCCAGTTTTTAATTGCAGTGTTTGTTTTCTAACTTAACTAAATAATTTTTATTACTAAAAATCATAAAAATAAAATTAATAAAAAAATCAAAACAACGGTGGCAGGCGGGTTGCAAGTGATGCAACCGGTGTTGCAGCTGAACACTAGTAACACCAACTATCGCAGCAAGTCTACCATGCAGCATCAATAAATCGTCGAGAAAGCCGCAATTAGCCACAATTTTCTATTAGCCTGACTACGTCAGACTTCCTACTTCCGCTAATTTCATTTCGCTCCTGTAGTCAGTCTGAGATAGCAGCCTATCTTTCAGTTTTCCACCGGCCTGAAAACAGCCGGCCCAATCAACGAACAGAGGGCGGCTGAGAGCCGTGACGTAGCCGCTAAGCGCCGAGTTTTACATTGTAGGATAGAGAAATCGAAAACCGAAACGACCGCGGAAATGGGAAACGAGACACGTGATTGTACCGTGGATGCGTAGATTAACTTCGCATAATCTGCAAAAGTCGTTTACAGCCATGTTCACTCTGGTATTTCGCTCGCATCATCAAGTGTTTACAGCAGGTTTACAGTGGAAGTTCGATCATAGATTTGAGTTCGATGCATGATGTCTGTGTTTAGATGCGGCTGTGTCGGCGCATAACATAAACTTATCTGATTGGCTTACGGGTAACCAATGATTTTAAACTTCAGAAATCGCCCCCTAGCGAGAGAGAAAACACTTCTCTATTATGCTATTCCAGACTCTGTCTACGAAGCAAAGTGAAGTAGCAGAGTCTGGTATTACCAGGCTAGTTTTCTATGTCTTTGCACACCAGAAACGTGTCTGACGCGGCGCTGAAAAAAAGTCACGTGATTTGGACTTGTGGAAGGCCTATACTTCATGTTAAACATAAATATATAGCCCACTGATACAGCAAAGACAACGTCGACAATATTGATGGCAAAATAGGCTACAGACTATTTCGTTCTATATTGACAGGTGCAATTTTTGAAAATGGGTCATTATTATTTTTTATTTTTATTTTTTAAATTACAATTATATCTGCATTTATGTCAAAATGACAAACATCTTTTCCAAAACGCTTCCAACACGCTTGCGTCGCGTGAAAAATAGGCGTCTATTTTTCTATTTCTAGCATAGAAAGGCTCGAGCCGCGCTTGAGACGCACGTCACGCAGGCAGTGTGCAAGCTCTAACCTGTTAACATGGGAGCCAAAATAAAAACGGACACGCCACACAGCTGACACGCTTACGCCACGCAGCCAGTGTGTCCCCGGCCTTACTGGGGCAATGCAGGAAAAAACTCAGGCAAGGCACGTTAGAAACAGCCATTTTTGAGACCAACTATCGCAAAAAAAAGCCTAATCCTCATTGCCAATTTGTGGTATCTGTCAGGAGTTATAAAACAATGAAGCACAAGAGACAGGAGTAGCGAACTTCATCAATCTTGTTTACTCATTTACATCTGTTCTCACACATGTTACATCAGAACACAACACTTTTCAAAATAGTAGTCAAAAATACAATTCATTAATGAACACAACAAATGATTAGTTTCTAGAACCATTTTTGCGATGACAAATTAAATCCTATTCAGCGGCATTTGCACTTGGTTCTTGCCAATCCTTATAATGTGATTTTAACATTATAAATGTATTATATGTTTTAATATATATACTGCCCTCCAGTCAAAGTTGGAAATTTCAAGCTATGAGGGAAAAAATACTTCTGTATGAGTTCTTGTTTTTATATCTAGGATAATTTAGCAATATCACACAAGCAAGAATTCTGTTATTCCTAATATCAGAACAATTGCAAATGTGATAAATGTGATTGATTTCATACAACAGTTCAATTAACAAAAAGTTAATTTTAAATCACATAAGAAACAACATTGTCAATATTTAATTACATCATATTTTCCAATTAAAATAGTTCTAAACAAACCAGAACTGTAGCGTTTCTCCGAGCAACATACAACAGTGTTTTGTTTCTGATTGAATCTGTTTTTTTATTTTTATGAAGCCATTCATTCAAAAACATTGAGCATATCAATGCATACAACTACTGTTCCCAGAAGGAGGGAAACAAGGTACAACACATGACCATGGGATATCGTGCTCTCTTTCCGAGAGTTGGAAAACACAACAAAAAGCTGGTCAAACCAATGCACTTTGCTGATGCCAGTACCACCAACAGGGCAGCCTTAGATTCAAGGATTCACACATAGCCTCCAGACCTACCATCAGGTTATGATGGCACCATTACATTTTGTAATGAGCCTAAAACCGGGTGGAGAGAGAGCACTTGAACCAAAGCACTTGAAAACAAAATCCACTAGATAGTGCACATGCGCCGAATGCATCTTTCCACCCACGCGACCAAAAGAGCATACTTTGAAAGGCTCACGCTCTCAACCGTGCGTGAGACAAAGCAGAACGCAGAAAATTGAAGGGGTGGTTGATTATGATTTCACTTTCTTAACTTTAGTTAGTGTGTGATGTTGCTGTTTGAGCATAAACAACATCTGCAAAGTTACAACGCTCAAAGATCAAAGGAAAGCAAGATATTTTCTTTTGAAGAAATTGCTTTTTAAGGACTACAACAAGCGGCTGGTAGGGACTACACGACATTCCTCCTGGGTTAGAGACATCGCGAACCCTAGAATTTACATAAACCCCGCCTCCGGGAACGAAATTTATAGATTGTCACTACTAGATATACTACTAGGATTGATAGATTATCAATTACTAGAAGATAACTACTCATAAGCTACATAAATTCCTCAACTAACCATTCAGAGATGTCCTGTTGCATTCTACATGTTGTCACCTCTTGAGTCTCTCCATCATTGTCTGCCTCCTGGTTTGAATATAAAAGGCTAAAGGTTTTTGAAATTTTTAGTGCATGTTTGTGTGAGGTAAAAGCACACAAGATGTTGTAGCTCCGCCCCCTGTTCTGGGAGAAGCAGCTCATTTGCATTTAAAGGGAAAGACAAAAACGGTGTGTTTTATCTCACCCTCAAAAAGGGACAACTTTAACATGCTATATAGAAATATCTGTGGGGTATTTTCAGCTAAAACTTCATATACACACTCTGGGGACATCAAAGACTTATTTTACATCTTGTGAAGGGCATTATACCACCCCTTTAAGTAATGCAAGTGCTCTGTATTTTAGCTACAATCAGATTCTCCCTCTCTCTCACAGTTCTGGCCGAAGGTGCAGAATCTGCCTCCTGGCTGGGACAGCAGGTCCCTTCATAGGGAAAGACACAATGGTGTCCTTATGGTGTCACGTACCATGTCTTCGCTGGCCAACAAGAAGCCACAAAACTCAGTGACAGACCATTCTGTGTACAGCAGAGTACATACGACAATGGCCCAGCCAAAACCAATTCCAGATCTGTATATATTTTATTTTCCTCCTCTGTCGGCACACAGCCCAACTGTGAGGTTAGCGGTTCTAATAAATTTTGATTGTTTTGACAAATCAACAAGAGGCATTGTATAATGAACACACATTTTCCTTTATTGACAAATTTAAAACTGAACCTGCTATCTTGTAGGGTAATTTTTACCCAATCTGGATAGATTTAAAAATAGATTTTGCCAGCAGCCATATCACCCTGTAGCCCAAGACTGGTTGCCCACTGAAGCTAAGCAGGGCTGAGCCTGGTTAGTACCTGGATGGGAGACCTCCTGAGAAAACCAGGTTGCTGCTGGAAGAAGTGTTATGAGGCCAGCAGGGGGCGCTCACCCTGTGGTCTGTGTGGGTCCTGACGCCCCAGTATAGTGACGGGGACACTGTACTGTCAAAGAACACCGTCCTTCGGATGAGACGTTAAACTAAGGCTGTGACTCTCTGTGGTCATTAAAAATCCCAGGATGTCCTTCGAAAAAGAGTAGGGGTGTAACCCCGGTGTCCTGGCCAAATTTGCCCCTTGGCCTCTGTCCATCATGGCCTCCTAATCATCCCCATATACTGATTGGCTTCATCACTGTCTCCTCTCCACCAGTAAGCTGGTGTGTGGTGGGCGTTCTGGCGCAATATGGCTGCCGTCACATCATCCAGGTGGATGCTGCACATTGGTGGTGGTGGTTGAGGAGATTCCCCCCCTTCCAAATGTGAAGCGCTTTGAGTACCTTGAAAAGCGCTATATAAATGTAATGAATTATTATTATTATTATTATTTAGATTGGCAGGCGTCAAATAGAACTTCTCTGCTTCTCTGTTTCGGGGGAGGTCACTCAACAGACAAACTTTGCTGCTGCTCTCATACATAGATCAATGCAAGGGCCCTCAGTTCCCTTCCATCCACCACCATCCACTCAGGGGAGCCGTGATCTGCCCTGCTTGAAAAAAATATCGTCAGAGCATTCATCGCCCATCCCGCCTCCAGCGAGACAGAATCATCCCCCTGACAGTAAAAGTTCCGCTCAGACTAAGGGCACCCAGATGATCCTTGTCGTGAACACTACAATAACACTCTTCGGCCTCCACACGATTGTCCCAACACTCTGTGGCCTCCAAAAATGGCAATCACAGCATCTGGATTAGCACCTGAAAACAGGAGCGGACTGTGTCTGGCTGCTGCCCCGCCGAGCACATGCTACACACCGCTCAAGTGTGGAATGATTCATCTGCCAGCAATGCACACATGCATTGGCGTTGGAGAGATTCCAAACTCGTGATTATACCATAAACACCCACATGCCATAGGACAGGGGCGAGAACTTATGTTCAGATATTTCTCATGAAAAAATTTATTTTGTTCCATTTGTTAGCTATGCTAAACTTGAGCTAAAAACTTTATCTTTTTTGCCTTAGTTTCGACAAGAATCACCACCGTGGGCTTTTCTTCTCACGTAAATGTGGCGTGATGGTGTTCTAGCAGAACGATGAAGAGCTGAAGAACAAAGGGAATAACGCATGTAATTGCATTTATATGCTGTGGGCGGGTAACCCACAGCATATAAACCCCACAAATAAACGTTGTCATGCGTAATTGGCCTTTCAGGTGTGAATATACCATAGTCATGTGTTGTACCAAGTGAACTAATTGAATGGGAACAGTGACTTGCTTTGTTCCTGAATGAATCAGCCGTTTTGAACAAATCAAATAAATGATTCAGTGACTCAATCATTAAGGCTACGTTCAGACTGTCAGTCCAAATCCGATTTTTGTGACTATCCGATTGAAATCTGACAGCAAAAAAAAAAATCACATATAATGCGAATTTTACTAATCAGTTTCAAGCTACATTTGTATGTGGCTTGAAATCATATTCAAATAGCATTTCTGGAAATCGCATGGTTTATGTGACTGTCTCACGCCACATAAAACAAAGTCAGACGTCTTTAAAGGAAACATGCTGAAAGTCGCTGCAGAAACAAGGGTATGTTGTTGCAAAGTGCCGGACGAGCATAAAATGACGATATGTTTTATATATGTAACGGTAGGGGTGTGCGATATCAAAATTTTTGATCGTGGACGATTAAAATGACTCCACGATCTGCTTTTGAAGATATATCGTAGTATCGTGCATTCTATTAGTTGCAGATTTGGCGCCTCCGTCTCAACATACTGTACAACGCGAGGAACGGGACACTGCAATTCACAAAAGTTCATTATTTGCTTATGCTTTAAAGCCTTGCCGGTTAAACATTTAATTCGCGAGCTGATGCGCTGTTCTAACACGCACTTTTCTGAGCGCATACACCCGAAGCTCACAGGAACTAACAGCCTGTCAAACAGCGCCTGGTAACTGGACTAAGTTATCTTTCGCGTCTTATTGCGCTAATACTGTTAAATACACACAAGGTTTACATAAACTGGTTATGTCTAAAGTGAAAGCAAAAAGAGAAAATTGTGAGAAAATCTGCTTGTCAAATGCGTGTATATTAGATGTGTCACGTGCAGGTCTTAAAGAGACAGTAGCCTAATATTAAACATCCTGCCGCTTTTCCTTAAAGGGATAATTAACCCAAAAATAATAATTCTGTCATTATTTACTCACTCTAATGTTGTTCCAAACCTGTATTATTATTTTTTTCTTGTGGTGAACACAAAAGAAGATATTTTGAAGAATGTGGGTAACCAAACAGCTGGTAGTCCCCATTGATTTCCATAATATGGGAAAAAAATACTATGGAAGTCACTGGGGTACAACTGTTTGGTTACCCACATTGTTTAAAATAACTTTTATTTTCAACAGAAGAAAGAAACTTATTCGGGTTTAAAACTTGAGAGAGTAAATTATGACAATTTTCATTTTGGGGGAACTACCCTTTTAATGTTAATAAAACAACAAAACACAGAGAAAATCACTCACTGCCTGATGAGTGAGTGAGTGAGTATACCTTAATTGTAGCTTTAAAAATAATCAATGTATAATTTATACAGTGAAGTCTATGTTGTGTTTTATTTTCATATTTGTTCATTTACTTTCTTCAATGCTACTGTTAAATACACCTACTGTAGCTGAAAAAATAAAGCACGGTTTATTTCATTTGTATATTAAGTTGTGGATATGTAATGTGTATCTTTGTTCTTAATTTTTAATAACAAAGAAAATAATGACAAAGATTTTTAACTTCACCACTTTGGCCTAAAAGTCTGCCATTCTTTTTTATTTCATATTTTGTTGCCTAAGGCTTTGTTTTTAAAATAGGGACATTAGTTTGGATGTAATGCTCAGTCACTTGAAAAATAGTAAAACCAACATGAAAAAGAATCGTGATAAAATCGTGAATCTCCTGAAAAAAACGCGATATGATATTTTTGCCCCCCCCCCATGTAACGGAGACATGTATTAAAACTGTCAGAGACAACAGCACAGAATAAAGCCACATATACCAGCCTCCTATGTTTCTGCTGCTAACTCATAAGATGCAGTAGTCCAGAGCAGCAGCTACACATCGTCATGCTGTAAATAAGACAACATCTATTGCAAACCCCTCCATGTTGCGGATGTTGTTGTTGACGTATAACTGCCAACGCAACGTCATTGCCGTAGAAACCAATGCAGATATTCCGGAAAACAAAAGAGCTGCATAGACACACAGATCAGATCTGAACAGTTGTGATTCAGTGTGGAAGTCAATAATTTTAGACAAATAATCGGATTTGGACTGGAAGTCAGAACATAGCCTATGAATTGCTGCCAATTGTATGGGTTACTGCCGTGTTCATTTTGTGTGGTTTTTGAAGCATCAACTTTGAGAGACCCATCCATTTGCATTACTCACATGGACTCACATAAACTTTTTATTTCTTTAAAAATGTCAGTTTGTGTTAAACAGAAGAACGAAAGTATCTGGGATTGCATAAAGGTGAGTAAATAAAGCTACCGTTGTTGGGTAGAGTAAATAATGGTCCTTTTTGGTGCCGAAAACTGACTCCCCTGCTTCGCTCTACACACAGGAAAAAGAGACTTGACAGCAGTCACAGCACATTTAATGATATTTCTTTACATGCTTAAATGTAATTTATTTAAATGGCAAAACGTGATTTAAATTCAAACTACACAGTTATTGAATTTCTCAAATAATTGCAATTAGATCAAATAACCACTATCAGATGATTAATCAACAATTGTTGTAGGCCTATGTGGTAGTGCATTATTTACTGCGTATATTACACTAAGAGAGATCATTTCCTGTCACGACTAAAGCGATTGGGCTTTTTGGTGTCAAAGCCACACCATATTATCTGTCTCTGAACACAGGACACCACGACTGAGGACATAAACTATAAATAAGTTTGTGCCCTGAGTTTGTGTATGGTGCATTTTCTACTTTCTCTAATTAGCAAAACTGTTTGCATTAATGAAGTGAGAGCGTGTTTACATTAGAGAGACAATGTTTGTGTGGCAACATGGGCTTTTTGTATCCACAGTAACCTTGATGATAATTATGACAAACTTGCAGAAAAGCAACATTCACAGCCAAGCTGCAAATTATACAACCAAATACAGTGGAGGGAAATGATCCTTGAAGTGAATTAATTAGTGTCTGTTTCGTTAACAAACACCAAACGCTTGTAGGAAAACTTCTTTTTAAACCGCTGAAGAACTGACAAAACCAAGAAGGTATTTGAGATGTATGACATTCATTTACATAAACATTAAACAGTGCAGTTCTCACCCAGAAAACAAAAACAGATGGGCAAAGCAGTGGAAAGACAGTTCAACATTTCAGAACAACCAATCATTTTTATACGCACACCATATATACCATTGCAATGTTTTACCATGGTTAACATTATGGATCATTTCTCATTTGTTGATGACCCACATGCAGATGAGTAAAGTGCTAATTATATTTGTCAAGTAATTATCTTGAGGAGTCCAGCCGAGTAAAAAAAAAATACAAAATAAAAAATCTTACAACAGCACTTTTATTCTTTAATGCAACAAAGAGTGAAAGAAAAAGTGATTTATGACCCACAAAGAGGGCTGAGTGAACTATGAAGGGATGGATAGGAGACTCACACAGGTCTGCAGATGACCAGATCTCCTTTGTTGGTTCCATAAGCAAGCCCAAGCCCCGGTTCTGGCAGCCAACGTGCAGAATTTATACTGACATGTCTCCGCTGGTCTGGGGCCATTGGATACACCACATCAAACACCCTCTGAAAAACATACAAGAATACACCTGTTTAAACTGTCCCACAGCCCTCTTAGTAGTTTCACTCATTCTATCAGTCACCAGAACCTCCCATTATCCTCTCCACTGTAGACTGCAGTCTGTGTCAGATATGACAAGCACTGCTAGCATAACTGAGGAGAGGCTAAACTGTGAAAAGTCAAATCTCTTTCTCCAAAGTACTCTTTCTCTTTCTTTCCAATCCATTCCCCCGTCCCTGTCTGTCAGCCTTGGCATACTACTTACACTCCACTGGCTCTAGAAAAAAGGACAAAAATAGGAGAAGTTCGTGTCTGCCAGGGAAGAGAAAGCGGTCTCATTGAACTGCAGATGAGTGATCAACAGACAAACTCTTTCTCTCTCACTTTACTCTAGACAGAGTAAATTCAGGACAAGGATAAAAGCCACAAAGTACACTGTTCAAACTATTAAAGAAATAGTTCACTTTTGAGTTAGTTCATCATTTACTTACCCACAAGTTGTTTCAAACCTGTATGAATTTCTTTCTCCTGCTGAAGACAAAGGAAGATATTTTGAAGAATGTTGGTAACCAAACAGTTGATGGACCCCACTGACTTCCATAGTAGGAAAAAAAATACCATGGAAGTCAATGGGGTCTGTGCCCAAATATATATTTATATTTTACCTCTGTGCTCCGGTTCTGCTCCTTGGTCCTAAGCTAGACCTTGGGTTTTTTGATGGGGTACATCAACTGTTTGGTTACCGACATTCTTCAAAATATCTTCCTTTGTGTTCAGCAAAAGAAAGAAATTCATACAGGTTTGAAACAACTTGAGGGTGAGTAAAACCCTCATTTTGAAGTGAACTAATCCTTTAAGGGAAGAAAGACCACATGGACATATAAACAGCATTAAAAGCTTGATTTTCACCACAGGGGGACTTTAAATATTACACTGCTCATAAAACAATTAACTGCAAGTTTTCAATCTAAAAAACAACCTAATATAAAATTACATGTCAGCACTACTAGAGAACATTGGCAGGTAAGTGGCATGACGAGTATTTTTCTAAAGCTTGAGAATGAAATTGATTATTACATAATTTTTTTTTATATGTACAACATTTTGTTCACAGTTCAAAGTTGTCCAAAGCTGGAGACAGAGCCTTGGGCTAACCTTTGTTCATTTTCTTTCTCTCCGCACTCCAGTGTATAATTAATCCTGGTAATAAGCAGGCACATTAACGATGCTGACGCATTAAATTAATTCATTAACTACCATATGAGAAAATATCACTTCAAATAAACAAACAAAAAGACCTCCTCTAATAAACAAAGACATGAGGGGGAAACAGAACATAATCAAATTACAGAATATAAAATATGGAAACTAATAAATAAACATACCGTGAATGAGAAACGTCTGAAAAAAATGAAATGTATTAAATGTGCTGTTGCTATAGTTACAGCTGAAATGAGGCTCACTGTGACGACGTTGTTAAATGTACTGTATGTAGTGGTTAATATGCATTTTGTAACGGTCTACGTTTTTTACTGTGATTCATAGCAGAAGCCTGTTGTTGTTGTTTTATGGTGCTGGTGTTTTACATTCACATAGTATCATTCAATACATTCATTCAGACATGCAATAAATATAGATATATTTGAATTTCTTAAAAATAAATTTGTTGTACATTTTACTCCATGTAACAGTGTATAGAAGCCCTAGGAGGCCATGTATTATTTGTTCTGCCTTGTGTTCTTGTGACCAAAACTTAATTTACTTGTGACCTACACTTAAAAAAGTTTTTTTTTTTCTTTCTTTTTGTTCACAAAATCTTGAAGTTTAGATTGTTCAACAGCACACACTGAACCTGAGCTCCCACTTTAACTTAATCGGACAGTTCAAATGGTTTTGGTTCATGCAGCTTCTACGATGATGTTTAAGGCCTCCATAAGCAGTTCAAGAAACTTACAGACAAGTCTCATATCAGTCTCACATACAATGCAGAGGGAAAATTTTACGATTCAAATATTTCACACAGAGATGTGTGAAAGGCTGACAGTCAGGAGACCTGTGGAGTTAAAATAATTATCATTATCTCATATAAGACATAACATAACACGGTAACACTTTATTTTACGGTGTCCTTGTTACATATGTTACATGTACTTACTGTATTTATAACAGTAAATGATGCATAATTACATGCAACTAACCCTCAATCAAATCCTAATCCTACCCTATAGTAAGTACATGTAGTTACTTAATATTAATCTGTACTTAAATATATAATTACACTGTAACAAGGACACCTTAAAATAAAGTGTAACCCATAACACTACTGCATTGTCCACTTCATTATATTACCTGTGGTAGTGATATACAATAACCATTAGAGCTGAGAAAGAGTGCCTGAGTGTCATTAAGAGAGACTGAATTCATGTATGGGTCATATTCTAAACACAGCTCTAGCAGCAATAACAAGGGTACTAACGTATTTTAATGCATCAGAGTTTCTGATAAACACAAAGACATTAATGTAAGCCTAATTAAGAGGAAGCTTCATATTTATCATACAAATTAGGATCAGCATGAAACACAGAGACTAAAGTGGGGAGTGCTGGCGAAATAACAGTAAACACCCATGAAAACTAACAAGCGCTCACTGAACAGCTTTCCAAACTCTTCAGAGAGAGATTTGGCGTTGTATGTTTAGAGACTGAAAAAGGATAAAAATGAAGCTCTCCTGCTCCATCGCTCTCAAATTAATCCACGTTCAGAATCCTGCCATGAGCACAGCTTACAAAAACAAAAGTCAACCATGTAGATATTTCCATTTATGCCCTTCGCTCCACACAAATACACAGTTTTCCCACTTCTCTCTCCCTCTCTATTTCTAAGAGAGCGTATCTAGGTCAGGTTCCTACTCAAAGGCTTTTCTAAACCCCAGGCTCCCCCCTCTGCTGTAGAGAGCACAGAGAGCTGATCTACATAGGGCAGTGGCAGTCCACCAATAATAACCAAGCTTCAATGATCAAATGTCATGAAAAGAATGACTAAATCGACTAAAGTAAAAAAAAAGTAAATGGGTTTTGTGGCCCATCTGGACTCTCCACCAAAATGAAAAATTTGTAATTTCATTTAAAAAAAAACCCACAATACTACATACACTCACCTAAAGGATTATTAGGAACACCATACTAATACTGTATTTGACCCCCTTTTGCCTTCTGCAGAACTGCCTTAATTCTACATGGCATTGATTCAACAAGGTGCTGAAAGCATTCTTTAGAAATGTTGGCCCATATTGATAGGATAGCAGCATCTTGCAGTTGATGGAGATTTGTGGGATGCTCATCCAGAGCACGAAGCTCCCGTTCCACCACATCCCAAAGATGCTCTATTGGTTTGAGATCTGGTGACTGTGGGGGCCATTTTAGCACAGTGAACTCATTATCATGTTCAAGAAAACAATTTGAAATGATTCAAGCTTTGTGACATGGTGCATTATCCTGCTGGAAGTATCCATCAGAGGATGGGTACATGGTGGCCATATAGGGATGGGCATGGTCAGAAACAATGCTCAGGTAGGCCGTGGCATTTAAACGATGCCCAATTGGCACTAAGGGGCCTGAAGTGTGCCAAGAAAACATCCCCCACACCATTACACCACCACCACCAGCCTGCACAGTGGTAACAAGGCATGATGGATCCATGTTCTCATTCTGTTTACGCCAAATTCTGACTCTACCATCTGAATGTCTCAACAGAAATCGAGACTCATCAGACCAGGCAAAATTTTTCCAGTCTTCAACTGTCCAATTCTGGTGAGCTCTTGCAAATTGTAGCCTCTTTTTCCTATTTGTAGTGGAGATGAGTGGTACCCGGTGGGGTCTTCTGCTGTTGTAGCCCATCCGCCTCAAGGTTGTGCGTGTTGTGGCTTCACAAATGCTTTGCTGCATACCTCGGTTGTAACGAGTGGTTATTTCAGTCAAAGTTGCTCTTCTATCAGCTTGAATCAGTCGGCCAATTCTCCTCTGACCTCTAGCATCAACAAGGCATTTTCGCCCACAGGACTGCCTGCATTGTATAGTATTGTGTTTTTTTAAATGACATGACAAATTTTCCATTTTGGAGGAGAGTCCAGGTGGGCCACAAAACCTATTTACTTTTTTTACTTTAGTCGATTTAGTCATTCTTTTCATAATATATATATTTAGATGGAAGTTCATCTCTTTGAAGGCAAAGGATTATTATTCTTTTTTTAAAATTTTTTTACCTTTATAATTTTATTACACTGAATTGACTGACAGAAAAGTGCACAACCTATACATTTTTTTATGTTTATTAAAGCCTTCCAGAGGCGTATAATTTTTAAGGAGATATTGCGGTTTGGATTTCTAAAAGAAAATAGTACTTTTATTTGCTTTTTTATTTCATTGAGAATTGAGAGCAGTGGCAGTCTCTAAAGAAGACGTGAGGTCAGAAGTGACGTACCCTCATGGACGTCTCTCCTCCGTGGGGCTGCTGCAGTCTGAAGACCTGTGCCACCATGTGATCGGTGATCTGATGCAGCAGGATGCGACGAGACGCCAGACCCACCATCACGTAACGACCCATCGGAGACAAACTGACAGAGATGGCATTTGGACCTGTGACAAACACACAGTGCAGTTATTCACAGCTGTACCATGACAAACAGAGACAATCTAATGCAGAAACATCTACTTAAAACTACGGCCTAAGCCAAACCATTGCAAAATTAGCACAATTATGTAAAGTAATCAATTCAACAAGAATGGGTTGCAGAGCTGTATTTGGTCTTACATTTTTTTGCTAAACCAACAATACAATAAACTAATAAAACACGGAGTGAGCTGGCTGACCAGAATTTAAACTATAATAATTGCTAAGTACACTTAAAAAAAGTCAAATCATAGCAGTAAGCCTGATGTAAAAACTAAACTAAAATTATTAAAATCCAGGAAATGCATTTTGAAACTATTAATACTTAAAGATTCATTTTGCACATTATTAATTGCTGTAAATGTTATAACCAGAGCATTCAGACTTTTAAAGCATGAAATTAGAAAACTTCACACCTAGACCTGCTCAGACTGTAATTATAGCTGATATAATTTTTCATCTTAAAACGTAATTGAATTTTGTAGCCATTTTAACTTTAGAAATCAGTCTTGCTTGGCATGTGCATGAGTTAGAGAGCCAAAGAGTGCTGGCGATGTGATTAGCAAATGAAAACGAGTGGTTTAGTATTGAGGCTTCCTGGTTGATTGCTTTCATTAATTCACTGTTACTGGATAGGATGAATGATAGTTCTTTGAGACCTGTACAGCCGATGGCGATGATCAACCCGCAGAGAGAGGGAGAACAGCGTATCAAATCAGTTTAGATTAAACTGATTTGAAACAAGCAGGACTCACACTTCCTCATCATTGGTTTCCATTAGCAGCCTGCCCTGGTCCGATCCCTGCCTTCATTTGACATTTAAATGGGGACTATCTAAATAAAGATACCTCTAAAAGAGCTCCATCACTGTTGTCTGTTCAGCCAATTAGAGGGAAAGTGAGAGCACAATACGAAAAGCTGTGTCCCTTTGCATTTGATTTAATTAAGAACAAGTTTAAAATAATTTTAGCTCTGATGGCTCAATCAGTGTATTAAACCCTAATAACCACAGGGAGGCGAGTCATGTTTTCGCAAACCAACAGCCCTTGTGAGGTCAAGCAGTTTATGTCTCAGGGTTACTCACCAAATCTCTTGGAGTAGAGCATCTCTCCCAGGTTGTGCGGGGCGAGGGAGTACACAGCCAAAATGCCCTCATCAGGGAAA
Source organism: Semotilus atromaculatus (assembly GCA_031834385.1). NCBI lineage: Eukaryota > Metazoa > Chordata > Actinopteri > Cypriniformes > Leuciscidae > Semotilus > Semotilus atromaculatus. Next base: position 15,029,680 of record JAULUF010000009.1, on the reverse strand, counting down.
CCCCTCTGACTGCTGGGAATGAATACAGCCAGCAGCTGCCCGTCTGCTGAGATATCACAGCTCGCATCATTGTAGATCTTACAGTTGGGCACCAACACATTAACAGAAGCTGAAAAGAAATCAGACACAAGAGTTCAAAATAGGTGTGCATCGATATGGAAAATGTGTCTGGTAATGATAACGTATATTTGTCCGATATTAGATATCAATCTAAAAGACTAAATACTAAAAGTCTAAATCTCTACACGCTTCAGATAACGAGGAAGTGGAAAACTGCTTTCATTTTGAAATAGGTACAACTATAGAAAACAATCAATTTTATTTTTTTATAAAAGTTAAATGGAAAATATAATTTTAATAAAGTTACTAAAAAGAGAAACTAAAAGCAGAATAACATTTAAACATGTCTTCTATTTTAGGGGGACACCCCGCATTTAATAGTCGCAAAATTGGCTTCATCCCGCATCCTGCAAGCCATAAGCAGCGTCCAGCATTTCAATTTAATCTATATTATTATTTTTTATTACAATACCACAATAAAAAGGTCACAAATATTAATGATTATTGGGGTTTAAACTTCTATTTGCGGAAGCATGATGTTCGAGCAAAGGAACCAAGCCAGTTTGGCCTCAGCAAAAGTAAAATGATGAAGGTTAGCGACAGTTACAACTGCCAGGATTTCTACAGACCAATTCTGGATGAGAATGCTCTGCTTGAAGCTGCCAAATCCACAACAACAGCCTACAAGTTCAAGATGAATCTGGTAAAAATGCACATAATCTTTGTAGTCTAATATAGTAACATAGCCTAGTCACTGCTTAAGGAAATGAATATTCAATAAATTCAATATATTTAGTAGACTGAATAGCTATTATCGCTCTCCTACGTGTCCCCCATTGTCCCACAAAATCACGTCTGCTGACCTGCAAAAGAGGTGGTCACCCTATTCTATTTATGTTTAAGAATAGGCAGGCCAACTAGAAATAATGTGCAATTCCATTATCACTTGAATATAACTTATTAGCTATAATACATCACACTTATTACCCAATACCAATATAATCACCAAAGTATCATGCATCCAAATCATCTCACACATTACTTAATTTAGCTTGGAGTGGTCAATAAAAAAACTAATAAAAAAAAACATAGAATGGATGAACAAGATTCCCGCTGTCCCTACCTGCTGTCTAGCGAAACCACAGCCAAGGGAACGGGCTTGGCAGAATCAGTGGGGAAAGTGAGTCTGGCACTGTGAAGAGTCAGAATAGCAGAGGTAGAATCTGGAACTAGCTCTCTAGTGTCTGTACTCTTGTATTTGGTGTTATTTCATAAACACCATAATGAATACAAAAATCGGAACGGCTTTTTGAAAACATGTAAATACTGACTTTTCTTCTCTGCGAAAAGTGGGTGCCAGAAAAGTTACGTAACGCATTGACTCAGAATAACAAGGTTATATTTTGCTTTATAAGTGCCATATATTGTCAGAGAGTGAATCTGCATTTTCATTTATCCGGTCTGGTCAAAATGTTCTGCCTTAGACAGAACAGTGTTATAATAAGTAATTGAAACTTTAAATTTGTCATAGTTTGAAAAGCTAACTTTTCTTATCTGCTGTATTTAAACTGAACATTAAGCTTCACTGTTTAGAGAAAGGACGTTAAACAAGCATGCTCATAAAAATTAGCCAAAAATTGATTGTAGTGTCAGCCTCTGCATCTGCCAGTTTTCTATTTCACATCGAAAACTCTATTTACACAGTACTCTGTGTAAAAATCCTTTTGCTAAATTATCAGAAACGGCAAAATTGCCATGAGATGAGCCGCAATAAAAGTGATTTAGCGACGTACAGACAGCTGCATCTGTTCAGCCCACACTAAAGAATAAGAAAAGCAGAGCGGCAGGAGAGAGAGAGACATTTGTATGTACCCTTCTTATTTCCCCATTCCTCACGCACACACACACACGCTGCATCTAGGACTACCATTCTGTCAAGGAGAAGGCAGAGATTTTTTTTCTGCTCTGGGAACCACGTCAACTCAAAAATTACTCCAACTCCATTTTCTGCTATACACATAGTATAATCCTTTACTGTTTCCATGGCAATTTGCATCCCGATGAAGCTATCTCTCAACACACAGAATGGTAGTAATATTCGGAAAACAAATGTGAGTGAACCGAGACAGTTGATTCAAAACAATTGTTCAGATGAAGCAACGCATTCAAAGCATTACTGGAACAATAACGCGCTGCTCTGGTCTCATGCATCAACGCGTGTTATTGAGCAGAGGTCTCTGAATAAAGCATCAGGTGCTTGTGTGTGGGAGGTGTAATTAGGGCTATTTGTGTTTTAGAATGTGAGCGTGTGATTGAAGTGTTTGTCATTTCCCTGGAGAGTGAGTGTGCGTGCGGACGACGCTGGAAAACATGTAAGGGCACAAGATAAACAAGAGCAGGTGAGTTTTGGCAGGTGACTGAGAGTCATTATGCCCATTTAGAAAGATAGATTTGTTTTAATCAACCCCTGTGTGTGTATCTGTGTGCGTGTGTTCACGGAGTAAGGTCAAGAGAGTCTGAGAGGACAGGAGGGAAGATTTAAGCATGAGTATGTTAATTAAACAGGGCAGTAATTTAGTGCAGTTATGAGGCTGCTGTCCGACAGGAACACACACACACACACACCATCACTTAAGCCCACTCATAGGAATAGGAAGAGGGAAATCGGTTCATGATAAAATACACACATACAAAATAATAATAAATAAATTGTTACATACAGCAGAACAAATAGTGTAGGAAACTGAGGGAGACACTTAAAAGAAATGACCTTAAAGAGCTAAATAGTTTTTTTCCATTCATGGTTAAAGCACATGAAATTAAAACTCTTGTCTTATACCAGGAGAGGGTCAGAAGGGCATGTTGTGTAACGGTGAGAGTCGGTCCACACTGCTAAAGATGGATAAGTGGCTCACGGCTTCAGCAGACAGAGATCCCTACTGGACCTGAGTAATGTATTTGCTGGGGTAAAGTGACGGCTATTCCGGTGACACTACGAGGGAAGCACAGACCATTCCCATATGAGATAAAGTGTGTTTAATCATCTATTTCTGTGGACAAAACAAGGGTGCACGAATGTTCTTTAGGATTTAGATTGGGTTTGCAGCTGACACTGAATGATAAATGAAGTGCTCAGGACTCCAGCTGCTATGGACAGAGAGCATCTGGACAACTGAAATAAATCATGCTTTTACAGGCATATTTCTACTGGATCCATTCCATCGACCTCGCCAATATACCCAGACTGGTTCAGTCCCGAATTACTCACTCCCATTTACATTCTCTGTCATCTGCAAAACCACTCTGTCTGAAACTACAGTACAAAGTCATCAAGCAGTTAACAGACACAGGATGATAGTGACAGGGATTTCCTGCTCATAACTTCTGCAGAGGAGCTTGGGAAATATGTCTGAGAATAGTGATGTGTCTCTTGACACAGAGACACTAAATGAGCAAAAATTAGAGACAGGGATAAGGAACAGATTCAAAGAAGCAGTATATTAACACATCCCTAGAAGAAAAAAACCATCCAGAATATTCTAGTTTCAAGGTCAACAAATAGCGAGTACACAAACATTCATAAAAACACAAACATCCCTCTTCCATCTTCTCATAAACGACACAAAACCACAAACAGCTAATGTCAGTTCAAGGAGTGCAGAAGTTGCTCAAATCTTTACATGAAAGCTGGTTTTAAGAAATTAGATAATCACACTATAAGTACAGCCACACATTCCAAAAACGCATCTGGCACTTAAGCCAGGTACACTAATTCATTAGTCTTTTAGAATTAAAATTAAATAGGAAGCCGCTTACAGACGCTCACATATAAACACAACACTGACGTCTTCACTTACAGGTCAAGAATCTGTCAATCAAAAACTCAGTAGCCAATGAGAACACAGCGCTGTTAGCCCCACCCCCACGAGAGTTATGAGCCTGAATGGCAAACAAAAACTCAAGAGAGCGAAAACTTCAGAAGTGTAAATAAAAACTCTGGAAGCTCATTTGTAAGTATAGATCAGCGGGAAAAAAAGAGAAAGCAATTAGTAAAACATGCAGTGTATTAAAAACAAAGTCAAAAAATCTGCCTGCGATATATTTTTTTCTGGTTTCAAAGACATTTTTATTAAGTTTCAGTTTATATTTTCATTCATAAAGGCACAATAATAATCCCATAGGTTACTAGCCTAGATCACTAACCGAACACACATGGCCAATACAAGTGGTCTTGGTTTACAGTCTTAAATATTAACACAACTTAATCATTCTTAAGTAACATATAATGGACAGCGAATGGAAAGGTGCAAAAATTCTGTGCAATAAACATTTTAATTTGAATAAACAGATGTAAATGCCTCTGTTCAGACCGACATGACTTGGTAGCACTCACAAATGGAGTATTTTTCTAAGCAACAGCGAATAGCAGAGGTAGAATCTGGAAATAGCTCTCTAGTCTCTGTACTCTTGTATTTGGTGTTATTTCATAAACACCATAATGAATACAAAAATCTGAATGGCTTTTTGAAAACATGTAAATACTGACTTTTCTTCACTGTGCGGGTGCCAGAAAAGTTATGTAACGCATTGACTCTCAGAATAACCAGGTTATATTTGCTTTTTTAAAAGTACCATCTATTGTCAGAGTGTGAATCTGCATTTTCATTTATCTGGTCTGGTCAAATTTTCAAGCTGATCATTTGCGTTGGTGTGAACGGGACTTAAGACAAAAAACGATATGCATGAATTGCCAAATTATGCATTATGCAGGCTTGTACTACACAGCAATAACATCCATTCAGTGGTTCATCTCAAATGACAAGCCTGCATTCCCCATTTTCTTCTGTATTGTGGAGAGCAATGTTGTTTTTCTCTAAGGCAACACTAGATTTCCGAAATTGTCTACCACAGATGAGACAGTATGTTGTGCCTCTTTTTTTCATTAAATGTAGACTTGCTATTGGGGCAATAATTTAATGAAGCAGCTACTGCAAGCATTTCACACTACAGGCCCTGTATAATATAGATGTAACCCATTTCATTTCCTTTGCAGCAGTGGGCATACTAAACAGTTTGAGGTATTTTACATAAAATCCTCTTCATCATTTATCAGAATAATGAATATTCATAGACTCATGTTGCATTTTTGCATCAATGGGTCTGGCATATGTGTGTGTACAGTATCTATTATCTCAAAACTGGAGCTCCTTCAGCTTCTGAGAACTTACAGAAACATAAAACACACCTTAACTCTACAATCAGTCCTGCAGTGACAGTCTGAATTTTATTTGGGATTTTCATTTACAAGAACTGCATGAGAGCGAAACGGCACACACATAAAAATAAATTCAAATGGAGGGGGAAGGAAGTAGGCTTACTGCGGTAGTCTGTGTTAACAGTGTTACACGGTGTTCGGCCGTACACCGATTAAATTACTTGGCATATATATATATATATATATATATATATATATATATATATATATATTCACAGAATGACGACTTGCTATACCTGCTTTGCTGTAATGAGAAAGGACTTTGTGTTGAAAAATAACTAGAGCGAAGGATTTAATTTGATTTGACTCACAGCTCTCCTAATTAAAATTAAACTAGTATGTGCTGCTATCACAGCAAAATTCCACATAGCCCTTAGCAATCAAGTGATTTCAGTGAAGGCAAATCAGAAACATCTTTGATTTCAGGAACTGCAACAACATAGGGCTTGAAAACATGTCTTTGATCCTATGTTTTGGTAATTATATAGAACAAAAAGTACACGGGCTGAATATTTCATCTTAATTGTAACAAACTAGAGGACAGGAGAATAGCTGCTGGAGGAAAAGAGTGAAGGTCCTTGCACACGGAGTCCGAAAATCGCAGCCGAAATTTTCGCAAGTTAAAAAATAAATACGACCTCACGTTATGTCAATAACGCTTGCACACTGCCTCCGAAACTTTTGTCCATCATAAAAAAGAACGGATCAGGTTCAATTTTCTGCGTTATTCGCATCTGTAGCAAGCAGTTCAAATTGTTTTGACAATTCAGAGCCACTGAATCTCAAATACGAAAAAACGCATGCGAAAATTTCAGACTCAGTGTGCAAGGGCCTTAAGGAGGCTTTGTAATGTCAATGTTTGCTTTCTGCTAAAGCCACCAACAAATTCTGAGACTATTTCATTTTTAATTATGCATTAATGAGCTGAGTGGTGTTCAAATTATGAATCAGTTGTGATGGCTTATATTTAGTAAGAGTAACAATTACACTGATTTATGATCCCCAGCAGATTCCTGAGATTATTGACTTTGGAAGGATGAAGTACAGAAAAAGGTTTCACAATATGAGCTACGAGAGCTCTCAGAAGCGTTATGAGACGGATTTGTTCAGTGTTTCTGCTGGTAACTAAAAATCTGTGACAATCTAGCTAGTTAATATTTATAAACACAGATAAAAACACAGCTTTAGTCTTAAACCTCATGAAACTAAAGCATATCTTGCTGTTCTGGATTACTGTAATCACAATAATGGACTGTTGTGGTTTTATCTAAATATCATTCTATTTGCCACTGTTTTCACCACCCCCACAACTGCCTCTTCACTGTTGAACTAAACTATACCAATCATACAGTAAACAATACCAACTGACACCAGAGCTGGTTTAAACCTCAAAAGGTAGACTGCACCAAGATGAAGAAAGAAAGGTCTGTAAGAGATCTCTTTGGGCATCCCCTAAACTGGAATGAAAAAACATCCACATAATTTGGAACAGATGTTAGCTTATAGAGCCAGGGACCTTTGCTACCCCTAGAGTTTATATTATATTATACTGGGAATTAGTGGAGTTTACTTGTTTTGTGTACTTCTTATTAAACATGCAAGTACATTTTGGGCGGCCAGTCACACTCTTGTCTTCTCATGTTAAAATAATGGCTAACTTTGATGTAGAGCACTTCCACGGTCTAAACTTCAGATTCTCTGTTAATTTCAGCTTCTTGAAGCCATACATTACCATGAAGTAGATGCATCAGAGCGCATGGAAACATTTCAGCTCATTAATACTTCTGCTCTTTGGCTGAGCTGGCCAGAAAGGCTTTTGAGGAAAGGGTAGTTAATAATGAGAATTCAAGCTCAAGTTAGATAATGAGCTTGTTCAGCTGAAGGCCCACCATGCTCAGATGTTTTTGCCAGAGATCAGACTGTATTACCCCAGTAGATTTCTTCACCCTTGTAGTCTCAAATGAGTCTAAGGATGGCTTAGTAAAATTGGGCAGAACTTTGTTTTGTTCCAGAGTATCTAGGCTTCTCTCGGGGAAACTGCTGTCTTCTCAGCGGAGAGTGGAGAGATGGCTGTGGATGGCTGGTAGGTGGCCAGGGCTACTGAGTAGGTTGACTGCTCAGAGATATCAGTCAATGAGGAGGCCAGTGATTCACCTGTCATGCCTCCTGCTGCTGAGCAATGTCATTATCACCCCTTGGAGGTGCCTGTCTCTACACTGTCAGTTGATAGGGTGCAGAACTTTAATTGTGTGGTGGTTGAGGAAAGTAAGCAGACAGGACTCAAGTGGACACATGTGTGACACATACCTCTTACTGGTCATTCTCTGACAGGATACACCTAGTAAAAGATACGCTGTAATACATGGAATGGATCATTGCGTGTTAATTGAGCCTTTTAAAATATGTTCTAAAAATCCTCTATTCTCAAATTCTTACAATATGGATGGCAAAGTTATGAAGTCCAATGCATCAATTTGAATCAGAAGGCGTTTTCTCCCCAACAATTCGTCTGTTGTGCTTGTATGAACTTAGTGAAACTGAAGTGTTGTTCAGAGTCCCTGCAGTCACTTGAGGTCTTTATATTTATTACTGTGGCGGCAGTTTGCATGTTTTCCTCAGAGTCAGTTGTATTATAGTTGGGGCTGTCACATATCAGATTTTTGACTACACTATTATTGTGGCCAAAAGAATTCACAATAACAATATATCACAATATCTATAGAAATATTGCTATCAGTCAAATTCATCTTTACTTAGTTTATTCTGTGTTACTTGAAGAATCACACCATTGTATCCAAAAGGAACAATTACACTTAAAGATAACCAGTTTGAAATATCTTCCTTCTGTGAACTGATGTAGCTTATTACAGAATTAGGCAGAAATTATATTATTTAATAGTATTCTATACAGTGATAAAGGCTATGTTCCTTTGCATTATAAATATACATTATTCTTTTGAAAATACCCAATATGACTTGAAGAACAAAGATAATGTCGAAATGGTGTAATTCTCTTCATGTTTAATCAGTCAAAATATCAATATCTGCATTTCATTCAGCTACAACAGTGATATGTGGATGTCTTTGTCCATTTTATGGATTTCCTGAAACATCATAAGTTTTATGACTCCTATGAGTCTCACTTGTGGACTTTCTGCACGAGAACGCCCTCTGACGTCGAGTATGAATGAAACATGAACTACATGTGAGAGTTCAGCATTCCATAATGCTTGCATCATTCTAATTTGGTAAAAAATTTAAACAAATACTGCTCTCTAAAGACATTTGAAGAAAACATATGATAATCCATAAATTTTCATCATAATGAGCACACTATAAGCCCAGAGGGATTATATAAAATAAAACACAGAAAGTCAAGTCAAGTCAAGTCAAATATATTTATATAGCGCTTTTCACAATACAGATTGTATCAATGCAGCTTCACAGTATTAATCAAAACAACATAATGTTCGTTTCTTAGTGGAAAAAGCATCCACGTTTGGTAGGGCTGATCAATGGTATTAATGATTGGTTAATCTGAGTATCCCCAACTGAGCAAGCCAAAGGCAACAGTGGCAATGAACCGAAAAACTCCATCAAGTGACCTAATGGTGTCCTAAAACTCCATCAGGTGACCCAATGGAGAAAAAAAAAACCTTGGGAGAACCCAGGCTCAGTTGGGGGCCAGTTCTCCTCTGGCGTTTATGAACTAGAGGCCAGATTTACAGTAACTGTAAGATAAAAAAATGTATATGAATGCCTGGCTGAAGAGATGCGTCTTTAGTCTAGTTTTAAACTGGGAGAGCGAGTCTGAGCATGAAAAATATCAGGAAGGCTATTCCAGAGCTTCGGAGCTAAATGTGAAAATGCTCTCCCTCCTTTGGTGGATCTGGATATCCTAGGTATTACCAGAAGCCTCGAATTTAGTGATCTTAAAGAGCGCGATGGATTATAGGGCGATAGAAGATCCGTTAAATACACAGGAGCTAAACCATTTAGGGCTTTATAAGTCAGTAGCAATACCTTGTAATTAATACGGAACTTAATAGGTAACCAATGAAGTGATGATAAAATCGGTGTTATATGATCATATTTTCTTGATCTAGTAAGAACTCTAGCGGCTGCATTTTGGACTAACTGTAGCTTGTTTATTGAGGATGCAGGACAACCAGCTAATAAAGCATTACAGTAATCTAGTCTAGAGGTCATGAATGCATGAACTAACTTTTCTGCATCAGAGACTGATAGCATATTACGTAGCTTAGCAATGTTTCTAAGGTGGAAAAAGGCTGTTTTTGTAAAATGAAAAATGATGAGAAACTGAAAAAAAAAAAATTAATTCTGTCATTAATTACTCACCCTCATTTCGTTCCAAACCCGGAAGACCTTCGTTCATCTTCGGAACACAAATATTTTTGATGAAATCAGACAGTCCACACAGCTACCACTTTGATGCTTCAAAAAGTTCATAAAGAGATGGTAAAACGAGAGTAGGTTTAGTCGAGACTAGGTTTATTCGAAATTTTCTAAAGAGACCCGATCACTTTATATGATGAAGAGATTTAATTTAGACTTTTATTTACATATAAGCATTCAACTCCCACATCAGTTGTGGTAAACAGAAGCTCAAGCATGTTCGCTTGACAAGTGAGAAACAAAGAGTTAATTCTCGTGTGTTTTACACAGGACATTTGAGCTTCTGCAAATACCAATGAGGTTTGTTCTCGCGAGTCTAGCAGGTTCGGTTGAGCTTCAGTTTATGTTCGCTGAATTTAGAACACAAAACTGACAGGAACAGCTCCGGTGGAGAATAGTGACTGTATCTAAAATCTTTAGATGATACAGCTCATTTCTCAGTCATATCTCTGTAAGTTACCAAAGCCTAAACCACACAAGTAACCCAGCAACACAGGGCAGATCCGTGTGCAGTGCAGTGGCGAACGGCTGTCTCGCACTGTATGACATGACAGACTATTATTTGTTCAGTCCGGTTCTGTTCATGCAGCACACGTTTTCTGAAAATGTGGTTGTGAGTCCTGAAAATTTACAGTTGTGAGTTCGGTTATATACAGCTAGTTATAAATACTATTACTTAACCCTAACCCACACCATTACCCTAACAGAAAGCTTATGAAGATTTCTACAATTTAATGAAAAACAAAAAACTTCGTATATTTTATACCATTTTTACACATGAGGACATGTGGACATGTTTTGTCAGATTTAGCTCACTTCTGGGTACAAATTTGTTCTCAAAATAAAGTTAATACTGCAGGCAGCACACAGAAAAAGATGTTAGGTTGCGGGCAAATGCACTGGTGTGTAACCTCTAAAAAAACAGAGAGTTTGCATTATATTACACTGGCCAGGCCTCATGTCTTTACAAGGTTAAGATTAAAGACCTGCAACTAAATTACTGTCATCACAAGGACACAAGAGAAAAAGCATCTCAGATTCAAATCAACTTCTATTACTGCCAACATTTGAGCTACAGAGCAAATAATTACTTCTCATATGGCCTAAAAATCTGAAACATGTGCCATTTACACTAATGATTATAGCCTGAAGTCTGACAAGTTATTTTTGACAAGCTATTTTAACAAGTGCACTGCAATCCTAACAGATGTGTACTTCTACAATTTTTGGATCAAAAACAAGTTCTTAATTACTGTATCGAACTGATTTTGTGATATTTAAGCCAGAGCACATAATTAAAGCAAGTACAAGTATTTTCTAAGAAGATTAAGTGCTTTTTCTAAAAATTAAACCAGACTGCATTAAAATAATTATAGAGGAAAGAATCATATAGGCCACCGAAAAGTCCAGTCGTACTAAATTAAAAACTATGGCAACAGCATAATGGAAATGTTTCGATCTTAAGCGTTTTCTAGAACAATGAGTTTCCACATATTGAGCATGAACCGTTTAACTGCACAATACATGAACTTCTAATGGGCTCCAAAATCAATAGTACAGTTTATTTGACATCTAATGCCTATAAAGGATTTCTTGTATTTGTAACTACACAGCACTGATGTACCAGAGGGAATGTGTACTGTGGGAGGACAGAAGAATGCCCCAGGGGGTCAGTTTTCTGCTCAGCTGACATGGTCCAGCTCTACCTCCCGCCATTAGTGGTCCTGTAGCATATCTGATCCCATGTGCTCTGATATCTAACAACTGCTGGCTTTTTTCCCCTTTAGATTACAAAAGATACAATACTTCTTTGCCAATACTAATCTGTGATCAATGTCGGTTAACATTCCAATCAAAGTCACTCTGCAAGCTGTGTGGGAAAAAAATTATTTCTTCTAAGTACAGTCTGCTTAAAATTTAAGTTAACTGTAACTCAACTTGGTTATACATTTTTAATAAAAACATTCTAAAAAATGTATGTTGGAAGCACAAGAAGAATTTACACTGCAATGTAGTATTAACCATAAAGGCCTTTTCACAGCTAGAATAAAAGCTATAACAGCATGTATAATGTCTACACCTGGTCCACACCAATGGGCGATAACAATCTGTTTATTACAAGCGTACACTTATCTTACGCTCTGTGAACACACATAATTGAAGAACGCACACTAAAGTAGGAAAAAAATTGCTCTGGAAGTGATTAACAATAACGAATGGAATTATATTGTTTGATAGTGGTCTAGATTAATTCTTAGTATGAATGGGCTGTGTGTGAACTTTCTAAATTAGCTGAGAACACTTCCTATGATCACTAGCTAAGAAAAGCTAGTGACTTAAGCTAAAGACTTTCCAGGGTGGTTTGGGGCAAAGCAGGGGATTCTGCAATCCAAGTAGTGTAAGGGGATTTCCAAAACATTTGTGAGAGTTTGAATACCTTTAACAAAAACCTAACAAAATGTTTATTGTCCATCTGATTGAACTAAATGCGACTGACACTGGGATGCACGTCTGCATGCATAGTATGTATTGTGCTGTTCTGTCTCATTTCTGTTTTATTTTACAACACAGTACTATAGACTATGACAACAATACTGCTAAAATCATATCGGTTTTTATTGCCCTGTCTTTGGGAGATCTGAGTATTTAAAAAATGACTGGGTCTATAACAGAACTGACAAATAAAACTCTCCATTCTCATCCATAAACAGATCCTCAGCAAGTCTGGCACCTCTGGGTTAAGAGATAAGTGAAGGTCAAACTGAATCTTATAAGGGATTGACTTTGATTTTTTTTTACCTTCATCCCGAAACAAACACAGCATTCATAACACTTATTTTCGTGTGTATATCTGGCTATGTGTACATGCCCTGAGGGATGCTAACCTTTGTTTTCTAAGATCTTGAAGATTCTGACAGGCTGAACAGATGTTAGTGCCTAAGTGCTGCCAGGTGTGAGATCAAGCCCAGAAAACAAGATTCACTCTACAATCTTGTAATTAGCCCTGGGTAATCACCAAGAGCTTCCAGTAACGCTTATCATGACAGAGAAAGAAAGAGAGAGGCGGGGAAGAAAATAACTCTAATATGTGACCAATTTCCTCTCCTGTCCATGGCATCTGCCCTCCATCAGCTGCACTCTTGTGCTCGGTGGAGTGCTCACTATTACCTTTCTCTACAGCTACTCTATCACGGTGCAGCCTTTCCCCTAACTACGATTTCTTCAACACTGTGGGGTATTGAGGCATTTTGTGTTTCTGTTCAGGTGGATGGGCACATGGCAAAAATTAAATCTCAGAAAGAACACGTGCCTTTCTGGAAAATCCCACAGAAAACAGGGGTGCACACTTCACAATTCAATCAGAATATATTTCAGGGAATCACATTTTTTATTTATTATTCTGCTGTTTAAATGCGAAACTGTAGATACTTGCTCAAAGATTTTTTGTGTGTAGACTTTGTAGACGATTCGGAGTCATTAAAGAAAGAACGGCGTATGTATTGATTTCCAATATTGATTCCCACACAAACTCTGATAATGCGTCTGTTTATCATTAATGATGATACATCCCTTCAAACACTCACCATTACTGATCTCAGGCAAGTCGAATTTGGTGAAGTCCCACCACTGCAGACGATAGGTTGTGTTAGCGATGTTGCTGGCTACTGCAGATTGGCCATCCCCAATTACAGCACCTTAACAAAAAAAAAACATTCAGTCATATATTACTGATACAGCAATTTAAAAATGTCTCAATCAGTCAATATTTCCATGTACATAGGTTGATTATGCACATTCCTTACACTACCGCTCAAAATGTTTGGTTTCTAAATATATATTGGTTTCTAAAATAGAACACTTTAAATTGTAATAATATTCCACACTATTACTGTTGTACTAATAAAATGCAACCTTGTTGAGCATAAGAGACTGCTTTCAAAAATATTAATAAATCTTACCGACCCCAAACCTTTGAACTGTAGTGTATATCTGACCACAACAGCAACAGCAGATTACAAGAACAAACTAAAGACACTCTGTTGTGTTTAGTTGTGGTTTACATGGCATCTCAGAATGCAACCCCAAAGCTTGAACACTCAAGCAGAACAGGAAAATTAATAACATGGGCCCTACTAATACTGATCAAACCCACAGTGCATATTCTTCTTAGGTTAGAGGATAGATTCTGCATCTGATCTGGACAATAACAGTTAAGCTTTGTTTGCCTCAGGAATCTCATCTATCTGCAATAACTTCTTTCGCTAAGAGTCCATCAATGGTTATATAAACCATATTACACTCCGGGCACTTAGCAAATAAGACAACACACTCGCCACTGAATTTAATACAGGTCTCTGCCTGCAACAAAACTCTTCTTTGAGGTAAAAAAGGAAATGTCAGGCTGTCCTCTCCAGTGCTCAGCCTTGTCACCATATTTACAGAAGGGAAGAGGGAAGGCTTTGGCCAAACAGTACACTTAGAGGTCCATTTGCCAGTAGAGGGTCGATCCTGGGCCTGGCTAACATATTAGATTTGCCTGTTATGACCTGAACTCAAGGAGACGTAATGCAGACATAAATATCTATTACGCAGCTTCCCCCTGCACTCTGCCGTCTGCCCATTACGGCCCACAGACACCCAGGTGCAGTAAGCTGGCATTCAGACGGGGCTTTCAGAAGCTGCTCTAACAGCCATGGACTAATGAGCTGGAGAGCTTCTCTCACTATAAATGACCCTTTGGGAAACAGAATGATATGGACTTTACACTAAACCTAACCTGAAATACAACACAACACATCTAAGAGTGCTACATAAGAAAACAGAAAGTACGCAGTGTGCAAATAAAAAGACATATCATTTACACTACCATTCAAAAGTTTTGTGTCGGCAATAATTTAAAATATTTTTCTCTTCTTTTTCTTGCTTTCAAAGGCTGCATTTATTTGATAGCTGTAAAAACAGTAATACTGTTTAATATTATTAAAATGTAAAATAACAAGGTTCTATTTAACATTTTAACATGTAATTTATTTCTCTGATGGCACATGCTCCTTCAGAAATCATTCTAATGTAATGATTTGGTCATAAACATTTATTTATTATTATTTTTATTATCATTTATTTGAAATCTAAATCTTTTGTAACATTATAAATGTCTTTACTGACACTTTTGATCAATTTAATGCATCATTGCTGAATAAAAGTACCTTACTTACCCCAAACCTTTGAATAGTAGTGTAAGTTTTAGCCAAATCGACAGAGATAAATGTAGGATTTGAAGGGTAATGGAAAATAAGGAAAGAAACAATGATATAAAGAACTGAGATGAGTGTGTTGATTGAAACCAAATCCTCAAAGTCTTTACAATCAAAAGTGCAGGTCAACAACAGGACAAATAACAAAAGAACCTGCTCTAAAAAAGTCATTGATATGACAGACACGTAAAACACATTCATTTGCAACAAAGTCATCTTCAGAAAACAAAGGAGATAATTAATCATTTTACTGTAACATGGTTTTATTTTAGAGACAGTTTAGAGGAGTGGGGTGGAACAGATGAGGAACAAACAGAGTTTACAAGAATTAACTACACTTACGTGACCATTTTATCAACAACAACAAAAAAAGCACTAGGACGATGGTGAGGGATTAATCATGTCACAGTGCAGTTATGAGCTAAACCTTTTACACGGCCATCGTTTTCTTCATAGACGGACAACAAATTGCCCTGAAAATTTTAATTTTGGGGGGAGCCAAGTACTTGAGGAGAATTTTAAAAGATAGACAGAGGCAGCAGAGAAAATGGGGGATACACTCATTAAAAAATTCACAGATAAAAATTAAATAAAATGCCAAGAATGGAGATGTATTTTAAAAGTTCAATGCAACGCCTTGTTGGAGTTCACCCAAAAATATAAATAATAAAAATATAAAATATCATTGTTTACTGACTCTCATGTCACTTCAAACCTGTATGAATTTCTTTGTTCCACAAAAGATATTCTGAGAAAATTATTGGCACCCCTGCTAAATATGATCGAAGATGGCTATAAAAATCAATCAGCATTGTTTATCCTTCTGATCTTCCATTCAAAAAATTTGCCAAAGAATTGAAAGTGGGGCTAAATCACATTAGAAATAAAAGCTTTTCTCCAAAACACGTTGTTCATAATTTATTAAATACTTTTCGCAACCTCCTTTTGCCAAGATAACAGCTCTGAGTCTTCTCCTATAATGCCTGATGAGTTTGGAGAACACCTGACAAGAGATCAGAGACCATTCCTCCATATAGAACCTCTTCAGATCCTCTGCCATGGCAGAAGCTTCATTTTGCGCTCAATGAAACATTTTGTGTTGATTTTGATGTTTGTTTTGTGTCCTGATGGAAGATCCAACCATGGCACATTATAATATTTATAGCAGAGGCCGTGAGGTTTAGATTTTTTTTTTATCTGTTGGTATTTGCTAGAATCCATTATGCCATGTATCTGAGCAAGATGTCCAGGACCTTTGGCAGGAAAATAGGCCCACAACATTAAAGATCCAGCGGTATATTTAACCGTGGACATGGGTTACGTTTTATCCCTGTTTGCACCAAACCCATCTGGTGGGTTTGGTGCAAAAACAGGTTTTCTTGAAACCCTCCCAAACAACATGTGGTGATGTAGGGGTTGTTTGAGTTTTTTTTAGGCTTTCTGACCCTAAGACTCAACTAATCTCTGCGATTCTCCATCTGTGATCCTTGAGGAGTCTTTGGCCACTCAAACTTTCCTCCCCGCCATGCATTAGGACGATATAGACACACTTCCTCTTCCAGGCAGATCTACCATCTTTAGTTGATTGGAACTTCTTATTTATTGCCCTGATGGTGGAAATGGGAATTTTCATTGCTTCAGCTATTTTCTTACAGCCACTTTATATTTTGTGAAGCTCAACAATCTTTTGCTGCACATCAGAACTATATTATTTGGTTTTACTCATTGTGATGGATGATTAATGGAATTTGGCCTTTGTGTTTCCTCATATTTAAACTCCTGTGAAGTCATAGCTAGACAATTTCATGCTCCTAGTCACCCTAGTGTGCTACCTACATTTTTTTTATATTAATGGGAATATAATTCAGAGATAATTTACTCATACATTTTTTTAGGGGTGCAAATAATTGCGGCCAACGTGTTTTGGAGAAAAACATTTATTTCACAATGTGATTTTGAAAAAATGAATGTCAAATTCTCTTAATGCTAGGATTCAACTAGAGAATTTGGATGATTAGTTTAACAGGTCTCAGAGTCTTGGCTGGATCAGTATTTCACGCCCTTCTGGCTGATTAAACTTCTGCTCAAGACCAATTACAATCAAAGCACTCACAGGCAGTTAGCACTGAGGAGGTCAGGTCTGCACCTTTTCACACAGAGCAGGAAATCTGTTACAACCGTAAACTAGTCACTATTCCAGCAGGCATGACCACTGCAATGTTGTCTGGATACAGTTCAGCAGCCCAGTATGTCATAACGCTGAGCCATCTGGATTTTGATTGCATGAACAACAGATCTGACAAGCTGCATCCTCTTTCACTTTACCCAGAGGCTGAAGCTCTCAAAAGGCGACAGTATCAAAGGGATAAAATGCAAATATCATTTGAAATTTTAGGTATAGTCCAGGTGATATGGTCAAAATTTGAGGTGATATGTTCACTTTTTCATAAAAGCATGAAATTTGATACAGTTTGGGGCCCTGACCATTTTCAGAAATGGATCCATCACTAAAACGCCTCGTGGCGGTCATTTTACTTTCTGCCAAAACCAAATGATGTATTTTGCATCATATCTCCTGAATCAAACATGATAACACAGAAAAGACTATGTCTAACTCTATGTTTTGATGGTCAAGGATTACAATGATACCATTTACAACAACATAAACTGTTCAGGTGAATAGTCTGTCTGTTGCATGCATGTTGTGTAGAGTTTAAAAAGCTTAATCCTTTTGTTCATTAACCTTGACAATACAGTGACTGTAAAGAGTAAATGCTCTTTAGCATTTATGCAATATACTGAAGCCAAACCTGAGAAGGGAGTCAAAAAGATTCCACAGCGTTCCTGGTCACGTAATTTGCATACTTGTAAATCATAAGCGGATATTATGCTAATTATGAATGAGTATTATTTATAATATATGAATGAGTACCCTATTTATTAATTATTGGAATTTATTAACACACACACACACGTTTTAACTATGAAATCGGATATTTATGAAGCGCTTTTGAATCCGGATGAGAGTTTTAGGGAAGGTCTGTTTTTTGCGAGAATTCAAGGTTTCATGAATGAGGATACTTTTTTTCACATCACGTCTGTTCCCAATGTTAAAGAATCAAGAGCAGCTGAGGGGAAATGATGCTGCACCTCTTAAAAACAGGTCACTACCTGGAGCTGCCCAGAAAGACAAAGACAACTAAAAAGAGAAAATGGGAGGGAGAGAGAAAGAGAGGGACCTCACCTGAACTCCTCATAGACTCAGCTGTGTTTTAAGAGTGGCTCGACTGAGTGTTTCAAGGAACAATTACCCGAGGGAGTCTTTGTATGGCATGTGGTGCGTATGCTAAATGAGGTCATCATAAGTGTACCACACAATATTTAGGACGACTACCAAGAAAAGCGTGTTTCTACATGAAAAAAAAAAACTAATTATATCAGTGCTTTTCAAAATGGTTGACATTTACTTCACACACCAAAACATAAATTAACAAACTGGCCATGCAGCAGAAATCAGTCATACGCCTCATGTATACTCACCAGCCTCTTCAGCACTGACCCGACAAAGCAGGAGAGAGAGAGAGAGAGGGAGAGAGAGAGAGAGAGAGAGAGAGAAAGAGAGAGAGGGAAAGAGAGAAAGAGAACGGGGGGGGGATTGGACCATTCCATTAAAGATAATCGGGTCTGTTTTTCATGCTCTGAAAAGTCCATATAAACTGGGTTTCTCTCTGACAACAAGAGCCTGAGGAATCCGTCTGGCCTGCAGCACTGGGTGGAGCAGGACTGAATGGATCAGAGCCGGGCTGAATTAGAGAGGGTCACTGTTCTCCATCACTACCCCTTCATTCATTACACACTCCATCCTAAGGCCCTCCAGCTCTGGCTTTGTCATACTTCCTATCAGTAGTTAAACAATATTTAATAGAACACACACACACACACACACACACACACACACACACACACACACACACACACACACACACTCATACCCTATATTTCTCAACGTCATTGCTTAAATGACCACTGATTAAATTTGAATATGTAAAACATAAAATCAGACTTTTCGACAATGATTTACTTAAGGCATCCGATCGTACTTTTAATGAATACTTTTTTCAGGGTTTCTGCAGGTTTTAAGAAGGTAAATTTTTGAAATATTTTTTAAATGTCTTTAAGACCAAGTAAAGAAAATGTAATAGGATAGTTCACCCAAAAATAAAAATTTTGAAAGAATGCAAGAAAACGGCAAGAATCTGCAAATGGGCAAAAAAAAAACGAAACAAGTAATTATAGGGAAGTTTTCGTAACTCATTAATCGATGTTTGTTCTTTTTTCAATTTTGCATCTCAAGTAAATGCATCTTGATTTAAATATTTGTATTGGAAAACTATATCTTCCTCAATATGTTTTATGTATGCAACATTTAATGCCAAGACTTTATGAATTTAAGATGTCCTGCTCTGATTTAAGATCTTTTTAAAGACTTATTTTGTGTAAGGGTGAATTAAGATTTTTAAGCCCTTTTAAAAACAAGCAGAAACCATGTTTTAGAGAACTGCTTACTCTTGCTTAAAGAAACTGACAAATATTTATATCTCTTAAAACTGTAATCAGCTAAAAATTCCTCCAACATATTTTGTAAATACTAAACATTCTAGACATTAGTATGAACGATTCAACCATGTTGGTTTCATTTTTGAAAAATATTTAAAAACTTGATTGTTTACATACAATGACATAACTCGATCTTCTGGTGAAAATGACATACACTACATTTTTTCAGTTTCATTGCAACTTTAAGTACATTAAAAAGGTTCTAGTCCAAATTGTCTGAAGAGACACAATTGCTTCATATGATGAACAGATTTAATTTAGGCTTTTATTCACAATAAAAAATATCTTAATTTGTTTTCAAAGTCTTACGGGTTTGGAATGACATGAGGGTGAGAAAATGATGACAACATTTTTGGGTAAACTAAACCTTTAAGGTAAAGCTAAAAAAATGTTTTCTGGTTTCTATTAGAAATATAATTTTAATGTAGTTTGGTAGTTTGAAGCTGCACATCCATCGAGTGACCACTAAAACTACAATTTTCAATGAAAACAAATATACTTTCTAGTAGGCAAACGAGAAAAAACGTAAGAATCAGAAAAGGGGCTGGTCAACCAAGTAGACCGTGGGCCAAATACAGCCCTTTGGTTGATTTAAATAAGACAGAGCTGCCTGACACATGAGAGTGCTCTCTGTAAAAAGCTGTGATGAAATCAAAAACACTCAGTGGCCAACAATTACCAGGCCATATTTGGAGCACATCCTATAGCCTTACAGCCGTACAGCTACTCCCCAAGCACACATATTTGATCAAGTCTAACTCCAGTCTTACTTTTGACATTGAGCGTTAAATATTTGTAGTTTATTTGTTCATGTTGAGTATAGCGCTCGTAAAAAGTAATCGCACGAAACGCCACTGAACCTGCATACATCCTATGTTTGGTTCTGCATGTGGCAGCGAGTCATTTTCAAGCTTGACCATTATTAAATTATGTTTTCTTTATCCGGTTGTGTACTGTACATATATATACAAACAAACAGTACACATATATTTTGCAGTATTAGTATTAGTGTTTAGTTTTGTTTTTGATAATAACATGACTAGACTTGAAATGTGCTATAATCTAATAATTACTTAGAAAAATGTTGTCCCTCCCCTAAAATTTCCATTTGGATAATCTGGCTTTCAAAAAGTAATTGAAGAGCCCTGATCTCAGGGTAGAAAAATAAGTACACAGCAATAGCAGAAAGAGTGAGAGAGAAATCCTGGGTATGTGAAATGATGTGCGTGTGTGTGTGTGTGCGCGCGCTCTGTGCTGTGGGGCTTGTATAAAGTTGTCTAAGAGCAGTTAGAGAAGGAAAATGCTTGTAGGAGTGGGAATGTGTATTGGTAATTGCCATCAGTTTGGATATTTGCCCTGGAGTTCACAGTAACAGTCCTCCCCTCACATCTTAGAACAAGGACCAATCATACCTCATGGCTATGCAACTACCATTTGCAACACAATATAATAGGAGTCCGCAAATCAACCCCATTACAGAACTTTAATCCCCAGAGTGATTATTGGATGCTGGGTAAAGTAATTCTCTATTTAAAAACAAAGAAATTCAATGTGATTAGTTCACCCCCCCAGTGCACTTAACACAATTAGTAAAAACTAGATAAAGCACTGACTTAACAATAATTGACGGTTAATTTATGCACATTATTCATCTTGCCACTGAAAAATCTGTCAGATGACCATAATAACTGTTTCAACATTGACATGAACATGCACTTTTTAAAAGAAGGGATAGGAGAGGAGAAGAGGAGAGGAGAGGAGAGGAGAGGAGAGGAGAGGAGAGGAGAGGAGAGGAGAGGAGAGGAGAGGAGAGGAGAGGAGAGGAGAGGAGAGGGACAGAACAATTGATGGTCTGTAAAGTGAAGTCATGATGCTGTTTTCTGTGTGAGCTGGAGAGGGTTTGGAGAGGGGCATTTCTGAACCTCGTATGACACACTGCAATTAGTGTGGGCTGAAGATGTGTGGGAGAGAGAGAATGCTGGTATGCAAAGTGAGAAACAGTTCTGTGGATATTTGCATTGTTTTGAATTGGTGCAGGATATGTGGGGAGTGGGATCTGTGAAGTATGGGACGTCCGCCCTCACAAGCACTCAAACGATGACTGATAAAAAATGTTTTAATCTGGCCCTGAAAATAAGACCTGTGCTTGTTGTTTCCCAATTTTTTTCTGCCTCCATAGTACACGTCTAGTAATTTACTATTCATTCACAACATCTGTTTGGTACTTCCGCACTCCTGGAAGTTGTTGACTTGATGTATGAAAGATGTTCAGCGGTACATCCGATACAGCTGGCAGCTGGCTTCAAGAAATATTTTTAAATAACCCTGTGATGAGGGCATACAAGTGTATCGAGATGTATATTTCAAGACTAAGGGTGTTTAGAAAGTTGCTTTGGAGTGTGTTGACAGTAGGTTTGGTGTAAGAGGTAGGGCACATGGGACTTATTTTGAGAAATACAAAACCATAGATATTTTGCAATCAAGTGAAGAAGCCAGGATGTGTGTTTGTTCTGAAAGGTTTTGTATGGTGAAAAAAAAAAAAACAAGAATAGCACGGTAGTTAAAACCATATTTCCGTAACTAACCCATTGATGATGTCACTGCAGCTATATATGGTTAATACTAAAGGGATAGTTTACTCGAAAATGACAATTGGTTCATCTGAAGTTGTTTAGTAGCCTACTCATTTCCAAGCGACAAACTCTACAAAAGTGCAAACACTCCCCCCAAAAGTAGTTCATACGACTTAAGTATTATATGGAATCTGAAGCCCTTTGTGCTAATTATACATATTTGGGGCAATATGAAAGTAAACAGATGACAGAATAGTTTATTTTCAGCTGAACTACCCCTTTAATGCAGAAAAGTCTACAACTACTGTTTAAGAGCCCCGCTGAGAGCCCTTATAGCCAAAATAGCAGGGTGAGTGGGCGAATTAGCACTCGTCATTGACCTGACACATGACATTATTCAAACATTTTTGGGAAGTTTCATCCCTGACAAAGCCTTCAGTGAGTACCATACCATCTAATATTAGAAAACTGAAGCTTTAGAGGGCAAACGTACCTGCGAGGACCCTATTGACGGATGAGTGTGTTGCCAGGCCTGGCTGCCCTCGTTCATGGAAGATTCCAGCATACGGTAAAAACTCCGGCAAAAGGAACCGCCTGGGAGAGATGGAGTGAAACAGAGGCAGTGTGAGCGAGAATGCCTGGACATGTGAAGCCAAGATTTGATAGAATTGAGGCTTTATAAGACATCAGCGTTACATACATCGTGCATATTTCACTGAGAAGACAAACCCATAATGCACTCAGTAAAACAATATATCCAGGATTTTCTTTTCAGCATTAGTTATCATAAAACACTTCTTTGAATGGTAGTGTATATGTTTATTTATATTATTATTAAAGTATTGTGTAATTTCTCTCACATAACTACTGTAGTTTTAAAATCAATCAGTTAAGTCTCGTGCAATTTGCCTGCAGAGTGCTATTTGTATGACACACAACAGACTCTCAGATGGAAGGTGCCTGTGTAGACAGTAGGCAGAGAGGCAGCTCACTAGGTTTTGGAACAGAGTTAGAATGTGTTTCTGGTGCATTTGGTGTAAACAGGCTAAAAGAGTTCCTACCTGGGCACAAAGCGACCAAGGGAGGGGGCAGACATGCGTGCGTTACGAGGAGCCCTATGTCTGCTTCCATTATCCCTGTACACACACACACACACACACACACACAGGTCAGCATCAATAATAATTATCACTGAATCAATCATAACTTGCTTAATATCATTTGTCTTTTGTAATTTTTATTAATGAATTACTCGCCCTCATGTTGTTTCAAACCCGTAAGACCTTCGTTCATCTTTGAAACACAAATTAAAATATTTTTGATGAAATCCGAGAGGTTTCTGACCCCACATAGGCAGCAACGTCATTGTAACTTTCAAGGCCCAGAAAGGTAGTAAAGACATTGTTAAAATAGTCCACGTGACTACGGTTGTTCAACCTTAAAGGGGAAATGAAACGAAATAGGAAGAAAAGGTGATATAACAGATGTGATCTCATTGTTTTTTGTGGTAGGACACTTAAAACTGCTGAAGTAGTTACAAGGGGGGAAAACAGTGATGTTAGTTTGCTGTTTTGTTACTAGGGCGCCGCCATCTTGAGTTTCAACGGTCCGTGACGTCACTGGCATGGTAGGCTAATTTGAGAGCTCCAGCAAAATGGCATATTAAGAGCATAACAGATCGAAAAAAAGTGATCTGTCCGACAAGCGAATATAACACCTCCGATGCCATCATGGACCGAATAACCTGTTTGCAAAATGACTGTGGCATAAAGGTGACCACGGCGGGTCCTGTAAACAAGTTCCACTCACTCACCCCTTAGTTGTTATCGTGATGTTCACCTTCACCGTGGATCACCTTGCTAAATTAATCCGACATCGAGGATGCTATCCGATTTAAGCAATATCCATCGACGACAAGACACTGGTTAGTTACTGTAATTTCAGCCGCTTTCAAATTGTGTATGAGAGACGCGGCGGCGCGCCTGGCCAGTTTAAACTTGACGAGCGCACACGCCTAAATGCAAAGCACAGACAGCCAGCTGTCACGGCGCGTGCACTAAAACTAAATTCTAAAAGGTTTACATAAACAGTTGGTTTTGTCTTAAGTAAATGTAAATATCTGTAAGAAATCGTGTATGTGTATCAGTATATTCTAAAGTGACAGCAGTAGCCTATAAGAATCAGTACGTTTCATTCATACAGTGAAGAATATGGAGTTTTATTATTTCATTTGATGATTCAATTTCTTACTTAAATGCTGTTTTTAGTGTTAACTTGTCATAATCAGTCAGTTCAGTCAGAGTAGAAGAAGAGTAGCCTGACATAACGTTAGTGACCTACAGTGGTACCATGCCAGTGACGTCATCGAACACGGCTGCGCTCTGATGACAATTTCAATATTGGGAAAAACTTCATATATGTTTTTGTTTTTAATATTAGTTTTGAATTAATTTGTTTACAATTTTAATAACCAACATGTTATCGAATTATTTTTTTTCCGTTTCAGTTCCCCTTTAAAGTTATTAAGCAACGAGACTACTTTTTGTGCGCCCCCAAAATAACGACTATTTAACAATTTCTTCTCTTCCACGCCATTCTCCTACGCTGTTGACGTAGTGTAAACAGTGCAGCGCTTCCTTAGCACAAAAAGTATTATTAATGTCGCTTGATAACATTAAGGTTGAACCACTGTGTCTTTAAAGATGTCTTTACTACCTTTCTGAGCCTTGAAAGTTGCAATGATGTTGCTGCCTATGTGGGGTCAAAAACCTCTCGGATTTCATCAAAAATATCTTAATTTGTGTTCCGAAGATGAACGAAGGTCTTAGGGGTTTGGAACGACATGAGGGTGAGAAATTAAATTTGTAACTATTACATTTAACTAACACTTTAAGCATCTCTGCAATAATTTTTTTAGCTAAATGAGAACATCAGTATGCTTAAAAGGTAAGAGTGGGAATGATTGATAAAGAACTGAAAGAAAAGAAAAAGTTTATGAAAAAAAATGTGGCAAACATAAATATTAATATGAAGGCTAACTGAAAGACTGATGGGTTTCATAAATATTCTGATGAATATGGATCTGTGGTCCCAGACTGCAGCACTGAACTCTCCAGCCAGCGGGTGGAATTATTCATCAGCTCAGAGGAGGGCATCTAATCCGTGCCAAAAAAATACGAGAAAAAAAGAGAGGGAGAGAAAAGCTGCGTGGTTTGGAGTGGAGAGAAGCACTGATATACCACTAGTGGAGGGGTTATAGGAAGAGGGAAAGAGAGACATTTTTGGAGCATTAATGGTTCCATGAAAGGACAGATGACTAAAGCCCTATGCACAGACTAGCTGGCTGCTTCCAAAAACGCATTTTGCAAACAAATTAAAAGAGCATTTTCATATTAAAAATATGAGTTTGGACTTCATAACTGAGCCCGTAGATTAAGAGAGTAATACTCAGGTTTTTAAATGGCTGGTAATGAGATTGAAAGAGACATGTAATTTCATTATTTGCTTAAAACAACGGATTATTCACAAAATATTCCAAAAACAATCCAAAAACAACCCCCATATTTGTGCCCAATCTGCCTTTGCAGAGTCGTATCCAGTGTTAGCCATAACGGGCGTCTGTCATGCACAGCCTGGATCCCACCTACTAACATATCCCTAGGACTCTTATTTCATTAGAACTTCATTATTTTTATTAAATGAATGTCATCATTAATACTATGTGGCTGGATAACATACAGTGAAGAAAATAAGTATTTGAACACCCTGCTATTTTGCAAGTTCTCCCACTTAGAAATCATGGAGCGGTCTGAAATTGTCATCGTAGGTGCATGTCCACTGTGAGAGACATAATCACACAAAAAAATCCAGAAATCACAATGTATGATTTTTTAACTATTTATTTGTATGATACAGCTGCACATAAGTATTAAAGTTAAAGTTAACTGTAAAGTTAAAATTATTATTTGTTTACATACGCTTTGTGTATACATTACAGTTCAAAAGTTTGGGGTCAGTAAGACTATTTTTGGGAAAGAAATTAATACTTTTACTCGACAAGGAAGCATTAAATTGATCAAAAGAAATAGTTTGCCATCATTTCATTACATTACACGATGGTGTTTTTTCTTTAAATATTCAAACTGAAAAGTTATTTGAAATTGCAATAATTTTCCACAATATTACTGTTTTATCTATACTTTTGACCAAATAAATGCAGCCTTCCTAAGAGAAAAAAGATACTTTCATAAACATGAACAATACACAAACATAAACAATCTTACTGACCCCAAACATTGGACAGTAGTGCAATTGTTTAAATATGTGGCAGCCAGATGAGGGAGGCTTCCCCAGCTTGACTCCCAAGGTTTGATCCTCATCTACTTAAACGTTTTAGGGAACTTTTTCCTTGTCATTGTCACCTTTGGGTTGATCACTGGGTGGTTGGGAGGCACAATTCTTAGTATACCTGCTTTGAAACAATATCTATTTTGAAAAGCACAATACATATCATTTGACTTGAACTGAAAACATAATTCTTCATAAAAAAAACATGAAAAAAAGAAAACACAAAAATTCATCTGACTACTAAACTAAAAATATAATTTCACAGTTGTCGGGCAGTTGAGGAAAAGAGCAGGAAGCTCACAGCAGTACATTGACTGATTCCGATGGGATGTAGTAAAGTGCATTTCAAGCCAAGGCCAATGCTAATGCCAAACGCTATAAGAAGAGACGCCACAGGCAACCTAACAAACAAATTGTTGGCAAGCTCAATAAGTCGGTTGAAAAGCACAAGTGACAACATTCTGGCATTCAGAGCCTGACCCATGTATTTTTTGTGTTGCCTAGCAACAACACAGGAAAATAAATAAATGAAGAGTTCAGATGCAAAAGCCTCTAAGTGCCATTTGAAATTTTCTTCTAGAATGATAATTTTCATCAAGCTTGTATATTTAAGTTCAGTAATTTCACTTAAATGACAGTTAATAGGTAATCTTCATTGCCATTTAAGTGAAATTACTGAACTTAAATATATAAGCTTGATAAAAAATGATCATTCTAGAAGAAAATTTCAAATGGCACTTAGAGGCTTTTGCATCTGAACTCTTCAAATAGAGATTTGTATAAGCGGATGAGAGCAGGTAACAACTGAGGAACAATTCCTTGGCACAGGTGTCTGTGTGACTGTTTACTTACTCAAACTCCTCAAAATCAACTTCGTTGTTCTCCACACTGGGGGCGGGGCCAGGCGAGAGGCTGTTGGAATTAGAGGACAGGGGTCGGGGTCTGCTGGGGGAACGGAGGGAGCGCTGCCGAATGCTGTCACGCCGAGACAAATACTGGATCATACGTTGTGCATAATATGCTGCAGGGGACAACCTACACACACACACACACAAAACAGATAGAAACCACAATGATGTTAGATATTCACTAGATAGATAACATGTCAAACAAGTCATCCTCCCGGTTTGATTATATATTAATCAAATAAATACTTGCATTAGGAGATAGCAATATTGGCACACATATTTTGTATCAGTATCTAATTTTTTGCCAACGGATTCAAATTTGAACATGGGTTTTTCTGCAGTGGTTCAGAACCAAAACCAATCAGTGTCTGTTGTATACAATCATGTAATGGTCAATTAGAGGCATTTAAATTACTTTCATAAGACATCAGTATTGACAAACCAATCAAATGTTTTTAAACATCTTTTGAATTGCTGATAAGAAATCTGCATCTATTCTGCATTTAATTCAGCTGTAGAGACATTAGTTAGCATTTTGGCAGGACGACTTGCTAAATGAAGCCTTTAAAACAATCTTTTGTGCAGGAAGAGCATCTGGAGTTTCGTTCTGTCTTGGACTAGTTGAGCAAGGAAATCTTCCAGTCTGTCTGAAAGAACACACCAACACGCACACACTGTTTATCAGCATGTCTTTTAGACCAATATACAGGGAGACCGAGAGAGATCCGGGAAACAACGGTGTCATATAGCGCCAATTACTTGTGGTTTTGAATGTGTTGGAGTTAGACTATCCTTCTAGCATGAGGTACATTCTGCTCTGGGGGAAATGAGTCTGTTGTGGTAATTCACAGGTTAGAGGTGTGCATCAGCCCATGTGTTTGTGCGAACCTGCCAGTCGGAGTCCGTGCTAACAATCTGTCTTGATCCCAGACCACAGCTGATTCCCCAGAGCTCAACAATGACTCACTATCCGTGAATTCACTTTATTATGAGCTTCGCTCACAGAGTCAGAGGATGCTGACAGGCTCTGTGTGTGCATGTTTGAATTAGGGGGACATTGGGGTGCTGGCAGGTCTGAAATGTCACACTGCTGTCCAGCAGTGTGACACACACAATTCCTCATTACCCAGACCTCGCCGGCCAACCGGCATGACCACGAAAAGTAGTTTACAGAACACACACACACACAGTGAATCACCTGGCCGGGTCGGGGTAGATGGGGTGGTCTCGTGATCCAGAGACGTCATATCTGGAAAGAGACATCATGGAAGACTCCAGAAGCCTCCTACAAAACAGAATTATATAGCTTTGTATGTTTACGTATTGTGAAGACCCTCACTTCCTGTTCATATAGGCTAAAGAATCTCGGGACAGGACATCACACAAAGACGACACATTTTCGTCCAATTTCCACTACTCTGTTTCTACAGTAACACTCCCCACCAAGCGCCATCACGATCATTAAAAATCTCATTAAACTGCACAAGGACATTAGTAAGCTCATTACCAACTGTTATGCGAAAGCTAAATGAATATAATGTGTAAGTAATGATGTGCGCTCTGCCAGGCTAGGCTAGGAATCAGTTAATAACCCATTAAATTGGGGCATTTTTTTTGTTTGATTTTGTACTATTCCTCATACAATTAAGAGTTCGCTAAAGGGAATTAAGAGAGGAGACCATGTCCCGCGGCCGAAAACATGCTGCCTCCGACTGGCAGGGCACAATGCTGGACGGACAGTTGTGCAGCGAGCGGGGCATTTTTCTTCAGCATGAGTCAGTGATGTGTGTGTACGTGAATGTTTTTGGTGTGGGTGTGCTCGGCTCTTCATTAGAATGCCATCTTCTGCCCTTTGACTCACAGCAAAAACAGAAAGGATCGATTCTGACTCCTTTTCATGCAGTTTGCTTTGTTTACTCCCTTTGACTCTTAAATATCAAGATCTGCATTTTAAAAGAGATGAAGCAAACTCTCTTTAAAAACAGAAAATGCTCTTCTGCATTTTCTTTTAATTCTGAGGGTATTTTCAAATTGTTTTGCCTAAAATAACCCTCTCAAGTACAAAATGTATTATAGCATTATTATAGCAAAATTTAGCATTATTTGGCACTACAGTTTGGCACTGCATGTTTCTGCAGTATCGGTTTAAATATCAGCATTTTAATCTGTCAATGCTATTGTAAAGAAGCAACTGTTACTAATTATACAATAATTATATAATTTATTTTAACTTATTAACAATAATTTGATCATTATTATGATAATAATTTATTTTACAGTTAACAAGTTGCTCTTGTTTCAGGTACGACAGTATTGCAGGTAGTGATGAGAATTCGTTCTGAAACTTTGCTGCACCATCCTCAAAGCCTTAAGTCAGATCACTGAACTGGAGTGGGACTCATGGCAGAACGTCAAATGACAGTATTATTATTATTATTATTATAATTTTATATATTTTTTTGCTCTCCTGCATAAGTGAAGTGGGATACTGTTTTTCATTGCACAACTTTGGCCTTAAAACACAACCGAATAATAAAATTCACATGCACATGGGACAGTCTGTTGAGCAACATGAGAAGAGCAGGTTGGTGTGTTATAGTGCAAGTACATAATCAGAATAAAGGCCCATTGGCCACTCAGTTTTGAAGATAGGATATATGTGCAAAGTTACCACCACATTAGCAGTGTGATGACCTACTTCCCCCTAATGGACTGTAGCGGGCATTGCAGGAACCCTTGAGGGGCAAAATCAGCAAAAATTGTCCCAAATTTTAGGTCAGATTCCTTTCAAAAGTGGCAATATGATAAATTTCAACTTATAAAAGTGGATCGTTAACTTAACTTCAGAACTCAACAAAGACAGACTTCTCTAAAAGACACTTAGTGAGTCAAGTGTGCCAGTGACCTAGGGTTTGCATGGCTACTCATTTTAAATAGTTGAATGTGACAGTCCAGAAAAGGAGTTGACTACTAGTCTGCGAGTCATTGTTTACCTTAATGGCGGTGTCTAGTCACCATGCAGCATCAGCAGTCTGACCTATACTTCATACAAACATCCTAACCAAATAAAAATTCAGGACCAGTTTATAGGGCTTAACACAATACACCATTTTTTTAACTGGTGGTGAAGCACAAAATATCATCATTAACTGTACTATGAAATAAAACTTTGCTAAGTCTTATTGAAGACTAGCAACTAACTCTTTCGACAGAAGTCATGATAAAAAGACTGACAGCCCAAAACTCAAACTTATTAAACCAGTTAATTGAAAAATAAAAATAAAAATGAATCTGAATATAACACAATATGATCATCATGATAAGCTTATACACAAGCATTCAAAATGGTTGGGGTTAGTAAAATGTTTTTTAAATTATTATTTTTTTCTAAATTAAAAAAAGTATACTTTTATTTATATACTTTTATATTAGCAATGATGCATTAAAAGAATCAAAAGCGATAGTCAAGACATTTAAATATAACAAAAGATTTCTATTTTAAATAAATGCTGTTCTTTTGAACTATCCATTAGTTTCCCAAAATTTTCCACAAAATGATTATGCAGCAAAACCTTTTATAACTGTGCTAAGAAATGTTTCTTACTTGGGGAATGACTGCTGAAATCACAGGAATAAATTGCATTTTAAAACTTATTCAAATAGAAAACATTTGAGATTGTCATTTCACAACCTTGCTGTTTTTACTGTATTTAAGAGACTTCTTTTTTAAAAAAATGCCTAAACATTTGAACGGTAGTGTACACATTGCCTTAATTAATTGAAAGCACTTTTCAATAAAAGATATTTCAGATATTCCGGTATTTACATTTCTAAAACTAAATTCAAGCACTTTCATCAATTCAAAGGCCTTGTGCGAAATGAAAGTTCACAAATCTCAAATGGCAGATTCATGCAGCTTGTGTCATATATAAAGTGTTAATACAACAAACATGTTTCTCTCACTTATAGTTACTGTCAGTTTCTTGCAGATACTTTCATTTGTTATAGAGCTCTCAGAGCAGTTCAGAGTGAAATTCTGACTTGTATGAGAAAGCTCCAAATGAACTCCATCTCAGAAGTCTGCCATGCATTTCACCTATGACATGCTTGGTGAACGCAACATGCTCTTGTGAAATTCACATACAGTCAAATAGAATAACAATGACATTCAAATGCACTGACCTGTCTCTATGCAAAGCCGTCCTTGTTTTCTGGTGAGATTTATAATTTAGGTAGCAAACGGAGACATATTTTTTCACCTTACTGAACTCTTAAAGGGATAGTTCACCCAAAAATGAAAATGTTGTCATCATCTACTCACCCTCAAGTTTTTCCAAACCTGTTCGAGCTTATTTCTTCTGTTTAATACAAAAGAAGATATTTTGAAGAATGTTGTTAACCAGACAGTTGACGGTATCCATTGAATGGATATGGAAGTCTGAGAAAATAGAACTATGAAAATAGTTCCATCAACTGTCTTGTTACCAACATTCTTCAAAATATATTATTTTGTGTTAAACAGAAAAAAGAAACTCGAACAGGTTTGGAGCAACTTGAGGGTGAGTAAATGACAGAATTTTTGGGTGAACTATCCCTTTAATGTTTATTCATCTATGCTGTCTGGAACTGAGTGTGCTGATTTGCAGATAAGCACCTCATTAATATTGTGTCCAGCTCTGGATGGCACACTCTGCTGTGAGGGCTAATAGAGTGCACACAGACGGGCACAAGGTCAGATCAAGCTGATTTACATGTTAGACATTTTTCCTTGAAGCCCAAAATAGGTGCCTGATCATTTTACTCTAATAACAGTTTATGTGGCACATCGAAGTGCGGACTGCTTTGTGATCCTGTCACTATATAATAGTGTCTTTGCTCAGAGGCTATTATTGAAGAATAAGGGAGTTAAAAATTAAATTTGACATGACAGAAAACTCACAGCCATGTGCTAGCACCAGAGCATCTCACGCAGAGCTGTTGTTCATTTCACATGCAAACCATTTTCAACTGCTGTGTCAGTCCATTCACATGTTAAATGAGTAACAGTGTTTTGCTGCACTCACACACAGACTTCGGGTTTGCTGTCAGGTCCAATACAGTTTGCACTGCCAACAGCCTCTTTGCTATGACAGGATAACAAAACACTCCACACTGCATTGAGCGTATTTAATCATTATAATTTTGCAGTTTATATGCATAAAACATTTCTTACTATTATCAATGTTGAAAAAGGTTATGCTGCTTAATATTTCAGTGATATTCATATTTCTTCACTATCCTTTGATTAATAGAGGTTCAAAAGAACAGCATTTATTTAAAATAGAAATCTTTTGCAAAATTTTAAACTTCTTTACTATTATTTTTGAACACTAGTACACACACATATATATATAGCCTATATATAATATATATATATATATACATATACATATATATATCCCACATTAAAAAAAATTATAATAAAAAAAAAAACTGTAGTGGGGTCAGTGAAAACACTGGCAAGTAAAAGTCTGAACCACTGACCTAAATGGGAAAGTAGAAAAATAAAATCCTAATTACTTCACTGTGACTGGTCGGGTTTAGAAAAAAAGAAGTTTCTAAACATCTTTGCAGTCATTTAAAAGTAGAGTTCTATGAGCCATTTTCTGATGTCAGCAAGTTGGAACTACAAAAATAATCTTTCGTGCAGCTTAGCTAAAAAAAAATACAAAATTAACTGGAAATGGAAAATGAGAAACAGTATGATATCATGGTACATTGAGACCTTTCCATATCAAATAATCAAGGAGTCTACTGCCTCACCTGCGTAGGTAATCATCATCTTGTGTGTCTTCAGGCATTTCCTGGTTTAAGGCTTCTTGTGATAAGTTTTCTGAATGAGAGGTGGCAGATGGCCGGTAAACACGCTCTAGCTGGCCAGTTTCCTGGTTGAAGACCAGCCCGACGGCCTGATCATCATGCTGACTGGTAGCTGTGCTGCGGGAAAAGGGTATGTGAGGCTCTGGGGTGTCTGGGCTGGGCTCTATTGGTGCACGTTCAAGTAGGTGATGATCAGAATGAGAGACTGGGGCTACGCTTTGAAAGGCAGGACTAGTAGGTTGCCAAGGTGCGTTTCTCTCAGCAGATGTCGGCTGACCGGTTCTCTCCCAGCGCTGAGTACCCCGATTATAGGTGAAGAGGTTGTGGCAGACTCTACAGCGATTCATGTGACTATGGGAACGGTTTTCGCTGCTGTAAAGTGGCTGGTAATGAGATGGGCCCGGTTGCTCTGGGTCAATGTTGTTATTCAGCATTTCCTGAGTCTGCTGGTCCTGTCTGTTGCCCTCTAGTGGTTGCACTAGGTCCTGCATTTGCTCATAGTCCATGAAATAGCGGTTAAGGTTACACTGCAGAACGTTGCGAATGGAAGAAGGGCTGCTGTGCCCCTCTTCCTGTGGTGGGCGGTGCCTGCTAGAACTAGTCCCTGATGAGCTGCCACCGCTATGAGGAAAGCCCCATCCGTCACTAGCAGAGGTGTAAACAGGTGATTGGCTGGAAGTTCCTTGCTGTCGCAGGACAGAATGCAGGCTGACGGAGGAAGCACTGGTTCTGGGTGGAGTCAAACTACTACCTCGTCCATTAAGCACACTGCTTGTCCATTCTGCCCCAGGGAAACGGCCTGCACCTTCTCTGCCTGGCGGGTGCTGCCGGAAAGGTGGGATGGGTGCCATTCCAGCCACTCTCCTCCTCCCAGAGCTAGAAGAAAGGTTCCTCACGTTGCTCCCACCACCATACACACAGCTAAATGCTGAGGGCCGATTTGGAGCACGAGATTCGGCAGAAAACCGTGGTATCCGTGGCTCTGTGCGAGCAGAAGAAAAGGTGGATGCGTGTGATTGTCCCTCCAGGGAGGCGGAGTCTGAAGAGTCCTCGTCAGGCGGAGACGGAACCCTTGTTGATGAGCAACGGCTACAGAAGCACACAACTCCGAGTGGCTGAACGCAACCATGGTATGGCAGCCGGGAACGATCCCTCAAAACAGCGTAATGCCCAGACAAATCAGAGGCCTCATCAGTGGAAGCAGCAGGAGTGCCTCCAGCCTGAGGGACTGAGTTGCGGGAAGTGAGGATGTGCAAGAAATTGTGCAAGATTGGTGTGCGTCTTACAGGCTGGGACTGCAGGAAGGAGCGCTGACGGAGATGAGGCATCTCCACACTGTCCATTGGAATCTCAGGATCATCATCATTCTGCAATGCACAAATACAAGCACATTTACAGTAAAAAAATAAATAAAAATAAGAATACAAATATTCGTAGTGTCTTGTGTCAAAACAACAACATTTCCCGCAAAAAGTATCACCTGCTGGTTTGAAGGGTTTACAATGGCAGTTAGAAGATAGTGACCCAATGGATCAAATCTCACCAACCTGCAAAAAACACAGAATGCTCACAAAAGCATCAGATGCACTGACATCAGATGTAAACTCTGATGTGCCTGTATCTAAATGTTGAACATTAAAGGGATGGTTCATTTGAAGATTCTGTCATCACATAATCACCCTCATGTCATTTGAAACGCTTATGACTTTGAAAAACAAATTACAATATTTTTAATGAAACCTGAGATTTCTTTCTCTCTATTGAAAGCCCATTCCACCAAAACCTTGACACTTTAAAAAGTTCAGAAAGAGATTGTAAAAGTAATCTATATGAATCAAGCTTTTTTCCCAAGTCTTCTAAAAAGATCTGATCGCTTTAGAAGATGAACTGATTTTTAGGCTTTTCTTTATATATAAAACATTGATCTAAACAAATTCATAGGGTGCATCAGATATGGTAAACGGAAGCTCAACTGTGCTTGCTTGACGACCAAGAACAAACCTTAGTGTTTCATCATCGGAATCGCGCTCGGATTCATATGGTAAAATCGACGTCATCGTTACTGTCTTTACAGTGTGTGCTATTGCTAAGAACTGAGGAAGCCTCCGGAGCTGAAGTACAGTTATGGTAATGGCCGTTAGCTTCCAACAGGCGCTGTAAGCGGTAAATCAATCAGAGCAGAGTAGCTCACGGAAATGAGGGATTTTGAGAGACATGGAACAATGCATGTAAACCTGTTGTAGGAGACTCCCCCCCAAAAAAGTAAACTTTAAAATAGCATAATAGGGGCACTTTAAGCATATTAAAAACACCACATAGACATATAAAAAACATATAAACAAAGACAATTTTCACCACAGGGTCTTTAATGTTTATATGAGAATAAAAGCATAAAACAATAAGTTTATCTTATAAAGCAATTGTGTCTCTTCAGATGACTTTTAAACTCATTAAACCACTCAATTCATATGGATTACTTTCACAATTTTCTTATGATCTTTTTGAAGCATAAACGTTTTGTTGAGTGAATGGAATTTCAAATTAGGGACAGAAACCTCTCATGTTTCATAAAAAATATCTTCCATTACTGTTTTGAAAATTAACAAAAGTCATATGGGCTTGGAACAAAATGGGGGTGAGTTATTGATCACAGAATTTTAATTTCTGGGTGAACCATCTCTTCAAATTAATAACATTTGCAATGCGCATCAAACCTGACTCTCTCTGTCTCGCTAGCAGTCTTCACCACAGTGAAGGGCTCCTTCCGACTCCAGTCCCATAGATGCAGCTCGTTGTTGCTGGCAATGAGCAACAGCTGAGCCGTGGGATGGAAAGCAAGGGATGCGATCGCTGAGTTACTCTCTGTGAGCCAGCTCTCACTGCCTCCCTGAAACAAAATCACATGATACTTTAACATTTGAGCAAAATTAAGTTGTGGTGACATTTAATGGGGAAAAAAAATAGTAGATAAACAATCGTTCAATATGGGTTAAGTAAAGACTCACATGCAGGTCCCAGATTCGGACCTCTCCGTCCAGGCAGCCAGAAGCAATAAGGCCAGGTGTGCTAGGGTGAAAGGTCAAGCACCAGGGCGTCCGGCGGTGGCCCACCAAAGAGTGAACACACCTTCCTGTCTTAACCTCTGTGATGTAGATGTTGTGGTTCACATGGGTGGAGGCCATTAAAGACCTATGAAGAGAAAAGTAACAAAAGTTCCTCTCTAATTATCTTGCTGATGAAGGTCCTAAGTGGTCTGAGATCTGATCAATCAGTCATTTTTTATGTCAGTAGCCTATTTATGTATCAGATCAGTACTACTGAGAACTATGAAGGAGTAGAGTACTACTATGAAGGAGTAGTCAGAGGGTTATTACCTATCTGGACTGAAGGCCAGAAGAAAGGTCGAGCGGGGGCTGTCTGGTAACTCCACTTTCTGTGACACCGAAAGAAATTCAAATGAGAAGTGATTTCACTTTAGTCACATCCAAACCATAATATTAAGGCCCATTCACACCAAGAACAATAACTATTACAATAGGTATAACTATAAAGTTTTAATAATTATTTCTATGAGAATAGGTAAGTACGCACCACAACTATAACGACACAGAGGAATCCTATAAATGGAATCAGTTTTATAAAGATTTTTTCAGCTGATGAAAGTTAAAAACAGACTGCCAATCAGAATCCACCGAATTTAAAGACCTTGAGCATTTAAAGCAGGCAGCCGACATAACTGCAGCGCAAGATTGAAATAAACAGAACGTTATCATGCCTTGGTGTGGATGCTAATATATTTATCGGTATAGTTATCGTTCTTGGTGTGCACAGGCATTTATTTACTGGTGCTGCTGAGCAGTGTGTACCTTTTCAGGTCAATTTTTTTTTTTTTTATAACTATGAAAGAAAAATCTTACATTATTGTGGAATTATTTTAAAAAAAAATTTAACCTAAAAATAGTTAAGATCCACAGTTGGCACAACAAATAAAAACAAAATCACCCATCTTAATAAAGATGAAAATAGTTCCTTTCTAATTGTGATATTGAGACTACTAGAGATCAGCAGGCAGCTTATTGCGTCTGACACATTGTATTGAGCAGGCGTTTCCCAGATGACAATCTGCAGTCCACAGATGAAGTGTCAAAGATCTGTGCATCAGTTACCTGGCTTTGCCATTTCATGCGCTGTGTCTTCTCCTCTACAAGCTGCTGTAGGATCCTGTGTGAGGCGAGACCTCGTGCTCCTCGCTCTCGACTAGATAGGATACACACTGAGTTCTTCTGTCCCACCTTCATCTCCACACACACGCTCACACCAGACCCAGAGCCGTCCACAGGCCCACACACACTGGATCACCACTGCTACTACCACACCATCATTCTGGGGTAGAAAAAATGACAAAGTTCATGAATATCTTAGAGCATCACAACTTGATTTCAAATAATATTAATTTGATGACAATGAGACAATTTCCCTTTATTTCATTCGAGGAAGGAGCTATTTAAATGTGATGTCAAATCTTCCAGCACTGTACCTCACCACACACCCCCTCTAAATAACATCTCTGCACAATCAGCACAAGTGTCAAAGGTTGTGACAGAACATTTTCAAGTGTATCGAATCAACACTAAAGAGCCAAATGATGGTGTATCCTGGTTGTGTCACACGAATAGGCAGGGCATGGAATAGAATTGTAAAAACATTCCAGACAACCAAGGAATCACCATTAGTCTATTTTATCATCATCACCTAATAAAGAGCCAGTCAAAACCAGGTCACAAATACACATCATCCAATGACAGAATGATTCATTTGAATAACTTAAACAGAAAAATACAAACTTTTATTGAACAGTAAAAATACTTTAGAAGAAAACTGTTATAATAGTTAACTAAAACTAAATTATTATTTTTTTTACTTAAAATAAATAAATGTTACCAGTAATTTTACTAAAATAAAATACATATTAGAAAATATATAAAAACATATTTTATTTCAGCTAGTTGCCCAGGTAACATAAAATAACTAAAACTATATGAGCTTTTAAAAGCTTTTAAAAACTACTAAATGGACAAAAACATTCCTAAAATGAAAAAGAAAAATTTATTAATATATTAATACAAATTAATAAATTAAAAAAATAGAACTATAGTAGCATTAGGTAACATATAACATATTTTAGCAAACAGCAAAAGAAAGACCAAAATAGATAAGAACTAAACATGACAATAAAGCAGTAAAGAGATATCGTTAAATAATAATCTTTATAAATCATTAAAGAATGATAAACGCCATTTCCTGTAATTGTCTGTTATATGGGTAAAACAAAGTACCACACAGTGCAACTGATAAAAAGACAATAATTATAAATATGTTACTTATATTCAGACATGCATTATGCATGAAACTAACAGGTTGAAAAACAGGCGGGTAAGCTTTGCAGGTTTTGTTGCATTCTAATATAACTTAAGCTATCAAGTATCATCCATCTGACAGGCTACATGTTTGACTTTAGCTGTTATCTTCTGCTGTTAAGTATAGATAGGGGATATAAAAGGGCTGTAAATGGAGTGTCGCTTATTAAATTAACTTCATGGTCATAGAATTAAGGAACTAGTGAACGTCATAACATTAATTTACAATGTTTGTTTGTTTTTGAATGAGGAAATTAAGCGAACAGCTTTCACGTTTAGCAGTTAGCAGGCTACAGTTTACAGGTGATGCATTAATTCTCACAGTTACACAGTGTTTCAATAATGAGTGTTTTTGTATTTAAAATATATTAAAGACAACCACTCCGGGTCTCAGCTTTGGCCTACCTTTTCTTCATATTTTTGTCCGATTATACTCCTTGAAATCGTAGATATCAAATAAAACAAGTACGTTGGAGACCTTAAGCAGCAGGGACGTTGCTTAAATCGTCCCTGCTAATTTTATTTTCGGATTTATATATATGTAGTAAGGAATATTCTTCTTTATTTCCAAAAATAGGGTCGCATGTACTTTAGATTTGTTGCTGTGTTCCTGCCAAAAACGCGTAAAGACAAAGCCAATGGAGCACAGATCATTCATAGTCAATTGCCGAAAACATCGTTCATGCTCATCACTTTGAGCTGACACTGACCGTAAATCTGCGATTAAACCATTTGCTAAATGACAACTTGATATTTACTTTCTTGGTATACCTACGGGTATGATCATCATAATATATAAATATATCTATATGCAAATACAAATATGTGAAACTGAAAAATAATGGCCAACAAATGCTAGGTGTATTAATTCACAGCCCCTTTCATTATAGCAGGTTAAATGCGAAACCATTTAGTTCACACATTCAAATACACCTTAATTGAGACTGGTCTTAAATGTCAGATTAAACAAGACCCACAGTAGCAAGTTACGGTTAAATTATCAAAAAGACAACTATTGTTTGGGATTTGGTCCCGAGAGTCCCTCTCTGTTCCAAGACTGCCAATCACCTTACGTGTTTTTAAAGCTGCAGAGTGCGTTGGCCAATGGGAGCGCTCCTTTACCCGGAAAAGCTTGCAGTTCGTCTTGTATTTGCCAGATCGTTCAATGAGGTTACTGTAGTTAACTTACTCTACCTCAGCTGCTCGGTCGCAAGTATGGATTCCTGTTTTCTGATCGTCGTGTTTGTCTTCGCTTTAAGTTTTTCCAATGGAGAAAGAACGCTCAAGTTTGTCACTGTGGTGAGTATAATGCATTTGTCCAGAGTAACGTTAGTATGTGTTGAGTAACGTTAAATGTTGGCTGTTCGTCTTAAAAACAAAAGTCATAATACGAGACACAAATTCTGACCTTCGTATTATGTGTATCATATTTTTATGCATAACAAATATGTCTCTTCTGTGTGAATATAAAAAATTAGATCTCCTCTATTCGCAAATATATTATTTTGTATTCTGACAACTGATCATTTATCTCTTTGTTATCTTGCTAACTTCATTATATTGGATGCAAAACAAAACATTTTAAATACCCATTGTATTAGTTCTTACTATTTCTTCTTGAATTCAACTCTGTGGTTTCATCCTTCAAAAATTGTACACAATGATAAAAATACCAGATTTTTGATGCTTTGTGGGAATTTATTTAAAGATGTGGTTTAACTTTTAATTCAGTGTTTTTCTTCTATTTGTGTATACACATCATTGTCCTTGTGTTATTGTTGTTGTTATTGTATCATATTTTAGATTAATGTTTGTCTTCATGTCTGATTCCGTTCTCATGTTCACGAAATAAGTGTTTTATGGTTAATTATGACTTTAGAGTCGCTGCAAATAAGTTGTGGTTGTGTAACACTGCTATGAAGCATTCTTAGAAAACCTAACTTCTGTTTGGAAAGCGATACAGGTAAATCCACTTATAGACTTTAAAGGAGCCGTATGTAAGATTGTGGCCAAAACCGGTACTGCAATCACTTTCAAATTACTGTAGAGCGGTGTATCCTCTCCCCCTTCCCCCTGACTCGAGGTTGCCAGATATGCTGCAGGATCCAACTTTTTTTTTTATCCGACACGTTTGTAGCTGCAGCTGTGGGAACTAGAGCAGAGCTGGCAACCGAGATGCCGCAATACTACTGACTTTGACATGACAAACAGGATTTGCTGATCTAACTGCAGTTGCACAATGTTGTTTGTCTTCCTGAACACACACACACATAAATCAGCAATACTCAGTCAAGTATTTTACTTCCTCTCTGTCAGCTCTATCGTCATGGCGACAGATCTCCAATCAAGGCCTATCCAACCGATCCCTACAAGGAGAGTGACTGGCCCCAGGGTTTTGGACAGCTCTCTCAGGTATGCAGACACGGACACACATACCGTATTGTCTTTGTTTTAATCAGTTACCTGCTAC
Source organism: Semotilus atromaculatus (assembly GCA_031834385.1). NCBI lineage: Eukaryota > Metazoa > Chordata > Actinopteri > Cypriniformes > Leuciscidae > Semotilus > Semotilus atromaculatus. The sequence continues at coordinate 14,988,483 of JAULUF010000009.1, read as the reverse complement.
TTGAGGAGCATTTGATTATGCAGTAACGTGCAAGAGGCTGTCCTATATTATGTATATAGAGTGCAACCGTCGGGTTCCAAAAGTAAATAGTCCATTTATTTTCTCCAAAGGAATTTTTTACAATAACTTATAAACCATAAGACAGACCTACTGTGAGCTCTGAGGTTGTTAATCAATGGTATATGTTCTGTTAAAGCTGTCAGCCTTCATTATTTCAACTTATTTTTTTAAATAATTTTTTTTAACAGCTGAGACTGTGGTAAGAAAAATACATTACCCATGATGCTGTACTTAAAAGTCCACCACTCAGACAGTTGTAGACTGTAACGATAAGCATATCATACCAAAAGATCTTGTAGGGAACGCCCACTCCGATAAAGCACTGTGAATGATGTAATTGAGTCGATTTTCCTACGCAGAATGTACAGTGTTCAAGCACAGAGCAGCTTACCTACCTTTGCACATCAGTGGTGAGGCCGTAATAGACTTAACATGCAGCTTGTAAATCCTTGATGGACACATTTTCAATTTATTGTCACATCATTTCAACATGCCAAAATACATTGACTGGGGTGACCCGCACCCTACATAATTAAAACCTTTTTATAGAAAACTACAGTACAGTCTGTGTACATTTTTGAAATGGGCCGCAAACTACTGAATGCACTTTAAGGATATTATTTTATCCTTTTGTGTTTTTATTACTGTAACTCGATCTTTTTGATTTTCCAGGAGGGAATGAAGCAGCACTATGAACTAGGTCAGTTTTTAAAGAAACGCTACAGAGGATTCCTGAGTGAGGACTATGACCGGCATGAGGTCACTGTCTTTTAAATTTCTGTTTAAACATGTTCAATAAACGGATACACAAAAGCTGCCAGACTTGTGCATTTGAATAGCATATGCCATCTTTGCGCTGCAGATATTCATCAGAAGTACAGATGTTGACCGGACTCTTATGAGTGCAGAAGCTAACCTGGCTGGCCTGTTCCCACCTAACGGTTCTGAGGTGTTTGATCCAGATTTGAAATGGCAGCCAATACCTGTTCACACTGTCCCAGCAAATGAAGAGAAGGTAAGACCTCACACTGAAGCTCTGTTTCCACTTTTTCTCTCCACAATTTTGCAGCACACTGAAACTTGGCCCTGACCTCTTTTTAGTGTTGAGTTCATATTTGCACAGCAGTAGCATCAGTAAATGTCTCTGGGTGTTTGAAATCTATTTTACATGGCCACGTGACCTGCCTACAGAGTTTGCCTTTGTTTTTTGTTGTCTTTCCAGCTGCTCTCATTCCCGCTAGAAGACTGTCCACGTTACACACAGCTCATGAACGAGACTGAAAAATCTGACATTTTTCTCAACATGACTGACACTTACAAGGTGAGTCCACCTTGCAAAAACCCATTTATAATAGCAGATCATCTGTTTATGTAATTTATAGTAATGTTTTTACAGCAATTATGATAATATGCAACACAAAGGTATCCTGCAGTTTTCTGAATTGGTTTTAAATGGTGATGCCCAGAGGAGGTTCAGTTAGGCTCATGAGTATTTCTTTGAGTCCACAAATCGTTTTGGTAGTTCTAACAGTAGACAAGGGGAATTTAGTGAACATTTTTGAGACAGATCCTTGTCTTCTGTTGTTCTTTTCCTGAAACACCTTTTTATTGTTGTGCTTTTTACCTCTAAATGTTGGTTGTTTAAGTGGCTTTCAATGAAAGTTAATAACATCCTTCCCACAGTTTTAGAAGATACCTGTATATTGAATCCCTAGATTTCTGAAATTGTGAAGATGGTAAATGTAACGCAGTTAGATGTTATGGGAAGAATGAGGCGGGACATGGCGAACTTTCAACACACAATTTAATAATAAAATAAACAAATACAAAACGAAAGTAAAAGACAGCAGTCGTCCGTGAGGGGCGTATAATATAATAAAATAAGCAAAACACAAGTCCAGGCCTGTCCTCTCTCTTCACTGTCGTCGCTCCTCCTTTTATGCTTCCGCTCCTCCATTAGAGATATGAGACCGGTGCATTGCGCAAGTGTTGCTCATTATCAATCACGCCACCGGCCTCGTGCCGTCCTCCCACGGCCCTCGGCCTCGTCGCCACAGTAAGTTTGTTGGGTAAATATCACATTCAACCCTTCTATACTTTTTTCATGATTTTTCAAAAGTGTTTAAATTCTCAAAGTAGTAAGGCAGAAAACGTATACTAATCGAGTAGGCTACTTATGCACTATTCTATGTCGTTTTGTAGTATAAATAGTGTGAATCGTGTGTTCACACTGAAAATTCCTTAGATAAAAAGTACACTTTAAACACCCTGATGATGCACTTAATTAAATAAAAAATCGAAGTGTGGAATGTTGGACACTTCAAGCAGTCAACTGCCCAAAGGGGGAGGGGCTATCAGACTCTGATGAATGACCACCTAAAGTTCATACACTACATTGTTGAGTACATAGTATGTATGTGTATAGTGCGTCATTTTACGCAATGTAAATATTTACTATTTTAGTGTTGTCCCAATAAAGTTTTTTTTGTCTATTCCGTTTCAAAACTTGCTCCATTTTTTTTTTTTCATGTTTGTAAGTGTGCCTTTACAATGTTAGTATGTTCCTTGTCTTGCAATGTAAAAAAAATAATAATAAAAACAATGGTTTCTACAATCATGGTTATGTCATTGTGTTTATATGCAGGCATTTGTAGAAATGGTTAGAAATAAAACCGGACTGGAGACAGCCTCAATTGAGTCTATTTGGAGTGTTTATGACACGTTGTTCTGTGAGGTGAGTTTCACTTGGCATTCATGTCCACATTATTCATGACTTCATCTAGCATTAAGAGACTCTGCCAGCTAATCTTGCCTGCTAAGTATTGTCTATATGTGAATGAATGATATATTAAAGACGGTGTGTATTATCAGTATGTAGTTTATCAACCTCACTACAAAGGTCAACATTAGGTTTCTAAAAGTAAAAATCTGATTGATTTTCTCAATAGGAAATCTTCTGTTTGCTCAATGCGGGAATTTTCTTAGCAATGTTAAAACGCACATCAACCGATCACTTGTTTAGTTCATGTAAACACTATATTCAGATTCACCAATCGGAATGAATTCAGTTAGATTGAAACAAAAGGTGTGCATGTAAACAATGAATGGCGACTGCAGAAAGCAAAAGCTGAATCTCTTACATTTTGAAAGATCTCGACGGCCGGACATGTCCTGGAAAAAGAGGATGGTAACCCGTAACCCCTACTACTCGGCTTTCTCCTACTACTCGGCTTTCTCCACAGAACAAGAGCCTGCTAGCTTAGCTTCCAAAACAAGATGGCTGACACTATGTGTACATTCTGTGAGTGAGATCCCACCCTGTATGGGCGGGTTGAGAACATGCGGGACAGCCCCTACTACTGGCTGTAGTCTTTAGCCTCTGGCCAAAAAATCCTCCGATGACGCAAAACTCGATTTGCGTCATCGGAGGATTTTTTCCAGACAAAAAATACATAAATCTCTCGTCTCAGGGGGATATGAGGGTGGAAAGCACAGTAATTCGAAATTACTACAGGTTTTCTACTAATAAAAAGCTTAATGCTAAATCCTGACGTATCCCCTTAATTAACTATAATTCTTCAAATAAATCTCCATCAACCAGAAAATTGTGACAAGCAAATCACATTAAAAAAAAAGAGCTCTTCGTAATAAGTCTTCATAAACTCTCAAACTACAAAATAATTTGTGTATATATGCATATTTTGCAATAAATTTAAAGGGTTAGTTCACCCAAAAATGAAAATTCTGTCAGTAATTACTCACCCTCATGTTGTTCCAACCCCGTAAGACTTTCGTTCATCTTCAGAACACGAATTAAGATATTTTTTATTAAATCTGAGAGCTGGATCAGTCCTCAACAGGTTTTCTAAGGGACTGAAACTTGTTCTCCCGAAAAGTTATTAAAAACATTGTTAAAATAGTCCAAGTGACTACAGTGGCTCAATCTTCAGTTTATTAAGCGACGAGAATACTTTTTGTGCGCAAAAAAACCCCAAAAATATTGCATTTATTCAACTATTAAATTCTCTCGGTCGGCCTCTCGTAGTAAAACTGCGTATCGCTTCTGTGGTGGACGTCACACGCATGACCAGCGTCGCCAATAGTGAGCCTGCGTGTTACGTAGCAGTACGCTATCACACTACGTTAACTGACGAGGCCCACAGAGAAGGAAATTAGTATAAAGTAGAAATAAAGACGTGATCAACACACTGTCGTCTGTTTGCTCAATGCTCATCGCGGCAACATTTTATGTGATGGGAATAGATCTAAATACTTAAAACATCTCACGATTCGTTAATCTCGATAGCTGTAATAGTAAAGACGGATAATATCTGTAGTAAAAGTATTCGAGAGAGTTTCACATGTAATACGTAGCTATTTCATATGCAAGCATGTCAGTCAATCACAGCAGAGGCCGGTTACACACAGCAGACACGCCCCTCCAAACAGAGCTTTCAAATCAGAGGCTAAAATCAGGCTAGGAAAAATGCCTTTTATTTCTAAATTATGACTATTTTTGATCTAAAAACATACTAACATTATAAGGGCAACCCAGAAAACATTATACAATAAAAATAAAAACCATTCTAGGGCACCTTTAACAAAGACTTTTCTAAAATCCTTTTGGGATAGGAGAATGGGAAAAATACTTCTGGAACCAACTCAGTGAATGGTCACTGTTGCTCTCTATAAAGCCTTAGAGTCAAGTTAAGTTGTTTGAGTAGAGTTAAGTAGTCAAGTTAAGTAGACTGTCACTGTGAAGAGTGCTAACTGGGACAAGTCGTCTGGCTTGAGGGTAGATCTGTTCCCTAGCGTGTATGGACTCTTTCTTGATGTTGATTGGTCTTCTGTACACTTTGTGGTAAATGTCTTTTTACCAAAAGCTGAGTCACTGTTACACCATTTTATTCCAGAATTCTCTATAGATGCTCAGAATCGATTAAATCCAGATGCTCATACAGACACCAAGAATTGTGTGTCAGATCAGTTCTGTGATTCTCCATCCCCAGGCAAAACATGAGAAGTCACCACCTGGCTGGGTGACTCCAGATGTGATGGAAACACTGAAGGTGCTGAAGAACTTTGGTTTTCAGATTATGTTTGGAGTCTATAAGAGAAAGGAGAAGTGCAGACTTCAAGGAGGTGAGAGCTTATCACTGGGCAGAGCGTCTTATTCTTTATTTTTTATAAAAAAAAATGCAAGAAAAAAAACGGTTAACAGTTTTTGTTTTGTTTAGTTTTTTTGACATTTCAAAGTTTGTTGTGCCCATCATAGGCATAATAAGACTATTGAGGATTCTTGGCAGACCATTTTCATAGTTACACAGTCTGACACTTATGCTCACATATGCAAATCAATGTTGTAGGAATAGAGGGAAAAGCTGATACCTGAACAGTGCAGGCACACCTCAATGTAAAGAAACAACGGACTGCTCCACATTCAGACTGGAAATGTGACACTGTGACACTTTGCTTACTCTTATTTGCAGGTCTGCTGTTAGACCAGATCATTAAGAATCTCTCAACCGCAGCAGTTCCAGACTCTAAACAAAAAGTGAAGATGGTGATATACTCAGCTGTAAGTAATGTGTCGTGGTCACATCAACATCAGGAAACCAAACTCCTAGACTTCCCTTTTTCAGTCAATAGTTTTCTAAAGAAATGTGTTCTGTTTAGAGAAAGCAGTTCATGTAATATTCTCTCATGCAACTCTTTCCTCACTAGCATGACACAACAGTTGTAGCTCTGCAGGAAGCCCTGAATGTCTTTAATGGCCTGCAGCCGCCTTATGCCTCGTGTCATCTAATTGAACTTCACCAGGAAGAGAATGGGTAAAAAAAAAATTCCTACATTTTTCCACATTTAGGTGTTTTTCCTAAATTCATGTTTCTAGAAGACATCTTTGGTCAACCAAAATATTGCTTTGCTTGTCTCTTTCAGGTCATTTTCAGTGGAGATGTTTTATCGCAATGACAGCACTGTGTCCGAGCCGTACGCACTGTCTTTACCGGGCTGTTCCCAGCGCTGCCCCCTACAGGACTTTGTGAACCTCACACTTGAAGTCATACCACAAGACAGGAATAAAGATTGCCAGATAAAGAAAGAAGCCAGAGACACTGGTAAATGCAATAATGTACATTAATATATGGACTGTAAAGATGTGTATCTATAGTTATTTAATAAATCTATGTTTATATTGTAAGAACGTTTGCATGCATACTTCTTTCTCATGTCGTGTGTGCAGAGGTCATCATTGGGCTGGCTGTGTGTGGATGTCTGCTCTTCCTGCTGGTACTACTGCTGTTTGTAGTGCTATGCCGTCAAAAAGAGCCAATGGCTAGCTATAGTCCTGTAACAAATGAGAGCGACTCCTGACAATCATATCAGCTCCTCCGTAAAGAGGAACTGTGGGACAGTGAAGAGGACCTATGAGGACACAGCGGCAACTGAAACTCTAAGCCAACTGAAAAAAACTTTTTTTAACTTTGGCCTCACATCTTATTTTATTGGGAAAGACTTCCACAATGGTAATATTTTATTTCTTGTAACTTCAATTGTTTTAAGATCAAAAAGGGAACAAAGAGTTGTGATGGTGTCAATAGCATTAACGTAACAATGCTTAGCGCACAGACTCCTTAATTGTGCAATAGTGACTGGGTTTCATTTGCTCCGGGCTTTTGTTGTAATGAAAGTCTCACGGGGAGGATCTGAGATGTGGACTAGACTAAAGCTCCCTGAGAGGTGTGTCCTCGCTGAAACACAAGGACTGTGGGTGTCCCCCTGTTTGTGCTCCTGGTTCATTAGTTCTAGTGTACTTATGAGTCCAGTGTGCTTGATGCATTAGCCTAAATATTCAGGTGGGGGCAATGAAAGACTACTGGATGCATATCGAGGCCTTATAATGCACTCATGGAATTTTTCACTATTTTTTTTTTTTTTTTGATTATCTCCTGATTTACAGCCACAAAGTAGTTTTGATGAGTACATTTAATAATAACAGCATGCTGATATGAAGAACAGTGCTCTCGGGTTAAGCTCAAAAAGAGCCGTATTGAAGTAATTTGTTTTAATCTGGTGTGATTTATTTTTATGTATTTTTATGTTTTGTCATTTAACATATTGATCACCCGACTCTATGAATACAAATAAAATGTTATTCTCCATTATCAAAAATGTTTTCATACATTGATAATTCAGTTCCAGGTGCATCATATTTAAAACAAATTACTGTTAGATTGACAAACATGCCCAGTAAGAATAAAAAAAAAATCATTACTACTAAACGTTAATAGCAGTCTGTCCAAATTGTTCTACTGTCTCAAATCTTTTAAAATGTTTTGTTTGCACAAAATGCTTGCACATCTATTTAGCTTGACTGAAAATGTTCTGTACAGGATAAATTTAGAACAAATGCTGTATTGACTAGTTGATGAAATTGTGATGCTTTGAGATGATGTACTTAAGTGATACAGAAATCAGTTTTTTTTTTTTAAATCCTTTTTATTTTCATCAAATAGACAAATAATGTAATGTAAATAATGTCTTACATGTAATAGGTCATTAACATCTTGTTAATAGTCAAAATGGAGACTTATAATACATATGTATAACAGCAGTGATTATTTAGTGTAAAATAAATACATTTAAAAAAAGAGCTTTTTACCAAGATTATAACCCAAAATTGACAACTGGTGTAAATCTGGCATTGAAAAAGAAATATACCCTCATTATCTATGTTATTTAAAGACCTGGGGCCTCATTTATAAAGACATGCATAGAATGGTCTTGAATGTGAACACATTTCCGAAATGTTCCTATAAATGATTTAAAAAAACGTCTATATGCACAAAATGTTCCTAAATGCATCACTCTTGATAAATCAAAATTCATCATAAATTCAAGCATAATGTGAACAAGCACATCAACTTCAGTGACGTAATTATCACAAACATATCTGCGCATATAATAATATATATGCATATTGTGACCACCTATTTATGTTCTTAATGCTGAATTAATATAATTGTACTATACTTTTACAAATCCCGATTTGTTTCACACTTAGGACATAGGATGAAATCCATGGAATGTAGGATCAAATCTGATCATGTGTGTTTTATAAATGAGGCCCCTGGTTTCTGCAGGTAGTGCGATATCATCCACTAAAAGCATCCACAGTGCAAATGTTTTTACACATTCTCCCCAAAATGAATTAAACCAATTTGCAATTAATGTACGTTTTGACAAGTTAATATAGAATTTTTAATAGAAATGTTTGTCCACCTATAAGAAGACCTGTATCTGGACCAGTCCAGATCAGTGCATTGTTTGAGAACATAAAAAAGTCAGTCAAAACTCACAACACAAATGATGGGACTTCGTTCAAAAGACACCAACCATTTTCCCTTCTTGTAATGGGGTTCATTCTTTTGTCTATATCATACTCTAACTTCTTGGTGCAACATCAGGCAGATTGAGTGACCCTGGGAACATCTCAAGTTTTTTCTGTATTTGTAATGGATTACAAACTCCAAATGTTCAGTCTCACCTCTGTGCACTTCCATGACACACAGAAAATGAGACTCAACAATCTTAAAGGCGGTTTAATGTCTCTACTAGAACACTTCACATGCTAAGCACCATTAAAATCATTAAGGATAACACTAAACACACATGCACACATAAAAAAAATATTTTTGCTGAACCCCACATAGCTAGCTCTTTTTTAAATGCCGCTCTGACCTTTAACCTTTACACTCAATATTAAATTGTCAGCAGTGGTACGGGTCACTGCATGGGTTTACCATCACAATCTAGGAATGAACCTTTTGATGGACAGCCATTAGGATGTACATGTTATTTGACACAAAGAGAGCAAAGGAAATAGGAAGAGAGAAATGTTGATTGTCTGTTGTCAAGGTCAAAGTTTAGGAGCATGTGAGGTAAGGCTCGGATCAGGCGATGGCTTTAGCCTCAGGCAGGAAGGCCTCCCAACACTTCACCAGCTGGTTTAAGATAAATAACAATTCATGAAAGACTATTCAATGATGCTGTATGTAAAACACACACACACACACACACACACACACACACACTTACCCGATGCTGTGTGTGAAGAAGGGACTCCAGGTATTTCACTAAGTGCTGTTTGAAATCTCTGGCTTTCTCTTTCTGTGACAGAAAAGAAAATATTTCATTTTGTATTTTGTGATGTTTTGTGCTATACACTAGAGTTGCACAATTAATCATTATTCGGCTATGTAAAACTTTTGAAAAGTACAATCACAGCGAAACAAATCTGTGTTGGCGCTGCCGCTGAGCCAGAGAGAGTAGTTGTCATGTATAGGTGTGAAACAGCTTCACAAACAGACTTTTCAACCACACAGTTCCATTATTTCTATGTTACATCTGGGATCATTTTTTGGGGGGATATAAACATTGGTGTCTAAGGTAGTGATCAAAATAGCTTAAACCTTTTTTTGAAAGTAACTTGATTGTATCATTACACCAGTAGGTGGCGACAAGTGACTGTTAAAAACAATTATGTCATTGAATTCCTCTGATTCATCCATCCTATAATAAAACAAGTGAAGTATTTACATGCCAGTAATTGAATCATTCATTCAAATGGATTTAAACAAATAAATAAATAAAAAATAATTCAGATTCATTAAGTATTTTTAGTCTATTTTATTTTTAAATAGACATTTTATTATTACGTGTTATTTTGTTTGGTTGCATATTCAAAATTGTGTGAGAATCGTGATCTCTATTTGAAACAAAAAACTTTCTCAACCATGCAGCTCTACTTTAAACCAGTGCAAGTGATCACAGCTTTTGAACTATCGAATAAAAAAATAAAAAAATACTGATAACCAAACAGTTTTGGTGACCATTAACTTGCATTGTATGGGGGGAAAATTATTTTAAAAATAAAATTGTATACATATATTCATTAAACAGCAGAAAGAAAGTAATACAGGTTTGGAAAGACATGACAGTATATATGTAAATGATGACTGAATTTTCATTTTTGGGTGAACTATCCCTTTTAGCAAGACTCTCAAGTATTTTACTATGCCGTTTCTCTGGTGTCCTCTTTCTATATTTCTTGGAAATATTCAACTATATGCTTGATGAAGTGTAAATAAATAAAAAATGCATCCACACACTAAAAACTTATTTAAAAAAATTTGCATTAGTGATGTTTGTTTTGCAACACATCTTACCTCAAATCTGAGCACTTCTTTGCGCACGGTACAGGTGACTCTTTCTAAATCTCTCTCATACTGACTGACTTTAGACTCCCACTGCACAGAAACAAAGAAAACAGCTTAACATGAACAGCAAATTAGTGACCAATCATCTTGTAATAAACAGAACTCTCCTACACGCAAGTTACGTATCTTATGAACAGTACATGTAGAGTGTTGTACATGAATCATTCACAGAAAAGGTTTAACCTCATTTATGTCATCTTTAGCCTGCTGCAGTTTCTCGGGTTTGTTCGCCCAGAGCAGTTTGGCCTCAGCCTCTCGTTTCTTCTGAAGTGTGCTCTGAGCTTCCTGCAGACGCTGCCATACTTTCACCCTCTGCTCAAAACAGCACTGAGGGCAGCAAAAGAACACGGTAAACAACATCATACTTCTTATGTGGTTGGTTCTGACTGCTGGTTTTAGGTTATGTGGTTGTGCTCTCTAACCCTCACGGCCCCCAGGAGTCTGACGTAGTCGGCCAGGAGCTCGGCGAGGATGAAGAAATCGCTGAAGGCCTGTTGCTGATGCAGCTGCTCCATCTTATCCTCCACTTCCGCCAGCTGTGACAGTGCACGAGACAATGCAGAGTTCTCCTCCACACTGCCCAGCATGGCCACACTCTTACTAAACACTGCTGTGTTACTACACAACTCTACGAGATGAGAAAGACATTAAGATGCTGTGTAACACCATGAATCTGGAAGATTGGCTTCACATTGTAGTTTTTACTCTCACCTTTCCTGTGGTTTACTAATGAGTCAACAGCAGCATGCAGCCTCCTCAGCAGCTGCTCCTCATTCTCCACCTCCTGCAGCTTGCTCTCAAACCACTGACACACACGCAGACGTGTCAATCACTAGCCAAATGCAACGTCCTGGGAAAATATATGCTTTAGACCTGCAGAAACTTAGCTCATCTTACATTATCTGATTCATTAATTTTTATGGTCATCTTATTCACTGCATCTGACGCTCTGTTTATCATCTTTAGCAGGCCAGGTCCACTCAAAGTCTGAGTATTTACTGCCCTGGGCAACTAAAAAAAACACACACACAAGCTTAGATCTTATATATGCCACAAAAAAAATACTGTACAATGTGTCTAAAAACATGAAAAAAGTGATGACCTCGTCTCTTTCTAAAAACTCTCGAACATCCGGGTCCTGCAGCAGAGATGGATGGGCCACTACTCTCTGTAGATACCTACAGAAAATATAAACACACAATCTGTAAATATAACCAGTAAAAATAATGAAACAAGTGTGTAACGTGAAAATTTTTGTTAGAGGTCAATAAATGTAGTGTTTTGCTGATGGAACACATTGAATGCTGTGTGTGTGTGTGTGTGTGTGTGTGTGTGTGTGTGTGTGTGTGTGTGTGTGTGTGTGTGTGTGTGTGTGTGTGTGTGTGTGTGTGATTTTTTAAAAGTATTTACACTGAATTTGATGTGTACTTGGCTCCCAGACCCTTTTTAACAAAGGATCACTGATGATAAATGGCAGCTCAAATTTGCCTAATCAAACTTTGACTTTATAGTGTAAAAGTCTTTCTCTTTTTCTGGTTATTATAGGACAAATATTTATATTTTTGGTTGCACAAAAAAAGTTACTTTGGATTTCCTACATTTCGTACTGTAGAATGCCCCATCACACCAAGGCAAGACTAAGAGGTTTTCTAAACATATTCAATACATCTAAATCAGAAAAATGCAGTTTATTGTTTTCACGTGATGTCACACCCTTCTAGGAACACCCACCAGGAGGTCAAAACTAGGCCTTCCTCCGCTGCATAATATGAACCCAACATACTAAATTCCACATTAACTTTATAATAGAAACCATAAAGAAAGTGCTTAATATGCCATTGATATGGCATCTGATTGCATGTGTATAGTATACATCATCATTAAGGTGTATACTGAATTAGATTTTTTTAAATCACTGTTAAGTGATTTTCACATCACATTTTCGAATGTCCCACTGTTTTTGGTGGTTGAAATACTGCAGTTTGTTCACATACCTTCTCATTCTTCTTTTGAGAGGTGATCTAAATATTTGTGTAAATATTGGCTTGAAACAGATGGAAAACTGACCAGGTGACTGACCAGGTGACCAGAAAACTGACCAGGTGCACCAGGTGTTTTACCCTCCAGGTCTCAGCTCCAGTCATGTGACTGAAAACTATTAATTGGTTGACCTCTTTTTTTGTGTATGTGTAATTAGGCATGTGTTCACCTCTCCAGCGCTGCTCGTCTCTTTTCCACGAACTCTGCTGAGGACGAATCCTCCTTCCCTACCTTCACTTTAGTCATCCCTGTGACAACAACAAACCACACGCTCAGTCGGCAAAATCACACCAGACTGCTCCGATTAAAATGATTCAAGTGAGAGCCAACAGACAGCTCAGAGTGAACATTCTCAGGAGTCCGGGCCTTTGCAGAGTACACCAGGGGTAGGCAACGTCAGTCCTGGAGAGCCGCTGTTCTACAGAGTTTAGCTCCAATCTTGAAAAAAACTCACCTGTCTGTAGCCAAAAGCCCTATTCGCACGGGATTAGTACTATCTGTGGACCTTGTGTGATTTAGAAATTACCCCCCCACATCTGAATTTCGTGTGGCGCATTCGCACGGGATAACCGAAGCCTGTGATTATACTCAAATTTACTGACTTTTCTCCCGGATGACGTCGAGGCTATTGCTTGGAAATGTCTTGCCGTTATTATAGGTCTATCTGTATGATATATCATAAACAGAAGAATGTTCCCTACCGCATGCTGCTATACCATTCATCTCCATATAATCATTATTTTTGTTTTTGCTCTTCTGATGATTTTCAGCTTTCTCTTTCTGCAAATTGTATAGTTGTATGGTGTATAGCGATATGACCCAGCACCCAAAATACTATCAAAACACTCCAGCGCAGCCTCCATTCTTCGCAAAAGATGGATAAAAAGGCGCGCATAAAACAAAAACCTTGAAAAAATTATATACGATCCGCCAAATCACAGAGATGCCGATTCGCACGGGACTAATATTCCCACAGGACCTCTGTGTTCGGCGAAATATGGTAGGTCATTTGCGGGGGAATTATTACTTTACAAATTACAGACATGACCGATTCGCACGGGATTAAGATCACAGACAACCTCCGCAATTATTACAAATGACTAGAGGTCACCATATAGTACTAATCCCGTGCGAATAGGGCTTTAGTAATCCTGAAGACATTGATTAGCTTGTTCAGGTGTGCTTGATTAGGGTTGGAGCTAAACTCCTCAGGAGAGTGGCTCTCCAGGACCGACGTTGCCTACCCTAGCACTAGACAGAGCCAGAGTGAGCATGAGAGTTTCTTTACCCACTACGCTCTTCTGAGGTGGAGGTGGGATGATGCAGCCCAGCAAGGAATGTTTGGCTGACACCTTCTCGTAAAGTCCCAGGAAATCACTGAAACGTCGACGCACTGTGAATGTCTTATTAAGGAACATAGGCAGTGTAGTCTGGAGAGAGACAGAGAAGCATAGAGATAAGGAAAAATTCTGATATATAAAGCTTGAGCAATCCAAAAAATAGTAATAAAGAAGAGCTTTTATGTACCTGAGTTGAAACTTTGTAAGACATGTAGGCATTCATGCCATCTCCTGCGACACAATAACGTAGAAAAACACAGTCACTATAGCTCTGAACTGAACATTCAGAACAAGAGGCTCAAACTAGACCAGTGGTTCGCAACATTTTCACTTCCCATTGTCCAAGGAAGGTTAGGTCCATCTAGGTTAAGATATTTCCTCTGGTACTACTGCAGTAATAATGAAAATCCTACTTGTTTTCTATGAGTGACAATAGGTGAATTATTATTTATGATTAATGTTTTTATTTCAGAAATGTCTTAAGTGTTTCAGAAGAACTGTATGTTCTATAATAATTACAGCAACAACAGGGAAAATATGAGAAATATAATAGTCATATTTCTTGTATTTCTTAATGTCTATCATATTTAGCATTTTAATTAAGTCAGGAATATTTTAATACAATCTAGGTTAAATAATTCTAAAATGTAATAAATAAAAATACTTTTTTTTTTGGAAGTTTGCTGAGGCCCCCTACTGGGCAACTGCTGAACCACTGAAGACAAACTAGATGATGTAATTTTTTTTACATAAGAGTAGGCACTAACATTTGTAACTTGAATGTGTAAGGTTTCTGGGGCCGTATTCACAAAGAATGTTAAGGCTAAAAGTAGCTCCTAACTGGCGAATTTAGGAGCAACTCCTAAAAATAATGGGCGTGTCACTCCTAACTTTAGGACTCCTAATTTTTTTCACTAAGAGTAATTCACAAAGCATTTTCGCTCTAAAAGTAGCACCTAAGTCTGGGACAGCTTAAAAGAAGTCGAGAGGACTCCTAACTCACTAAGACCGATTCACAGAGGATCTTAAACCGCCTCTCGCAGTCGTCCGGGGTCCGCGACACAAGCGGGAAAAGCTGGATCTGCAAACAAATCCTCTCCCATGTCTCACGTTTAGTTTTGCTTGATATCCCAGTGACGAGTTTCCCTTTTATTATGTTTTTTTCCGCAGCACCAACAGTAACTGATCCTGCGTCCAGTTGGGCTTCTTTTCCGTTTTGGCGAGTTCATAATCCGCGTCATTCTACTATATTACATATCTTCAATAGGAGCAACATTTCCTTGCTTTAAGTAGTCTATTTAGGCTAATAGGATGTCAAGCAAGTGTTAATGCAAGTGTTGTTTTTCATTAGTAGGCAAGTGGCGGTTTTCATTAGGGTATTAGGCTACCTTGATTTAATTTAATATAATTCACAACTTTTCTCTCTCTCTCTGCCTTTTTAGAATTACACTTCACTGGGGCCTGCACAAACATGTCATTATTATATATGCATTTCGATGACATTACTATTATTATTTTGTGTAGGACACAGACATATTTAGATGTCGTAATTCCATGATTTGTTGCGTCTGTGTTATGTTCCGCGTGATGGCCCTGTCATCTAACAACCAATCACCGTGATCATTGGGAGGAAGCTCGTGCATGAGAATTGACGTCATCCATAGCAACGAAGACTCACTCTTAGTTTAGGAGTTGTCATTTTTCCTTACTAAGAGTAGGTCTGAAACGCGTTGTGAATAACTTTTAAGAGAAAACTCCTAGCTAAAATATTTTAGTGCGATTTAGGAGTACTCCCAGTGGTAAGATAAAATTCTTTGTGAATACGGCCCCTTGTGTCTGGTGTTTCATAATTATTATTCTTTTATAGTTTTTTTATTTTAGCTGTACAAAAATAGTCCATTATGCTGCTTGATGTTGCAAACTGCTATTTGTTATCATATTATTTAAATTTATCATAAGTTTTTCTTCAAGTTGTTTACCTAAAGTGGATGATGAATCAGAAGTCTTGCACATTCACTGAAAATCGCTTACTTCTGAATTGAAAAATAAGGTGGATAAAATACCAATTTTCTCAGGGTTTGTGACTGCGATGTTCAGCTCAAACTGGTCTCCACTCTCTTCCTCCTCCAACTGTTAAAAGTTCATCAGCATTCAGTTAGAATTGAGAATCTATATAAATAAAACATGAATGCAACTGAAGGCACATGAAGGGTCTTGTTTCAGTACCTCCTCCATGGTCTTGGTGACAATGCTGGGTTTGAGTATGGAATTAGGGGCATGTGTGGTGTTGCAAGCCGATGCAGTCGGTCCAATAATCTCTCTCCTGCCTTGACTGGTGGTGTTGGTGAGTGTCAGTTCGACAGTGGCCTCTGGAGTTTGAACAGACAGAACAGATAAAGCATAGTGGTGTAACGTATTTGAGTAATGGTACTTCACTATATTTTAGTATAGTTGTATTTTGATGAATCTGTAATTTACTTGCATTCTGTTAAATTCAAGTACTTGTACTTTTATTAAAAAAAAATATATATATATATATATATATAAAAATTATACTTTTTACTCTATTACAATTTCATGTAAACTTAAAATTACAAAATACATCCATGTCATTGTAACTTAAAGCTTTCCTCAGCTTTAAAATAATTATCCTAATGTGACTAACAAGACAGTCAATCATGCACACATAATAATCTATGCCTTTCAGACATACTTTCAGGTCTTAAATTGTTTTTATAATAATCACTAAAAATCACTATATGCAAAAGTCTGTAAAATCATCGGATAATTTTAGCTGTAAATACTCAGATAACAGGTTTCAGGATATTGGTTTCAGTTTAACATTGGCTGAATCCTAGTTTCTTTTGCAAGGACAATAAGAAAATAGTGATTTTTGACAGGTTTTTTTTATTAAACAAAGTTTTTGCATCAAAAATACTAATGAGAAACACTCTGCTATCTCTTGTTTTCAAAAGCCAATTTAAAAAGCTATGAAAGTTGTAGTTTTAAATATTGCATACAATTAATTGTGGATACTTTTGTACTTTCTCCTAACTATTTTAGGCTAGGTACTTAATACTTTTAATTGAGGTTTTTTGTTTGTTTGTTTGTTTTTTCCATTGTAACTGTATTTTAACTTAATTAAAATTTCTCTGTACTTTTTACCCCTCAGATTAAGCATCTTTACATAACTATCATGCTATTTTAAAGACAAAGATAGAATTCATGATGTTCTCCAGAAAGCAGTTCAGTTGCCATCTGACCTGCATGTGAAATGCTCATTGACTAATGGTGCAGCAATGGAGTGGTGAGAAATACCAGTGAACAGATCCAGCTCTTCATCAGAGTGAAGGCCATTAGTGGCGTGATGGACATCGGTCCTGATGTAAGAGCCCTCCTCACTGAAGATATCGCCCTCATCAGGAGCTGATGTCGGTGTGATAGGTTTACTCTGCAAGAGATGAACACATTGCCACAATAACAGCTGATAACCGTGACATAATTACAGTTCGTGCATCTGTTGAGCTGCATTATCAGCTAGCGTCGGTCAAATGAAACTTAAACATTCCCCCACATATCAATTCACCAGAAAATGAAAAAAAAGGTTATTCGTTCAAACCAGGTGTCTCACTCTCGCGCCGGTGAATATGTCCTCGCCTTCATCATCATACTCGTCGCTGTCCAGCACTCGAGTGTCTAATTCAGCCTCCTGATCTTCATTTTCAGGGAAAGGAGGAGGATTTCGCCCGCAACTGCCTGACATCGCTCGTGCCAACCAAATAAAATATATGTATCAATAACTCTAACGGGTCAAGTCTTGAGGTTGGCCTAATTTCTACCTGTCTGTATGTAACAGGTAAACAGGGATTGAATTTCACTGCTAGGTAACCTCAGACTACTTAAAAACAGCTACAGACGGCTCTGCGCTCTCAGACTCAGAAAGAGCGCTGGAGTTACACTGCCACCTCATGGTCTGGAGCGAATACTACAGCTACTTCAACAACTACTCTCACCCACAGCATACTGATGACACTCATTCAGGAGACGTCACGTTGACATGACATTCAAGCAATATATTGCATAGGAACAAATCTTTATGCTTTAAGAATTGGCTAAGCAGAAGTATGGTCGGTGATGGTGAGGGATCTAAATAGATACAGTCAGTTGCGCGTCATAGTTGGGGGGCGTGGTCGGCGTGGGGGAAAACGCCGTGAGCATCGTGTGTATTTGAATGACAAAAATGTCTTATTGTGAGGCATTGACGCCTGCCGACCGGCAACGATACATTGCAAAATGAACTGCAATAGGATATGATTGCCCTTATTTAATTAAAAACTGGGTCAATGACCCAACCAAATGGCCGGAGGTGTCATTTTGAGATATATTCTGTTATCTGGTTGAATCTGCAGGTAAGACATCGCGGTAGCCGGTAACATATTAGCCTATAACTCAATCATATGTTGCACACAATAACTCCATAAAACCTTGTCACTTACCAATACGTATGCTTCACTCCAAACTATAATGCTTTTGTAAAACGGTGATCAGTAGTAAGAGGGACTGTGCTGACAGGTTCACGGCTTGGTTATGGTCATTACGTAGCGATTGGCCTATAAGCCACTCTTCAGCTGATAACGCCAATGTGAATGAGACATCCCTTATGGAAAACAACCATTGGAATCTTGTAGTATTTTAGGATAAAATATTATAGCAATCCTATAGTAATACTATAGTATTTTGGGACAAACTATAGAAGTAGAGGTATTACAGAACACCAAGTATTATAATACAAATCTTATAGGAATTATTAAGTATTATAATACAAATCTTATAGGATTACTATAATTATTTTTCGTAAGAGAAGTAGACAAATCTGGCCCACTGCCTAATACGAGTTTAACACCCACTACTATATCACACAGGGATCTACTCACACAGTAATCTCAAAAAGTACAAACCCTGGAGGCTCACACCTTTTTTACCAACGGGTTTGTTGGTTGTAGAACTTCAATTTATAGTTTTTGTTTATACTGGCAGTACAGAAAACGACAAAACAACTCTTCGACATGATTGTCGCATGTATTTCAATGAGCGCCAAGGCAATGTTTTCCCCCACGGGGTAAATTCACATCACGTGACGGGGCGTTCCCGGGGGCGTTCCCAGACCAACCGACTGTATTTATGGATGAAAATGTCATGAGCTGGGTTTGTTCTCTATCTCTCTATTTCTCTCTCTCTCTCTTTTTCTCTCTCGCTTTGGCCCTGCCTGTCTATTTTTCCCACCTGTTCCTCATTCCAATTAGTGTTGGCGCTACTTCTCTGTTACACTTGTTCTCACTTTATTCTCATTACTTTCTCACTACCTCTAGCGTTTGTTCCCCTTTTTCTTTGTCGGATTATTTCGTGTGTACATGAGTTATGCTTGTGTGTTATGTTATCTCCATGAAGATTTACCTTGTATTATCTTGTCTTGTCTAGTCTAGAGGAGTTGTGCTCGTCTTGTGTGCTCTCTCTGCCCTGTCATCCTGCTCAGACTGATCTCATGAAATAGCGTATGTATGACACGCCAATTCGTATTTCCATTTTTGGCGTGCTATCAACACGCATAATCGCTTTTCAGCGTGTTTATCAACGCCATTGACTTAACGTTACATTACTATATATAAATATATGACCTACCCCAACGACGTCCCTAAACCTACCCGTCACTTGGGTTATTAGCATTTATGACTCTTCCCCTACCATCCTAGGGATAAAAATATCGCTCCCCATATGTAGATATTCATTTAGCTTAGTTTCGCTCGGAAATTTAACGGCGTACACATACACGCGGCGTGGATATACACGCAGCGTAGACATACACGCGGCGTGGACATACACGCGGATAGCTGAAAATGCGTATAGATAACACGCCACTTGATTTGAAAGTGGCGTGTATGTTTACGCAAAGTCATGATGTCATGTTGCGCTGCTGGTGGTTTTCGACAGTCTTCTCCCTGCGACTTTGTGGCCACTTGCAAGGACTGTGTTGCTGCTTTGTGAATTACCAACTCTGCATTTTATTCCCAAAACAGGAGTCTTTCATGTTTTGCTGACCTTCTGTAAAGTACACTATCTTTTGAGTTATTTCAGTTCTGTGTCATTGCTCGACAGACTGCCTGTGTTATTTCTTAAATACTATTGCAAGAACTTGCCTTTGCACTTGGATCCTCTGTTTCATCTAACAGAATAATCCGACCACTATGGATCCAGCGAAGGAAGACCCTTTCCGCTCGGCGGTTGAGTTGCAGGGGGCCATCCTCGGTAGACATGAGGAGGAGTTGTCTGCCTCCAGACATGCTGTGGAGAGTTTAACTGCTCAAGTGTCTGATTTATCTGCCCGACTTCTTCACCTTCATCATGAGTCGTCATCATCACAGAATCGTCTTCATTCCCGAACCAAGAATAAATAATCCTCCTTGCTATGCGGGTAAGCCCACTGAATGTAGAGCTTTTTTTAACCCAATGCAAGGAGGTTTTTTCCCTCCAGCCTCAGACTTATGCGGAGGATCGTGCTCGGATCGCCTATGTGGTCTCTTTGCTGACTGGGCGTGCGCGCGATTGGGGAACGGCCGCTTGGGAGGCACAGGCTTCCTGCTGTGATCGCTACGAGTCGTTCAAGGAGGAGATGATCAAGATCTTCGATCATTCTGTGTACGGACGTGAAGCCTCACGTCTTCTTGCTGTGCTGCACCAGGGGGAGAGATCTGTTGCAGATTTCGCCATCGAGTTCCGGACTCTGGCCACCACTTGTGAGTGGAACGAACCTGCTTTAGTCGCTCGCTTTCTGGAGGGACTTAACATTGAACTAAAGGAGGAAATTTATGCTTGTGAACCGCCTGCTCAGTTTGATCAGTTAGTGGAGCTAGCTATTCGCCTGGACAAGTGCTTTGAGCAACGGCGGCGCGTCCGAGGTTCCTTATCCAGACAGCGGGAAGCCACGCCTTCAGCCTTTGATTCATCTGTTCCCAGACCAGAGTCCGAACCCATGCAGCTGGGTGGCATTCGCCTCTCTCCTACTGAGCGACAGCGTACTGTGCTGAGCCTCTGTCTGTACTGTGGTGCGGCTGGCCACTTTGCCTCTTCGTGTCAGTTAAAAGCCAGAGCTCGCCAGTAGACAGGGGAGTACTGGCGAGCGCAACTGTCCTCTCCTCACCGCCCAAGACTCGTACCACCTTTCCTGCTGTTCTTCGATGGACCGGTTCATCTATTTCTTGCTTGGCACTCATCGACTCTGGAGCGGAGGGGAGTTTCATCAACGAGAGATGGGCTCGCGAACATGACATCCCTCTAGTGGACTTAGAGGACACTACTACTGTCTTTGCCCTGGACGGCAGGGTGCTTTCTACTGTTCTCCATGCCACCAACCCGGTCTCTGGGAATCATCAAGAGACAATTTCGTTTTATATTTTTCAGTCCCGTTTTACTCCGATTGTTTTAGGCCATCCGTGGCTTACCCAACATAACCTGCAGATTAACTGGGAGAAGGGCACAATTATTTCTTGGAGTCTTGCTTGTCATGTTAATTGTTTTGGTATCTGCTGTCTCTTCTGTCTCTGTGTTTCAGGATGAGCCTGGTGATTTGTCTGGAGTGCCGGAGGAATACCTCGATCTGCGAGCGGTTGTCAGTCATTCCCGGGCCACATCTCTGCCTCCTCATCGACCGTACGATTGGAGTATCGATCTCCTTCCGGGCACCATGCCACCTCGTGGAAGGCTATATTCCCTGTCTGCGCCCGAACGTGAGGCTCTGGAGAAGTATCTCAATGAGTCTCTTGCCGCTGGGATCATTGTCCCGTCCTCCTCTCCCGCCGGGGCGGGGTTCTTCGTGAAGAAGAAAGATGGCTCTTTGCGCCCCTGCATAGATCACGGGGGCTGAACGGCATAACGGTAGAATCGGTATCCGTTGCCCCTTATGTCGTCAGCCTTCGAGATCTTGCAGCGCGCAAAGATCTTCACGAAGTTGGACCTGCGGAACGCGTACAAAGGAGGGAGACGAGTGGAAGACTGCGTTCAATACGCCGGTTGGGCACTTTGAATACCGCGTTTTACCGTTCGGTTTGGTCAATGGGGTGCCATGTTCCAAGCCTTGGTTAATGATGTCCTGCAGGACATGATTAACGTATTCGTGTTCGTTTATCTGGATATTTACATTTTTTCACCCTCTCTCCAAGTGCACCTTCAACATATGCGTTGCATACTGTATGTTCCACTCTCGATCGGTAACTCGATCTGTTGTGTCGGCAGAGGGGATCAGCATGGACCCTGACAAGGTTCGTGAGGTCATAGAATGGCCCGTTCCGGACTCTCGCATTGCACTTCAACGATTTTTGGTGTTCGCTAATTTCTACTGTCGGTTTATCCGAAATTTTAGCCAGGTTGCCACCCCGCTGACTGCACTCACCTTGACCAGGACTCATTTTACCAGGCCCGAGGTGGCTCAGAACGCGTTCGATAACCCAAAGAGGTTGTTCAACTCCGCTCCCATTTTAATTACTCCGGATCCCACAAGACAGTTCATCGTCGAGGTCGATGCTTCTGACGTAGGGGTGGGGGCTATACTTTCCCAACGTTCCTCGCGGGATGACAAGGTTCATCCATGTGCTTTTTTTTCCGCATCGCCTCACTCCTGTGGAGCGTAATAATGATGTCGGTAATCGGGAACTTTTGGCGATCCGTTTAGCTCTGGGGGAGTGGCGCCACTGATTGGAGTGGGCCAGTGTTCCCTTCATTGTTTGGACCGATCACCGTAATTTAGAGTACATTCGTTCCGCTAAGAGGTTGAATGCTCGACAAGCTCGCTGGGCGCTATTCTTTGGTCGGTTCGAGTTCTTCCTTTCCTACAGAACCGGCTCAAAGAATAGTAAGCCTGATGCGCTCTCACGTCAGTTCGGCTCATCTGAGGGGGCTTCCTCCAAGGAGGGTATCCTACCACACCATTGTGTGGTCGGGGCTGCCGTCTGGGGAGTCGAGCAGGCTGTGAAGAGAGCACTTTCGCACGTCACGAGATCGCCTCAAGCTCCTGAGGGAACTTTGTTTGTTCCCGAAGCCGCTCGCTCGGCCGTTTTCCGGTGGGGTCATTCCTCCAAATTAGCCGTCCATCCCGGTGTGAGAGGAACGCTGGCCATCATTCGCCAAAGATTTTGGTGGCCTACTAGAAAGCGCGATATACGTCGTTTTGTAGCTTCATGTCCTGTCTGTGCACAGACTAAGTCGAGTAATTCTCCGCCCGCGGGTTTCCTTAGACCACTTCCTATTCCTTCTCGTCCGTGGTCGCACATCGCTCTCGACTTTGTAACGGGTCTTCCGTAGTCTGATCTCTCAGGGTCCTGCTTCCTGGTGCGACCAACTTTCCTGGGCTGAATACGCTCACAATTCACTACCGTCGTCCGCCACGGGATTATTCCCATTGTTGTGAACTTATTTCTTCTAAAATGTAGAAGATTCAGAAGCGAAAACCAGGAGACGTTGAGGTATTTTTAAAGCAGAATTTCTTTATTGGGTTGCTGTAAGCATCTCAATCTCGTCTGACTAAGGGAATTTTACATTCTTAGTTTATACTTTTCAAAGAGGGCGGGATTACCTAAAGGAGGAGTCACTCTGAACAATGCATGTAAATGATTCATGACTCAGCTGTTTACCTGAGTTCATCAGGATGACAGTGTCAGGCATAGATAGTGATACAATCAGCCTGATTAGATCACTCAAACATTAACACTATCATAGAGACAAAAGGCCCTGGCTGTACTTTGGGACATGACGAAAAGGTTAATGTCATCATATGACTCAAAATGGAGAAAACTGTGTGCACTTTCTCAGTTAGAAATACTGTTAAACCTTTATGAAACATTTAATAAATTTGTAACCCTTCACCATTCCATGCTTGCCTCGGTTACCAGCCCCCGTTATTCACTTCCCAGGAGGCCGAGTCTTCCGTGCCTTCTGTGCAAGCGTTTATTCAGGTGTAGACGCACCTGGAGGAGGGTGAGATCAGCTCTGTGTCGTACCAGAGCTCGTACACGGCGGTCCGCTAATCGACGCCGGGATAAGGCTCCCAGATACGTTTGCGGTCAGAAGGTGTTGCTTTCCACTCAGAACTTTTTCATCGGGCCTTTTTTCTATTGTTTAGGTTCTCAGCCCGGTAGGGGCTGTTAAGCTCAGATTGTCTCATCAGTTGTGTCGGGTTCATCCCGTATCAAACCTGTTATTCGTACTCCCACCCGTCCTACCGTTCCCCCTCCTGCCCTTGACGAGGGGTCTTCCATTTACAGGGTACGGAGGCTGCTTGACGTTCGTCTTCGGGGTCGGGGCCACCTGTTTGTGGTGGATTGGGAGGGTTACGGTCCTGAGGAGAGGCGGTGGATCCCGGCCCGGGACGTCCTGGACCGCTCACTCATCGACGATTTCTACCGTTCGCATCAGTCTCCTTCCTCGGGAGCGCCTGGAGGCGCTCGTTGAAGGAGGGGTACTGTCATGAGCTGGGTTTGTTCTCTCTCTCATTAGTGTTCGCGCTGCTTCTGTTACACCTGTTCTCACTTTATTCTCATTACTTTCTCTCTACTTCTAGCATTTGTTCCCCTTGTTCTTTGTCGGATTATTTAGTGTGTTCATGAGTTATGCCTGTGTGTTATGTTATCTCCATGAAGATGTACCTTGTATTATCTTGTCTAGTCTAGAGGAGTTGTGCTCGTCTTGTGTGCTCTCTCTGCCCTGTCATCCTGCTGCTGGTGGTCTTCTACAGTCTTCTCCCTGCGACTTTGTGGCCACTTACAAGGACTGTGTTGCTGCTTTGTGAATAACCAATTCTGCATATTACCAAGACAGGAGTCTTTCATGTTTTGCTGACCTTCTGTAAAGTACACTATCTTTTGAGTTATTCCAGTTCTGTGTCATTGCTCGACAGACTGCCTGTGTTATTTCTTAAAGACTATTGCAAGAACTTGCCTTTGCACTTGGATCCTCTGTTTCTTTTAACAGAAAATGGTAACTTTTTCGACTATAATGCTTTTAGATTGAAGCATGGATTTATCTGACACCCCAAAAGAGTTTTTCACTGTCATTAATGCAATACCTTCTGGCAAAAAAAATGCTGATGAGATTATCCCTTTCTTATGCTAAAGTTAAACCAGTTCTTCCCACTTTATTCATTGGAGATATTACATTTACAAGTGCTCATTGTACTAACAAGTATATAAGAGAGGTCATCTTAATAACATGTTATCCCTGTCAAATTAAAAGAAATAAGTTAGTTCACATGTTTAATAAGAATACTGTAAAATACACCGCTCTACAGTAATTTGAAAGTGATTGCAGTACTAGTTTTGGCCACAATCTTACATACGGCTCCTTTAATAACATTGTAATAATGGCAAAATATTTCATTCACAAATGTAGATTTTTTTAAATCTGGTGGGAGTACGATGAAGCTGCTTGATCTTTTGATTTCATATGATTTGGTGTGATATTGCCCCTTAATTTAACTTTTTTTTACATAAACATATCTTACATGAAAAAAGTTAATGTAAGATATGATTTCAAATTTGCATTTTTTTATTTTCTTTGTCTTTAAGAATTTACACACTGTAGAATGAATACATTTGCCTTGGTTGTATGTATAACTTTGTATTCAATAAAAATTACATTTAAGCAATATATTTTATGAGTACAACTACATAAATATTAAATACACATTTATCGTCTCTGTTCACTCATCTGGTCCTGACCGCTCGGACCAACTTTATAAACCAGATCACTCGAAACAAATGCAGGAATTGGACTTCACGAAAATTAACCATGTTAATTTTTTTTTTTATAGCAAAACTGTAGTAAATATGATTTTTGTCGGATTGATTACCATTTGTATAACCAGTTTTACTTCAAACAAACAACTATGGTTAATGTAGCAATGGTGAATTTGGGGTTACCATGGTTTAACTATATTTACCATGTTTATTTGTAGTAAAACCATGGTTAATTTTCGTAAGGGCTTGTCACTGCCCCGACAAGTTTAAAGTGCTGCACTGCATGGTTATTTATAATGGAGGACCATTCTTATGTGGAGCCACAGGACCGGAGATTGCAAAAAAACAAGGTTTAATGTCGAAATAGCTTTTTCCAGGTGGAAAGAGTTGATGCCGGAGAAAGCTTTCAAAATAGACACTGAACTTGCCTGCTTTCTTCTCAACAGGTAAGTCAATGTTACGGTCTAAATTACAAGCTTTTTTCATTGCTTGGTCGCTTATCTGCCTTTGGAAACTTTCAATTCTATCAAACATCCGTTTGTTTGTTGTGTCAAGTTGCAGTTTGTTTGAAATAACAAACCTGTTCACCCGAAGGAAAACTTGATGAAGTGCTGTATAGAAGACATCCTGTCATAGATTTTTGGCACATAACGGCTACCATAGAAAGCAATGCACATTTGAAAAAGCGAGGCACTGTAGAGAAATATTCGTTTGAATGCAAAATACAATTTCACCACTAGATGGGAGAAATTTCTACACAATGTCCCTTTAAGAAAAACAGAGAACAAATATTGGCAAAAGTTCTGTTTAATAAAATACATTTTAATCTCATGATTCAAGATTATAGTTGATTGAAAACAATTTAACGGTACAGTAATTACTGGCTCATGATCTTTAAACACGTGCATTTACAAAAATATTTGTATTCTTATACACTACCGGTCAAAAGTTTTAGATCAGTAAGATTTTTTATGTTTTTAAATGAAGTCTCTTCTGCTCACCAAGGCTGCAATTATTTGATAAAAAAAAAAAACAGTTATATTGTGAAATATTATTACAATTTAAAACAGCGGTTTTCTATGTGAATATATAGTGAAGTGTAATTTATTCCTGTGATCAAAGCTGAATTTACAGCATCATTACTCCAGTCTTCAGTGTCACATTTTTTTAATTATTATAATATTAAATTATTACAATATGATGCTCAAGAAACATTTATGATTATTATCCATGTTGAAAACAGTTTTTTACATTTTTATTTCAGGATTCTTTGATGAATCGAAAGAACAGAATTGATCTGAAATGGAAAGCTTTTGTAACATTAATCACTACCATTCAAAAGTTTGAGGTCAGTAAGAATTTATTTTTTATTTTTGGGGGAAAGAAATTAGAAAATACTTTTATTCATCAAGGATGAGTTAAATTGAACAAAAGTTACAGTAAAGATATTTATAATGTTAGAAAATATTATATTTTAAATAAATGCTGTTCTTTTGAACTTTCTATTCATCATAGAATTTTGGGGGAAAAAATGGTACACGACTGTTTTCAACATTGAAAATAATAATTTATGTTTTTTGAGCATAAAATCAGCATATTAGAATGATTTCTGAAGGATCATGTGACACTGAAGACTGGAGTAATGATGATGAAAATTCAGCTTTGATCACAGGAATAAATTACACTTCTCTATATATTCACATAGAAAACCGCTGTTTTAAATTGTAATCATATTTCACAATATTACTGGGGTTTTTTGTATTTTTTATCAAATAATTGCAGCGTTGGTGAGCAGAAGAGACTTCATTTAAAAACATAAAAAATCTTACTGATCTAAAACTTTTGACCGGTAGTGTATATTTCTATACGAGTCTAAAGATCTTTGCATCCATCCGGTTAGTGTTTCTGCTGATGTCAGAATTGGATAATTCTAAATTCGGTGAGGAGGGCGACGATGAGGAAGACAATGTAGAAGATCAGTAGAAAAATGCCATAGACACGGTTCAGGTGAAAACACTGAAGAGGAACCAGTATGAAGGAGAGGACCAGAGACAGACCCAGCGCTCCTGAGAGAACCCAGCACAGCACCCCCTCTGGTTCCAGCTGACCATACAACAGAACACAGCACACAGATCAGACTCCATCACTCATTTAAACTAATATTCAGCTGACTAAAAGCTTGCAACATGTACAGTAGACAGCATCCAGTTACATGTATATGCAGAAAGCTGAGGCATGGTGTATAAACATACCATACATGTGAGACATACCGTCACAAAGTTATTATTCTGAAACATTTGCAGCAGGGAGCCCAGACCTATACCAAACAGCATATCTTTATGCAATGTTAAAGGCATACAAAATGCACTTTGTGGTGATGGTTTAGGGTAAAATATATCAGAATATTTACAATACTGTCAACTATTGATATTAGGACTGCAACTAACGATTATTTTAATAATCGATTAATCTGTCGATTATTTTTTAAATGAATCGGATAAAAACAGAAAACAAAAAAGCATTAATTAACACTCACAAACTCACACTCACAGATGCATACACTCACAAACTTGTGTTTTGTTTTTTGTCAAATATGTTATAATCTTTAACAAAATGTTTGACATTATTTGACAAGAACATGCACACAAAAGAAAAAACTAGTGCAGTCGGATAATAGGTAATAATAATAGCAATAATAATAATTATAACAAGATGATATCTCTAGTCTATCCTAATATTAATTATAAATACAATGTATATAAAATATAAATACAATATAAAATTAAAGCTGCAAGCAGCGATGAAGCGGGCCCTCGCACCCGTGCCGCCGCCACCCGGCGGTTTTAGGAAGACAGAGCACGGTGGGCAGTATGTAATGATAATAAATATAGGAGGACTATGTCAAAGTATTTGTATTTGCCACACTTCCTGCTACCAGCAGATGGCGCTATTGCTATAACCAAATATGAGCATGGTCATGTGTTCAGGACAGGACTCTTATCAAACGTGAAGTTTGGGGCAGATCGGACATTGTATGGCTGAGTTACTGCAGGCTGTCTGTGGTTGCAACACAAAAAACACAAAAGTATTTGTATTTGCCACACTTCCTGCTACCAGCAGGTGGCGTTATTGCTATAACCAAATAGCGATAGCGTTGCCTAGCAACACCGGAACTGCATGCAACATTTACACAGAAATTATCTGATGATGCATATTTCACCCAGAGGCTGAAATTGGATTTGCACATCTATATTTTTGTCAGGCCGCCGAGGTCACATCCTTCGACGAAAACTCTAGATCTTCGCAATTTAACGTCGCAAAGGCCTTAAGATTAGACTGACAAAATATGATGTGGAACTGATTAAATCTCTAGGAGTTCGTTAAAGTACAACATCAGGAAATTACGAAAAATGCACAAAATCTAGGAGGAAGTTCAAAATAGCTCACTTCCTGTTGTGTTTAGGGCTACGCCAAAGCCCGTCTACGGAAAGCCTGGGCACTCCCTATTAAGTCCTATTATATCGAATTGTGGTTGCAGTTCCACCAGAGTTCCACTGGGGGCGATCGTCCGAGTGCAGAATGAATGGGAGTCTATGGGGCTAAACGGCTAAATTTGTCTCTTTCACCCGATTGCCGTTGAGAAATCTCAAATTTTATTGAAGGTTTTGCAAGTTCAACATGGGTTATAAGTCGAAAGTTGAATGAACGAGTACTTATGTCCTTTCGATTTCTTACAGGTTGAGTTGTTGTAGCCCATAACACGCTAGCATTCTGCTAATGTGTATGATGTCATTGACATTTTAAAAGACTTTTTAAAGCAAATAAGTGACTCTAAAAAAACGAACACCCAGCAATGTGTAATTTCTTTGTATCTCCTTTCGAAAAAATTATATCCTGAGAAAAGTGTATTTCTGGGGGTGAAACCCCATAGACTCACATGCATTCTGCACTCGCCTGCGAGCGCCCCCGCATGGACAGAGACGTGTTACTGCAGGCCATTCCAGAACCCGGAAGTAACCAGAGAGTGCCAATTCTCTTCTATTAGACATTCTCTGGCTACGCTCCAAGAGACTTTTTTGTAGGTATTGGGTCATTACATGTATGTACCAAATTTCATACCTGTACGTGAAACGTAGAGCCGGGGCAAAATGTGGGGGCAATAATTTACAGAATTTGCCCCACCCAATTTTGAAAACCACATCACACGTAAATTTTCAGCGTGTGCAAAGTTTCATGAGTTTTCGAGCATGTTTAGGCCCTCTAAAAAGCGATTATTTTAAGAGAAGAAGAAGAAGAATAAACAGAGCAAAAACAATAGGGTCCTCTCACCATCGGTGCTCGGGCCCTAATAATATAAAAAACAAATACAATCCATCTCGTATGACGTGTAAGGTAGGCCTATTTTGCAGCTCATCCATTAAGTCATTTAGAATTAAAAATTCAGTGCTGCAAATTGTGGAAAAAATATTACCCTTGTAGTGGACAGACAAAAAAAGTGTTTTCCTGTTCTGTCTATCTGATTCAAATCACAGTCTGCTAATTCAGTGGTAAGGATTTAATTGTTGTTTTTATTTATAGGCTATTGTTGTCCATTTATCGAACTTCCATGCCTCTTATATAATAATTATATATAATGTACCAATTTACTAATGCTCGGACATACTCAGTCACGCAAACACGGTAGCTGTGTCCCAATGTGAAGGCTGCATCCTCCGAAGGCCTAAGTCCCTCCCCTTCCGGTTGACCACCATGGGACCTTATTTCGGAGAAATATTATATGATAGTCAATGGCGCGAGACAACAAATATTTTGATCCCGTTTGAATTGTGCCCTGAATTACACATATTATGTTTGTCAATTTAAAAGATACATTTTAAAGTCAAGAAAGTCGCAGTTTGATGTAAAACTGTTGAGGTATAATACTGTGAAAATACGTAATTACAAAGACTACAAACCCAAAAGGCGCACATGTGATGTCATACCAATGAATGGAGCTAACTTTACTGAAGCTAACGTCTGTCATTTTTTCTAAAGTCTAACGCTATAATCGCAACGTTACGCCGTCATGCTTGTGTGTTTTGTACCAGACTTCACACATACACACTTGGTGACGTACATAGTGCGAGACGAGAGATGTAGTTCATTGAGCGATTTTCACATAAAACTAAATGTTACTCTCCTGTTTTATGACAAACTGCGACTTTCTTGACTTTCATAATTATCTTTTAAATTGACAAAAATCATGTGTAATTCAGGGCACAGTTCAGACGGAATAAAAAGATAAGCTGTCTCTCGCCATTGACTACCATACATATTTTTTCAGAAATAAATTGAGCCGGAAGCAGAGGGGAGAGAGGCTCTCTATTTGAAAGGCGATTGCGTCACCGCAGTGCGATGAAGGCTGTCCCAATTCAATTCTGCATCCTTCGGATGTTATTCATTCATTTATTTTTATTTATTTACTTTACTTATTTTATTATGATTATTTAGTTTTTGTTGTCTTTCTTGATTGTATATTTGATTTGAGACTTGAACGCTGTTACTTATTGTATTTAGCATTTATGTCTGCCCTTTGAGAATTGTAAGTTAATATTGTGTGTTCAATACCTTTTTTGTCAGTAAAATTGAATTTAAAAAAGAAAAAGAAAAAGGCCGTATTCGATTGCGTCATCTGCGCAAGAGTGGGGGTTCAGGCTTTTAGTAGTATACCAGCCAGAGAACACCTTCCACTTCTGAGCATAGAGGCGCCTGGTCGAGGGTGCTCTTGCTTCGTTAATGGTATTTAGCACCATCCGGGATGCACCCGGGTACCCGTTGAGGGGCCATACATGAACGGCCCATAAATCGGGAATGCAATATCGTCCTGTTGGCCTGCCTGAGGAGGTCTGTCCTCAGTGGAATCGGCCATGGGGCTGATTTCAGCATTTGTCTCAACTCGGAGAACCATAGCTGCATTCTCCACAGAGAAGCACTGCGCATTCTCTCTCCCTGATCCGTTTGATGACATGAGGTAGCATCGTTACCGGGGGAAAGGCATACAGAGGACGATTCGGCCATTCGTGGGCGAGTGCGTCCGTGCTCTTCGAGAAGAATGGGCAATGCGTGTTTTCTTCAGAGGCGAAGAGGTCGACCTCTGCCTCGCCGAAGGGGCTCCATATTAACATTACCGTCAGAGGGTGGAGAGACCATTCTCCTGGGAGAACCGTATCTCTGGATAACATATCCGCACCTCGGTTCAGAACGCCTGACACATGTGCCGCCCTCAGCGAGCACAGATTGTGCTGAGCCCATAGGATGAGACTCCTGGCCATGTTGTACAAGGAGCTCGAACTGAAGCCGCCCTGGCGATTTATGTAAGATACCACCGTCATGTTATCCATCCGGACCAGGACGTGTTCGTCTTTTAGGTATTGGAGCAGGGCTCTGAGCGCCAAGGCGACCACTCTCATTTCCAGACAGTTTATGTGGTGCTTCTCCGGGCTCGACCAAAGGCCAGAGACAGGCCTGCCCTCGTAGGTCCAACCTGCCAACCTAGGTTGGAGGCATCTGTTGTGATCATCTTTCTTCTCGAAATCACGCCCAAATTCACGCCGGACTGGTACGAGTCGACGGCTTTCCAGGGCGTCATGGCTTTGCTGCGATTTGCTCTGATTAAGAGGTGGCCGGAGCGCCACGCATGAGCTGGAACACGGCTTTTTAACCAGCGTTGGAGAGGGCGCATGTGCAGCAATCCGAGCTTGAGTACCGCTGATGCTGAGGCCATGAGACCCAGCATTTTCTGGAATCGTTTGAGGGGGGCACAGGCGCCTGCTCTGAATTAGGGATGCAACGATTACAGATTTTGTAAGTACGAATATTGTCTGAGAAATAATCAGGATTTAACGATTATCACGATTATTATGCATCAATTAATTTCACAACACTACTAATGTATAATATCACATGAACACTCAACACCAGATTTTAATGTGTTATTTATTGCTGCCACAACGCAGTACAAAATTATAAAATTACACTAATTAAAGAGAAGTGCTTTGTAAACATCCAGTATTTTTCTTTTAAAAATAACAAATTAAGTCAAAGGCTGCAGGGCTCTTTGATTTAAATAGATCACAAAATTATTAAGTGTTTAGTTTGTTCTAAATTAATTTTTCAACTTCGAGGTAGAAAACTTGAAAACATGAAACCAATTTCTTCTTGGTATTTGCCTTAAAAACATAAATAATACTATAAAGGGATAATAAATGTTTGTGTGATAGACTACAGGGCAGGCTCTGTACTAAATTTAACAATTAAACACTATATTAAATTTAAATAACAAATTAGATTTATAAATAACCAGCTTGTCAAAATAACAGTTACAATGTGCAATTTTAACAAACTATACAAATTAAAAAATTTATGAATTTTAACAAACACTAACTATAAAACAATGAAGTGCAAAAGAAAGTGCAAAACAACATTGTCCAAATGCAGAGGTGCGAATTTACAAACAACTGTTAATTTAACATAAAAGCATAGGCTACTGCGTGCATGGTTTGCCATGACTGAATGAGCGCAAAGTGCGCTCCCTTAATAATCCTTAAAAAGCTGACATCATCGCGATCTCAAACATCTCTGTTATTATCAATGAAGCTGATTGCACAATGAATATTTCATAATATCTACACTTTGTTAGTTATAATCAGAGGATTTACCAGCATGCAGAATTCAGCACTGAACAAAAAGTCAGTTTTGAGCGGTAAGGGGAGTCTATCTTAAATGCTTCTGATTGGACGTTGTGTTTAAGAAACCAACACATATGTCTGTGATTTGCTACATCGCTCAATGCTGCAAGCATTTTACAAATAGAAACTCTGGCCTGGTTTCAATTCTGTTTTAGTAGTTATTTTCTGCAACAGATGAATAACAATTTATTAGTTTTTATGTTTTATTCATTGATATTCATATTTTGAGTCCCGCGAATCGTTTGATTCTCCCGCAGC
Organism: Semotilus atromaculatus; assembly: GCA_031834385.1. Taxonomy (NCBI): domain Eukaryota; kingdom Metazoa; phylum Chordata; class Actinopteri; order Cypriniformes; family Leuciscidae; genus Semotilus; species Semotilus atromaculatus. The sequence goes on along the minus strand of JAULUF010000009.1, from coordinate 14,954,998 downwards.
CCACACACACACACAGTGTGCATTACCGCCCGCGCTCGCACTCGGCCATCAAATCTAGTCCCGCGCCACGTCTCTAGATCAAGGGCCCGGCCCGAGGATAGCGGCGGAATATATCGGCCCAAGTTCCGCCTCGGGCAAAGAATTGCTGATTTAACTGCTGATTTAAGGCGCTTTTTTCGGTGGAAATAGAGCGTCGCTGCTTAGTCGCTCTGTGGCTGATGAGCACGGCACTTTAAGCTGGTGCACCGCTGGTGTGTTAGTTGTAAAAGTTCTGTTCCGTGCAGAACACTCGGTGTAGCATAGTCTTTACGATTAATTAACTGTGACGTTTTAAAGCGCGGTTAATTGTGAAATCCGGTAATTGCTGCATCCGTAGGATGCCGCTAAGCGCCGAATGGCAAGCGCGCGCTCTGAAGAGAGGCGTGCCTTCATTCACACAGAGTCTATTGCTATACCCAGAAAGGAAATACTCTGGCTGGGAGATAGTGTGCTCTTTGAAAAATGTATCCTTAGACCCAGGCATTCTACATGGCTGATGATCCAAGATCTGTGAATTATTAACTGATCCTCTGTCCTATGACTAGCCAATCGTCAAGATAGTTCAGTATTCGCACTCACTGCCGTCTCAGGGGGGAAAGTGCAGAATCCATACATTTCGTGAATGTACAGGGAGCCAATGATAGGCCGAATGGTAGTATTGTGTACTGGTAAGCCTGTCCCTCGAAAGCAAATCTCAGAAATGGTCTGTGATGAGGCGTTATCGGGATATGAAAATAAGCATCCTTCAGATCCACTGAGAAAAACCAATCCCCCAGGCGAATTTGCGCGAGGATATGTTTGGTTGTTAGCATTTTGAACCACCATTCTTTTTCTGATGAGAAAATAGCAGCTGTAGAAACCCGCCTCGCTTTGTGAGGGGGGAACTGTTTCGACAGCACCTTTCTCTAGTAATTTGAGCACCTCGCTGCGTAGAACATGTGAAATGTCTTTTCTCACTTTTGTCTCGACCACGGCCGAAAAGCGATGCGGTCTGCGAGCGAACTGTAGCGAGTAACCATGTTTTATTGTGTTCAACACCCATTTTGGTGTGTCGGGATAGCTTCCCAAGCTTCTGCCCGCACTGTTATGGGTTGAATACAGGCTGGAGGCAGGTCGCTGTGAGATAGGGCCCCAGCCATCAAGCTGCCTTGAACTAATGATGCTGAGTGAACAGCACTCAGAGGCACGGGCTGAGCAGCGGGCACCCTTCTGGTTACCTTTCCCGCATGATTCAGAGGTGAAACTGATGCGGGTTTTTGTATATAGAAGTGTGCGCTGGAGTTTGAGCACGCAATCTACTTTTATTGTCTCTCTCGCAGCAGTTGAGGAGGGTGTAGGGGTGCGTGTTGTAAGACAGGCACGCGCGCTACCTTTATAAAACTCCCAGCGTGAGCTGGGGGAGTGTTTAGGACTGATGGGACATGTGTTTATGTGCAGGGGTGCGTTCATGACAGTAGGCATGTGCGCTGCATTTATGAAGCTTCCAGCATGAGCTGGGAAAAAGTCTGGAACTGTGTGAACAGTGCATGTGTAAAGGGGTGCATACATGGCAATAGGCACACGCACTACCTTTATAAAAACTTCCAGCATGAGCTGTGGGAATATTTGAAACTGTTGGAAAAGTGTTTGTGTATAGGGGTGTGTACTTTGAAGTGGGCACGTGACCTACAAGTGGCAGAAAAGAGCTCTTTTCGTGTTTTATGTGTGTCACCGTAAAAACAGCATTTGTTTGCAGGTGAGCGTGTTTCATAACTGGCCCATTGACTGCAGTATATGCATTTCCAGCCACCTGTGACAAGGGGACTGGGGAATGTCTGAATAGTTGGGGAGATTGGTCTGGCCTCGGCGGGACTCAAATTCTCCCTTTTTAGATAGACTGTGCTGTAGACTTTGTGCCTCGCAGGGCCAGGTCGGTGGCGCTGCGAAGGTCCTTTAAAACCTCTGGGTGAGGTCCGGACTCATCCATTGTACAGAGGAGCTTGGCCTGAAACACTTGGAGTACCACCATAGTTTGAAGCGCCGATGCAGCTTGCCGTCTGCGGTGTATGCACGACCGGCAAGAGCTGAAGTAGTGCGGCAGGGCCTTGGCCTAGAGAGGCCTTGGCCTTCCATCCAGCAGAGGTGGGTGGCCAAGGCTTCTTTGAGGTGAGGAATCGCATCATAGCCTTTATCCTGCAGATGTCGCAGCACAGCCAATGACCGAGCTTGCCGTTCATCTGTGTATGCTGTGCAGCCACATTGCGTTTTTAAAAAATGGTTTAAATATTCTTGAGAAAAGGAGTTTTCCCATAGCGTAAGCTACTTACGAAATAGGAGAGATCTCTCGAAAGGGAACTGTTCTTTTCACACTGCATGACTATCTGGGGTAACATTCAGTTGCTGGTGCATTCACACTGCACGATGGATCAGCGACAGGGGGTTTCACACTGCATGACTTTACAACTTCTGCCTGGTCCGCAAACTACGTTTCACAACCCAACAAACGCGAGAAGTGATAAGGAAATAACGCAAGATCACGCGTGTCTGAGACCGGAGTTCTCGCGCAAGACTGAATTTGTTATTAAAAATGATAGCTTACAAGAAGATTGCGATCCAAATTGTCTGTGCGCTGATTTGCAGCAAAAAGGAGAAAAATAAACCGTTTATGCAGGAGGAAATGTGGGAAGACGAGGGGAGATGTTGCTGCTGGTCATGCAAATGTTTGTGCTTTGTTTCTGTTTGATATAATTGTTGTAAATATATCTATTAAAATACTGAAATTCTGGTCTATAACTCCTCCCCCTGTATCTTGCTCTCTCATTGGCTGTAGGTCATCGCCGATGTAGTTTTCAGTCAGAACACATTCACACAGCAGGATTATGAATCGCCGACAGGTCCAGAAAAACCCGCGTTTGTTATTGTGTCACGAAATGTAATTTTAAAAGTGTTTCAGGCGAGAATGTAGTTGTTTAAAGCTCAAATATGTGGTTTATTTATAAAGATAGCGCCTAATTGAAAAATGTATCTGACTTTTTCGGAGTTGTGAGATCCATGCGATCCCCGGGTGTTCAATGCTCATTAACCCCGACTGGAACAGCTTTTCCTCGGTTAGTCCTTCTGGTGTTTGCCGCTGGCTCTGATGTCTCTAGTCTAGTGCTTAAACATGAGATATAATTCGTCTTGTGTAAAAGTCGATCTTTGGTCTCATTAATCTATAGTTTGTTCCATGGCAAGTCGTTTTGGATTCTTTGCTTTATTTCTCATTGTATAGCTTCTTATACCTTTTAGGCTACTTATATTTTTATACTGAATATTATTGATCATTAAAACTGACATTTAACAAAAAGAGACAGGGTTGTGTAATTTTATTTTATACATTTTTAAATATATAGAATATTTTTATATTTATTTTATTATAGGGTACATTCTCTTCACTGTATGTAAAGGTATAATAAAATAAAATGACACAACCCTGTCTCGGTTTGTTTAATGTCAGTATTAATAATCAATAATGTTTCATATTTTTTAAATGAAAATATGAGCCACATTTGTGTGGCCATTAATATTTTTACGATTTTTTTTTGTGGCAGAGTGGTGTTTTCGTTTTATTCTTGCCTAAAATATACATAAAGAGATAACTGTAGTAGCCAGAGCGTGCTGAGTGACGTGATCAAGAACTCCGCTGTTCCATTTACAGAATAGACCTTATTCAGACCAGCGCCATGACAGGTATGAAAGTGAGGCTGTGAGGGATAGACTTGCTGTGTTTTCAATGGGATCCGCTGTAAAAAGCTGTATAAAGCTCCTAAATCACTTATAATTTTAAACAGATCATATTGTCTGGATTATTTGGTCTACTGGAATTTCTCAGAAACATATTTTTGCATGGTTTCGTCAGCAGAACAATCCACAAACACATTTAATAGCAGTACAACCAACTGAAGAGATGGAGGTCTATCCCTCACAGCCTCGCTTTCATTCCTGTTAAAAATCAAAGATGACGCTGCAGTGAATAAGGTCTATAACCTGTAGTTCAGTTTCTCTGAGTTCTTAGTTCTCCTGAGTCGAACTTGCCACGTCCAGACTACCAAGGACGCAAAGTCCGAAGTTTGCGTACTTGGTATTGAGAAACGGCCTCGGTCTCTCTCAATGTTTAACACTGTCGCTCGCGCGCAGACACACTCGGTCTCTCTCGTGCGCAGTGTCCAGTCCGGCGCCTCAAGCTCTGCTCCGCGCTCAACTCAACTTTTTTATACTTAAGATTTACTAATTGAGTGGCGTAATAGTCGCGCGACACAACAAATCGATAATTAAATTTGTTTCCAACTCTTAATAATATTTTTATCAATTCGTTGTTGCAGCCCTAATTTATAGTTAAAGCACATACACAAAAAGGAACACTTTTAAAAGACTGTATATACTAAAGGATACTAAAGATAATGCCGCCAAAACAGGCTGAGATGGCCATCCGTGGGTATCCCTGACGGGCTATAGTAATGTCTGCAAAACAATCTGTGAAAACACAAAAATATTATATCTGGTCTAACAGATGTAATTACATAACGGTGTGTAATGTCATACTGGTGATCCTAGTTTAAAGTATTAAAAGCTATCCGTAAAAAAAAAAAAAACATTAGTACTTAACAGTGCCAACAAACTATTTAAACAATACTATCTAGTAGTTGCAAATCTCTTTTACTTTCACTTCATGTCCTAGAACTGGCAATGAGCAAAAATAAAATAATGGGAATATAATGTGCTATGTGTGTTATTTTTTATGAGTGGGTATGTACCTCCGATGCTGTTGCCCCAGGCTAACAAGGTGAGTCCCAGTACAGTGTTGCTGAGTCTGAGAACAATCCCCAGCAGATGCAGCACACTGACAATTTCTGATGCCACAGTGCTGATCCACAGAGCACTGACCACAAAACCTAGCAATGAATAGAGCTACACACACACACACACACAATTCAGCTTTGTCTTTACAGGAAATATAATTTTTAATTACATTTATTCATTATTAAATTATAATTTTAATTCAATTACATTTTAAATATTTAAATATATTAAAACAGTTAATTTAAATAATTTTTTACTGTATTTTTGATCAAATAAATGAATCGTTTTGTTAAAGCGGCACTATGCAGGATTTCAGTTTTTGTCAAACAGTGACCCCTAGAGTCACTGTGGAGTACTTGTACTGTCGTAAATAGCACTCACGCAGAGATGTCTCTGCACTCATGGCCTGATCCCCTCCCCCTGTACACCGGTATCTGTTCAGTAGGATTGAAGCTGTAACTGTCAGGGTTCTGCCCTGGCAGCTTTGTCTATGTCTTTGTTTCGTGTCTCTATGTTTGTGTTGTGCTTAAACATGTGGTTTTGTTTGCGTTTGCCATGTGCTCCTTTGTTCCTGCCTCCTTGTTTCCCTGTACCACGCCCTCTTGTCAAGTTGAGTTCTCGTTTGTCTGAGTGTTGTCACCTGTTCCTCATGTTCTCTGCTCCCTTGTTTGAGTCCTCGTTTACCTGAGTGTGTTCACCTGTTCCTCTTGTTCTTAGCTCCCTCTATATGTGTGCTCTTTCCCTCATGTGTTGCCAGTTCGTTATATGTTGTGCCACTGTGAACTTCTGAGCTAAATAGTTTGTTACCAAAGTCATTAGTGTTTCTTTTGTAAAGGGTTTTATTGTGCTTTAGTTTTGGCTTCGGTTCTGTCTGTCTTGTCTCTTGTTCCAGACCTGTCCTGCTAAGCAGAGCGTCCCTGACTGCTTTCTCCCTTTTGCTTTGGAGCAAGCCTAGTGCGGAGTCTGAGATCCCTGTGTGCCTTGCTGTTGTTCGTGGATTTCCTGTCTGGCTACTGCTGGTATTCTCTGGTCTCACTCTGCTCTGCCATTGCTACTCTCCAGCCTACAGACATCTTGTGCAATTATCAACGGCAGCTCGGCTAGCTTCAAGTTCTGTCTTCGTGTCATCCTTGCCTATTGTTTGGACTGTTCACCTCTCCCACCACTTCATGTCGTCTGTCTGTCAATAAATCTGTTAACTCGCATTCTGCATTTGAGTCCTCCTTCATAGACCCCTGACAGAACGAACAGGCCAGTTCAGGACTCAGCAGAATGAGCATCAAGATCCTGCCACCTGCTAACTTCCAGGAGAGGATGGCTCGTCATCGTGGTCTCACTGCCCTTCGCCAGGATGGCTTTGAGGTTGGGGGTTTTGCTCAATTCTTCTGGACCATGTCTGTGGGGCTAGATTATAATGATACTGCTCTCAAGGATATCGTTAACTCCTGCCTGGATGACCCCTTGCCTGCATGGGAGATGGATTCTCTACATATTCTGGATTTCTGGGGTTTCTCTAGGTACCTTGGTAATCGCAGTAAGTGGGGAATGCTGCCAAGTCCACCGGAATCTGCTTTTAACAACCACCCTGCCCTTCCTCACCTGTCTCGTCACATTTATGATCCTCCTCTGGCTTCCACTAAGAAACTAAGATTCAGACGGAATAGGGCAGTTCAGTCCACCACAGCTACCCCAGAGTCAGTCAAACCAATCACCATCATCTCTCAGGCATCCAGGTCAGTCCCAGTCACTTTAAGAACTGAGTCAATATCTGTTATTCAAGACACAGTCAAATCAACCACTGTCTTCCCTCAGACTATTACGTCAGTTCCAGCCATCTCTGAGTCTGTCGACTTAACCTCTGTTTTCCCTGTAACAACCCAGAGTTTCCCTGTTACTTCAGAGTCTGCCAGATCTGTTTCAGTCAGTGCTAATTCGATGAAGGTCACTGCTTTTCTGCCTGGGTTGGCCGAGTTAGCTGTTGATACTACAGAAGCAGCCCAGCAAACCGTATCAGCTCGTTGAAAGAGGAAGAATAGAAAGGCTCGCACTGAACAGTCTGTTTCTCCTTTCCCAAGCTCCAGGTCCAGTTGTTCCTGAGGTATCAAGTCCAGTGAATTCAATTTCTTCTAAACCGTTGAATAGTAATATCATTCCCTCTGAGACAATCTCTGCCAGTCCTGTTATGTTAACTGAGTCCAGTCCCAAGATGCCTGTTGCCATTGCCGCAGAGGCCTTATCTGAATGTTTAACAAGTCTTGTCAAGATCCTAAAAATTTCTGCCAAACCTGTCGTGTCCAGAGCCCATCGCTGCTGAGAGGGCGTTCCCCGAACCCCGGTGCTGCTGAGAGGGCATTGCCCGAACCCGGTGCTGCTGAGAGGGCGTTCCCCGAGCCCGCTGCTTCGGTGAGCGCTGTGTCCAAGCCAGCTACAGAGAGCGCTGTTTCCAAGCCAGCATCAGAAGTTGTTCCCAAGTCTGCTAAAGAGGAAGCTGTTTCCAGGCCAGTTTCAGAGGAGGTTGTTCCCGAGTCTGCTACAGAGAGCTTTTTCCGAGCCAGCTTCAGAGGAAGCTGTTCCCGAGTATGCTGCTCCAGCTCCAGAGAGCGCAGTCCCCGTGCACGCCAGCGCTGCCATGTTTACACCCTACCCACCCCCCCAGCTGTTGCCTCCGTGGACTTCTATGCCTGTTTTGGAAGCCAGGAGGTGTCCATTAGAAGGGGGGTACTGTCAGGGTTCTGCCCTGGCAGCTTTGTCTGTCTTTGTTTCATGTCTCTGTTTGTGTTGTGCTTAAACATGTGGTTTTGTTTGTGTTTGCCATGTGCTCCTTTGTTCCTGCCTCCTTGTTTCCCTGTACCACGCCCTCTTGTCTAGTTGAGTCCTCGTTTGTCTGAGTGTTGTCACCTGTTCCTCATATTCTCTGCTCCCTTGTTTGAGTCCTCGTTTACGAGTGTGTTCCTCTTGTTCTTAGCTCCCTTATGTATGCTCTTTCCCTCATGTGTTGCCAGTTCATTATGTTGTGCCACTGAACTTCTGAGCTAAATAGTTTGTTACCAAAGTCACTAGTGTTTCTTTTGTAAAGGGTTTTATTGTGCTTTAGTTTTGGCTTCGGTTCTGTCTTGTCTCTTGTTCCAGACCTGTCCTGCTAAGCAGAGCATCCCTGACTGCTTTCTCCCTTTTGCTATGGAGCAAGCCTAGTGCGGAGTCTGAGATCCCTGTGTGCCTTGCTGTTGTTCGTGGATTTCCTGTCTGGCTACTGCTGGTATTCTCTGGTCTCACTCTGCTCTGCCATTGCTACTCTCCAGCCTACAGACATCTTGTGCAATTATCAACGGCAGCTCGGCTAGCTTCAAGTTCTGTCTTCGTGTCATCCTTGCCTATTGTTTGGACTGTTCACCTCTCCCACCACTTCATGTCGTCTGTCTGTCAATAAATCTGTTAACTCACATTCTGCATTTGAGTCCTCCTTCATAGACCCCTGACAGTAACGAGTGGAAATAAGGTGTGGCCCCTTTAAGAGCTGCGCGCGTCCTGTTGAACTGTCGGCAGTCAGTATTGTATGTGCGGCTTGAACACCACATGTATACAGCGCTGGATTATTTCTGTTTGATGCTCATTTTAGCAGATCTTTCTTGCCGTAAAGCAATTCGTTACATCGCAAGACCTGACATCACGCGACACTTCCTGACTTCCTGCATAATGCCGGCTCAAAGTTGCAAGTGAGTTTTGTCCGCTCACAGGCAACGGGGGGGGCGAGACGCGCACCATTCAACCCGAAAATAGTCATATAACCATTGCAATAACTCTGAAGCTGTTCTGTAAGCTAAAAATCCTGCATAGTGCTGCTTTAAGTAAAAAAAAATGTTTATCTAATAATAGACCTCAAACCTTTGAACAGTAGTGTACATTACTGAAAATATGCATGAGCTATGAATCTTTATATTGACTGCATATTTCAACTAAATGAAAAGCAGACAGAACTGAAGATTCATACAAAGTGATATCTAGGAGGATGATTATTTGTGGTAGTGAAGAAGACTATGGCTGAGAGGAAGACTCCAATGCAGACTGTAAGCACCCAGACAGGAAATTCTCCTTCAATGAGGTATAAGCCATCTTGAATGAAAAAGAATGAATGTCTGTTTTAATCACATGCACTTTACAGAACGTGAAGTGATTACACAACATCTGCATTAACAGCATTTATCTTTTCACATACAGGAGGAATTTCAGTTCCTCTGGCCGTTCTAATGACTGCAACAGGAGTTATAAAGCAACATGTGCACATAACAAAATATTGCTGTTAAACAGTTTTGTTCTCATGGTAAGAAAAAACAAGTCGACTCACACTTTCCAGATTGGAATGTGAGCACACACACCAGAGGTCCAGTGATTATGTGCAGACAGTTAAGAGGCCGTTTCCAGTTGTGATCCTCCTTATCTGTGTCCACCACAGGAACGGTCAACAATAACAACACTTCTACAGGCACCTAACACAGTCCGACAGACAGGAAAAAAGGAACTTCACCTTAAAGTCGGCATGAAAAGGTAAGTGAAACGGCTTCTTGAACAAGAAAAAATTTAGGGCTGGACTTTATTGGATGGTTGTGGTTTGCTATTGTTGTTATCCCATGTGATTAACAGATGTCCCGTCCTTGCGCCTGTAAACGGCTTGTGTCATCATCAAAGATGTCGTTGCAAGAGGAAGGGGAAGGTTACTTTTTTATTATTAAAGATTACAAGGTACATGAATAAAAAAAAAAAAGAATGTGCATGGAGAAATCATTTATAATAAATATTGCAATATTTCATTGAGACTTTAAAATAACATATGCATGTATATAAAGTTTATTTATTTAGTTCCCCACCATCAACCAATTGGACAAGTTTATTTTTAAAAAGAGGTTACTAGAGGAACATCCACTCATTTAGAACCAGGAAGTGATCATGAAACATTCACATTTTCACCTTGATCACTTTGACGACTCTGGCACTCCAGTGCCATCTCCTCCAGGTCCGGCTGTCCACTGGGTTAATGGCATTCAGGAAGATCTGAGCAGTAGATTGATTGTAAGGCAGCAAAGGCTCATACTCTTCTCCATCTGAAACATACATGCACAAATTACTCACACACACACACACACACACACTGTTAAGTAAGCAGATGGGAACACACACTGCTATATAGACACCATATTTACGACAACAACCACACACATACATAACCCATGGAAACTCCAGCTATTAAGTTAGCCAACATTATTTTAAGTTGAGAGGAAATGACCCACCATGTGCTTGTATGCTGCCACTCCGAGTTTCTCTATATGAATCAGACGAGAGAATCTCTTCTACAAGTCAAGAACAGCACTCATTAATCTCTGCTCAGTGATCTGGCTAACACTGATATTAGTCAAATAGCATGCATTTTATTTCATAAACTACAGTAACACTTTATTTATATAAAGTCCTGACAGAGTGTTGGGTTTTCATTGTTGTGAGCTGTATGAATGTGTAAATGGTGCAAAATAAAATGAATATTCAAAATTTCAGACAGCTTAGTTTTTCTCATTTCAAAAACCAAAAATCAATAGTTACATGACTTTACAACACATTTTCACTTAAAAACAGAAAATAATCGCTGCTAATTCAGAAATGGTAATGAGACTTTAAGAGGGTAAAATGTGTGTGATGTGTGTTTTTGGAATAATAGTGCTCAGAGCTGACAAAAACTGCAGTCTCCTCACCATGTTCTCTGCCTGAGCTATGTGCCGATTCATTTAGCTGATGCTTCTGACGATTGTAAACATATGCACTCACAATCACAGTCAAAACATATGCAAAATACAGCCCCAGATAACCTGCGGATAAGAGAAAAAAAATGTAGACAAATATGTTGGACTCAGTCATCTATTTCTTCCAAACAAACTGAAATATTAATCTTTGAACTGGTACTCATATATTCTACTACATGAATGTGAAACATTCAGAATGAATTTGTAAATATTGGGTAAATGAATAACGGTTATCAGACCCACGGCTTCTCCCATGGAAATGTGGCCTTTGTATAGGATATTGAAGGTCCAAAACACAGCCGCCATGTAGAAAATGACATCACGAAGGAATGGACGGGATGCCACAGTGAAAGGTTTAATCAGAGCAATGCTCCCAGCTACCACTGTTGTAACAAAGATTCCTGCCCCTAGAAAAAAAAAAATCAGATTAGGAAAATACAGTATGTCATAATAAAGTAGGGGGGGAAAAAATCCCAATTCATGTAGTACAACAAAAGGTCTATATTCATTGTTAACGTAATGCGCAATTACGTTGAAAAGGTCACGCTTCTGTCCTGATAAATTTTCTTTTAGCCTTTTTAATATTAAAACACCCAGGATACGTAAACGAAATGGGCGTTTTAAACAATAAACTGACACAAAGAAATTTGAATATGTGGATATGGTCCTCACATTTGTAAACACTGACTCGGCACTTCCGCCTATGCATGACCTTTTCAACGTAATTGCGTATTACGTGACGTGACGTCGCGAACGCGCATCACAGAGCAAGGCGACCATTTGTGCTTATAAAACTTAAAACATTTTTATTTATTTTTTTAAATGACCGATCGTTTCACTAGATAAGACCCTTATTCATCGTCTGGTATCGTTTAAAGCCCTTTGAAGCTGCACTGAAACAGTCATTTGGACCTTGAACCGTTTGGGTTCCATCGAAGTCCATTACTGTATGGTCACACCGCCACCGACTTGTCAAGGACGCTTGTCAAAAAGTACGGGGAAGCTTGTTGACGTTTTGGCCACTCTGACGTAGCAGGGAGAAGAGAAGTGTCACAACATGAAATGTATGCTAATAAACAGAAAAAACAAGCAATACATTAAAGAAACCTTTTATAATAACAGCATTTTTATAACCGTTTTGGTCACATTTGGTCAAAAAAAAAAAAACAATTAGCTATTATTATTTGCATTAGAGCAATTGGTCAAATCACATTCCCGCTTAAAATGAGCGTTTGTAAATATTTCACATAAAAGTTGCGCTCATTCTCAAATGTGTATCACTGGATCATTATGGATAATTGGTGATGGAATCGCGAAGTTGTTGTATTTGGTGTTGCTTTATTGTATTTGCGAACAAAACGTCGGACTCAGATATTTCGGGTTCGTTCATGACACCCTGCAGGACCGTTATCAATTCGAACTCGGAGAGTATCACCGGCTGGTGCAGCTAATGTTTTAATCGGAACTAATGTTTTGGTAGGAACGAAAGTTTACATCGTATGTTTCTCCGGAATCAGCCAGCGCGAAGGACGTCTATATTCCGATTGGGTGCTGCGTTTTGCCGCTGCTTGCCGCTGAACCGCGTCATAGCTCATTACCATAAAGTTGAGCTACTTTCAACGTTCTGATTGACGCTCAAAACACCCAAAGGGCGACGCCGAGGGATTTGACGCTCCTTGCAGCTGAGAGCATAGCTGAGAAAAGCCAGCTTGGGGGGCGGTCCAAGATAGGGACCTGATCAGACGTGTTTGTCCGAGCTCTTGCACCAACTGTGGTTAGACAGTGCAAAAAGAACTTTTATTTATTTGTACACTGTGTTCATATTTTGGTATGACTCTGACTTTAAGTTTTCCTCAATTCTGTATTAATATGGGGCGTATACGTGGTCATTCGAATCCCTCTTCGGTTGGTGCTAAACCGCCTGATGATAACGCGTGCTCCTTAGCCAGCGGTGGCCATGATTATGTGGTCACTTGCGCGACTGAGAATGATATGTTTAGTTTAGTTGAAGAGGAGTTTCCTGCACTGCCCATCACCCCGAGTGAATCGCCGATCATAAAGAAAAGGCCAAGTGACGCTCGAGCTGATGTCTCGTCGCAACTGTTAGGCATAATGCAGTTGATCAACAGCCGCTCTGATGGGATAGAAAAAAAGATCTCAGACATGTCCGCCGAATTGAAGGCTGTCGTTGACAAGGTTACAAGTCTTGAGCGGCGTGTGGATGATGTTGAACGGCCCGTAGTAGGAAACGTATTTGAGAAGGCGTAATCTGAGGATTGGCGGGATTCCTGAATCTGCACACGAGGACATCCGCCTTGAAGTGGTCAAAATCTGTCAAAAAGTTCTTCCTAGTGCAAAGGACAAGCTCCCAGAAGTTATTGACGTAGTTAATCGTCTCGGGAAGATTCAACAAGGAGGCGCGGAAAGATTCAGGGCGACCATTATGCAGTTTTCTGTTCGCTCTTACAGAGACGCTGTCTGGAAGGCCGCAAAGAATTCTTCATATCTGAAAGAGAATGGTCTGCGTTTCATGGAGGACTTTTCAGCTGGAGATTGTGAAAGGATGAGGAAGCTGTGGCCAGAGGTTCAAAAGGCACGTGCAGAGGGAAAGACGGCTTACTTTGTCGGAGGCAGAGCTTTCATTCAAGGACAGGGTGAAATCGTTCTTTCTACATGAGCCTGACGATGCCAATTTTGACATGGTATACTTTTAAGACAGTGATGCGGGTGTTGACTCATTCTTTTTAGAGGCTGTCTCTGGTTTGTTTGTTATAGTTCTTTTTGCAATTTTTGAGGTATAAAATGGTGCTACTGTTATCTGACCCATTTCAGCACTTTTCAATTTTGTGACCTATTTTCAATAACTGTTTGATTTTCTAGTTCTATCTTCAAGCAGGTTAATAGTGTTTGTGTTCTGTTAATGTCTTTTTCTGTTTTGTCTTTAAACGCCAGGGGGTTAAGAGATGCTGTTATGCACAAGGCCTTATTTTTGTTTACCAGACAGTTTGGCTCTGACTTTGTATTTTTTCAAGAGTCTCACTCTCAAGATAATGATAGAAATTTTTGATATGGTTCTCGCATGGTTCGGAGCATTCAAGCAGGGATTTCTTGTTTAAAAAATAATTTTGCGGGTGATGTTTTACATACGTACTGTGATGAGTATGGGCACTTTATTTTGTTAATTTTAAAATGTTACAATGTGAATCTTATCGTTGTTAATTTTTATGGAGGATAAGCTTGCTTACTGGAAGTCAAAATTTCCAAATGCCTACTTACTGATTGGTGGTGACTTTAATGTCTTAAATGAATCCCTTTATAGGTGGCCACCTGGTCTCCCAACAAGTTCGAACTCTGCTTTGAAAGCATTTATGAATAGGTTTGAGCTTATAGATATATGGAGGGCCAAGAACGTAAATGATAGAGTGTACACATGGAGCAATAAAAAATCATCTAAAAAAATAAAAATAAAAAAAAGAAGCCATTGAAAATGAATGACTTCCGGTAGCTTTGGAAGCTCAAGTCGGCGGCGGTGTGAACGTACAGTTATATAAAGAGAAAAATCCTGGAATCTTTTCATCAAAAACCTTAATTTCTTTTCGACTGAAGAAAGAAAGACATGGACATCTTGGATGACATGTAAATTATCAGCAAAGGTTTTTTTTTAAAAAGTGAACTAATCCTTTAATGAACATGTAAACGAATTAACATTAAATAAATGAACACATACTGAATACTATATACTGAAAAGCACCATAGATAGATATAACAATCCTACACTTATATACTACAGATATAACAATACTACATAAAAGCACTTTTATGGTTAATGAATCTGTTAACCAGACTTAAATGTGAAATGTAATTTCTGCAGCAGCCAATAGAACTATATTTGTGAGGGCCAAATGTCCTCACTTAAATAGTGAAATACTAAGCCAACTGACTAGTGAGGACATTTTACTAGTCCACACTAGTTAAAAAAGCTTATAAATTGGCCAAAGCATTTTTTATTTAAATCTAGTGTTTTTCACATGTTTCTGTGAGGGTTGTGTTGTAGGGGTCGGGTTAGGTGATAATAAAATCAATGGAATTCTATGCAGTGTCCTAACTAATAGAGTGAAGCGTGTGTGTGTGTGTTTAAAAGTGCTGATCTCGGTTTAAAAGTGCTGATCTCTCACCAAACAGTGCTCCAACAGCAAGACCAGCAGTCTGAGGGTGAGAGAAAGCAGCCATGGCACTGAACACATCTGGAGCCCCATTTCCAAGTGCCAGGAACGTTACTCCCTGTCGCATTTCGTCAAGGAAAATGATGAAGAGAAAACATGCTAACACCAACCCACAACTTCACAGCACCATTTTGGGCCCTTTCCAGTAACCAAAACACGAAACACTTTGGATTCCACTCTGTCACACACCGCTTGACCACTACACACACCTCTCAGTCATGCACACACTTTAATGACTCAAAAGACTCTTCTCAATCATGCACAAACTTCAAGAATAAACCGTAGTAGACTCTAAACAAACACTACCTAAAATAACACAGCCTTGGCTAACACTGTGGGCACATGACCTACAGACTTATTGTTTGATATACTAGTCGCTTAGCATGTTGTGATATTCTCTTCACTCCAGCACTCAGGAGTTTATCACTACAGTGGTTGATAAGGACAAAGCAGAAGTCCACAGAAGGAGTAATTAACCTCCTCAACCTCTGCAAAATGAGGACAAATTACAAGGATCAGCTGATCTGGGTATTACTGTATTGCCATGTTTCAAACATTTAAAGGATACGGCCACATTATGAGTCAGTCTTAGTGAGGAGGAAATGGCTGAAAGATTTGGGCAGAAACTGAAATAAAAATAATATAATATAAATAAAAATACACATTATAAGCTTCACACATTTGAATTAAATATTCTGTACTTTATAGATTGTAATAATTGTAAATTAATTTTGCAACCAAATGATGCAAATGACTTTATGACCCTCAAAAGCAGAACTTTTAGAAAATAAAGACTCAACTCAAAATTCTCCAGATAAATGCAAGACGTTGTCTCTGTCACATGAGTAAATAGGGAAGTAAAACATAGATCATGGCCAAATACTCAGCTCGATTGATATTGCCATGAGAACACAAAGACATGTTTCCAGAGTGATACAATTATTATTTATAAGTTTTAATCTATAACTAATTTGAATCAATTGATAGCCCTAATTATCAAATTAAATGCACAATGCAAATAGAATGCAATGTAATAAACATGCCAAATCATTTTCACTCTAAAAGTAAAGATTACACACAACCAGCACTTAACTTATACCTAATTCAGTCAGGCTCAATTATTGCAATTTAATGATTATCAATGTGCCAAGCTGCGAGGGATGTTGATATATGTGGAACATAAAATATGTCAATGGTAAAATTCTTCAAAATATCTTCCACAGAAGAAAGTAAGTCCCTTAAGGACAGGAACAGCATTAATAACCCTTAAAAGTATTTTCTCAAATACAAAACTCACAAGTCTGATGCAATCAGCCCAAGAATGAGGAACAAAACAAACAGCCAAATAACCTGACAGGAAGAAAAGAGAGAAGGAGGGAAAGTTGACCAATATATAACACCAAATTACAATCGAGACCATTATTCATGGATAATGGTTATAGTTTTAGTTGGATATGTAAACAAAAACGTGTCACGCTCCACACATTACACAATATTTGATTATCTGTTATGTGAACAGTTCCGAAGGAAACTGTAAGTTTTGGTGACTAAGCTAAGTCCTTACATAGAGTGTGATGACTAGGGGCAGCAGATTAGGTGAGAACAGACAAAAGGTGACCCAAGGGTATTTGATGAACCCTTCATCTGAAGCACAGTCCGGGGTATTCTTCACAAACTCACATCTCTGACTGGCAGACAGGTTCATCACAACATCACACTGCAGCACATACAAAAAAATGCAGCAGTGCAGGATTCATAGTAAATTGCCAATAGTTAGAAAGGGCCACATACATACATACAAACATAACACATAACATAACACATACAAACGAGTTTAAGTATGGTAAATGGAGAGTGATACCTTTGATTACACTTTTATGAAGTTACTGCACATCCGAATACTGAATTAAATGGGTGAAGTGGTTTAATTTAGCTGTAATCTAAATATGTATTGTCTATGATCGTATTTTGAATAGAAGTTTTGTCCAGCTCACCTCGTCTCCATTGCGGTTCAGTGTAACTCCTGCAGGTCTGTCTGAACTCCAGACATTCCCAAGACCAACGACGTAAACAGATTTCTGGCAGCTGACACGATCCCATTGCAGAGCAACGGTGCAAAACAACAATAATAGCAGAGCACGCATTTGAACGCAGACAATCCTTCAACATTGCTTTTCAATGTTCAGCACTAATAGTTGAATTTTATCGACAGCAACTCGATCGTGGTTCTGACTCGGGTTTTTTCCTTCCGTGATATAACTTACGCATACGTATACGTGTATAGCGTATGTAGACGCTGTGAAACACAATCTGTTGTTTGCTTGACCTAAAATAACGCAGGATTACACATTTTTACTACTGTCACAAGAGAAAGTCGCGGATGTGTGACAGGTTTTTCCAGTAGGCTACTTCCTATACAAACAGCGTGACGGCGAGCTTTCTTATGCGCCCTCCCTCTGTCCATTGGTTAAAGAGAAGAGACATTTCAGATTTCACTATTTATCCACTTAAAGGGATATTTTTAAAAGTTCTTAAAAACTTTTAAGTTGTGGATGAACTAACCCTTTATGTCGCTTTCTCTCACTGAGGACTTTATGAATTGACTTAAAAGTTTAATTGCTGTTGGTTGGTGGCTTTCTTTAAAGGTGCCATATGTAAAAATTGAGGTAACAATATCCAAAAAATGAGCTACACGTATCAAAAGAATGAGAAGAAATAAATGCAATGATGTCATTAAAAAAATTACAAGTTATAGTGCTGCCGAGATATAAACCTGAATTAGCATGCTAAATTACTAGCCCCGGCCCGGCCGGTGTCATAATACCAGTTTCGGCCATGGGAGGCGGTATGCGGGCAACATACATAACCACCAGCCAAACTGCAGTACACGAATAACTCGCACGGCTTGTGGGCGTACTTGAACCTGATGTCAATCGCGTCTATATGAGACCGGCCTTTATAATTTAGTGTTGAGATGTTGTTCATTGAGTCTCTAATCTCTAAAAATCTCCAAATGAACTGCGGTCTTACTATCGTGTCAATTGATTTGATTAATATGCGCGAGGGAGAGAGAGAGCAGGAGGACTGCGCTCGTGTTGTTTGAAGACGTGAGAGTGCGCGCGCGCGGCCGGGGCGCTCTCTCTCTCTCTGCTCGTTATAAGCCCTGTCAAGCGCAGCAGTCATTATATTCTACATCACTCGCCGATCAAAATAGGCTTTGGCGGGACAAAGCGGACGATTTGACGGTTTTAGAAGATTAACAACCCGAAACTAAAAAACAGACTAGAGTAGGCCAACTTTCTGGAGGTATACTGCCCCCATCTGGTATGGAATATGTGGAGTATGAATTTATTTTTTGGCAGACATTCCACATGGCACCTTTAACCCTTAGTGTGTGTCTTTTTTTAAATTAGTTTTTCCCTCTCCTTAAAAAGTGTTTTGGCACGTGTTATAAAAATAATTAGCAAAATAAAACATCAAGTATATAATATTCCTTTCTGGCAAAGGCAAAGATGATTTGCAAAATCCCAAATTGTGAAGGGCATGACAATTTTGGACTGGAACGCAGCCATAGTCCGCATCGAGGGTATGGAATGCCAAAGCTGACTTAATTAAAAAATAAATAAATACATACATAAATATACGAAGAAATCTAAAAAAGCAAAAATACATAAATAAATATACAAAGAAATGTAAAAAAGTACAAATAAATGAGTATTTATACTTTTATTTCCTTATTTATGTATAATTGTATTTTTTCACACATTTTTTAAAATTTATTTATACATTTATTCATTTCCACTTTTATTTATTTCCACATTCATTTATGTATTTATGTTTTATGTCTACATTTATTTATTTATACATTTATTTATTTATACATTTATTTCTCTGTATGCTAATGAGGGGGGCGTGTTTTAACTCAGACATCAGCAATCGAGCTCAGAGTGGCAGTGCTGAAGCTTTGAGGCCACAGTGACACCTTGTGATGTGTGACCAAACGAAGAGCAGGTGACAGGAACTGGAGGTGTGCAGACAATATCACATTTTAAGTCATGTATATCACCCTAACTGTATGTAGGGTAGGCTATATAGGGTTAACACACATAGCACACATGAACAGAAACTGCACTTCAACAGGTCTGATGATAGCAGACACTTGGACATGAAAGCGCATGAAAGTACACTATTAATAACAAGCCCCTGCCCCTTTTGTCTCAAAATGTATTGTGCCCTTTTCTGATAATTGTAAATAATAATAATAATAATAATTATTATTATTATTAATATTATAATAAATAACAATACACGGGTTTCTTGTATACAAACAATAACAATACCGCGCAGCCAGGGGGCAAAAAAACGCTATCTGTTATGCCGAGTTATGTAAAAGAACATTGTAATTAAAGCCCATGGTGCAGGTTTTTTTTTTTTTGTGGCAATTTTCTAGTTGGTAATAAACATTTAAACAGTTATCCGTTGTATTGGATGTTGTAGGGTACTCTAAAAAATTTATATAATACGGAAAAGTAGGTGATATGGTAGCTTTTAGCTACAGCCAAGCGATGATTCTTATTTCTCCCACAATGCATTCCATGACGTCACATGAGGTACTCGCTGACTGTTGGACGACAGAAGAAAGCCCGCGGCCCGCCTTACCATTGAGGGAGAGTGAGACGAGGAGTAAGTTAGCTAACTAATGAAAGAGTGACAGTGACAGAATTATAAGTAACGTTAGATAGATAGATAGATAGATAGATAGATAGATAGATAGATAGATAGATAGATAGATAGATAGATAGATAAGCATAGATAGTGAGAGATAGATAGCATAGCATAACAGATAGCTTAGAGATAGATAAAGAGTAGATCATAAATAACGTTAGTCAAAATGGTTTATCACTGTGTTTGTGGCGGGTGCAAGAACTCCAGCAAAACTGGACATAGGGTCCATTCCTTCCAGGATGCTGCGTTAGGCACGTTACATCTGCTGGCCGCGGGGTGAGATCCTCGACCAGCGACCAAAACGCGCTCACCTCCCTACAACACAAGCCAAGTTTAGGGTAAACGTTACTTTTCTGAGCCAACGACATAATCACTGTCACTAGATATAAAGAAAACGTTGACTTTCACTCGATGCTATTCACTGACAGTAATAAAAATAAAATAAAATGTTATTGTATGCACTGCTGTTCATTGACTACTAGCTCCAGCGGTCATTGTTGCGTTTCTAAATGGTAGCAACTCACCAGGACACTACACCAACTCTCCATTCATTCTCCTCTGACCATGCATTTATTTGTCTTCGACGGCCATCGGCTCTCGGTATTTCCTCATTCGCCCTCTCACGTCTAAACGGTTCGAAATTGTATGGCTGTGGGCCATCATAAATGTTAACTGTGGGTCTTGCCACCTCTTCCTCGTCCCAGTTAGACGCCATAGTAGTCAGTGCCAGTCTGTCTGCTAGAATTAGTTCAAGTAGCTGAGAACGGCTGAGGCTACATTCCACCGCGTCTACCTCATGTGACGTCATCGACGAATTGCGTAAAAAATAACCGTTGCTAACCAAAAACTACAAAAAATAGACTTTAACACCATTTTGGAGACATTTCTAACTTTATATACATATCTTGACTGCTTTATCTACCCATTAATCGAAAGTGGTGTTTAACCTGCACCATGGCCTTTAAGGTAGATGTCGCATTGTTGGTAATTTCTTGCAATTTTTTGTTGACTCAATAATAAACTGCAATTTCAGAGTTGGATCGTTTGTTTGTGTTTCATATTAATATCACATTATGTAAAACGTCCAACTGTTTACGAATCAAAATCCGGACATACTGTGATGAATGTATAATTATCATGTTAGACTAAGTTAGTAATGTATAGAGCCCGAATTTGCTTTTATATAAGTTAACCTTGTTTACGTTACTTTACGACCTGCAACATATCATGACTGCACACATGTATATAACGTTACTTTACTGTAAATCAAAGATTTGACGATGGATTATGGCCCAATCCCAAATGGCACACTTCATGTGCACTTTCGGTCTTGTGGACTTACAATGGCTGCCGCGTGTGCGTGTCCGTTAAGTCCGTGAGACCGCAGTGTGTCCCATTTGTCATTTTAAGATCTCAGAAGGGTGCTCGCGAGCGCCCCCTCTGCGGTCGATTTGCGCCCTTGATGCGCACTTTTGCCGAGCCCACGCTGATGCGGACTCAACAGCAGACTTCTTCCCGACATTCAAAGCGGCGTTACCTCGCGAAAGTGCGGACTCAGAGGAAGACCGCGAGTGCTTAGGGTTCCATTTGGGACAGGGCCTTTGTGTGAAGCCTAGTACCTCCTACCGTGGCGATATTAAAAAACGTACTCTCAGCAATGGTGGTGAAGGATTGAAAATAATCCAAGATATTTGAAATGAACAGACATATGCTTTACTGTGTTCCACCTCTTGTTTCAACCACAAGGACCATTTGGAGTTCCCAAAGACACAGAGGGGCTGATAGTGATCAAGGCCTGTAGGCCAAGATGTTTGTACTTTGGGGGTCAATGAATTGTCACACCTTTAGAACAATGGGGGAAGTGTAATTATCTGATTGGTCAGTTTGAATGTCTCACATTTGGGTTTTAGTCACATGGTCAGGGAAAGGATAAAACAAGATTGAATCTTTTGCTCTCGCTCTCTCATGCTCTGGCGCTCTGATTCTCTGGGTCCCTCTTGGGACTCTCTCTCTCTCTTTATCTCCTCTGCTCTCTCTCTCTCTCTCTCTCTCTCTCTCTCTCTTTCTATCTATCTCTCAGGTAACATTTTACATACATGCTGGGTACAATTAATTATATAACATCATCTCATACAATGATTATGTAACTATTTTAAGTGTAACCATAACCATATTTTGTCATTAAACCTTGTCAATTACAAATAACGTGCTAACTAGTTTTGACAAATTTAGTGAAAGCCTATTTTGGAGATTTGCAATTTAGTTTCTCAACTCCAAAATTCAGCACTGCATGGCAATGCTTAGAGGTTGGAATAATGGCAGGATGCACAATTTCTCCACTGGCTTTTACCATGGCAATGGAAGTAATCATTAGGGCATCAAGATGGGTAGTAGGAGGAGAGCGCTTGGCTTCTGGGATGCGTCTACCACCAATCAGAGCATACATGGACGACATGACAACCATGACTACAACAGTAGCCTGCACTAATCGGTTATTGGGGAAGTTAACAGATAATATTGAATGGGCACGAATGCAATTTAAGCCCTCTAAATCAAGGAGCATCTCCATAGTTAAAGGAAAGATAGTAGATAAAACATTCTTCATTAATGGTGAGGCAATACCAACAGTTTCTGAGAAGCCAGTGAAAAGTCTTGGGAGATGGTACGATGGAGATCTAAAGGACACAGTTCGAGTGGGAGAAGTTAGACGACAAGCAGTGGAAGGGTTGAAGAGCATAAACAGCTGTGCTCTACCAGGCAAACTAAAACTCTGGTGCTTTCAGTTTGGTCTACTGCCGAGGTTGCTGTGGCCACTGACTGTGTACGAGGTTTCTTTGACAACAGTGGATTAGCTGGAAGCGTTAATAAGTTCATACATCAGGAAATGGTTGGGAGTTCCACGCTGCCTCAGCAGAGTGGGACTTTATAGTAAAGGAATATTGCAGCTGCCAGTCTCTGCTTTAACCGAGGAGTTTAAGTGTGCCAAGGTCAGACTGGAAATGACATTAGTAGAGTCACGTGACAAATGTGTAAGGGAGGCAGCCCCTGTGTTAAAAACTGGTAGAAAGTGGTCAGCAAAGAAATCTGTAGTAGAGGCAAAGGCTGACCTTCAAGTAGGGGATATCGTGGGACAGGTACAGCATGGAAGAGGGGGTTTTGGGCTCAGTTTAGCTCCTCCTAAATGGCACAAGGCAGGCCCAGCTCAAAGGAGGAAGCTAGTAGTCAACGAGGTGCGAAAGCAGGAGGAGAGGATGAGTATAAAGGCCATTTCCCAGGCCAAGCAGGGAGAGTGGATGAGATGGGAGAGTGTGGAACAACGCAAAATGGGCTGGCAAGACCTTTGGTCAATGGAAGAGAGTAGGATCAGTTTCCTTATTAGGTCAACATATGATGTTCTCCCATCACCGCAGAACCTAAACCTCTGGGTAGGAGAGGATCCCTCTTGTCCTTTATGTTCATCACCTGCCACATTAAGGCACATTTTGACAGGATGTAAGGTGGCTCTTAGCCAAGGTCGGTTTACTTGGCGCCATGACCAAGTACTGAGATGTTTGGCTTTAGCATTGGAAGGCAAGCGTAGTATGACCAATAAGTTGCCGCCTGTTCTAGCAAAACATTACACGCAGAAGACAACATTCCTCCGCCCAGGCGAGCAACCACCAAGAAAAGGTGTTAACACCAATTCTCGGCCAGGACAACTGGAAGCTGCTAGGGACTGGAAGATGCTGGCTGATCTTGATCAACGGCTTATTTTTCCACCTGAGATTGCCACCACTAACCTACGACCAGACATTGTTTTGTGGTCTGGATCAGCACGCATTGTTCAACTGATAGAGTTGACAGTACCATGGGAGGATGCTGTAGATGAGGCATATGAGAGGAAGAAACTGCGGTATGCTCATTTGGCCACTGAAGCAGAACAGCGAGGATGGAGAGTCCAGGTTTATCCAGTGGAAGTGGGTTGTCGAGGTTTTGTGGCACACTCTACAACCCGGTTCCTCAGAGACGTCGGATTCAGTGGCCAAGAGTTGCGTCGCACAGTAAAGAACTTGTCTGAAGCAGCAGAAAGGAGCAGCAACTGGCTGTGGTTGAGACGGAAAGATTCTAGCTGGCAAGGTACAGGCCGCCACGCTACGGTTTCGTAGAATTCTTGAAAAACTTGAAGAGTCTGTTGGTTTATTTGTATAGGTTGTAGAGTATAGTATAGGTTGTATAGTATACTATACAATTTGTATAGGTTGTATAGTATAGAATGACGGGTGGTTGGGCAGATATTGTGTTTTGCGGTAGGTGGTATGCCATACGGAACCGTTGCCACTGTAACTGCTTTAACGCACCAGTGGGGCTCGACAGCCTTAGTCAATCGGGTTGGCGCGTATGGTTGGGTTGCGGAGAGATAGTGAGATTGTGGTTAGGTCTCAGCAGCAGGAGGGAAGTAGAGGTCAGTAAGCTGGGCTGAGTTGAGTGGGGGACGGAGGGGGGTGACTCTGGGACGCCAGAGTCACTGTCGAGCCCTCTTGAGGTGTCATGGGCTAGTCGACGAAACACTGAGGACGGAAGGTGCCCACTTGAAGACCCTAGAGATGTCCCCTACTCGGCTCAATCCAGACGGTTGTCGTGCTGGTCCACTAGGGAGACCACACTGTAGTTGCAGCCGTCGTGTGTGCTGACGCGCCAAGTACACTGCAGCTGTTAACGCCGGACAGAAGGGGAGTCACACCCTCATATGGAAAGAAGCGTAAATGGATGGAGAAGCATAGTTTACTGTAAAGCTACGTCTTAGTGTTGCTTATCTTGGCGAAAGCCGAGTACAAATCAGCATGAAGTTTTAACATCTACTCTCGTGTAATGGAAATCATGATTTGGTATTGACTTTGAGGTGCTACCTATTGTAATACAATATTGTCACTCATATAGCAACGCTCTCCCACATATTAAGCTATTGGAACTGCGCTTATTTCTGTCGTTGGTATAAGTGGCAGTGGGTGGAATAGACTAGAAATTTACAGTTTTCTACCATCTTGCTGATAATATTTCTTTAGTCATTCGGCAGTCTTGCAGCTTGAACCCCTGCAGGAAATCCACCCTTACAGTGGTGAGATCTTGCCGGATCCCTACGCAATACCTGACGATCTTTGGATTGTGGATGACAAGACGTGGCCAGCAATTGTATGGCCTGATATATATAATTATGAATAGAAAGAATATAACATACAACTTCCTCCTTTTGTCCCACTCTTCCATTTGCCTATATTTGGAATTACTTGCAACATAATTTAAATAAGCATATAAAACACAACAGATAGGCCTGCATGTAAATAAATTATGAATACAATGATGGTGTTGCATTTTCATAATACAAAAAACATACAAACTGTAGTAAAATGTTAATTGAAAAAGTTGTAGCCTATTAAATATACTGCCTTTCTATAGAGAGGTTTCACCAACGTCACATTCTGGGCGGTAACCCGGATGCGCGGCCATTATGGAGGCACTCGGATGTAAATGTGGCGACTCGAGTAAAGATACAAGCCATTTCTCAATGTCAAGGAAGGATTCTCGGAAGCCGGAATTTCAAGGATGCTACGTCATCGACATCCGTCGAAGGACTGTTCCAATGTCGAGGATCCTCAGAATTTCAACCAAGGACTGAGTCCTTTATTCGGAAAATATCCCATAGACAGGAAAGGATGCATATGTGTAGCCTTCGCGCTCTCTAATCGCCCACAATCCTATGCGCGCAGCTGCTATCTTGTTAAAAAAATAAAAAATGTCGGACGTTAGCGGAGTCGGAGCATATGCTTTCAAATGTAAATAAATTTACGTTACCATACATTTGTTATAACCATCATATAAGTAAAGTTTAACGTTTAAATGCCAGTAGATTTACTACCGTTGATATTACAAATTATACAAATTATGTTATTGATGGCTAACTGAACCGGACCTGTCATGACATTTAACAATTGTTAGCTTGGTTGCCGTCACTGGCATTTCTTTTATTAATAATTAGTTAAGTTGTACAAAGTAATTTAACGTTAATATTATACCATTCACAGCGTTATTCATAGCTTTCTCGTCTTTTTTAACAGGGACCAAGGAACAAACGGAGGCGTTCATACGAAAAATAAAGTCAATTAAATTGAACTTGTTTTGTCTTTGCCCCTTAATTATTTAATATAAACGTACGGTCATGATTTATTTAATATAAACGTCCGGTCAAATTTATATTTAATATATAAACTGTATATCCATTTTTTTAAACCTTGTTCTTTAGACTACAATAGAAAAAAACTTTGTTAACAAATAACTAGCATGTGAGGCCTAAAACAATGTATTGAACAATATCTTCACCCTTATTTACAACGTTTTGTGATTTAGGTATTCCAAGCTTTAAAAAAAGCGGACTCTTTCACTGACGCAATGACGTGCACTTGCTAGCCTGTTCAATTTACGTGTTCTCCGAATGCTAAAGAGGAGCCTCGCCAAGCCTCTGAAGGAAATGACTTGGAAGGACGCGTCCTGCCAAGGAAGTATCCTTGACATTGAGAAACACCGAAACACCCGGTCACCCCGACGAACAATCCTAGGCTGGGCAGAAATGGGCAAAAGCAGCCAAAAATATTACAAACAAACCAAAAAAAGAAAACGCCTTCGATAGGCCGACCTCGGGTTGACCACACATAAATAGAAAAGGAAAAAAAGAAAGAAACTGGTCTCACGTACAAAATAGGTATATGAGTAACATACTCAACCATGCAGAACATACTCAACATAATCCAACAAGAAAATATAAGTTTCACAACAATCAACTCATAAAAAATAAAAATAAAAAAAAGATTTAAAGAAAGAAACTAAGATTTAAAGAAAGAAAAATAATATTTAAAGAACAATGCAGAACAGATGGGGACCGTTAGGTGGCTAATCTAATAGTTAAACTCCACTGGAGGCTCTTAACCCAAATTACTCACAGCCCATAATCAACAGTCCAGCTGATCCAGCATTCGGTTCTCCATGGACAAAATGATGAAACGGGACCCGGCGTGTCAACGCACCACGCGCACTGAGATAGAGTTAATTCCGCTCGTCTGCAGATTCAATGAAGTGACCAAACTCGTACAGACCTGTCCCCCTACAACCCCGGAGACAGGAAAGTCGCACGGATACGTCGGTGATGTCGAAGCAGATAGCCAAACAAAGCAGACAGCCAAGAGAGCATCTGCAGCAAAGGTTAGCTGGCACAAGAAAAACAGCAGCCCATTGTAACGCCTCTTGCACGTTGGCCCACACCTTAAATATAACACACAACACAAAACATGGAATAGGCCAGCCCGGCTAGCCGTGATCATATGATTATTGATTGTTAAAACATACCTGTTGTGCGATTCAAACGGCACCAATACTACTGCGCATTAAACACGATCCCCGAGACGGATTGACTTTCAAAGCATCCCACAAAGCTCCTCTGTCCACACTTTAGTTAAACAAAAAAACATGGAATCCCTGTGCAACAACCCACGAACAAACCACGCTACAATCACTGCCAACAGCTCCTACCTTACAAACATTCATGTGTCCCGCGTCCCACCGGAAACACGGTGACTCACTCAATAACACAGAGAGGACGCACACCCATAGCAACGCCCTTATATGTCGCAAAAGGAACGCAATTAAAGGGACACTCCCCCTCATATTAAGTGACTCTGACAGACGTAAACCGTACTACTACAGTCTACCCCCCCCTTTGTCATCGTCGTCCCGACGGTGAAACATCAAGGGTATTACCCCCCAAGATCCTAATTCCACGGCCTAGACAGAACAGTGACAGTATTAACACCACATACCGGAGGATCTGGAGCACCTACCTCTCCAGGCCCTGCAGCTCGTGGTAAATGATGCACATTAGAATGTTGACCCGCCCCTACTCGTCCCGTGCGGCGTGGGACCATCACCAAAGGGTCAGACGGTCCGGGGGCAGAGGGCCTTAGCACAGGCCCTATGCTGATCTCTAATGTAGGCACTACTTCCAGGTCACTCGCCTGGGAAGCAGGAAGTTCTTCTAATGGGGGCACCCCTACGTCGGTCCTTCCACCAGCCAACGAAGGGGCCCTAGGCGGAACATAGGCTATATCACCATCTTCTAGTTCTACCTCGGCCTCCAAGGGCACCGGTGACTCAACCAGACCCTCTGGGAGATCGACCGGTGGTGCCTCCCCTGGGCTCGAGGCTTCAATGCAGAACGATGGACATTCCGAACTAGACTCAGGTCTTTTACCGGGGCCACTGTATACACCGAACCGCCAATTCGAGGGGCTCTGACTACCCGATACACAGTGGAACTCCACAGATCATGGATCTTGTGGCGACCCCTAACCCCATAGTCTCGTAGGTAGACCAACTGGCCCTCGCTCAATGGCAGTGCCTTTACCCGTTGGTCGTGTCCCGGCTTGTGGCGGCTTGCCACAGCCGTTCTCGAGCACCCTCAATAGCAACATGTAGCCGTGCCTGGTGCTCCTCAATCCACCTGTGTACTCGACCTTCCACAGGTTCTCGGATCTGGCCAAGCAAGAAATCTATAGGTAGCCTTGGTTCTTGCCCAAACATTAAAAAGTGGGGAGATTCACCAGTGGCCTGGTGGGGAGTGGTATTATAACAAAACAACACCTGCGCCAGGCAGGATGCCCAGTCCCTTTTCCTCTCGGTGGGCAAGGTTCGCAACAAATTGTGTAGGGTCCGATTAAACCTTTCACACTGGACGTTACCGGCCGGATGGTACGGACTGGTGCGAGACCGACCCACGTTGTAGAGACTGCACAACTGCTGGATCAGGTTAGACTCAAAATTGCGGCCCTGGTCGGAATGAATCCGCCCAGGGACCCCAAACTTAAAAAACCACTCCTCCACCGGGACCCGGGCTACAGTCGTGGCCTGCTGATCCCAAGTGGGAATCGCCACAGTAAATTTGCTGAACACGTCAGTCATTACCAACACATTCTCCTGGCCGGCCTGAGATGGCTCCAACACTGTAAAGTCGATAGCCACTATTTCGTTCGGGCGGGAAGCCAATAAATGCCCCATATAACTTCGGGCAACTGGTGCCACATCTTTGGCTTGCTAACACCGTTCACACCTCTGAATCCATCGTGCCACATCAGCTGACATACCCGGCCAGTAGCACCGCTGCCGTGCCAGCTCGAGAGTGCGTTTAACGCCTTGATGTCCATGATGCTGGTGTAATGATGTTAAGACCTCAGACTGCATAATTTCTGGAACTACTACCTGAAGCACCACTTCCCCTCCATCAGGACGGAAAGCCTTACGGTACAATAGGCCCTCCTGCTGGACTAACAGATCCCATTGTCGAAGGAGCGTAGTCACCGGTTTAGGAAGAAGTCTCCGCTCTTGTGGCCCTGGGTATTGCTCTTTCCTCCAAAACCTCAAAGCTTCCTTGATAACGGGGTCTGCCTCTTGTAGGGCCATAAGGTCGAGTGCCGAACGACTCGGCAAAACCTGAATTGCACTCGACGTGGTAGCCTGCACCTGTTCCATACTCACAGCCCGCCTCAGCAGCTCTGGCGCAATCAATCCAGACGAATCACTACTGTCAATCGTCTGTTCCACAGGAGGCAGGCGAGACAGTGCATCATCATTCTGGTTGTTTCTACCCGCCCGGTACTGGATTTCAAAGTCGAATGCGGCCAGCTCAGCTGCCCACCTCTGCTCTGTAGCACCCAGCTTGGCCGTAGCCAAATGACTTAATGGGTTGTTGTCGGTACGTACAACGCACTTATGCCCTAACAGATATTCTCTATATTTCTCGGCCATGGCCCACTTAAGGGCCAAAAACTCGAGCCTCATAGAGCTATAAGTGGCGGTGTTCCGCTCAGCCGGCCGAAGGCTACGGCTAGCATAGGCAACTGGTCTAACCTTCCCGTCAACCTCCTGCGACAACACCGCTCCAAGCCCTGCGTAGCTAGCGTCAATTTCCAATATGAAAGGTTGCGTAAAATCTGCATACGCCAAGACTGGTGCGGCTGTAAGTGTACGCTTCAAACTCTGAAATGCCTCCTCGCACTGTGAAGACCACACAGCTGTCAATTCCTGACTACGCTTACCAGACTTGCCTCGGGTTAGTTCGGCCACTATTTTGTGCAATGGGGCCGCCAACCTAGCGAACCCCTCCACAAAGCGCCTATAATAGCCGACCAAAGCCCAAGAAGGTTCGCAACTCTGACACGGTCCCAGGGCAAGGCCACTGGGCTACGGCCTCGACCTTACTTGGGTCCGTTGCCACTCCCTGGGCCGAAATTACATGCCCCAGATACCTTACCTTCTCACGAAAGAACGCGCATTTCTCAAGCTTTACTTTGAGGCCCTCGGCTCTTAAGCGGTCCAGCAACATCCTTAATCTTTGCAGATGTTGTTGCACAGATGAAGAAGACACGATAATATCGTCGAGGTACAACAAGACAGCCTGGTGCCGCTGGTCCCCAAAGAGCCGCTCCATCAGGCGTTGGAACGTGCTTGGTGCGTTGCACAACCCAAAGGGCATCCGATTCCATTCGAATAGCCCAAAGGGCGTGCAAAAAGCGGTCTTAGGACAATCGGGTTCAGAGACAGGGACCTGGTTGTATCCATTAGCAAGATCTAAAGTAGAAAACCAGTGGGCCCCTGCCAGTGAATCCAATGTCTCCTCGATTCGAGGTAACGGAAACGCATCCTTACGTGTCTTGGAATTAAGCTGACGGTAGTCTACGCACATGCGCAGGCTACCGTCCTTCTTCCTTACCAACACAACTGGAGAGGCATATGGGCTGCAACTCTCCCGAATTACTTGTGCATTAAGCAGCTGGCTAATATGGGTCTTTACCAACTCGTACTCGGACGGCGGGATACGCCTATAACGCTGACGGACCGGGGTATCATCCATCAAGGGGATCTCATGAGAGAGAAGGTTAGTACAGCCCAAGTCCCCTTCGTGCATTGAAAACACGCTTTGGTACTCATGAAGGAGAACCCTAACCTGCTCCTGTTCCTCAATCGATAACCCCCCCAAATCGACCAAGTCCATGGGTTCCAACCTAACCGAGGCTTCACAGGAGGCCACCCGAGCGGTCACCGATAAAACCTCAGTCAGACCACTGGGTAAACCCACCAAATGTACCTCTCCCAACTTTCCTATAACCGTAGTGGGGTAGAGCATTACATCGATAGTACCGACATTAACGACAGGCACCAAAACAGTACCTCCATTTACCTGCACTAAAGAGGGTGAAGCCAATAATCCCGCAGGCAAACCTGTCTCAAGGGGCTCAAATAGCACTGCTTTGCCCGCAAGAGGGCGAACACGTTGCAGGCACAAATTTCAAAGTGCCGCCTGGAATACGACACACGTATTAGAGTTTTACAGCCCTCTTCCAAAGCATGAGTGACTTGTTGACAATCTTGAAATGCCCGGAAAATCTCAGAATCCTGAGCAAAAACCGGCAGCTCAAATAAAGTGGATCCATGACGGCCAAAGAGCTCCCGGTAGCAGCGACCGAGCACATTCATTCCCAGAATGCCTGGAATATCGGTGCCACCACCGGGGGGATCACGGACCACCAACACCCCACAATCAGGGACTGTACTACCGCACAATTCAATATCCAATTCGAGATACCCGATATATGGAATTTCAAGCCCGTTAGCTGCACAGAGCTGCAGCCAATGACACGACCGCAGGCGATCCTGACCCCATGGCTCAAACCCCAACTGAAAACAGGTTTCTGTGATGGTTGACACCATGGAGCCAGTATCTATCAAACAGGGTACCTGGACACCCCCAATATTAACAATGAGGTGTGGACAAGAGGAAACTAAGTGGGATGCAAATTCGTTACCATTATGAACATGAGAGCCACCTGCGCCCCCTACCGAACTGTGGCTCCGAAGCCCGGTAGGAACTAGTTTTTTGAAGAGTTATGGCCAGAAAATGGCCTTGGTTCGCTGGACAAGGGGGCAACAAGAGGGTGCGTGCAAAATGACCTGGTTGTTGACACCTTCTACAGATCAATTGAGTTGAATGAGACGCACGACCACAGGGAAAGGTATTTTGGTTGCGGGTCATAGTTTGGGTGAGCAGATTTATC
This sequence comes from Semotilus atromaculatus, assembly GCA_031834385.1. Lineage (NCBI taxonomy): Eukaryota > Metazoa > Chordata > Actinopteri > Cypriniformes > Leuciscidae > Semotilus > Semotilus atromaculatus. The sequence goes on along the minus strand of JAULUF010000009.1, from coordinate 14,923,276 downwards.
TGCTGTTGCTGTTGACGCAGCATCTCTCGCAGCTCACCCAGTTCGAACGATTGACCTCCCCGAACTGGATCGGGACCTCCCTGGACCTCAAATTGGAACCCACTCACCAAAGGGACCGACTGAGTTCGACCCCTGGCACCACCTGGCATTCCTTCTCTCTCCCAACGGATTGCCTCAACCCGAACCTCTAACAACGTTACAGTGGGCTGCCGTCTTATCAATTGTTTCAGCTCTCGACGAAGCGCATTATCGGAGACACACTCAACAAATTGATCCCTCACAACGATATCACTATTAGAAATAACGTGCGGCGACTGGCTTTTCACCCTCTCAAAAAGGCTCAATAAAGCCAGGGAGAACTCTAACAACGTTTCTCCCTCATGTTGCCGCCGTGAAAAAAATGTCTCTTGTAGTGTGACATATGACTGCGCAACCATACACTTCCTGCAACGCAGAAATAATTTTATCTGGATCACCCCTATCAGCACTTGACCGATATTTAATTTCGTCTCGGGCTTCTCCTTCAAGATGATCATACAGGAAAAAGGCCTGCTTGGCGGGCGTCATATTACGAATACGCATGCAGGCTCTGGCTTCGTCAACCCACTCATCAATACGGATACCAGACCTGCCATTAAAATTTGGACAGCGTCTGTCTCTCGGAATGAACACAAATCGTTCAACCATGCCAGCACCCGCATCAGCTGACCGAGGCGTAACGGGCCGCGCTGTGCTAGTAGAAGCTGCGCCAGGATCGGGCTGCTCAACAGTCGCCCGCTCCTGCCGCAGTCTCTCATTATCTGCCCTTAATTGGGCTACTAAATCCCTCATCTCTTGTAGTTCGTTGTCCATCAGTGTGCTGTAAAGGGTACTCACCTAGTCAAAACACCACTGCACAGTCACCAACGTTCTGCAAACATAAAAAAAAACTCCCCAAGTCTGAATCTGAACAACTGAATAACCCTGCCGACTATACGCCAAAATGTGGCGACTCGAGTAAAGATACAGTTAGAAAGTTACCGACTACGCCACCCCGGGGCCTACTTCCAGGGAATTTCCCTTCACACTAGGGCAAGGCTCACAAGTTCGTTACCGCAGAGTCAGGTATCAGACTTGGGTTTGAGTATAAAACAATAGAAAGCTTTATTTTCCCATCAGATAGAAGTATTCAAATTTTATTTTCCCATCAGAAGTATTCAAATTTTATTTTCCCATCAGATAGAAGTATTCAAATTTTATTTAACAGGACAACACCAATAACTCAAAAGAATCCACACGTAACACATAGACCTCGCTTCAGAATTGGGCACTGGCTCTCCTCGGCAGAAATGACAGCAATCAACGTGCACACTCACGCCACACCTCGCTCGGAGCACAGCATTCAGGCAAAAGAACCCACCACCACAATCGAGAAGAGACGCTTATCCTTCTGCCATTTGTTGCCCCCCAATTCTGAAGGAAGAACAAAATAAGACCAGATAACACAAAACACACATATGACACCAATTATATACAAGACATTTCACTACAAACAAGTATTCTAAAACACAATATTAAAAAGGTTCACCACACCAGCTTGGCTCATCAACTCGAGGTGCCGCGTCCGGTCACCCCGACGAACAATCCTAGGCTGGGCAGAAATGGGCAAAAGCAGCCAAAAATATTACAAACAAACCAAAAAAAGAAAACGCCTTCGATAGGCCGACCTCGGGTTGACCACACATAAATAGAAAAAAAAATAGAAAAAAAAACTGGTCTCACGTACAAAATAGGTATATGAGTAACATACTCAACATAATCCAACAAGAAAATATACGTTTCACAACAATCAACTCATAAAAAAAATAATAAAAAAAAAGATTTAAAGAAAGAAACTAAGATTTAAAGAAAGAAAAATTATATTTAAAGAACAATGCAGAACAGATGGGGACCGTTAGGTGGCTAATCTAATAGTTAAACGCCACTGGAGGCTCTTAACCCAAATTACTCACAGCCCATAATCAACGGTCCAGCTGATCCAGCGTTCGGTTCTCCATGGACAAAATGATGAAACGGGACCCGGCGTGTCAACGCACCACGTGCACTGAGATAGAGTTAATTCCGCTCGTCTGCAGATTCAATGAAGTGACCAAACTCGTACAGACCTGTCCCCCTACAACCCCGGAGACAGGAAAGTCGCACGGATACGTCGGTGATGTCGAAGCAGATAGCCAAACAAAGCAGACACCCAAGAGAGCATCTGCAGCAAAGGTGTTATGGTTCTACGCACACCCATAGCAACACCCTTATATGTCGCAAAAGGAACGCAATTAAAGGGGCACTCCCCCTCATATTAAGTGACTCTGACAGACGTAAACCATACTACTACATAAACAACAGAATGGATTGCACATGGGATTGCACTGTTTATGTACTAATGAACACATTGTTACACTAATAAACCACGGAAAAAACACATAGTAGGTGTGAAATCATATAGAGTAGGCTTAGTAAGCAGGAGAGAGCGCAAAATGTTGACAAACTAAAGTTAATATGTGGTAAAGATCCGAACGAGCTAGCTTCTCTAGCCCTTACTGCGATTCTTGCTTCTATTTCTTATCCCGACATATGCTACGTTCAGATTGTCAGTCCAAAAAAGCACATGAAATCCGTTTCAAACTACATCCATATGTGGTTTGAAATCCTATTCAAATAACATATCAGGACATCAGCTTCAGCCTGAACGATCGGATTTCTCGTGGTGGCCTATGTGACCCTCCTCACGCCACGTAAAATGTAAACGTAATTTATAAGAAACATGCTAAAAGTCGCTGCCGAAACAATGCTGTGTTGTTGCAAAGTGCCGGACGAGCAGAAAAGTATTATTTCTGAAACCGGCGCAGACAAGAGCGCGGAAAAAAGCTGTGTATAACAGCCTCCTGCAGTTCTGCCGCAGGCTCACGACCCAGTAGTCCAGCGCGGCGGATACACATTTCCATGTTGTAACATTTAAATAAGACAACATCTAACGCTATATTGCAAATGCAACCCCCTCCATCAACGCAACGTCATTGCCATATTACCAAAGAGCTGCATGAACACACAAATCGGATCTGAACAGTTGTGATACACAGTGTGGACATCATTTTAGATCAGATTCCAATTGGAAACAAAGATAATCGGATTTTGGACTGACATTGTGGATCTAGCAATCGTTAACTACGTCAACATTTTAGCCATAGTCAATGCTTCATTTACACATGTGGCTGATGCTGTGCCTCTCTCAACCACAAACGCCTTCTTTCAGCAGTTTTTTGCACTCTTCTCTTTAACTTTTGACATTCTATAGAACTTGAAAAGTTTTTCCCCGATGCGACCGATTAGTACAGACCAAAACTCGACCATTTTTCAGCAGAAATAATCAGCCAAATTTGCAAGTCCATTCAGTTCAGTGGCATTGTTTACGTTCTGTGCCTCCAAAATGTCCGACTTCCGGATTGATGACGCGTCGTGAAACCCCTCTATTGAAAATATGCAAATCTGTTCCAACACTCAGCAATTACATCCGATGATCTTCAGGCTCTGAAAACAATATGCCCAGATGCTGCTTTGTTGACTAAAGAGCAGGCAGTGCACAACATGGAACATACCACTGGGACGTATAACTGGAAGTACTTTTAACAGGGTTGTTAGATGTAAGCAGACTTCAGTTGAAAGTGTGGTCAAACATGTAATGCAGTATGACACCAAAGAGCTCACAGTACCATTTTGACTAGCGACAACACCACCACACTACTATGCTACTAGCCTAAACCCTTTACTCTGGTACGAAGACCGCGGGTCTTTTGCCCCCTGGTTGCGTGCGCAAGCAGTGATCACGTCGCCGAGAAATCCATGTATACAATTACACACCCTTGCCACTAACAATAATAATACCAACAAATATATATATATATTAAAAAAAAAATTGCGGAGAAGTGGTAGGCGGAGTTTTCTTTGCAGCGCCTCGTACGCATTTAACGGTTCTGGTACGCACTACAGCAGTTCGCGCGAGTCTTCACTGCAAGCAGCGGGTAACGGAATTTCACAGTCAGTGCATTAACTAATGATAACAAATACAACTTTTGATTTTAGTGTTTTAGTAAATGCTGAATAAGTGCAGTTCATTGTTAGTAATGTTAACTAATTTAACTAGGCCTAATGAAACCTTATTGTAAAGTGTTGTAAGGGATAATGTATAGCGAGGCGGTTGTCATAGCGAATACAAACCCGACAGGCTGCTTATGACTATGACCCCGACGGAGGGATCTTGAATCAGCCTGAAGGGGTTGTATTCGCTATAACAACCGCCTCGCTATACATTATCCCGCTTATTACATGGCTACCTACCAAATAAATCAATAATTTGACACAAAATATTGATTTAAAAAGGAGTTTATTGATTTAAAAACGATTGTATAGGCTCTATGCACAAACGCTGCAGACGTATTTCCGGAAGAATCTCAGCCAGCGTCTTTACTTCCGCATAGCGCGTTCTATAGTGAAAAATACTTTAATAAAAATCATTTTCTCAGACACGGAGACAACGATTTTAGAAACTGATTCGCTAGTCGGATTTAGCATGATATGAGAGAGTACTCACCCTCAAAATTGTCGATGTAGCTCGAAATATATAATTTAAAGCCCTTCTCTTTCTTACTCTTATGTGTGACAGATAACTGCCTCACAATATTGTTAACATCATTCACGTTAACCGCGGGAAGTTTTTGTAAACAGCGAGTGTAATTTGACATTATCTCCACCTAATGCAATAACAGCTTCAGACGCAGCGGCGGATGTGACTGGGCGGGCTGAGACAGAACGCGGAAGCGATCGTGCATAGAGCCTATTGCTTCTGCTAAAAAAAATAGTCCGTTCCGTCTCTGAACTGCGTCCATGGCAACGCTCTGTTTTCATAGCAACGGTGTGTTATACTTAGCAGCGGTCTGTTATCAAGAAATATTATATATCGAATATATATCGCATTCTACATTGGAATTCTAACAAGCCATGTAATAATGACCCCTTCAATGTTTGTAAAGCGGCCAGATATTCACTGGCCCGCCATATAACGTTACAGCTATCTGGTGGACAAGCCGAGTGTTTTTACACACGCGAAAAACTAAGAGCCTACAAATCGCTAGACGCTTATAATAACGTAGTCTGTGGGCATGTCCACTTGTCCAGACGGTATATAGCGATATAAATTTGAACTATCCTCCTTTGCACAGTCGCTTTGTAAACAGTGGGGCGGTACTTTTGCCGGCGACATCGACGTGATGACGTAGTTCCCGGCGCGTTGCAGATCAGATCAATCTGAACAACTGTAGTTAAAAAGTATATATATTTTTTATTTATTTAGAAAATGACCTATCGTTTCGCTAGATAAGACCCTCTTCCTCAGCTGCGATCGTGCACAGCCCGTTGAAGGACTTCAAATACCTTTGAAACTGCACGGGTGTCGTCTATTTTTTTTTAAACGGATGAGATCCTGCCGGAATCCTGAAAAACTTGACTCCACAACTGGTGCTATTTTCACAGTCCACGACGCAACAAGTAGGCATTTTTTATTTGACGAGAAATTCTCTTGTTACCACACAATTCAATGGGATGGAATGAACTTTCGGACCCCGACATGCGCACTGCGAGCAGCGAATTTCCCTGTGACGTCAACCGTGAAGGGGTCTATACTACAGGGCTGTTGAATGCTTGATTCTGATTGGTTGAGAACGTTCTAAGGTGTGCAATTATTTTCAGGGAAACGCACGGCTAAAGTAGTTCCAGCAGGTCTTGACCGCATTACAGTTCCATATCACTTCGCGTAGTCAACTGTAATAACGGAAAATAGGATACAATTCATAACAAGAAAAACATGTAGCCACATGCGCTTGATCTGCCATTTTCGATGTCTAACTTCACCATAGACATATACACTAGACGTCACCTTGGGGTTCTAAGCATGCGTCAAAACCGCCGCCATCTTGGAACAGGGGTCTTGTCATAGGAAGTATCTAGGTAACGCTGCTATCTCCGCCTGTACTTCAAATTCATGGATGATGCCGGACTTTTGTGCTGCGTATATGGATGTTCACGAACGAAATCTGAACTAGGAAGAATGTTTTTTTTATTTTTTATTTTTTTTATAAATTTCTCTGGACTCGATGATAAATACATGTCTGACTGTTGGAACGAACCAAATAACTAGAAAATCGCATTCATGACGATTTATGGTGATTTTATTTCCGTTAGACCTTTGACGCTGATGCATAAAGAGGAGGTGCTCCCCTGTTCCAAGATGGCGGCTCTATTGACGCATTCGTTCCAATGAACTGCTGTAGCCAAGGTGACGTCTAGTATATATGTCTATGTAACTTCACAATCATTGGAAACATGCAGTTTAATTTTAATAAATAAAGTATAGTCATATCTATAATCAATAGAAAATTAAACGGAATAGGCCTATATAAATAAATTGATAGTCCTGCTGCACGGGTTTTCGTAATTATTGCAGATAATAGGCTATAACAAATAAATATTGATAGGCCTATACTTGTTAAAAGGACGTTGTGTTTCATTTATTAGTCTAGTCTACTGTCAATATTAGAAGAAAAAAAAACATGAACGAACTAATTAAAACGAATTGAATTAAATGAAAAGAAAAACTGCAAAAAGAAAAGCAATATGAAATGAAAAGAATGTGTGGAACGAAAATAAAATGTAAATAAAGACAAGCAATGTTAAATGAACAGAAAATATGCAAATAAGACTTTAAATAAATGCTCTTCATATATAGGCCTACCCTTTTGTGTTTTCATTTAGGCTATAACACTGTCTTAAAATGTAAGGGATATGGGAACATTTTCATTTAACTGTGAACTATTCCTTTGCTTTGGCTGAAAAGTTTACATCAATTTAATTAAGATCATTAATTTTTTTTTTTTTGATTGTGTGACCCTTTACATGTGGTAAAATTAATGGGGTGGTGGGACTGCTCGCGGTGGGCACCGGAATATTTCCCTTATTTTCAAATCCAAAACTTGACAGGTATGGTTGAAGTGCAGTTCCCTATCAAAAGCTACAATCGATGCTGCGCTACTTAGCGCATTGGGAAGGTCTTTAATCGTGACCTGCTGTGAATATAGTGTGTAAACACGTCGATGGAATCAACCGGAAGTAATATAGCCTCGGTCGGTGACGTCATCGGCGCGCACCCGCGACGCGAGGCTATAAATAGATGAGCCACAGGTGCATCGTCAGGTCTTTTGTCTTCAGAGATCTCTCTGTGTTGGTGTGTGAACACTTATCTCCTCTTTATCTTCTTTAGATCTTTGTTAGGAGTTATTTAGCTATTGCTGGCAGTGTGCAGATTTTTCTCTTTCTCATCTCTAAACGTCTATAAAAAGAGTTTAAGAAAAAGTAAAAAAGGAGAAAGAGAGAATGAGTCAACAGAGTAAGCGCTGTGTCCCTCCATGTTCTCGTCCAATGTCAGAACTTGATACACACGATTACTGTTTTGTCTGTTTGGGGGAAGAGCATGCGATTCATGCGTTGGAGCGGGGCGAGTGTGAGCATTGTGAATTATTCACCGTTAAAATTGCTAAAATTGGGCTCTCGTATGGATTTGGCTGACGAGCAAGAGACGGGTCCGTCCCTTTCACTTGCTTTGTCACCAGATCCACGTGCTCCCTCGCGTGATGCCGAAGCGCGCCCCGGCGCCTCTTCGGTTCACGCGGGGGACGGCGAAATATCTCTTGGGTCTGCAGACTATGAGCAGCCTACCTCTGAGCATTGTTCTCGTGAAGATAAATCTGTCGAGGAATTGCTCGAGGTGGTTACTCGCGCGGTGAATCAGCGCGGTTACTCACCGGGGCAGCTGTTTCCAGCGAAATGTTAAATGTTCCGTTGCTCCCTGCTTTCATCCAGGGCACGGAACATCTAACATCCCCTCAAGAGGAAGTATTGAAACTGATACCACTTTCAGAGAGTCTGGCAGCATGGAAACTTCTGCCAGGCATTTCTGCTTGGGTATTAAGCATAGTACAAATAGGATACAGAATCCAATTTATTCATCGTCCTCCGCGTTTCAACGGCGTGGTCTTCACTTCCGTAAGACCGGAGCTGATGCATGTACTATCACAAGAGCTACAAACTCTTCTGAGCAAAGAGGCCATAGAACATGTTCCTCTGCCAGAGAGGGAGTCGGGCTATTACAGCAGATACTTCCTGGTCCCCAAAAAGGACGGGGGGTTGCGTCCAATCTTAGATCTTCGAGGCTTAAACCGTACAGTCAAAGCACTCAAGTTCAAGATGTTAACCGTCAAGACGGTCGTGTCGCAAATTCAACATCACGATTGGTTCGTCACGATCGATCTGAAGGACGCATATTTTCACATACAAAATATTGCCACAACACAGGAAGTTCCTGAGGTTCGCTTTCGGGGGCGAAGCATACCAATTTCGGGTTCTTCCATTAGGCCTAGCCTTATCACCCCGCACATACACAAAATGCATGGATGCAGCACTGGCTCCATTGCGACTCCAGGGCATTCGCATTTTAAATTACATCGACGATTGGTTAATACTAGCACAATCGCGAGAGATGGCGCTTCAACACAGAGACATCGTGTTAGCTCATCTAGTTTCTCTAGGGTTGAGACTCAACACCAAGAAAAGTGTTCTTTCTCCTGCCCAGAGAACAATTTATCTCAGGATCGTTTGGGATTCGATCACGATGCGGGCACAACTGTCTCCCGCTCGAATCGAGACCATTCGGCTAACCATGAGCAAAGTCAGGCTAGGTCAAGATCGTACTGTGCGTCAGTATCAAAGGATGTTAGGTTTCATGGCTTCAGCATCCACGGTGATCCCTTTGGGGCTGTTGCACATGAGACCGTTTCAGTTGTGGCTAAAAGCCAAGGGATTTCATTCAAGGGCCAATCTTTAAAGGCAAATAAAAGTGACGCGCCGAGGGCTTCGTACACTATCTCTGTGGCTCAGACCCCGGTTCCTCGCCTTGGGTCCCATTCTAGGGGCGCCTTGTCGTTGCAAATTGCTAACGACAGACGCTTCCCTGTTGGGCTGGGGAGCGGTCTTAAGTGGTCGTCCGGCTCAAGGGGAATGGGAGGGTCATCAGCTTTTTTGGCACATCAACTGCCTCGAACTGATGGCTGTATTTCTGGCCCTGAAATACTTTCTCCCTCAATTGAGAGGCTGTCATGTCCTAGTGCGGGTGGACAATACAGCAGCAGTCTCATAAATCACCAGGGAGGTATGCGCTCACGCAACCTGAACAAAATAGCGAGGCAGATTTTTCTCGGTGCCCAGGAGAAGTTCCTGTCACTCAGGGCAGTTTACATCCCTGGGCACCTGAATGTGGGTGCAGATTTACTGTCCAGACAGAAACTGCTGACGGGGGAATGGAAACTCCACCCAGAAGTAGTCAATCAGATTTGGACCAGATTTTACAAAGCGGAGGTGGACCTCTTCGCCTCCCATCAGACGCAATGTCCCCTCTACTTCTCTCTGAGTCACCCAGCCCCCCTGGGTCTGGATGCGATGGCGCACACATGGCCCAAAAAGCGCCTATATGCGTTTCCTCCAGTGGCTCTGCTCTCGGGAGTTCTAGCCAGAGTTCGCCAGCAAGGGTCTTGGCTCTTACTGATAGCGTCGCGTTGGCCGAACAGAATGTGGTTTTTGGAGATAATATCTCTCATAACGGTTCGCCATGGGCGATTCCGGAGAGGAGGGACCTTCTGTCCCAGGCGGAGGGCACGATATTCCATCCCAGGCCCGACCTGTGGAACCTTCATGTTTGGCCCCTGATGGGTACCAACTGAGGGACACTGGGCTTTCGCCTGCCGTTATGGAGACCATTCTAAGTGCTAGGGCTTCCTCCACTAGAAAGAGTTATGCCAGCAAATGGGGTGTTTTTGAAAGGTGGTGTGTTTTACATAATGCAGATCCGGTCAATTGCCAGATTGCTTCAGTTCTGGATTTTCTGCAGGAAAAGTTATTATCAGGCACATGCCCCTCCACTCTCAAGGTTTATGTGGCCGCTCTTTCAGCTTGTCACGCCTTGGTGGATGGGGTGTCACTCGGGAGACACCCTCTGCTCTCTCGCTTCCTTCGTGGGGCCAGGCGACTGAGGCCTCCAGAAAAAAACCAAGATCCCTTCTTGGGACTTAGCTATAGTCCTCGAGGGTCTGGTTGACACTCCCTTTGAACCTATAGAATCAGCGTCTGATAAACTACTGACTCTAAAAATGGTTTTTCTAATGGCAATAACTTCTTTGAAGAGAATTGGGGATATGCAGGCTCTGTCTATCTCTCCATCCTGCTTAGACTTTGCCCCTGGAATGGTGAAAGTGATTTTGCACCCTCATCCTGATTACCTGCCTAAGGTACCTTTCTCGGCTGTACATCCGGTCACTCTTGAGGCCTTCTGTCCTCCACCGTTCACAACGCCGGAGCAGGAGAGATCTCACAGACTGTGTCCAGTCCGTGCTCTTCAGGCTTACATCCACCGCACTAGCCAGTGGCGTAAGTCAGAGCAACTGTTTGTTTGTTATGGGGGCAGTAATAGGGGTGCTGCCGCCACTAAATAGACCATGTCACATTGGGTCAGGGATGCTATTGCTCTTGCCTATGAGGCGTGCGGTCAGGCTTCGCCAACGGGTTTGAGAGCTCACTCCACCAGAGGAGTCGCCTCCTCTACTGCTTTGGTAAGGGGTGCTCCCTTACAACATGTTTGTGATGCGGCAGGCTGGTCCTCTCCGCACACATTCATAAGGTTTTATAGTTTAGATGTTCATGCAACTCCGGGCTCTCACGTCCTTGAGTCGACATCTCAAGCTAATGTCTAGGTCTTTCTTGCGTTCTTGTGAGCACACCTACACAACCGTAAGGAGTCCAGACATCCTCAAGCACGGCGGCGTGGGTATTCTCGTTCCGAATGCGCTAAGCAGCGCAGCATCGATTGTAGCTTTTGATAGGGAACGGTTCGGGTTACTTGACTGTAACCCTGTTCCCTGAAAAAGCGGAACGAGATGCTGCGCTGCATTGCCGCGCTGATGATGTCCCAGGACTGCTCTTCAGACAAAATATCCTGACGATGCACCTGTGGCTCATCTATTTATAGCCTCGCGTCGCGGGTGCGCGCCGATGACGTCACCGACCGAGGCTATATTACTTCCGGTCGATTCCATCGACGTGTTTACACACTATATTCACAGTAGGTCACGATTAAAGACGTTCCCAATGCGCTAAGCAGCGCAGCATCTCGTTCCGCTTTTTCAGGGAACAGGGTTACAGTCAAGTAACCCGAACCGTTTCTGTTCATGTGTGCTATGTGTGTTAACCCTATATTATGGAGCTAATAGGCCAACTCTGATTCGTCTATTAGGACCAATCATGGTCTCATTAAATCAAATCACTCTTCTCTAATTTATGTATTCTTATTTTCTCTTTTCTTTACAGATATTTAATAAAATAACTGTTTATTCACATAAGTGTCAGTCTCTTTCTATAAAAAACAAAACAAAAAAACATCTTTAGTAACCTGGGTTACATATGACTAGTAAAGATTCATTTGTAGAGCTCTCTAATTGCAATTGTTACTAGTAAGAAGTGAATTAGAGACCTCTGTAATTGTAATTCTTACTAGTAATAATTGATTTAGAGAGCTCTCTAATAATAATTGTTACTAGTAAGAATTAAATTGTAGAGCTCTCTAATTGAATTCCTACTAGTAAAGATGCAATTACGACGAGTATCGCTGGGTACAATTTAAAGGGGTCATGACATTCCAAATCAACCAAATTTGCCTTGATCTTTTGGTATATAAGAGATCTATGTATGTACTTTTAAAACTTCCTGCAAGTTTCATAGCTTAAGTCATCCTCCCCATTATAAATGAAGCATTTATTTAATCAAGCTCTAAATACAGCTCGTTGTGGATCCATGGTATGAAGTGACGTCACGGTACGAAGTGACGTACCAGTCGTTTGGATATGACCGCCTCCAGCGCAAGACAACTACGCCTCATTTCGCATCATCGCATGCGTTCTCGTGCAGCGAGTGGGTCTGTTTACAAGATGACTGCGATGCCACGCAGATGTGCTGTTCCTGGCTGTGGACAAACAACATGTTTGAATACGCTGCCGAACGATCCAGACGTCAGGGAAAGCAGTTGGATGCAGTTTATTTGCAGCATATATGCAGCCCGCCAAAGCCTTATTTGATCGGTGAGTGATATAGATGAGTGTGACAGGGTGCATGTTACTGAAAGAACGAGCAGAGAGAGAGAGAGAGAGAGAGAGAGAGAGTGCCCTGGCCGCGCACGCGCGCCTTCAAACTGTCTTGCTCTCTCTCTCTCTCCCTCCCTCGCGCATATGAATCAAAATCAATTGAGAATTGACACGATGGTAAAAGATCGGACGACCGAAGTTTCACGTGGTGGAGCATTGTGTAGCCTACATGTGATACAAAATGATTAACGTTAATAACTTATGCATAAGCAGCACTGACGTTAGCCAATCATAACAGTGGGCGTTAACACTGAACTCTTAAAGGGGAAACGCCTCCAAAACAGACTGTTTGAATCAGAGGTTGAGAAATATGGTGGGAAAAGGTCATAAATCACTACATTTTCAAAGTTTTTTTGTACAAAAAACTATAGTAATACTATAATTGCACCTAAGGGAACATAATAAAACAAAACAAAAAACCATGTCATGACCCCTTTAAGCTAAAACGGCTTGCCATAGTTCGCTGCAGGTACAACTTTATGACAGCAGGTGGCACAATAATCCCATTTAGTAGGATTTAACCTGAACCTTTTTAACTGTTACATAGACATGAAGAGGGAGAGATAGAGGGGGGCGGGATCAGAAAAAGTTCACGAGTTGGGATTCGAACTTGGGTAATCCAAACAAAGCACAACGATAGAGCTGTCAGCAAGCTGCCCGTGAGGCTATCGGCAACAACTATTTAATATCAGTTTTGTAAATATAAGAACCTAATTTTATTAGAAACATGGAGGGAAACAAAATCCGACGTCAAACTGTCCAGCTGTCGGAATCCGCTCCTCCACCCCCATGATGAGAGATGGTGATGTAGTGGTGATGATTGCCAGTCAGGCAGACCCATCAATATTATTTAGCCAGAATAGTCTGTTCACGGCACGCCATGTCGGAATTCCGACTTGTAAAAACTATTCATGTTTTCAATCTCGTTAATCAACTTGTAAACTGAATTTTCTGAGAGATGGGATATTGATCATCATTAGGCCTACATTTTAAACATTTTGAATAAAAATATTTTTAAAATGTTTTTTGTCAATGTTATTGGCTTATGTTCAGATATTTATATTGCTTCATCATCATTAATGCTTCACAAATTAATTGTAGAAATGTGAAAAACATTTAAAATAAACATTACTCAGAATGCAAAAAAGTTTACAATTATATAGGCTAGTATTATTAAAGATAACTAGTATTACAATTAAAATGATATTAAGCAATAAGCATTACATAAGGAGATTTTATAAAGAGTTAGAATTTACATTTTTTTAAATTAAAGCCACCAAAAACTTTGTCTTAAAACATGTTCTGTCACATTTACTTGCATGTCTGCAGTAAAAACGGTCCTATCTTTTTTCAATTAAATCATGCTTCTATTTTTTCAGTATGCTATACAACTTAAAACTATGTTTTTCAGTTTTTTAGATAAGAATGCAGCAAATGACTGATGAAAAAAAGAAAATCAACACACGTGGCAGGATGAAAATATTAGTCATTGCCTGTCTGTTTTCAACTGATTGCTCTGTGATGTTGACCTGATAATAGAGGCTTCTTAAGACCAAGTGGCCTAATAGTTACCTATAAATAGATTTTTACGTTTCTGCAAAGTTTCACAGTAAATAAACATTTCAAAGACTCTAACTAAAATCTTTTCCAACAGCCAACATGCCAAGTTTTTAATAAAAGTGTATTATGACAATTACTAAGCACTTGTGAGGTTTATATGCAGTATGTGATCTGGAGAATGTGCTGAGTGATATTCCTGTAATACAGTTTGAGTTGCCACCTGTTTTATTGCTGAACACTGTTGCTAAAGAGCACAACAGGTGAGAAAATACACAGAGTTCAGTGACAAAAGTGATAGCAAGGAATCAATCTCATTCTTTATTTCTCTCAGTTATTACACATACAATAAAGGCCTAGTGACAGCATTATATGTATCTGCTTGTCAGTAAAATGGTACATGATTCAGTAAAAGCTGTGTTTGTCAAGTTATACTCTACATTGTTGGGACCAAATATCCCCAAAAGGACAAATAAAACTGAAATAACCTACAAGACCAGTCAACATACAAAATTCTTTTCAATTAAAATCCCAAAATGCAGAAATATTTATGTGGTAGGTATGTAGGAGGGTATAGAAAGCATCATTAGCTCAATGTAAAAACAATACAACTCAGAACATCCACATGATAGAACTAGTAAATCAAATGTGTGTGTGTGTGCGTGTCTGTGTGTTGTGGGTGTGTGTTGTGGGTGTGTGTGTGTGTGTGTGTGTGTTGTGGGGGAAGGGAGGAGAGAGTCCCATTGGCTTAAGGACATATTTGCTTCCTTTAAGAGAATGGAGAAGCTGTATGGAAAGCCTATATAAACTGAATTGGCTGACACTCTTTCCCTCTATTTTCATTTAAAGGTTCTGCTGCGCACTGGAAGGTGAGTCTCTATTATTCTGTCCATATCTAGGGTTTGCACTCTAACATTTGAGCATGCCAAAGACCTTCAGAACATCTCACTCATGCTGAGCAGCCACAAAGCCAAGAAATTAGATCAATAAGCTCAAAAATATGCTTTAATGTGTACTGGAAAAAAGGTCCTGCTCGATGAGGATCAATGTCCAGCTAGGTCCTGGAGATAAAACAGTGGCTGTTGCCTAAAATTATATCATGCTGTTTTTGTTATTGTTGAGGTTATTATGTTTTGATGTGTTCTTTGTAATCAATTTTGGTAAGTTTTAACTTTTTAATGCATTGTAATGTCAAATGCTCAAAAATGTTTAGTATACCTCTGATTTATATCATTAAGCACATGCTGAAAGTTAGATGTTTCCTGTCTTAGTTTATCAGCATTTTTTATACATTCAAAGCATACACTTTAAAAAAAAATAGCAAAATAACATTCATGGAACCTTTCCATTACACAAAAACACTGTTCATTGTTCATTACACTCTTCTTTGTAGGGGGAAAAAGGTTCTTTAGATTTTTTAAATGTTCTTCACACTAAGGAAAACATTTCGGCAACACTTTCTATGATCCATGAATTTTAACTCATGAAGTATCATGATTTATTAAGACCTATTCTGCATTATAAGAACAGTTATAGTTACATTTATAATTACTTATAAGTCATGTATTTGGGTTTTCAATGCGGATGCTCATAATCCATTAAGTATTAATTAGCCAGTCGTATGGTTCCATGAATGTATTTATAAAGATCCAACCTGCATTGCTATAATGTTATTACATTATAGTTACAATGACTTTTAGTAATTCAGATTTATTTCTGTCAAATAAGTTAATATTGTTATAAATAATCATGTTGTGTTCTTATAAATACTTATTGTGAGTGATAATACAGTTATAGACAATTGATGGCTTTAAGTAAAGTGAAAACATAGGAAGCAATTTCCTATCCTAAGCAATCATGAAGATGTGCTAATTGTACATTTTAGCACATTTAAGTTTTGTAACTAATGGAAATAATGGAAATGTAACTAATGAACAATAATTACTGTAATAAAATAATTGGGGGGGGGGGGGGGGGTATTATATAAACTGCTAAAGGCAATATGCAATATGCATATGGCTGAGGAGAAATAGATTTTAACAAATCAAAATGACTATTCATGACCTCTAATAAAAACATTAGCCATTAAAGACATAATTGATAACTAATTGATACAGCAAACAAGTGTCTATGGAACTAATTTATATTTGATCAATAATAATTAATAATTAATAAAAACGGTTGAAAAAGTGAATGCATGACTTACATGTAATTATACAAATAATATAAATGTAATAAACCTATAAACTAAACTATAACTGTTCTTATAATGCAATATAGGTCAATATACTTATAAATATGGCTATTCATAGAAAGTGTTTCCAAAGTTTCCTTTAATAACTAAAAGGTATTGCAGAACTAAAAATGGTTCTTCTATGGATATTCTAAACCCACTTTTGAAACCTTTATTTTAAGATTGTATCACCACATATTACATATTACCTTCAAACACCTGATGACATAGGTATGGAGACCACTACTCATTTTAGAAAACAGTCCCAACTCAGTCCATGTCCAATCCAAAATCTTTTATTGGCAGGAAAAGTATAGAACTAATATAGTTCAGACTAGCAGAGTATTTTTACAGTTGTGCTGGGTTTCAGCTGTTAGGTGTTGAAGCTGAGGAGATTCTTCAAGAGGCAACAAGTTGTCTGTCAGCTGTCTCGTCTTCTGAATTGGGTGCAGACCTCCTACTTCCAACAAAGGAACACTAAAACAAGAGCACGAGACAACTGCTTCAACAAATTCAAACCCTTAAACATCAAACACTTCTATGGGTTTTGACACGCACCCATGTACATCAGCCGTCTCTCGCCAAATTTAGACGTGCTGCAGAGCCAGTGACTGAATATAACTTGCTTCCATTAGATTGAAGGCTGCAACACCCCATCCTGCCACCCACAGGCATCTTCACCTTCAAAGGGAGCGCCACAAAGAGACCGGCAAGATGTCCGAGTATGTATTGTGTTACAACATCATGATCTTTGTGTGCTGTGAAAATTATCTTATAACTCATCGTCCGCGATCACTGTACTCATAAAATACATTTAGTGCCAAGCTCCAATCAGCTAATTTTGTATTTATTATTATACATAGCATACATGCTTAAATAATACAATTATCAAAAGCACAATGCTTTATTTTTGGAGTTCCATCTCTTGGTTATAATCATCGTATTGCAGTCGCTGAATGATTGTTCTGTGCTCTCTGAAATTGTAAACATTTGCTTTTTGATAGGAAAAAGATGACGTCCAGCCGTAAGCACCATCTGAAGGTAAGGCCATCTCTTTCTTCATGAGATCTGGGCTATTTGAACTGTCAGTGACTCTCTTGTTAATTACTGTCTATGCTTCTTCTCGTCTTTGTGCTCCAGAGCTTGTTGCTTCAGATCGCTCATGGGCTTTTGGAGGAAGAGGCAGCTGAGGATGAGCAAGAAAAACAGCGATACATGGAAGATAACTGCCCTACTCTCTCACTGCCTGGAAGCATGCAGGATCTACAGGTACAGAGAGAGAAGAACAGTTTTATACAGGCTAAATGTCAATTCACACTGCACCAACAGGTGTCGACCAAAGCTTACAATCACCAGATTACAGTACGCTACTTCTCAGACAACAAGCAGCAATTGAACAAGCGCAGACAAACGCCAACAAATGCCAACATGAGTAACACACTGATTTGGCAAAAACTGACAAAGTGTTTATTGAGTTAGACCCTTTCCTGGGTCAACATATTTTGTTGACCCTGGAACAACATTCCTGTCCAAAAATGTTATCTGAACTATTTAATCCCTACACTTAATTCTAACCCTACCCATAAGTTTTCCCTAAATCAGAGGGAAATGATAGGTGAATAACACTGATGTAGAAGGAGCTAACTCTTGGTGTAAAATCTGATTGGTTGATTGGAATGTTGTTCCTGGATCAATATCTTTGTTGATCCTGGTGCAACATTCCAATCAACCAACCAGTCACCCAAGTGCACTTAACTCAATTGTGAAATCGGTTCTGCCCATTGGGCTAATGCTAATGCCAGTGCAATCGGAATTAAAAGCACACCATATTATTCATTTGCAGGTATTGCTGTGTGGTGTGCAAATGTACAGATGAATAGACTAAGTGTGAAAATTTGTGGAAAAAATCAGCATGTATCTTTGTTTAAAGGATCTGTGTAGGAAGTTGCACCAGCAGATAGATGCCATTGATGAACAAAGATACGATATGGAGACCAAAGTGGCCAAGTCAAACAAGGAGGTACTTCTTAATTGTTCTGTTCTACTTATAGAAATGTATTTAACTTCTGTAACTTCTAAAACTTAAACTTTTTTCTTGATCACTTGAGATTGATGATCTGAAGATAAAGGTTCAGGACCTGAAAGGTAAATTCAAGAAACCCGTTCTGAAGAAAGTGCGCATGTCTGCTGATGCTATGCTGCAGGCCCTGCTGGGCTCCAAACACAAAGTGTCTCTGGACCTGAGAGCCAACCTCAAACAGGTCAAGAAAGAGGTCAAGGAGGAGGTGAGCACACACTAATAGCACACTAATAGCGAAACGTGCAATAAAATGAGGGCATAACTCACTCTCTTTTGGAGAATTTTACAGCAAAGGTAGTCAGTTGTTAAACATGCAGTCTAAGATAATGAATGACAAAGTAGAAAAAAAAAATCTGTATGCTAAAAATTATGAAAAAGGTGATTTAAATGAGAAGGCTTGTACTGTAGTTTTGAAACGTACTTTTTCTGCTACTACAGGAGAAGGAGTCAGTGGGAGACTGGCGTAAGAACATCGAGGATAAGGCTGGTATGGATGGCAGGAAGAAGATGTTTGAGTCTGAGGCCTAAATCTGTTTTTCTTCAACAATTTTACATTTCCTTTCAATGATTTGTTCGGTTAGGTTGTCTTAATTCTTGCCATCTTCAGTGTTATGAAAGATAAAAAGTGGTAATGTTCTCTATTGTGTGAAGTGATGTTACAGGTGGTAAAAGAAATATATGAAGGTTTTGATGTACGTGATGGTTGGTTTTGTAGCTGAGGCTAATAAATAATAATAAATAATCTGACTTTGCCCGTTTGCAATTTCAACAAATAAATAGATTTTGGTCAGTAAAACCCATTGAAATACTCAAAACAGTATTGAGAGTAGTTTGCTGGGGGGTGGGGAAATAGAGTACAAATCAGAGAATCAAAGTTTTACACCAAGCATTATTTCACCAGTCAAATGTACACTTACTGGCCACTTTATTGCACACCTTGCAAGTGTGACCTGAGTGGTGCTGAACCAGATCTAGGATTAAAGGTTCTTGACTACGCCACCTGGTGCCCTCACACCAGGATATACTTTGCACCTTAACTGCTAAAAACCTAATATAAGGCAAGCAGGTTCGTAGAAATAAACCAAAGCTAAAATAGACAGAGATGTGCTTTCAGTAGAAAAAAAACAATAACTTTATTATACAATGGTATAATTAAAAGAGCCACACCGTCATACTAGAGGCACAGTACTAAAGTGAGAGACCAGACCTGGTATTGGCTGTTACAAGGGGCAATACGATTAACAATTTACCTGGAAAATACTGATTCACGGTCAAGGCAGGTTACCTGTCCGGGACACGCGTGACGTTCACCGCCCGTGCTCTGGAATCTGGTGCCCACAATCACATGCATTCACACACACACACAAGCACACCCTTACGAAAAATACGTTTATTCAAGTGTTCTATTAGTATACTTCTTTTCAACTAAAAATAAGAAAGCATACTTTTTATATACTTATAAATACTGTCTATATTTTATATTTTACATTCTACAGAAAAAAAACAATGTAAATTACATGAAAAAGTTAGTTCATTTTAAAGTTAGTAAATTCTAATATCAACATTATAAAATTAAGTAAATTTACTCAACTTTTCTGATACTGGTGTTCCCATCATGCATTGGGCCTTGAATAATTAATGAGGTTGATTTTTCACTGTTTTCCAGCTGTATTTACACTATTTTATCATTGCGTTTGTTGTTAGGATTAGTAACTTGCCATTTTGTGACATTTGGAGTTCATTTTCTACTTATTATACATTCAAACAAAAATGATCCATCAAATGTTACCGTCATTGTGTATTGTCTACCAAGTATTGAGGTCTCTGCATTCAGACATGTATCTATTGTAGTGATTACTTAGATATTTCTAAGAAAATCATATACTTAAATAGTGTAGTATAATTCAATGTTGTATTATTGGAGTGAAATGTATTACAAAGAAAGCTTAGTATAAAACTAGTAAACTAGTACTTTACTGAGAGAACACTAAAAGAAAACTTGCAAGTATACTTGCAGTATAGAACTACTAAACTAGTAGTTTACTGAGAGTGTACTTTCATAAACTAAACATTTTCTACAAGTATTAAAATAGTAAACTACTAGTATACCCATAAGTTCACTTGCAGTACAAATGAGAAACGTAATTATGAACTAGTTGTGCACTTAAAGTTTACTACTGGTACACTTATAGTACACTTAAAAATATACTACTACAAGTGGGCCAATTTAGTCCCAAGCGGTATTAAAATAGTATACTTACAAGTTTACTACCAGTACATATTGACATTAGTATACTTACTACATAAAGTATACTTAAAAATATACTTGAATATTACTTAAGTATACTTCATAAAATGAACTTGAAGTATACTTCTTTTTCGTAAGGGCAACCACTACAAGCAATGATTCAACCAATACTGTGAAGTGCAATTTACCACTACAATATGTGGTGCAATGCGCGAGGACGGAACCAGGACCCTCTCTTGTGAGCAGTTACTCTAGTACTCTGGAAAAAAGGAATAAAAGGACAAGAAAGTTATCACTAGCAGAGTAGATAGAGAATGTAAAACTATACACTACTAGAACAGCCAAAAACCACATCAGTCAGACAGAACATTAGACAGAGGCTGCGGAAAAATAACCACAATAAAGAAGAAAGAAAGATATATATATATATAAAACTTAATTTAGGCAAGGCAAAGCAGCAGGAGCAATCTGCCTGCAGACACAAAATCCTTAAAATTAGTGCTTGATTTACTCATGCACCAATAGTCACGTAGCATCGCAACCATTTCATAAAAATATTATTTTCTTTTACCTCAATGTTGACAAACGAACTAATACAGTGGAAAAACAGCCCTTTGCACCAGTCTTTTTATTTTTATCAATTTTAAGAAAATTGCCTTGTTTATCCACCAGATATGAGGTGAGCAACAATGCTTAAATTACATTTTCAACCTGTCATATTTCATGCTTTCAAAAAAAGGTATTAAAGACCCCCCTTTTTAAACTTTATTTTAACAGTAAGCATTTTGCAGAAAGATGGAGGCATGCCTGATAAATAAATATACTAATTTGGTCATAACAGCATTGCCTGTTGAATTTATAAGGGCTATAATAAAGAGGTCTTGACGCTTCAGTGCACTGTCACGTCCATAACGTTTTAAAGGTTTAGTTTATTTAATATGACAATTATAAATGCAAATAACTTGAAACTTTATTTACAAAGCTAAATTATGTTTATGCTTATTAGGATAGACAATTCATCTCACTACTTTGCTCTGAACAACCATAATAATGCGTTACGGACGTGACCGTTACGGATGCTTCATATTAAATCATGCATGCTATTGTGGTCTGTTTTAAGACAGAAATGATTTTGGCCACTTCATTTCAAGTTTTGTTTTGTAGAAAGACTTTATTTAAAGTGAATTTCGTTTTGTATAAATTGTATCTTAATTTTAAATCAAAGTTTCATCAACCAATTGCCTGGATTTAATAAATAAGCAAATATAGCATGGAGGTGCGATCACTTGCAACACGTAAACTTGAGCGCGTCTCATCATAACTGAACAGAAACTCAACGTATACCTCTCAGAAATATAGCCTATCTATAGAAAGATTGCAAAGATCAAAACGAAAAGAAATAGGCAACTCTCTGATTGTGTAATCTGTATGTGCTTTTTCCACCACCACGTCCCTTTAGAGGCTCGGCATGATCACGCTGACATAATAATAGGCTAATAATATTGCGTGCCAATTATTTTGTCAAATCATTTTTATACGAAATAAAATGTGATGATTTTGACTCGCGATTGTGCATTAAAATCCATAAACTGGCCGAAAACCGTGCGATCATTTAGACACAAAAAACGTAGGCGTTACATGATTGCTAGTGACTCACATCTACGGACAATAATGTCCATCGGTTCACCTGACTGTGGAGGAAACCTGTGATTTGAACTCCTATTAATTGTTAATGTATTTTAATTTCAACTGTCTTCCATAATAGTCTCTGCTTTAATGTTCCGTATGTGTTTATAGTAGCCTATTCACGTCCTAGTCGAGAGGCGTCCTGCAATTGCGCGAGGAACCTGATTGGTTTAGGCGCGAAACAGGCACCCTCTAATTCGCTCGCGCTTCCTGTCATTCAAGCTCAGGTTTTGACAGCTCGAAGATAGCGTTATCTTAAAGCTAAACGCCTACCACATGACAGATGGAATCATTTCAGACAGTCTTCTTAATGTGAAAACACAGCCATTATGCGTCAACAAAAGTGCCATGATGGTTTGATTGTTGATTTTCCAAACAAATTCTATGTATTTCAGTCGCGTCACATCCATAACAGGGTTTTTGTCACATCCATAATGTTGGTTTTTCCTCATAATACACTTCATAAAAATATATATATTTTAAACATTGATATTTTTATGTTCAGCTAAGACCCCTTCATCATGTGGATAGCAATATTTATACATTGGATTTAAAAGATCACAGACTTTACAGGAAATCGAACAGTATACCAAAAACTCCTTTTCTTTTTTGGGGGTGCTTAAATATATTTTAGAAAAACATATTTTGCCTGTCAATTCCCCAGATGGGGTGCTCTGAGAATATGCATTTCCAATTTAAATATTGTAAGAAGTTTTTTTTTTCTGAGACATTTCACCTGTCATTATGAGTTCAAATGTCACATCCATAACGCTGGAATTGCCCCAGGGCAACACAATCAGACTAATTTTACATGTGTTCAAAGCTTTTAGTCCTAACACACTGGATATACTCGTAACACAATAAACAATAAACATTTACCTTCTTGATGTTGCTGCTTAATTGCGGTACAGCTACCCGGCGGGTGCTTTGCCCAAGACCAATGTGCTCATTAAAATGCATATGTCCCAACAATGACACCCACATTATGATTAACAGTAAAATGCACAAATAATACCTTCAGTAATACACAGCACGATTACCCGGAAGCGTCTGGCAATCAGTCAAACACCTTTGTTGCACAGGAGAACCACATACCCAAGTAGTAACAGACTGAAAATGTATCTGAACACCAGATAATCTCTAAGCCCAACAGTGCAGACTGTTTTATAGAGACTGGCCTAAACGCAAATGAGTTGTTTAGCCACTCACGGCTAGCTGCAGAGGGACAAACTTCAACCAGACACCGACTACTCTGCCGGTTACACAAGTACCGGTTGGACACACTTTTGCCTTCAGAACTGCTTTAATTTTTCGTGGCATATATTCAACAAGGTGCTGGAAACATTCCTCAGTATGTCTATAGTGACATGATAGCATTGCGCAGTTGCTGCAGATTTTTTGGCTGCACATCCAAAAGGTACGCTATTGGATTGAGAACTGGTGACTGTGGTAAGTGTAAGGCCCATCTATATCGATCCAATAGCGGCATTCGATTAGCAGGGAAGGTCTCACGCGTGTTTCGTCTTTTCTCATGGCAACGGGATTTTTGATTAAATGCAAAACATTTTCTCATGTATTAACTCGTTATTTCATCTGACTCCATAAATGAAAAGGTTTTAATGATATCTGTGCATCATTAAATGTGAGCGAATGTTTGACTATTCTTTTAACTATTCAATGAAAATAATAACTAAGTCCGTTAGAATAAAATCAAATGTTTACAATTTATTATGTCAGGGAAATGTATCATGCCAATTAAAGATAATCAATTATCTTTTGCCAATCTTCCTTTGTGTGCCAGTTTCTCTAAACTTCTAAAAACCTTATTTCCTTTTGTTTTACTTAACGTTATTTGAAAATGAGACATTTGTACCACTCACTCTGAGACATTGTAAATGATACTAAACATAATACTCAATGATAATCATTCACATTAAACCATATACATTCTTGTGTGGGTTTTAGATGTCCCTGAGAGAGGGGAAGAGGGGGGAAGTCAAATGTTAATTTCGAGCAAGATCCTCTTTCTCATAGACCAGTGGTCAGGTCGATCTCTTCAACCAGTTTTTCCAGTCTTACAGTAACTCATTGTCATGTTCAAAAATCCAGTTTGAGATGATTTGAACTTTGTGACATGGTGCGTTATCCTGCAGGAAGTCGCTATCAGAAGATGTGCGCTGTGGTCATAAAGAGATGGACATGGTCAGCAACAATACTTAGGTAGCTGTGGCATTTAAACGATACTCCATGTGTCCTAAGGGGCCCAAAGTGTGCCAATAAAATGTAATCACCACACCATTTCATCACCACCATCAGCCTGAACCGTTGATACAAAGTAGGGTGGATCCATGTTTTCATGTTGTTTACACCAAATTCGGACCAAATTCATGCACTGTTTTTGCCCTGTCAGTGCATCTTCTATTGCCCAATTTTGGTGAGCCCATACAAATTGTAGCCTCAGTTTGATCATTAATCAATCTAGTTCATTTTTAAACAAAAAGGAAAAGAGGTTATGATATCTATCAGAAATGAGGTACTTTTTAAATGTGTATTTAAATATTTAATATTAAATTGTGTTTGTCAGTGACTCCTCCTTATTCAGTCAGTGGGTTTCATCTTGTGGTGGCCACAGTTGAATATTATTCTCTTTAAAATCTAGGGAACTGGTGGGATGTTTTACTCTTGACTAAAGGCAAAGTCAGTTGAATGTGTTTCTCACTGTTACTCAGTAAAAATAGTGTAGGCTAATACTGCAAAGTAAGCAAACATAACTCAGACAGGCAAATATAACATAAAATAGATTTTAGTCTGCAGGAATTTAGAGTTAGGATTCTGTGAAATAAAGTAGGTGTACATTTCCACAGAATTTTTATTTATCTGGTTATCTAAAGCTGCAATTCATCCTATTTATTTCATTGTAACTCTGTGCTCTTGTACGGCTAGTTTATACCTCCCAAAGCTAATCTCAGTCAATTCTTTTCTCTCCAAATGCTCTCACCTTAACTAGAAATTTTAATTGTAAGAACTGTTGAGTTCTGCTGGATTATTTGCAAGTGGTTTAGTAGGTAGGCCTACACATCACATTGTAGACCGAGTTTTCCTCACAAGAAAAACTTAAATTAGCACGATTAGCATGATTACCACAATTAGTCAATCGATTTAATCTTTTTTTGTGTCAGTTAAGTGAAATAGAGTAGCCAATATTTTTTTAAGTTATTAGCACACATCTTTTAAGTTAGTAGTAGACCTCAAATACAGTTTCACTTCATAAGAAAAACTAAAACTACAAGACCACTACACAAGAACTACTTTGATCCAATGCAATAGCTAAAACCTTCAAATTATTTAATCCTGGAAATACTGATCCCCAACACAAATAATTGACTGGGAATTGTGTTTTATTTGTCAGAATAATACTCAAGAGCCACTCAGATGCCCATCAAATTGTCAAGGGCAGGTCAATACTGAACGTTACAAAAATCTGGCAGAGAATCTATTAAAATTTGATGAACTTAAACAACTCCCGATATCTCTGCAGATTGCACGGTTAGATGAAGGGGAAGGTATAGAGGCCACATTTATTAGGAACAATGCAAAATATCACAATACATGTCGCCTTAGATACAACAATCAAATGCTACAAAGAGCTGAGAAGAGAGCTTCTGCAACTGATGAGCATGACACTGCAAAACGAATAAAAATTAGTTTAAGTGATTCAGTGATGACACTCAGACACTCATTCAGTGATGACATCGATAAGACTAAATGTTTGGAGAACCTTCAGGTAGTGAGAGACTTCATGAGGCTGCTACATTTCAAATTGATGAAAAAGTATGAACGTGTGCCATTGTCCACAATGACACCAAGCTTCTGGCACAGCTCAGTGGAGGTGACATGGTGGCTTTAGAGGCCAAGTATCATTCCAAATGTTTGGCCTCTTTGTACAATAGAGCTAGATCCCAAATCAAGGACACCTCACCAGATGAAGAGCAGTTAGGACCAGATGTATCTAGTATGGTCTTTGCAGAACTTGTCATGTACATAGAAGAAGTGAGAATAGATGCAGCCACAGCACCAGTCTTCAAGCTGTCAGAGCTTACTCAACTGTGCACATCTAGAATGGAACAGCTTGGCGTTCCATTAACTTCTTGGCTGTCAAGTACAAGACTCAAGGAAAGGCTGTTAGTCCAGTTTACAGCTATGCGTGCCCAGAAGAGAGGGCGGGATGTTCTGTTGTTTTTTGATGATGACATTGGTGCTGCTTTGACGAAGGCATGTGAGCTGGATAATGACCAGGAAGCAGTGCATTTAGCAAGAGCTGCAAAAATTGTTAGACGTCAAATGTTAAGGGATTCAAAACCATTCACTGGGTTCTCAGAGGCATGCCTTGAAAATTCTACATCTCCATTGCTTTTGACACTGGTAAACATGATTCTTCAAGGGCCGAGTTTAAAGATCAAATGGAGGAGAATACTCCAGCTGTGCTGACTATTGCCCATATGATGAAATTTAACAGTGTTAAGAGACGGACTGGTGTAGCTGTTAGACATAGCGGTGCGCAGGAGACAGACACTCATATACATTGGGCTTATGTTGCATGCACACACACGCAAGAAGGAATTGATTGACAATCTCTCTCACTAGGGAGTATGCATTACATACGATCGTGTCCTCAGTTTGTCAGCAGAGATGGGAAACCGTGTTTGTATTCTTTACAGAGATGAAAATGTGGTCTGTCCACCAATGATGCGGGGTAATGTATTCACAACTGCGGCTGTTGATAATGTTGATCATAATCCATCTTCGACAACAAGAATTCTTTTCACGGAACCTCCATCTCCCTCTTTCAACATCTGTCTTCAGAGAGGGAAGGAGTGAGTCAAAACATTGTTTCATCTCATAAGCCAGATCATGCTTCAAAAACAATCTACCCTTTGCCTCAAGGTATACAGATATACTATAGGTATACAACTATACAGATGTCTTCCCTGTCAACTGCAACATTAAGACCTCATCTGTGCCATCATCCCATGTTCAGTTCTTGAGCAGGCACAATGCTGAGTATATTAAGCAGGAGTGTGAATGACTAGAACATGTCAGATCAACAAGTGACAAAGCTGGAGATCTCAGTGATTTGTCATTGTCACGATCCACACACAGGGAAACAAGGGTAAGTTCCAAAAGCAGTAGTTTATTTAGGGATAATCCAAAATCATAAACCAGTCCAAAGCAAGGGTCAAAATCCAAAAGGCAATCCAACAAGAACAGGAACAAAACAAGAAGCAAGGAAACTGGATGACAGAAGTAGCGTGATACATACAAGGACTCCGTGACACATACTGAAACAGACAGGGTTATATACACAGGGAATCGACAATGATAATGGGGAATTGGCTGAGTGCAATGATCAGTGATAAGGAACAGCTGAGTGCAATGAAGAGACAAAGGATCGTGGGAAATGTAGTTCATAAGTGAAGGACACCGTGGGAAAGGAGGACATCTAGTGGACATCAGGGAAACACAAACCCAACACTGTGACATAACCCCCCCTCTACGGAGCGGCTACCAGACGCTCCACGACAACAAAAAAAACACAGAAAACACAACACAAGAGGTTCAGGAGGGAGGTGGAACGGTGGAGGATCAGGGGGAGGGAAGGTGGGCCAGGTCCGTGAAGCGAGACAGGGACAAGGGGTGAGGGCTTAACCGGGGACCAGATCAAAACACAGAGTCCATCGGGCGGCCAGGGCGGTGAAGACCCCTCGGGCGGCCAGGGCGGTGAAGACCCCTCGGGCGGCCAGGGCGGTGAAGACCCCTCGGGCGGCCAGGGCGGTGAAGACCCCTCGGGCGGCCAGGGCGGAGACGACCCCTCGGGCGGCCAGGGCGGAGACGACCCCTCGGGCGGCCAGGGCGGAGACGACCCCTCGGGCGGCCAGGGCGGTGAAGACCCCTCGGGCGGCCAGGGCGGTGAAGACCCCTCGGGCGGCCAGGGCGGTGAAGACCCCTCGGGCGGCCAGGGCGGTGAAGACCCCTCGGGCGGCCAGGGCGGTGAAGACCCCTCGGGCGGCCAGGGCGGTGGAGCAGACACTGGAACTGGCTCTGGCACAGACACTGGAACTGGCTCCGGCTCGTGAACAGACGCTGGAACTGGCTCCGGCTCAGGAACAGACGCTGGAACTGGCTCCGGCTCGGGAACAGACGCTGGAACTGGCTCCGGCTCGGGAACAGACGCTGGAACTGGCTCCGGCTCGGGAACAGACGCTGGAACTGGCTCCGGCTCGGGAACAGACGCTGGAACTGGCTCCGGCTCGGGAACAGACGCTGGAACTGGCTCCGGCTCGGGAACAGACGCTGGAACTGGCTCCGGCTCGGGAACAGACGCTGGCACTGGCTCAGGAACAGGCTCTGGCTCAGGAACAGCCACCAGAACAGCAACGGCAACTAGGACAGACACAAACATAGAAACAGATGCTAACTCCGATCCAGGAACAGACACTGGAACTGGCTCCGGCTCGGGAACAGACACTGGAACTGGCTCCGGAACAGACACTGGAACCGGCTCCGGAACAGACACTGGCACTGGCTCCGGCTCTGGAACAGCAGACACTGGCTCCGGCTCTGGAACAGCAGACACTGGCTCCGGCTCTGGAACAGCAGACACTGGCTCCGGCTCTGGAACAGCAGACACTGGCTCCGGCTCTGGAACAGCAGACACTGGCTCCGGCTCTGGAACAGCAGACACTGGCTCCTGCTCTGGAACAGCAGACACTGGCTCCGGCTCTGGAACAGCAGACACTGGCTCAGCCTCTGGCTCTGGAACAGCTATTGGCTCCGGCTCTGGAACGGGCACTGGCTCTGCCTCCGGCTCTGGAACGGGCACTGGCTCTGCCTCCGGCTCTGGAACGGGCACTGGCTCTGCCTCCGGCTCTGGAACGGGCACTGGCTCTGCCTCCGGCTCTGGAACGGGCACTGGCTCTGGAACAGGCGACACTGGCACGTCCAGGATTCGAGCTAAACGCTCCAAATAGTCACTTAATATGCCCCCGATTGAGAGAATGGGTATATCCAGATCCGTTTCTGACTGGGCAGGCGAGACATGAACAGTCACTGGCTGGGCAGACGGGACTCGAACAGACTCTGGCTGGGCAGACGAAACCTGAACGGTCTCTGGCTGAGCAGATGTGACATGAAAGGTCTCTGGCTGGGCAGACGCGACGTGAACGGTCTCTGGCTGGGCAGACGTGACGTGAACGGTCTCTGGCTGGGCAGACGTGACGTGAACAGTCTCTGGCTGGGCAGACGTGACGTGAACGGTCTCTGGCTGGGCAGACGTGACGTGAACGGTCTCTGGTACGGTCTCCGGGCACTTGAGGAGGCTGGAGGTCTTACCCCTCCTCCGCCGTCTCTGACAGCGATGTGCTGATTCCGTGCTGGACGAGATCAACGGCGGATGGAGTTCTAGACTGGACATCACCAGCCCAGGGTCGAGGAGTGATCGAAGCGGAGAGTGGTTCCGGGATTCCGGGATTCCGAGTGCTCTGGCACCTCCTCTCCTGCGACCTCCGCGGGTCCCCGAAAACCTGGCCAGACGAGTTCCCTCGAATGATTCCCTTCTCTCGAAGGAAGGGGCCTCGGGTAACTTCCTCGCCGCGGTCTCCTCCGTGATACGAGCCCACAGAGCGAAACATTCGAAAATGTTCATACGCGGTGGCACTTCTCCAGATTGCGACCTCTCCCCTACGGTGGGTGGGGAAGAGGACCAGAACCCTCTACTGCTGGAACTATTCATGACGGAGTCCTTCTGTCACGATCCACACACAGGGAAACAAGGGTAAGTTCCAAAAGCAGTAGTTTATTTAGGGATAATCCAAAATCATAAACCAGTCCAAAGCAAGGGTCAAAATCCAAAAGGCAATCCAACAAGAACAGGAACAAAACAAGAAGCAAGGAAACTGGATGACAGAAGTAGCGTGATACATACAAGGACTCCGTGACACATACTGAAACAGACAGGGTTATATACACAGGGAATCGACAATGATAATGGGGAATTGGCTGAGTGCAATGATCAGTGATAAGGAACAGCTGAGTGCAATGAAGAGACAAAGGATCGTGGGAAATGTAGTTCATAAGTGAAGGACACCGTGGGAAAGGAGGACATCTAGTGGACATCAGGGAAACACAAACCCAACACTGTGACAGTCATGGGCTGCATACCATGCAAGTCAGCAGTCATTGGACATTGATGCCACATACATTACATCGCTATTACCTCTTTTCCTTGAATGCACACACAGTTGCAATGATCAGGCACTCAATGGATGTCATCAGAAATGCAATTAATCATTTGCATCCAGAGCAAACCCCTGTGATTGCCTTTGACCAGCCACTATTTGTCTTGGCCAAGCAAATACAGTGGAAGTGGCCAGATAGATATGGTGAAATTGTGATTCTTTTTGGGGGTCTCCAGATTGAGATGGCATTCTTGAGGACTTTAGGAGACTGGCTGCAAGGAAGTGGTTGGGTAGAGGCTCTTGTTCAAGCAGACATTACAACAACAGGCACAGCTGACTCTTTCTTAAAAGTGGCCCATGTTGCTCATACGAAGAGAGCTCACCAAGTAACAGTGGCTGCATCGTACATTTTGCAACGTGCTGCATATGATAATCACATGCATATGCATTTCTCCAGTGATGTGCTGAGCTTTGATGAATGGTGCAAGAGGCAAAAAGATACAATCCCACAGTTTCAGTATTGGGCCACAGTTATGGAGCTTGAGCTATCTTTTTTTTTTCATCTTTGTAAGGTCTCTGCGGCTGGGCTCTTTTAACATGCATCTTGATGCCTTGACTGACCAAACACCATGGTTTTTCACCCTTGATCATACCAATTATGCCAGATGGATTCTGGTACATTTGAGGGACATGGCAGAGCTCCCCACCAAGCATCCACAAGTTTACAAGGAGTTCTTGGCTAGCAATTTTGTTGTGCAGAAGACGAAGAGAGTGTTCTCTGCAATTCCCATCGATAGAGCCCATGAGCAGAATAATGCCCGTGTGAAGGGGGATGGTGGAGCCGTTGGCTTGCTAGACATTCCTAGTGCACTGCGGCGGTGGTGTACTCGATGGATGGTTGCAGGGCCTGAAGTGGCTAGGGTTATCCAAGAATTTGAAGAGGCACATCAGAGTGGCCCTAAGGACAGAATTAGGCATCACCATGATCAAAGCCCAAGTGGCCAAGTGAAATTTGCTAGGGATGTTCAGTGCCTTGTAAAGGTGATCCAAGAACTTGGGAACCCATTTGAAGAGGAGAGCAGGGATATCATTGTGCTTGATTCAAAAGAAATAGCTGACCCTTGTGCGGTAAAGACTGTGCAGAATGTTCATCAAATTGGACAAGATCAATTCAAGGCATTTACACTCGATCGCCTAGTGAATAGAACAAAATCCATTTATGATCCCAATAAATTGAAGGTCTTCCGAACAAGTTCTATGAAAACTCCCAGCAACAGTCAACAAAGATTAGTGACTCTCAGAAATGAAATGGAACTCTTTTCAAGGCTTTACATAGGTTGCCAAAACAGGGATGGAAATCTTGAGGAATTCTTCCGCTATGAAAATCAACCCTGCCCTCCTGCTTTCTCTGAGAATGGCAAGCTCAGCCAGTGTACCAAGAGTGACCTCCTGTTTTGTCTTGAAGAAGGTTGTCCTCCCAAGTCAGAGGCTCCCAATGTCTCCTGTGTTGTCCTTGATGGAGCAGCAATCATACAAATGCTCAAGCCTACTGGCTCAAGAAGATTTGCAGAGTATGCCCATCAAGTGTTCCTTCCTTATATTTCCTTGTGTCATCAAAAATCAACTCGTGTTGACTTGGTATGGGACAGGTACTTTGCCGACTCCATCAAAGGCACTGCAAGAGCAAAGCGTGGTAAAGGGATCTGCAGGCTTGTATGTGCTGAAGCAGCTTTGCCAGTGAACTGGCAGAGCTTTCTAAGGGTGGATCAAAATAAAACATCTTTTTCAATACCTTTCAGACATCTTGGTTAAGTCATTTGACCACGGAGAGAAGCAACTTGTCATTACTCAGGAAGGTAACATCCTCTGCAAGCCACAGCTGGCTGACATGTGCTTTATCTTCATGCAACCATGAGGAAGCAGATAGAAGCTACCTTGAACATGTAAACATTACAGATATTTTTATGTTAAAATGGCCGCTGGCACTGACCCCTGAACTTTAGATGGACAGGTCATTTGAGCCAGTCGGTGCATGATAGAGGTGTGACCAGAAGTCAATAGCCAAGGAGTACCAATCGGTACCAACGCTGAAGAATGGTCCCTCCCTCTCTTTGATTGACGGAAAATATACAGTTACGTGGATCCATGCAAATGACGGTATTTTCTGATAGCCAATGAATTTCTGTAAAGATTGATATGCCGTTTTAGTGGGAGGATTCAACCTTTCACGCGTGAAGTTCAGGCGCAAAGTAACATAGTGAATTTGTGCGTCCGTGCGCAAAAGACCTTGGAAAGCGCGTTTGGAGTGAGCGAAGGTTACAGGAGAAAAATGGCCAAGAAAACCAGCAAAACACACTTCTTATTAGAAGAAGTTATTGAGCAGTGTGCTCGGCGTGAAAGTGCTGAGTCGGAGGATGATGTTTCGGATGAAGAGAGTGAGTTTCAACTTTCAACCATTGACTTAGTAGCAGAGGAGATGTTTTTGGTTGGTGGAGACGTCACTCTCGAGTGTGTTTTATTATATTATACAACATATTTTACTGCATATACTGAGGTAACGTTATGTGTTTGTTTTGAGGTGTACTTGCCAGCTTATGTCTGTGTGTGTGAGAGATGATGTGCGCTCATGCACCGTGTATATGTGTGTTCATGTACACGTTTATATATACAATATTTATATACAATTTATATACAAAAAAAATTTATATATAAATTGTTTTTATTGTTTTTTTTTTGGTGTGTGTGTTGAAGTGTACCTGCTAACTTCTGTCATGTGTGCTCATGCAGGATTGTCTGTTTATGTGGGCTCAAGCACAGGTGTAAGAGTGTGTGTGTGTGTGTGTGTGTGTGTGTGTGTGTGTGTGTGTGTGTGTGTGTGTGTGTGTGTGTGTGTGTGTGTGCGTGTGTGTTTGTGTGTGTGTGTGTGTGTGTGTGTGTGTGTGTCTGTGTGTGTGTGTGTGTGTGTGTGGTTGTGCTCATGAACTGGTGTATAAGCCTGGTTGTTTGTGTGCATGTGTTTCTTTTTATATGAGTGTTTTGTAAATTACTTATTTTTATATATATCTTTTATATACAGGTCCTTCTCAAAAAATTAGCATATTGTGATAAAGTTCATTATTTTCCATAATGTAATGATAAAAATTAAACTTTCATATATTTTAGATTCATTGCACACCAACTGAAATATTTCAGGTCTTTTATTGTTTTAATACTGATGATTTTGGCATACAGCTCATGAAAACCCAAAATTCCTGTCTCAATAAATTAGCATATCATGAAAAGGTTCTCTAAACGAGCTATTAACCTAATCATCTGAATCAACTAATTAACTCTAAACACCTGCAAAAGATTCCTGAGGCTTTTAAAAACTCCCAGCCTGTTTCATTACTCAAAACCGCAATCATGGGTAAGACTGCCGACCTGACTGCTGTCCAGAAGGCCATCATTGACACCCTCAAGCAAGAGGGTAAGACACAGAAAGAAATTTCTAAACAAATAGGCTGTTCCCAGAGTGCTGTATCAAGGCACCTCAGTGGGAAGTATGTGGGAAGGAAAAAGTGTGGCAAAAAACGCTGCACAATGAGAAGAGTTGACCGGACCCTGAGGAAGATTGTGGAGAAGGACCGATTCCAGACCTTGGGGTACCTGCGGAAGCAGTGGACTGAGTCTGGAGTAGAAACATCCAGAGCCACCGTGCACAGGCGTGTGCAGGAAATGGGCTACATGTGCCGCATTCCCCAGGTCAAGCCACTTTTTGAACCAGAAACAGCGGCAGAAGCGCCTGACCTGAGCTACAGAGAAGCAGCACTGGACTGTTGCTCAGTGGTCCAAAGTACTTTTTTCGGATGAAAGCAAATTTTGCATGTCATTCAGAAATCAAGGTGCCAGAGTCTGGAGGAAGACTGGGGAGAAGGAAATGCCAAAATGCCTGAAGTCCAGTGCTGCTTCTCTGTAGCCCAGGTCAGGCGCTTCCCTTGGATCTCACATCTCCAAAAACTTCAGATAAAAATTTTAAATAGGCGCTCTCTGTATAAACAAACAACATATTTTAGATTGAAACAACTACATTGTCGACTGAAAAACTCTTAAAACTACATTTCATACACAATAACAGTAGTATTTTTAAATTTGGCGGTCTTTCTCCTCTGCTATTGACGCAACTTGAGATTTGAAATATTAGCTATAGAATATTCACAATTTACATATACAATATGCAATTTAATCTAATCTTACCTTGCATATAGCAACGGGAGTTAGCATACCACATAATAGCACTAAAACAGCTCACGTTAGCTACAAGTTATCGCGAGAACAGATTCAGATCAGGCATACTACTGGCATACTAATGGGGTCCTACGCCCGGACAATTCACACCGAGTGACCGTAATATTCACCACACCGGCGCGGTGACTGACAGCTGCACATAAATTTCAATGGAGGGAACTGAAGCCCAATTAGAAGCACTCAGTCACTTCCGGATTGCCAGGGTTACTGCGCAGGCTCAAACTGAGCTGGACGACGTAATGTCACGTGAGCAACCTGTATGTCTTCTGTAGCTGTGCCGAGCGAAAACTAAATAATTCCCTTCCGAATCTCACAGAGACGGAGAGGGTGAGCATTAGCTGTCCATGAGCTAACAGCAGGAGACACTTTATGACTCTCTATGGGCTTCTCCCTTGACTTTATCAGACTTTATGCCTCCACGTCCCCCCGATTGCCCGCAAGCTTCTCCTCCTGTCTATACGGTAATTTCTCTACTGTGCGACGGAGAGTCGATTGGTTATGACGCAATCGTTAGCCTATTTTTACAAAAACTTCTTCTACGGGGCCATAACGTAAGATACAAGGTAATGGAGCCTTTTTATACATTGTCGTGTTTCTTTAGAAATAAATAATGGACCAATGGAGTCTTTAAACGCCTCAGATGTAAAGTTATTCACTGTCAAAGTGACGCCAAAATGAATGGGAGTCATTGGAATGCTAACAGCAGGTGATAGCCAGCTACAATGGTTGCGCCCAGGAGGCTTCAGTTTCCGGCGGATGGATTACCCCCTTGGGTGGCACGTTGCATTTATACTGTCTTCGTGCTCGCACCATTGTAACAACGAAGAATTAAGACGTGACAGGGCTGTAGCAACGTTGTTTAAATATTGTTTAACCTTATTATTATTTATGGGCCTAACAGTAAATTCATTATAATCAATACCTGCAAGTGTAAACTTTGAAGAGTAAAAATGACGTAGAAGGTTATATTCAAATTTATTAAAACTGCATATATGGTAATCAAATTGCACTTCCAAAAGTCATACATTTGTGAAAGAAAAAAAAAACATATTATATACAGGGATTGACTAATGTTAACTGGCAATGAGATGACAAATCAAATGAAAAATAAACAAGGTGTGCAAGGTGTTACAAAACCTTGTTACAAAAACAAGGTTTTTTTTTCTGTGCTTCCAAAAACAAGAAAAAGCATTGACGTGCAACGAATACGCGCTTAAGTCGCTGCCTGTTCAAGGAGTGCTAAAATCAATTACTCATCATTAAAGTCATTTTGGCTTCATTATGGCTTATAACTTTTGGCATAAAGTTAAATATTTGTCATGACCAGAAGATGTTCAAATAAATGTCACAGACAAGGAAGTTGTAGGTTGTGTTTGTATAATTCTGTGTCTTATTTAGCTGAGGACATAAATTAAACGCAATTCTCATATCCTCGCTTGATGATGAATGAGACGGCCCAGCTGTTGGTTGAAATTTAAAAGGCTGATTTTCGCGCTTCAGGGCAGTGACGAGTACATATATTGTCCAGTGGTTGTCCAGACACCCTAGGCCAGGGGTGTCCAAACTCGGTCCTGGAGGGCCACTGTCCTGCAGAGTTTAGCTCCAACCCCCGAGTTTGGACACCCCTGCCCTAGACACAACCTTAAGCAATGGCCCTGGTTGGTGGTTCAATGTCAACATTGTGACAACGCTGTAACAACCTTCACCACACAACGCAACCTTTTGGCCATGTTGTTAAAACGTTGTTAGTAGGTTGGTGCCAACGTTCTGTGTTTGCTGGGATATCTTTGCTTGGGGCATTTATGGAAACAAAGCTTGTCTATTTCCGAATGTAATCGCGTGCATCTCTGGTGATTATGTATGTGTTGAAAAAACACACAGATTAAACACACTCGCAACAGACATACCCCAAAGGGGAGATGTTACCCAGCAAACACATACTTTATGGGGGGAGGGGGGTATGGTACGACCGTTTGATTGACGGGCTTACTGTCCAATGATTCTAGGTGGTCTTGGAAATGATTGGCTGGAGTTTTTCGAGTCCTGCCCGTTCCACAGATGATTAAATTGCTTAATTTTCATTTCAGTGCTTCTAACCCAGTGGCTGTAAGTGGGTTATGAATAGGATTTCAAGTCATTTTGAAAAAATTGACAAAAAAGAGAATCACATACCCCACCTTTAATTTTTTTCTTGCTTTTTCCTGTATTCCATTCTTTATATTTTCAAAAGAAAAAATCTATATAAAAAAAATAAAATCAATTTATATATATATATATACATATATATATATATATATATACAGTACGGTATCATGTCCGACAAGTTAAACATACTGAATCCTTAGTAATTAAAGTAACTATTAAACTATCAATGTAACATAAACTGTAGGTGTCCTGTCCACCTATGATACCGTTGAAGTGTGATGTATATAGGCTACACTGGCATAATCTGATGACATCTTCCCATCTCACTCTCTAAAATATATACATTATTTCGACTCACCATGTGCAGTGCTTATTAAAATTATTTTCGTTATAATGATATAATTACATTATAGTTAGGCGGTTTACTTTGCAATTATATTGGAGACTGATGTGCTTATCTCCACTTCGGTACTCAAGCCTACCTGTTTATTATCTTTAGGCAGGTAAACAAAGCATGTGGATATTGGTTATGAGCAGTGCCTGACAGTACTGTTAGTGGCCCTGCAATGCTATTGTTTTGTGTGTGTGTGTGTGTGTGTGTGTGTGTGTGTGTGTGTGTGTGTGTGTGTGTGTGTGTGTGTGTGTGTGTGTGTGTGTGTGTGTGTGTGCGTGTGTGTGTGTGTGTGTGTGGTATCATCTTACTCTCCCAGGGGACCATCACATGACTGGTTAGCTTTCTGCTGATTGGAAGAGAAACTGGAAAAGACAGGAGAGAGTTTCAAAGCTCTGAATGAAAAACACATGGAGAGAGACAGAGGAAGGGAGTGAGTGGAACAGAGAGAGAGAGAGATTGACTAAATCCTGCTCAGTGAAAGAGGGGGAGCACATTCACACCCTTTAGGGGACTCACAGGAAAGGAGAGAGAATCAGAAAACCAGTCAGATATCGTATTCAGTCAGTGAAACACAGAAACATGTCCAGCTCAATCCTGCGAAGACATTCCA
The DNA here is from genome assembly GCA_031834385.1 of Semotilus atromaculatus. NCBI lineage: Eukaryota > Metazoa > Chordata > Actinopteri > Cypriniformes > Leuciscidae > Semotilus > Semotilus atromaculatus. Next base: position 14,885,482 of record JAULUF010000009.1, on the reverse strand, counting down.
GCAAAAAGGGATTAGATAACCTCAAGAGGTAAGATGTGTGTGTGTGTATGTGTGTGCTTGCGTGCGTGTGTGTGTGTTTGTTTGTGGCCATTTGGTCAGAGGTGTAGTCTTTGATCTACAGAGTCACACCAGTTTTTTTGCCTCTAAATGGAGTATGCTACAGTTCATTCAATTCAATTTTCTGAATCTTGACTTTTATAACCTAAATGATGACTTTAAAAATCTTATCATGATAGTAATGATCTGTTTTATCTAGAAGTGCTGGGTAGCACCAGACTGTTATTTGGACAGTTTATCAGGCATGACAGGGGGGTCAAGAGGGGAAACAGAGCATGAGTTCTTCTGCTGTTTATCAGTTCTTCAGGGTGTTTAGGGGGAAGGGTTAAAATTATTGTCGGTTGTTTTGCGGTCTCTCTGTATTTCATACAAATTTTATAGTAAAAGAATACATGGATGCAGATATAGTGAGACCCAAATCATCAGGGCTTCCCAGGTGTTTTGAGGGTAGATTATTGTGTTATTACACAGTTTTGCGTGATGTCATGAAATTATAATGTGTCTGTCCTTGAGGAAGTGTCTGTAGTTTGTAGTTGTAGTTAAAATCTGTCTCAAAGCCGTCCCAGATGGCTGCTGTTCACATTGCACATGGTGAGTCAATTCATGACATCATATGGAATGGCAATGACAGGCTTCAATAGCTTCTTTTATTACTGGAATTTTCCTGAGAGTGGTGACATCATCAGATCACCCCCTTCTCTAAATCTGCTGGATCTGCGATACAGAGCGGCCCCCACCCACTCTGCCCTAAAGACCTGGAGATCCTCTAAACTGTGCCGGAAAAATTACCACCCAGCCACTCACACTGGGTTTATTAAACAAAGGAAATAGTGCAGTTATTATTGATGTTATAGGTTTAGGCTATACTCTGCTTTAATGCTTGCTATATAAGTTCATTTACTCACTCAGTGTGATATGTTTTGTTCAGATTTAAATTTGTAAGCAGAAAGATTTACCAAACTACTGTTTACTTGGAGAAGGACATTCAGAATGTTTGTTTGATACGCACAGTAGATAAACAGAGTTAAAATAATAACAGTTGCAATGAGAGCACCGTAGTTGCTTATTTAGGACAGGTAAAAGACAATATTATCAATCAGTGCATCAGTTCCCAGAGGTGTGTATAATGTGTATAGGAGGAGAGACTTGTGATGTAATGGGTGATTGTGGAAAACTGCCTGGCAATCACCCACCTCTGCACAATTATTGTAAATATTTAGTAAAAGGTGTTGTTCCAGTTGTTTTGTTTAGTTCCTGTAATGTCAGCCCCCATAAAGGAAGCCAGTGAGCCATTTCCTGTCAGTGTGAACCCTGCACTTCCTGTCCATGTTTAACTTACTTCCTGTCCATCTCTGACCCTACCTTCTGTCAGATGACCCCTATCGTTGTCATAGTAATGATGATGCTCTTGTTCTGAAGATATATACATATCAGCTTCTGTTTACCTTCATGCACAACAAAAATGCAGCAGTTTTGATTTAGTTATCTTAATTTTTAATAATTATGTTTTAAAAACATTGTTATTATTATTCATTTGTTATTATTCATTCGACTAATTGTTTTTGTGTTTACAGGATCACTGTTCAGCGCAGTCTGGAGGATGCAGAAGAAATTGAGAGAGAACGACGACGGCGTGCAAGAGCCAGTACCTCGACTGAGGCTTCTCAAGCTACTGCACAGACTCTGGACAACCAGTTAGTTTCAAAAACCTAAAAGCATACTCCAGTCTTCATCAAATACTTAAAAGAACACGTGTTGTGTGTATTTGTTTTGTTTCCATGGAATCCCAACCCCCAGATTGTGGCTCAAGCCAACTTTCTCAGTCTTACTCATTGTGTTGTATTAATCTGTTTGTGAGTTTGTACGTGTATATGTGACAAGACCACACCTGTTCTTTTGATTCAGTTACAGAGTCTTTTATTCTATTCTATTCTATTCTTTTCTTTTCTATTCTAACAGACTCAACCGTTGTAAGTAGACTAGTTCTTGTATTGGTATCTTATTGAGAGCCAATTCTGAAGGTGTTTCACTGTTTGTTAGGGGTCAGAATGACGTGGTTTCAAACTCTGCATCCTCTTTGGAAGAGGACGAAGGCTTCAGTGATTGGACACTTCTGAGCAGGCGCAAAGAGGAACAAATGGAACATAAAGATGTAAAAACACACCTCAACGGCTCTCGTCCCTCAAAACTCCAGCTCTGTTCCAGCTCTGCTCAACATAGTAAACTGCATGATTTAAACGTGTATGACACGCCATTTATACAGACTCGACCACCCTTTTCAAGTCAGCAAAACCTGGATGAGGATGGTGGTGATAAAGACTGGGGTGCCAGAGAGCAGGAAAGAAGGGCTAATATTAAGGAAGCAGAGAGGGAGGAGGGAGAGATCAGACGGTGGTGTGCAGAGGAGGATCCGAGAAGGATGAAAGGTCATGAATCATCTCTCTGTAAAAAACAAAATCAGAGCTGTAATATGGATGAGAAGGTACAATATTTAAGAAGGCATTTAACCTCAACTCAGTCATGCATCAAAATCAGTCTTTCAAAGGTGCCTACTGTAAGTACTTCATGCAGTGAACATACAAACTTCTGAATCTTTTTTTTTTCACAGAGAGAAAAAAAGGTAGAAATGAAGATATCCTACACCTCCACAGTCCTCCTCCAACAGAATGGGAGACAGTACAGCACAAATAGACAAGAGGAGAGGAGAATAAATGACAGGTACAGGAAGTAGACAGGCACACACTTCACAACAATACAGCTCAGTTTGTAAAAGACTGCCATTACTTTCAGAGCTTCAAACACACGAATGTATTTATAGGTCAGTATGTTATAAAAGGCATTTTAAATTATACTTACAAGTTAATGCTTTTAAACTTTATTCATTATAATTATTTACTGTTGTAGCATATACCTAAAATGATGGAAACAAATATATAGGGCTGGTTACATAAAATGCTTAGACATGTCTTATAAGTAAGTCATCTAATTTTTTCATCAAGACTTGTCAGAACTTTAAGTCAGTTAATTAAAAAAAACACACAGTCTTAACATTGTGGGTGTGTTTATGCAAGTAGCCACTTAAGCTATCTATTGCTCATTGAGGGCTTGCTTGAGAGTTTGTTTACATGAGGATGTCAACTTGAAGTTAACTTTAATAATTTTTAAATTGAGCTCTAAATGACATTTTGGGACGAGCTCATTCTTCTAATCCTGTCAATCACAATTTTAAAGCAATATGTGACTGCTTACCTCACTCGTCACTCCCGTGACTGTTATGAAAAACCATCTGACATGCTATGTGGAGACATAGCTATGCAGGAGAACAGTTAGAGAACAGTGTGCCAATGATTGGGCAGCAATAGAGTTGGCTATGTTGAGAAATGACATGATAAAATCAAAAGTTTCACAACTTCCCCAGAACGATTGTCCTTCCTGAGTTCAGCGCTTTTAATCTTACTCAGAGAAGTGAAGATACAGAGTAACATGGACACAGTCGATTCAACAGCTCTCAGCAGTCCAGAGAGGTAAAAAAAAAAACTGCATTTGAGGTAGAATACTTTTTTTCATGAATCATTTCCCTTTCTCAATCTTGTTGTATTTAGTGTGTCGGAGGAAGTGTTTGTGAATAACAGTGAAGAGAACCAGCAGCACAGAGAAACAGAGGATCAGACTCATGAGGAGGTGCAGAGGATGATGAGAGAGGAGGAGAGAGAGAGGAAGAGAAGGGGTGTGATGGAGAAGTTAAAGAGGTTGAGTATATCCAGCGGAGATCAAGAGGAGCCTTTCAGTCCTCTCAGCCCCAGGAGCCCCTCCTACATGGTATGACATCATCACCATCAGACACCGCACCCCTCAAAATGACATTATAATTAAAGATTTTTTACAGATATGAGCACACATGCTTGTTAAACAGTATTCAAATTAACATTAACACAGTTTTTAATTGCTGATGACCTGGCATCATGATCTAAATCACAATGTTGACCTGCAATGAAATCGTCTGGAATGATTAGTTATGTGTTGGCCTGAGTTAGGGCTGTCCTGCAGAGTTTAGCTTACACCCTTATTACAGTTTTTTTTTCTTCTAATTGCTTACACACAATATCTGAAACTATGGCTTAATTTCTTGAAACTCTACACCCAAAACACACAATCAACATGCAAAACAACAGACATCTCTTGCAAAAGCAAACACTTCATTCAAAACTATTTTAACTATTTTAAGTGCTTTAATTGATCAGCCACATACACGCCAAACTGCACACAGATGTTAAAAATGTAAAACACTATATTGTTTCTTTTGCTTGTTCGGTGTGCAGTGGAGTCACAGGAGTTTGTCACACGTACATGTATCTGCACAAATACACTGTATATACAGTATGTATGCACAACTGATGAATTTTACACAGTTATGGAGTTAACTGACTGACTGACTGAATAATGACACTTTTGGCTTGTTAGAACTTCTTTACAGCAGAATTTATTAATTTATTACAGCAGTTACTATTGTGATGCTGATGCGAAACAATCTATATTGTAGCCTATCTTGTGTATATACACTGAATATGCATACAAGTCAATTCAGAAAGTCAACGTTATTTCTAAAGCGCTTTGTGTGTGTGTGTGTGTGTGTGTGTAAAAAAATACATATATGATAAAAAAATTAAATATATTTATATATATATATATATATGAAGAGTTCAGATGCAAAAGCCTCTAAGTGCCATCTGAAATTTTCTTCTAGAATGATCATTTTTATCAAGCTTGTTTATTTAAGTTCAATAATTTCACTTAACTGACAATTAATAGGTAATTTTCATTGCCATTTAAGTGAAATTACTGAACTTAAATATACGAGCTTGATAAAAATGATCATTCTAGAAGAAAATTTCAGATGGCACTTAGAGGCTTTTGCATCTGAACTCTTCATATATACATATATATATACATAGGCCTATATGAATATAGCCTATATTTACACTATAGACAGAAATTCAAGGGGGTAAAAATAATTTCTTTCTTTCTCAAAACACTGAGCTTTGATTTCTAAGTGATCAATTTAGGTATAGGTGTTTTCACGCATGATTGGTGGGTGTAGGTCATCAGTAACTGGATGTGGCATTTAAATGGTAGTGTTTCCCACATGAAACAAAAGAGCTGTTAGTTTTGAATGATGTGTGTAATGTAGAGAACTATGTTTTAGAGTTTTGCAAAAAGTTTGTTTTACAATAGCAGCCTGACTATAAAGCATATAATGTGCTTATAGTTTTGCAGACTTTTCCCAGACAGGACAAAAACTGTACATATAACAAGATGTTTCACTCAGTCAGATTATTATGAATCGGAGAAACACGCAATATGGCTAAATCCGCCTTTTAAATAAAAAAGACAATTGGCATCACATCACAGAGGCTACAAGCCATAATGCACAGATCTGATCCTTTGACCATATAAAAAATGTTTGTCCTGCCAGTTTATATTCACTTATTCACAAAACGTGTATAAATTAATCCCGCCCAAACAAGAATGATTCTGTTGTTGATCGGGGTTGACCCTCAGGTTTTGAATGGCATTTTTTTAAATAAAAATTTTTGGTTTGTTAAAATATACAATTGGTTTGTTATACAATTATACAGTTGTCGTTTTTTTGCAGTACTTTTTTTTTTGGCTATACAATTTGGTGGTGTTAGGAGTGCAGAAATGGCTAAAAATCACCTTTATGAATAACAGATAATGGTTTGATAATGATAGGTCCTCTGTCTGATAAAAAAAAACATGACATTATACAAAACATGTGTTTGTCCATTGTGCTCAGTGGTATTTTCACTCTATAAGTATATCTGGTATCTTCCATGTGCTTTTTTCGTGAGTCTGACATCTTCCATGTGCTGTGTGTGGTTCTAGTTCTGATATTTTCATTGCAATGGTGTGGGTTGAGGGATAAAGATGACAGAACATGAAGCATCTGCTTTACATTGCTGAGGTGCTTTGTATGTGTGTGCTGTCTTTGCTTGCTGGTTTCAGGCTGAGGGTGAGGAGTGGCAATCAGAAGGTTCTAGCTCGGTGAGTTGCTTATGTGCATGTGCATGTGCATGATAGTATCGAATTGTACGTTAGAGTGTTTGTGTGTGTCTGCTAGTACTGTGCACCTTACTCTTGCTTTATAAAGCTGTGGTTATAATTGCTTTGCATTAGTTCCATTTATGTCCACGATCATATTCCCTTCCATCTTACTTTTACAATGTTCTGAAAAAACTGATCCTGTTAAATTTGGCATTTAGTGAACACATTTTTTTTTAATGATGACCTCAGACCTCCCAAATATATTCATGTGTACGACTTATTTTAAAGGCAACATATCAGTTCTTAAAAGCACAGGCACATAAGGTGATGACATTTTAAAAACAGGAAATGGGTGGCAGGAAGACATTTTGTGAACAAATGTATCCTATCCTGTTGGGCAAAACTGAACCTTTTTGTGGAAGAAAGAAAGTGCAACCAACTACAGGGATTTACAGGGTCAAAAAAGTCAGAAATGGGGATTTACAGGGTCAACAAAGCCAGATACAAAGCCTCCAGCAATTAAATTATGAAATAAATCTGCTTACAACATCAATCGGTTGAACTGCTTTTCAGTATTGGCTCAAAATCTTGACAGAGTATGACTTTACTTTTTGCAATCATTATCTGTTACCCAATTAAGTTGCACTACATTTCACTTTTTCCCTTTTGCCTGGAAACATTGCACACAGTATTGCCATAAAAGTGTTCATGCTTATGACTGTGAGAATGAATCCATTTACAAATAAATGTTGCTTTACTGTTTAATCTACAGATTACTGAGAGGACTGAGTCTCTAAACCGCTCCATTAAAAAAAAGTAAGTAAAAGTAAAAAGTAAGACTTCAGAAACACACATACAGATTGAGATCAATGGATACAAGTGATTTATTGTAGAATTGTAAAAAAAAATCCCCTCATAGTATGGAGTGTGAGAAGCAGCAGGGGCAGGATTGTTTTTCTGTGCTGTGGTATGACATCATGGGTTCATCAGTATTTTCTGTTTTATCTAAACATGACACATGAATTATTAATTCATGAACGAACAGCTGTTTGAAACATGGTTCGCCTTTCAGGCAGACATGACATGACATGTTTCTCTCTAGGTATCTTTCTCCTATTCATTAAACAGGAAATGAAGGATTGTTTAGTGTGTGTTTTCTATTCTTTCTTTTTTTTACATGTATCTCAAAAGCCCGACTGTTCTTTTCCACATTGTTTGGCATGAAGTATAAACAATTTACTTCACAGTGCTTTTGTTTGTATCTTACACTACTTTATGAGTCATGGTCTTCTTCATGTCACTGCTTGTTCTGAGATGATCTTTTTCTTGGAAAACGGTGGTGCTTTAGGTAATATTTCATCTGTTTGTGAAAACAGGAACAGCATAAAGAAGACACAACCTCCCACGATCATCTCAAAGTTAGATGGCAGATTGGAGCAGTACAACCATGCCATTGAGGTGAATTACCTTCACATGTGCTTGTATAATGTCAATTTCATTGTAAGGCTTTTTGCATATATTCCTGTAAACACACCTGCACAGCTATTCTGCTGCTTTTACATTAATTTCTTTACACATGCAGCTCTTCTTACCACACGTACACCTGCTCTGATGTTTACCACTCTGATCTCACTGCTGGGGTGCATTCGGACACCCTGCATGCCCAGGCATCTCTTCTATTAGTCATACTGACACAAACTATTGTGTTCTTAGCCCATCCTCTGTTTTCTTGCCACATAACTGTCAGGAAGTGTGTAAAAGCCCCATGGCAAATGGGGTTACTATGCTTTTGTTGCTGAGAGTTACGCAGGTGTTTTATCACATCTCTGCTGTGAATGAGATAACGTAATTTTCCAGTCATAGTGTGTGTTTTTTTGCGTGTGCAGGAGTGCTATAAAGAGGGGAACGTAGTCAAGCTAATGGATGTCCCAACATCACCAGAGCCTGTATCTGCTCGGAAGACCCTGTTTGAGGCAGGGGAAGCCTGGAATCAGAATTCAGCAAGGGCTGTGTCCTCTAAGGTTCATATGGTCATGTTTATCAATAAATGATTTATTTAAATAGTTCACCCAAAAAATGGAAATTCTGTCACCATTTTCTCACCCAAGAATGTCTCAGTGTTCTTTCTTTCTTTCTCTCTTTCTTTCTTTCTTTCTTACCATACAATGAAATTCACTTGGGATCAGTGTTGGTTTAGACCCCTCTGACTGTCATTGTATGGACAAAAATTATATTTTTTATTTATGTTCCACAAAAGACTGTCATACAGGTTTAGAACAACAATATGAGAGTAAATAATGACAGAATTTTCATTTTCTGTGAGAAGTGCCAGTATACGCAACTAAAATATACACTCTTCGAGGAAAAGGTTCTATATAGGCGCTGGAACCCCTAAAATGTTCTACAGAACCCTTTTTAAGGGTTCAATAAAAAGAACCCTTTAGGGTTCTTTGTAACCAAGAAAAAGGTTATATATGGAACCTTTTAGGGGTTCATTCATTATCATTTGTTTTGTAATTTCCGAATTAAATATTTCATATTATTGACAAACATCAAGACCCTAAAATGTATTTATGAATGCATGGGAATGATCACAAAATTCAAGATATGGGGGTTAGAAAACGTATATATTTATATCATTTTATGTAGTTAATCAATACACGAAGAGTGCCATTTCAGTTGTTCTCCTCCAAAAATCAGCATGATTAAAATGTGATATTAAGTTACTACAACAGATCAATAAACAATAATTTAATTACAACAAATGTTGCAGAATAATGTAATATATGAATGAATAATAGCTTATAAAGAACCTTTGTGCCAAAAGGGTTCTTTCTTGTCGTTATAGAACCTTTTTAGCATAAAAGGTTCTTTGGAGATGAGTAAAGAACCCTATGGTTCATATATAGAACCCCAATGAACCCTTTTTTCTAAGAGTGTATAAGCCTATACTGCGTAATTCCAGGTGTTTCCTTCAGTTGCAGCACATTGAGCTCTCTCAGCCACCGTTTGTTTGACACTAAAAAGTGATTAAAAGAAAGAATAAATAATGACATGTTACTGTGATTCAGGATACAGAGGGAATGAATGTGGGCGTGACAGATCTAATTAACCAATGGGTGAAAGGAAACTCTGATATTGTCAACACCAAGAACCCCTCCTCCAAAGCAGCTGTAAGTTTAGTATGTTAATCGCATAGTTTCTTTCCTGAATCCTAGTAATAGTTTATTTCCTTCTGAATCTTTTGCATCCTCTATGTTCTTTTTCCTCAACTTTAGTTCTCTTCTTTCCACTTTTTCTTGTGTCTGCTGTTCTTCTCGTCTTTTTCAATAAGGTAAACAATTCCTATCTCTCTTTTTCTCCATGAGTGGGTGGATTTAGGTGGTTTCTCACTCTTTCAAAATGTAAATGGGGCCCACTGGGTTAAAATCCAATGGCAATAAACTATTGTGGAAGAGTTTTAGAAGATGCCAGCAATTTTTAAATATCTGATGTCTGCTTTGTTTTTGTGACTTTTTGGCTTTGGACTGCTGCTGTGTATGTATATGTGTTTTCTGGATATAATCTATTGAAAATATAAAAGATTTTGTATAGTTAAAGTTCATGCTGTGGCAGGTCATGTGATGGGACGGGAGAGATCCCTGAACAGCCTGTTGTTCAATGCCGCCATCTAGTGGTATAGGTAAAAAAAACATTAATCCTAACTATTTATTATCTTTCTTTGTGTGTGTTAGTGTCAGGATGTTAAGGCTGGTGAGGTGCGTAACATAAAATCCATGTGGGAGAATCTGGGAGACAACTTGTCACAGGATAAACCATGCGCAAAGGTACATCAAAACTCCTTGTGACACTAAACCATGATCAACCCTACAGAAACCTTCTAAACTACTGTTAGGTTAATTGTTCAAAAACAACCCATAAACAACAATCAGCATCAATTATAATCATCATTTGAGTTTGGCTGTTCACATTGAGCACAGGCTCATTATCTTGCATTTGTAAAGTGTTATTTTAGATTTAGTAGTACTTAAGTCCCCTTCACTTGGTTTTATAGGTTTAAAGGTTGTAATTTGATCTTTGACCTTTTTAGGGATCGTCTGGAAAAAGGTTCAAATTTGTTGTGAGTGGGCATGGGAAGTACGAGAAGGTCTTCATTGATAATGACACAGACTAAGGATCAAGTAAGAAATTTATTTTCTTTATTCAAATTTTTTATTCAAATGAACAAAATATAAATTCAGCATGTGTATTACTACACAGACATAATTCATGCTTTACTAGAGTAACTAAAGTATGATAATGTGCTGTACAGTAGCTTGGTTGTATACCGCTGGTTATCTACAGAAACAAACACACTAATATTAAAATAACGTTTGGGTGTACACGGTAGAGTGTGTGTATGATGATTAATTGTTAAAGAGTGTTTATTGTAGTTTCTCACCGTTATAAATCATGACAATATACTGTATGTGACAGTTCCATTTGTAGTGTTTATTTAGGATATATGTAGCCAGTTCTCTCCTTTTGCAACAGAGATCCCTGAAGTACAAGGGCTGCCAAAATTATCATCTTATAAAGTGTCTTCTTCCATGGAGCTCTGGGTAGTATTCAGTAAATGTCACATGCCTGGTGTCTCACCTATCAGTCTAATTATAGGTAACATTATTTGTGACACTGAACTACAAATTAATCCATAAGCATAAAATCACTTGCAACATTTCACTAGAAATGTGTCAGTAAGAAAACATCCAAAACTCAAATGGTTTTAACTTAAAAGAAAAGTAAAAATGAACACATCTGAATTTTTTTTTTTTTTTTTACATCGAATGTCTTTCCTTCATGTTATAGTTATACCTTTCCAATTTCCCACTGACCTTTTTGAAATGAACAGCACTGCCATTATGTTATATCTCATTCTGAGCAGGGCTCTTGACACCGCTCAGGACGTCACATTCTGAAACTCTCTATTCAGAACACGTCTGCTCGCACCACCCAGCTTGGCTGACGTGAGCAAACGTAAACCCAGGATCCATCCACATTGCTCTCTGAGCCACTTTCCTTTTTTGATCATTCTCATCATTACGTTTTCAGCCCTTGCTCACTTCATCACTCGCCACATCCCGAACAGCTGCACCTATCAGTCGCTCTCTCAATGCAGGAATGACTAGGCCTCAATTTCTGCTGACCAGCCCCTTACTGCACTGCTCAGAGGAGAGTGCAGTGTATGGGTTAGTTTGTTTGTCTCGTCGTTGATTTCATGAAGAAAAAGGAAATTACATTTACAGCACTACAATACTACATAATTGGATAATCAACTTTACACTGTACATTTGAAATTCAATCAAACATCTGCCATTATTTCTGTAGATGTACCAAATCCTCTGGCTGTTCTGTTGAAGTCTTTTGGCTCTTCACCTTTCTGTTTGCGATTCAGCAGCCCTCTTTCAAAGGCTGTAGCTATTTTATTGAGAGGTTTCGCAGCTGCCTCCTTCAGCTTCCGGGCATCGAAGCGCGGGCTGTAGAGAAGGATGGGCAGTCGGTTGACGAAGGATGGGACTAACTGGCCATCCTTCTCTATGTTTTTCCGCTCTTCCTCGGTTTTGTTGCTATGTATCTGCTTCATAATATTCTCCTTTGTGGCAAACATATGAAAAAGTAGAGCATCCCACATCTTTGTTACCTTGGGCTCATCTCTCTTTTTGACCACATCCTGTCCACTCGATGACTGTTCTTTGTCCCTTGCAGACTTGCCTTTACCACTTATTTTTATATCTGCTTTCTGAGCATTTTGCTCTGCATCAGGCTCTGGAAAACTGGGGGAATCAGGTTCAACAACCATGTGCTTTTTCAGCCTTGTCCAGCCACTGAGTTTGGCCTTCAGGCCTTTGGGTTTTTGAGCACTCTTAGGTTCATTTAGTCTCTTCTGATCATCTGGTGTGGGTTCAGAGGGAGTCTCTTTGCTAAACTTGCCATCTTCAGTGGCTACAGCCTCATTTTGTCTTTCAGTGGCTAATGAATCTTTTAAACACTTTTGAGGTTTTGAGGTATTAGACTTTAACACTTTAACTGTGATGAGATCAATTTTTGAGTCCTGAGCATTTATATGTTGTGCCTTTACATCCATATTAGATGCTTTGGCTTCTGTCTGGGATTTAACACAGCTTTCTTCAGATGAAGAGAGTGGTAGAGATTTGGCGGCCTTGAGAAGCATGGCAGCAAGACTATTTTCTGCACTTGGAGCTTTGCAAAAAGTCTTGACAATTGAACATGGCAAAGCCTTTTGAGTGTCAGATTTTACGGATTTGGACTGCACACTATCCATATTCAATTTGGTGTCCTGGGGTATGTTATTTGATGGTTCGATTGAATTTCTTTGTAATGTTGTTGAATTGTTTGATTTAGATTCAATTTTAACTTTAAATGCAGCTTTGGAATCAGTGTTGGTTTTATTGGAGACCTGTAAGTCTGATTCCAAATCTATCAATGGGTCTTTTGTAACACCACTGATGGGTATTAAGTCTTCAATGCCATTGTCTTGTTTAGAAGATTTATCCATTGCCAAGTGCATGACTAGAGCCTCCGAGTAAGGTGCAGGTGAAAAAACTCGTCCATCTGAGGGAATTTTGGATGATGCATTTCTTTTGTTTGGAGGGCTTGGAATAGATTTCACATTGCTGTCATGTTTCTGCATCTGCTGACCTTTGGTTTCTTCTGTGTTTTGGTTGATTTTATCCCTGGATTTCAAGGAGGGAGGTGTTGAATTTGGGTTTAATAAAACTTCACTTTCAATTGCTCCTGATTTAGAGGGAACTACCACATTAGATGTATCTGATTTAAATGTATTTGCAAGTTGAAATACCTCTGTTTTAGAGGGACTTTTAGTATTAAATATATCTGTTTTAGGGGGGCTTGGATGATTAAATATATCTGATTTGGCCAAAACTACTGGAATGGCTGCACAAGACTTATCTGAGTCTTCATGTCTGGTTATTTCTGTCTTTGAGTCTGTAAAGATAGATGAACCTAACCTTGATTGAGCTGTAGATTTAGTTTCCTCTGGCTTTAAGAGGGCTTTAATATCAGGAGGGACTTTAATGTAACTTCTGGTGTCTTCAGATGGCATTTTTATGATATTGTTGAGTTGATTGCCTGTAATGGCAGTAGAAGAATCACAGCCAGCAGAGTAAGTTCCTAAATAACTTTTGGATAAACATGGCAAGGTTTTCTGCTCTTGATTTGCAGAAACATGTGACTGCATCATTTTCACTGATGCAGGATTAAAACTTTCTGTTGTTGGATATATAAATCTGTGTGCAGTCTCTGACTGTTCTGTTTGCAGTGGGATATTTTGAACTGACAAGACATTTTTTGTTAACAATCCGGCTATATTTGAGTTCTGAATATTTGATTGCACCTGGGGAAAAGGGTAAGTTGGCATTTTTTTCCCCTCTGCTGCAAAAGGAGGGGTGGGGATGTCTGTAGATCTTGAATTTAGTTGTCTAGGAGCCTCTGCTACAGCATTGGGGTTTACAATCATTCTTAAAGGTGTAATTTGAAGCCCATGGTACATTGCATCTTCATTATTTAAAGCTAGAGGCCTTGGTTGTACTCCAGGGATTGTCTCTCGCTCCTTTAAACTTTGTTCTGCTATTTCCGAAGTGGGATTATTGGTTTCAATTTCAGTTTTCTCAGTTAGTAGTACCGTAGTACTTGCTTGGTTTGTCATCGCGATTTGCAAGGGCAGTGCAGCCATTGAAGTTTTTAAAGCCTCTAAATCTGCCAAGGATTTCTCTGCATTGAAATCAGATATAATGCTAAGCCTTTCTTGAGATGTCTTGGTTGGAGTTTTGGACATGCAATTCTCATGTGTCATGTTTTTAATATCTTCTGGTACTTCAGGCTTAGACACAGATAGATCACCATATGAGTTCATCTTGATTCCACCATAAGCAATATATTCAGCAGGTGTCAAACCATAGTATGTTGACTTTCGTTTCGAGATGTTAATATCATTTTGCAATGGCTTCTGGTTGCCCACAAACCTTGCTGGTGGTCTTGGTGACCAGTATACAGGAGTACTGGGTGTTTGGTAGTTTCGGGAAGGTGCAGGCATGGATGTTTCCTGACTTGCATCTGTTTTAACAGACATGGCTGGTGTCATTATACAGGTTTCTGAAGTTTCAGTTTTAGTCATTGGATACTCCTGTATAACTGTAGATGTAAGCACCTCACATGCTCTAGAGCTAGGCTTACTAGACTCTGTAGGGGTCTTAGATAAGGAAACTTCACATTTAGAAATCTTTGGTGTCAAGAATTCCTCAGAATAGGCATGAGAAATGAATGGTTTGAGTCCTGTGGCAAACACAACACCATTTGGAATGGAATTTGATATTTTATCCACAGCATTTTTTTTAAGGCCATCATCATGATCCACTGCTGCACTCTGAGCTTTTACACTAATCACTGAGGGAGGTTGGAGCCATTGATTTTGAGGTATGGGTCCCTGATGGTTTTCTCTAGAGACTCTTGCCTCCATTGTGGAGGATAATGTAGAGTTGAATGCAAACAAGGGTTGATTATCTGCAGAAGCTTCAAAAACAGGTCTTACTGAGCTTACATGTTTATTCATCTGACAAGGTGGCGTTTGAAATTCATACCTTGTCCCTGAATTTTGTTTAACATCTATCATTGGATTTTTTGCAATAGATTGTGCTTCTCCCTGTAAAGCAGAACCACAAGCCCAGGAGTCTTGAATAGGGGGCTTTGATATCTTATAAAATGAAGTTTTTGGAGTATAAATCGTTGTTTGTGGAAAAGCAGCCATTTTCTCCTTTGTGGAAGTCTTGACTTGTGACCCAGCTGTTTCCATGACGTGACTATTCGTGAGAGGTGTGTGAGTAATGAGTGCAGGTGCAACGTTTTTAAATCCTTCCACATTGGATTGGCTCACTGGAACCTGAGAGATTGATGGTTGTGTCTGGGAACCCGGCGGTGCACAGGCTGATGTCAAATTTGGAGCAGGAGGTTGAACTGTAGCCAAAGGGGGGGTTTGTATTTGCACTGAGGCTGGATAGGTCCGTTGTTCTCCGAATGTGCCATGCGTCATCCTTACTCTTGAGGAACTGGATTGAAGTGTTTGACTGAAGGCTATCTCAGAGGATGAATCTGGGTCTGCATCTGTGGCCTGCTCTGAGTCATCGTCAAAAAGGATTGATGAGCATGTGTATAGAGGTGCTATCTGGTGCTCCAGCGATCGGGCAGGGTAAGAGTACGGCTGTGCAGACAGTGTTGGCGTGGAACTGTACTGTGAGCTGTTGGTGGGGTAAAAGTATGGGGAGGGGGAGTGAAAGCAGAAAGGGCTGCTGGAGGAATATCGAGACTCGAGGGCCCTGCTAAAGAGAGGGGTTTCTGGAGTCCTTGGAGGCGTGGAGTGGTCACTGTACTCCAGGTCAGGGCTGGCCTCATTTACTGGTGACAGGTTTGACCGGAATGGTATGGGTGTCTGAGAGGAAGAGCTGACTTTCTTTTTGGCACTTTTCTTCAGGAGTTTCTGCAGACGGGCATTGTCTCGCCCTGGTTTTGGCAATAGAGGGGGAGGGTACTGCTGTGGAAGCAGACTAGACTGACTACCATAACTTAAAGCCATCAGCATTTCAACACCTGCATTAAAAACAAGTCACAAATACTAGTATTTAAAATAAAATAAAAACTCCAATTCATACTGTTGTAGGCTATGTCCAAACCCAGAAGCTAATTTGAAATACAATTTTTACTTGAGGGTTATTTGCAGGGTTTACTTTTCACTCTTAAATGAATATATAAATGTATGGATTTATGATTATATATATTGATGTGCTCAATGCAAAATAACTGACCTCTCTCTATCTCTCTTTAGCTGGCTGCTGGACACAAAGATGTCTGAAGACAGGAGGCTGATGGGATCACCGTCCTTCAGTTATTGCACTGTAAAAAAAAAACAAAATTTGAAACCTTTTGCTGCCCTTACATTGTAAGTAAAATTAAAGTAGTGCCAAAGCCACAATCAATTTGAATGATTTTAATGATAACGAAAATCTTATAATTGGGTAAAAGTGACAGGAATTATTGTAACAAGTTACATAATTGGAAACAAGGATGCTGTTTTAATCACAATTGACAGTTACAGTGTGGTTATTAGTTACAATAACATCACAGTAATGTGTCAAACCTTAAATCATGGGTGTTCAATCCTGCTCCTGGAGAGCCTCAAATTTTGTTCCAAGTTCCAACACAACTCCCTGCCTGAAAGTTTGTAGTGATCCTGAAGACTTTGATTGGCTGGTTCAGGTGTGTTTAATTAGAGCTAAACTCTGCTGGTAGACCTTAAGGAACAGGATTCAACACCTCTTCGTTAAAAATAATGATTTTTGTGAAAACAAAAGTAATTTAATAAATATTCTCATATATATATATATATACAATTTTGACAAAATGTTGAATGATTTCTTTGTAGCTGATACACATTTTCTTTGAGTTTAAATAGCGTTTATCATTCTAAGCATTCTTACTCTCAATGTCCTGCTCTCAATTAGTTTTCTTTCCTCTCTAATGATTTTCGAATATTGTCTCCATATAAGTGAGCAATATTCTGTTAAGTATAGCCTTACACAGTCAACACATGTAAACCAAAACAAACATCTGTGCTGTGTAAGGTGTATTTGTCACAAATAAAACTCCACAATTTTCAGGTGTGTTTTGTCTCTTTGTTCATCCATACTGTTGAACATACTGTCCATACTGTAGGTCTTTCCATGTATATTCACATTTAGACATCCTGCAGTTCACAAGCGTGTCAAAATACCGTGATTGTGTTTACCATGAACAAGTTTTTTTTTTTTTTTAGGGAAGTATGTTTGTCCTCTGTTAATAGGTTCATAAGCATACATGACCCTTACATATGACAGAATTTATTAAATTCAAATTTACCATTATACAGAATATCCCAAAAGTCTGGTCAATACTGTTATATTTGTGTATGTACATACAGTCTGTGAATCCCTCTGTATCTGGGTTACTTTAGTATCCGTGTGTATTCTAGTGCCTGAGTGACAGTAGTATCCCTGAAATGTGATCTTGAGCTGCTCTATTTATTTTTGCCCACTGAAAGACTGCACATCCTGGAACCACAATAAGATAAACACGACCCCAGCCTCAATTCTCACACAACAGCACAGAGGTGGAAATTACACTAACTACTTAAGATAATAATAGTTTTTTTTATCTTACTGTGTATCTGTTGACAAACATTTTAACCTCAGTGATCTAATTCCCTGCCTTTCCTTAGACGTGTGAGATTTCTGAGTGCTGAAGACCTGAGACATTCCTTGATTTAGGCTCTTTTAGCATAACACCACTGTTCTATTAACGATTGAAAGACTTCATGCTACATCGTTGTACTGTTCACTATTGTGTATTGTAACACAATTATACTGCACAATTGCAGTATTAATAAAATACTTCAGGATGATCATGCTGTAAGCATTCATGAGACTTACAGTGAGGCCAGAAGAGAGAAATGATGCTGATCTGCAAAAGATATGAACAGACAGATATGAAACTAATACTACTTAATAAGTACTGTGAAATACAAATACAAGGTGCACAAATGCCACACATTGTATATGCCAAACAAAGATCTTAAATGACAAAAGGTTGGTTTTAAATAGTTTTAAAGCAGGCACTTTGACACTAGTGCTAGTTAGCACAATAAGCAGAGGCCTAACGTTTCTCACAGAGCCATGCACAAGACAACCACATCACAGACACACTTAATGAAAGCTAAACTGTGCGTTTTTGTTTTTGTTTTTACCTGTGCAAGTATTGCTGTACAATTAAGTGTGCGTCTGCTGGGTCCAGCTCTGTGCGAGTGTGGTGGGGGAAGATTAGAACAGAGCAACAGGACATGGTGACCTACCCCTTTTCCATGCCAAAAATAAAACTCATCACCCTGAATTCAATCTGCGCTCTGACAGCCAGTGAGATGTAACCAGCAGGGGCTTTCCACTTCACCTGAAACATATGACAGACCCAGTGCATGTGTTAGGTTATCAAAAGTCTTTCTCATTTGCTATCTTTGCATTTATGATATTGAACGCATGGAATTACTGTGTTACATGTATGCAGAGATATATTTGGTTGTGGCATGGGTGCAGATTCACATTTAAAATCGGCATGTAACAGTTTCAATAGTCTCTTGTGACATATATCTGGCTCTGTGGGTAGCAGGGTAGCATGTCACAGCAAGAAGGTCCCTGGTTCAAGTCATGGGCGGAGTTTGTGTGGAGTTTGCATGTTTTCTTTGTGTCTGCGTGGGTTTCCTCCGGGTGCTCCGGTTTCCCCCACAATTCAAAAACATGCAGTATAGGTGAATTGGAGATGCTAAATTGTCCTTAGGTGTGAGTGTGTGTGTGTGTGTGTGTGTGTGTGTGTGGGTTTGTTTATGTGATTTATGAGGACACAAATTTGTATAATGACATGTGTATTACACTGGTATTACAACTTATGGGTAGTTTATGAGGACATGTCAAAAGTCCTCATAAATCAAATGGCTTAAAAAACATAAAAAACAATGTTTTATTAAAAAAAATTAAATGCAGCATGTCTCCTGTGATGGGTAGGTTTAGGGATGGGGCAGTGTAGGGGGATAGAATATATAGTTTGTACAGTATAAAAACCATTACGCCTATGGAGAGTCCTCATAATGCTGTTGCACCAACATGTGTGTGTGTGTGTGTGTGTGTGTGTGTGTGAGAGAGAGAAGAGCCATGTAATGGGGAGGTTTGTGAAAAGACCTGGTAACCTACCCCAGAAAAATTACTGCCAAGAAAATTCATGGACAGTCTCTTGTGTATAGAGAGAGATGGCCAAAGAATCTCCAAGAGTCGGTAACGACTGAAATGGTTAATGAGATAGAGAGAGAGAGAGAGAGAGAGAGAGAGAGAGAGAGAGAGAGTCATATATCTGCTTAAAATGTCTTTTCGAACATGAAATAAATGTAGGATGGAGTTTGATTTTGTTCACTGGGAATTGAATGGTTTGTTGGATCGTTGTGGTTTGCTATTGCTGTGATCTCACGTGAGTGACAGGCTGTCTCGCCCTCGCCCCAGTGAACACTTCATCAGAGAAGAGATGTCTCTGCAAGTGGGAGTGGAAGTATTTTGATTAAAGATTTTCAAGGCACATGAATAAAAAAATAATGATGTGCACGGGTAAATAATTTATAACAAATGCAGCAATATTACATAAGAAATAAAAAGGGTAAATTTTGATCTCACTGTGACTTTTATGTACATTTAAATTTAAACTATAAAAAACAAGAGCTGTACAAGAACCTTTTTTAATTCTTAAATTAATTTCCAATGTATGGTTTGGACATTTTATTCCGTGTACAAATTGTAGTGGACAAATACTTGCAAATATAAATTTTCTTTCTAAACAAGAACAGTTACAGTGTGGTTATTAGTTGATGTATAGTTGTTAGTTGAACAGCTGAAGTATTAGTTCAATAATTGATGAGTATTTTTGAGAATGTTTTATTATTTGAACATTTATGAGGATTCCTTATTAAAAAGAAAATGTACTTACAGTATATGCTTCACGATTTCATTAGCATTATAACATTCTTTCAAAGTTCACTGATTGGTGTGCACAATGTAGTTATTCACTTCAGGCAGTTTGTTTTACTGTATTACAGTATATGCTTGCTTTGGTCAAACTTGCCCCTATTGTGAACAACAAAATGTTCAGTTTCCAGTTTGTGACATCTAGCGCATGCCTTGCTCAACACAAAGCATCCACAAAGACTCTGTTAATCACAGCCAGATTCCCAAAAGAGCCTTACTATACTGTCCCTCTTAACTTGGGCTTATTTTTGCTTGCCTTGTGCTACGACAGATATAGCGATTGGGTGCCTCAGCTTTCCAAATCTGATCGTCCTTTCATCCAGCACATTCTGTGGGTCTCCTTATGGTCCAGACCCCCCCCCACACACACACACATTTGCACCTCAGCCAATGAGACTCCTTAGAAGATCAAGTATCAGTATAAGTCAAGGACTTAAGGAGTTTTGCAGAACCTTACAGCCCGTCTTCGCCATCAAGACACTCTCTTCATTCGCCTTTTCTGAGGTAAGAGTTTTAAAGATTTTGTGTCTTCAGAAATTCAAAGACATGTCTGGGCCGAGTCTGAGTGGAAAGTTCTCTCCGTCACAGCTGATGGTGCTTTTTTCTTCATTCAGTTTTTTTCTCTCTCACATGTCGTAGTAAATTGTTGTAAATGATGAACTTGCTGAACTATGCTGAATGGAATATGCTGCTAACAGATTTGACTTCAGTTGATGACTTAAATGAATATACCTTGATGATTTTAGGATGCGTGTGGGCACCTCTGTTGATGGGATGGTTCTGTCTCAGTGTGACACTCTGTAGATAACAGACTAATGGCTATTATCAACCAGCACAATGCAATTTAGGATTTACACATTGTTGGCTTCCTCTTTGTGCTATCCTGTAGATCACCACTAATGACACCACTATGACAATAGAGGCTTAACAGCTGTCAACAGATAATAGCACAAACAGGGTGGAAGTATTAGAACAATGCACTAATTATGTCTCAAACACTAACTAGATGGTTGACTTTTTGAGGCTAATACAATGCATATTATAATAGTATACTATATTCATTCTGTTGTGATACTTCATTTACTTTTCGTGTCATATCAAAATAGAAACTTAAATAATCCAGCATTCTTTCCTTTAATGGCTCATAATAATTTAAGCACACAGTTATGCCCAGATAAGGCAGGGCTGACAGGACCAGAGACTTGCTGTCAAAAAGAGAGAGAGCTGATGCTGGGAAATATGATCATGTGTTAATCTCCAAATGCTTCTGCAGCTGTGCTGGAGATATGAGTCACAGCATACACAGAGAGAGAGAGAGAGAGAGAGAGAGAGAGAGAGAGAGAGAGAGATGCAAGCTGTACTAGAATCACATCATGCTTAAGAACAGTTTTATAGCCAATTCACACTGCACCAACAGGTGTCGACCAACGTAGACAATCACCAGATTACAGTACAGAGGGAGAGAGAGGGAGAGAGAGAGAGGGAGAGAGAGAGAGAGAGAGAGAGAGAGAGAGAGAGAGAGATTTTGAAGGAGAGCGAGGATATCTTTTAGATGCTTCCATAAGCGTAATGTTTTTTTATACTGTACATATTCTGTATATTCATCCCCTTACACTAACCATACCCCTAAACCTAAACCTTGATTCTGTTGATATTCTGTTGAAGATGTGATCTAATCTCTGATTCTGCCAGATTCAACATGCCCTGCTTTGATCATTTATAATTTCTTTGAGGGACTGAAGTCAGACAGACAGTAAATGTTATATATTGCGTAAATGCATATTCAGACTTCAATGTTTTTTATAGTTGACTATGAAAAGATCTCATGAAATGTTACAAGCTTCCTAAACTTTTTAGCATGTTGAGGTGCCTTTCACACCTGTCAAGTCTGCGATTAACTCACAGTGTCACAGTGGTACAAACAATCTCCCTGTCTACTTCATATAGGTCTAAAGCTCCCTGCCATCATGTCCGACACAGAGGACGTGTGAGTACTGTATTCTGACATTAAATATTAAACTCTCTTGTTCAGCATTCTAATTATTATTAATCATGTTCTATGGTCAAGACAAAATAATGATAACTCTTCTTTCTCTCTTTTCTTTCAGTGGGGGTAAGTTCTAAATTTAAATTATTATTGCAGTTGTTGCAGAAATTCCCTAGACAGGAAGTCTATCATATGTGTATGCAGTATATGTTCTGAATGTACACATTCCAGTTAATATCTATTTCCGTTTTTGTTTTTATCTTTTTAAAAAAATCTCATTATATGTATATCGTTTTATCAGTCAGCATCAATGTTTTCTTGGTATGTCAGCAATTACTCTGTTTATAGATAGCCTTGATGACATAGCTGTGCAGGTTTGGCTTTGCTCTATCCAGCATTTAAATTGAATTCATTTAAAAAAAAAACACACATTTCAAATATAATATATCCAACGCAAGAGTTGTGCCCTGAATTTGCTTGTAATGAGTGATATTGTGCCACCTGCTGTCTAGCAGCTGTTTCATGAATCTCATGCCAGCATACTGCCTTCTGCCACTGCTACGCTATACGGAGAGCTTTTTTAGAAACATCTCTGGAGGCTGACATGCCAAACACAAGCAGTGGCTGAATGCAGTATTAATGATGCTTATGTTACTCGTGTTCTCTGAGGTAAATGCTCATGTTAGGCTAGGTCAGAGATCAGACCAAATTATTAATTTACTGGAATTGTTTTATTACATTTACATTAATAATTGGCTACTGTGGCTCTGTACTGAACTCCAACTGAGCACTAACTCCACAAAACACCGTAAAAAAGGCTCAGCATGCATTTAATGTATGATGCAATTACAAATACAATGGTACCAAAAAAGAGAAGAAAAGAAAAAAAGCATTTTTTAATTTGTGTATTCCTTTACTGCTTTCTTTTCTGGCATATGAAGAATTCGAAGAGGAAGGTAAAATAAGCAACAATAAACTACAACTACAACAAAACAAACCAAATGGATTTGAAAATTAACTAGTCTTTCAGCATACTAATTCAACACAATTTATCCTTATTTGTTTAAAACTGCTGACACTGTCTGCAGTAAGCTGTTACTAAGTCACCTGAAAATTAATTAACTGAAAGCAGAAAATGAAAATGATTTGCTTAACTAATTTTTTGCCTAATTCAAGGATCTTTCAAATGTCAACCTTTTCATTTAACTCATCACAAGGAAAACATCACAATAAACATATAATGTTTATGCTGGGAAAACAGGGAACGAGACACTGCGTCGATTGACATGAATAGTGATTGGCTGGGGCTCCTTCGGGTTCCCTATAGCCACATTCCCCAGAAGGGAAGGATTCCCTAATTTGAAGCTGTGGTCCTAGGACCTTGAGCAGGCCCAGGTAGGCCTTTTCGTTAAACAAAGTTTATGGAGGGTTTCCTGTGAAGCGTATAGTTTGGGCTATGACTGTAGGGAATGCTGTCACTGACAGCAGTGTGACCTGAGGGTGAGTGGTTCTGGCATTTCATTTGAATTTGCTGGTTCTGACAGTTGTCACTGCCACTGTCAGGCACTCCCCTTAGCATGGTTGGTGGCCTGCGTTCCCCAAAGCGTCAATCGAAGCAGTTCGAGTTCCTTTTCGAAAGGGAACTAATGGGAGCTAACCAGCATGTGCTGCCCCCCACAGGTAGAAGGGTGGCATGACCTTTGATGACCTTTTCAGTGTGGAAACCTGAAGTTCAAAATTGTGTGACTGTTGAAAAGGTCATTAAAATAATCTGTTGTTTTGATGCTTTATCTTTGTTTTGAGGTGATAGTTTTGTGAATTTTGTCAGTGCACAAGGTGTGAAATTTATTCTAGTTTATTTTCCTATCCAACACAAAGTAGTTAGAGTTGACTTTAGAATATTTGAATTAATGGCTTTGGCAAACAAGGAAAAACAAAGGCATTTCGTGTGGGTATTTATTTGGCATGTGGAACCCTGGTGTCTCAAAGTCTCATCATTATACAGGTTCTCCCGCTATGTGGATCCTCTTAGCCACCAATCCCATCCTTATTTATATACATTTCACACATGACTCTCTCTCTCTCTCTCTCTCTCTCTCTCTCTCTCTCTCTCTCTCTCTCTCTCTCTCTCTCTTTCTCTCTCTCTCTCTCACACACACACACTTTAACCAATTCTTAATCTCCCATTTCTGAATGCTCCCTCCTCTGCAACGCATTAACTTTTGACAACCTTCCTTCCCTTGGTTGCTTGCTGCATCATGTATTATTAGCTGAAGAGGTAGTAGAGGTAGAGGTAGCACCAGAGGCAGCTCCTGAACCGGAGCCTGAGCCTGAGCAAGAACCAGAGCCAGAGCCAGAACCAGAGCCAGAGCCAGAAAAAGAGCCAGAACCAGAGCCAGAACCAGAACCAGAGCCAGAGGTGCATGAGGAAGGTATGTGGCATGAATATTCATTCATCCTTCCCATTTTCCCCAAACAACTAAAAACAGGCAGCGCACCTCACCTGCTACTTAAAAATCATTCACATTAACGTAGCAGTAGTTCTCCAGTACTTCCCCTCCAACCCTACAAAACTTTAACCTCTACTGGCGGTACCTCCTCTTCGTTCAGGCCCACTATGGGACTGGTGTGATAACACCAGATGTTGACAGAGCTTAGATTCATGCCATTTCAGTCCCTTATGGTGCATTTGAATTATTTTTCAGAATTGGACAATGTCCCAATTTATGAACAAGGAATATTTTCCAATTCTAATTCACTTGCAGACCGATGTGGGGTGAGCTGGAACGATTAAGCTCTGACAGACTTGGCACTCATCACATCTAAAATGCAGCTTTCTTTAGAGAGGATGCAGGAGGCCTTCAGTGTTGGGAAGCAAAAATGATAAGCAACACTTCTAACCTATATTTTTAGTTGGGTGTATCAAAAGGCTTCATTGCTCTTTTTAATGTCAAAAGTCAATAATCAAACACATAACCTGTCTTCCTAAACTGTCCTCTCTCTTATATGTCATGTTGGGAAGTCCCAGTCGTTCGAACTGCGCCTGTAAATTTACCATGTAAATATTCACCAATTCAGTAAATGATTGACAATAAAAGATTCACTGATTCAATAAACGATTCAGTACTAAATACTTCTGTTCATTACTGTTTTTTTATTCAGTTCGGCTGTTTTTTATATAAATTAAGTGATAATTTTGTCTGTTCAAGTTGAATGGCCTCACACTAATTAGGATACTTATTTATTAAAGATTATTGTATATGGTTTTGAACCTACGATGTCCTCTAGTGTAGTTCCTTTTAAGGTGGCCAGTAGCTTGACTGTATGAACTACTAAGCATTAGGAGTAACTCGGTTACAACAGTTTCAAAGTAGCTTCCCCGACACTGGTGGTCTGAGCTGATAATAAATCACATTCCAGCTCCTGCTCTTGCCAATTACGCTGCAGCCATGATGCTTATATCAGATTGTGAGTGAAAACTCATTGCACTCTTTTGCATTCAAAACTGTCTCTGAGTTGCCGCCAGCATAATGCTATACTCTAGGCTGCATCTTGAGGAAAAATCTATTCTATTGCATGTGTTTTAATAATTCTGCAACAAACGCAACTGTTTATTGTTGCAACTGTTGATATTAATGTTTAAATACCAATTACACAATAAACGGTCAGTATATTTAATGAAATTTCCAAAGGGACAAAAAGGGCTACTGTTAATATGTTCTTTAATAACTTATTCTCTCTAATTTCACTGGCTAATTTCACACGGGAAAGGCTCTCTTTGGCACACTGAATTATATTGATTACTAAATATTACAGTCTAAAGTCTTTAAGTTTAATTATTGAATTAAAAAGCAAAATGCTGAAAGCATCAAACCAGATTCTGTCCATTATTAAGATGCTTTTTGTCCACTTTGAAATACCAAGCAATGTTTTATGATAATATGTATGCTAATATAAATGTATCATCAATATAAATGTTGTTATTTAGCTTATGTTATGTAGCTTGCTCATATTGAGGTGTCCCGCTGAAAGTGATTCATTCAATCTTTATTGTGATTTTTTTATGTTTAATAAATGTTTATGTATAATTTCAATGTATCCTGATTCAAGCTGATACCTCAATTTGAGTGTCCGCTCAGCTGAACTCTGCCTCTGAGCACGCAGCCCTGCTTGGGGCAGCAAAAAGCACACAAAGCAACATTAATGTTCTCTATTTTACTCTTGCTTTCAACGCTTGATGCATGCAGAGGCCTATGAAGAGGAAGGTATGTTTGTCATTTTCTTTGTCATTTTTGATTAAAAATAAGGCATGGGGAGGGGTTAATGCCTGCAAGGTGCACAGTGAAATCAGGACCAAAACCTTACAACATAATTTTCTGAATAGGGGGACACAGAAATCTGTAGTGTCGGTTGAAACTGACGCTGGCTTACAATACGTCAATAACAAGGGTGAAAGAATATGAAATGCTGACATTGCTCTGTGCTTTGCTTCTTTTTGCATGAATGTGCCACAACACCAGTGGAAGAAGGAGTACAAGATGGTAGTTTTTAATTCCCTTCTGGAAAATGTCTGGTCTGGGTGAAGCTTGATGCTTGTGTTTTTGGTGTGAAGGTCAAGCCAAATTGTTACGATGCATTGCAATGACTTAAACATCTTATCTAGCCCACTTGAGTCTAGTAAAAAGTCCATGATAACCAGAGATATATTAAACCCAGATTTAGATGCTGTTAGTCAAAAGAGATGGGAAAATGAATGAAGGATAAAAAGCTGAATCTTTGCCACAAGTTTTTTTTTTTTTTTTTTTTTTTTATTCTTGGAAGAGTGAGAATGGTCCACTTGTCCGGAGTTCTGTGTCTGTTTATACTCATGTACTTATAAGCATCTCATGATCTGATTTCTTGTGCAATGATTCTGCTAGATTTGTTTTGATCAACTATTTGTTTCACAACTTTCTAACTAACCCAGTTTATTAACATTGCTGAAATGAATATATGTACTTAACTTCGTAAAGATACTATTAAAAGTTACATACATCATTCTTAAAGCTCATGGTAACAGAAACCAGCACTGAGTTGTTACTAAGAGTAACTTTAAATTTAAATTGAATTGAGTAACTCCATGTTCATGGATATGGCTAACAGAATTCCCACTGATTGTTGACTGAGCTTGTTTAAAACATCTCTAACCATGTTACATGTTACATGCTCTCCCTTTTTTATTTTTATTTTTCATAACAGATGAGAAGCCCAAGTTCAAGTAAGTAGTATTGTCCATTAAACCGTTTTTATTACAGCTGAGCAGCCAATTTCAATGCTTTTATGCAATACAACATGCTCCGAGTTTTCCTGAGGAGCTGATGAAGTTATGTGAAACCCAGATTGCCACTAAAACAAATTTTGCTTTCATTCCCTTCAGACCAAGTGCACCAAAGATTCCTGACGGGGATAAGGTGGACTTTGATGTAAGCAAGTGGTGCATGTCATTGTTGGTTACATTAGATTATGTATTAAAACATTGCACAAATACATGTTTGAGGTCATATTTCTGTGTGTACAAACAGGATATCCAGAAGAAGCGTCAAAACAAGGATCTTGTTGAGCTGCAGGGCCTGATTGATGCCCACTTTGAGTGCAGGAAGAAAGAGGAGGAGGAGCTAATTGCACTGAAAGAAAGAATTGTGAGTGATCGCTGTCTATTAGCTCCCTGATTACATGACTCAACAATAAGTATATGGATTTTAAACAATGATTTGAGTTCAAATTATTTTATGATCTTACCTATTATTATCTTAAAATAGTCTGTGTACAACACAATCAGCCTATCAACAAGAGTAACACTGTAGTCCATTTTCACTGCAATAGAAAAATGAGACACATTGGTTTTATACAATAATAAAAGTTAAAGTAGCCTAGTAAAATTTCTAAACCTAAAACGGAAATATCCATAAAATAGTAATATTTGTAAAAATCCCCAAAACTAATAAAAATGACAAAAGCAGATAACAATAACATTTAAGCTCAAATTAAAATGAAAACAAATATAAAAAAATAAAAGCTAATTAATAAATATTATAATAGTATAAAAATAATAACACTGACCAGGACCATAGGAATCCTATGATTGACCAGTCAGAATTGAGTAATCCTGTGTATCAGGATATTATAACGTACATATTTGATATCTGTGTGTGTAGGAAAAACGTAGGGCTGAAAGGGCAGATCAGCAGAGGATCCGCGCTGAGAAGGACAAGGAGCGTCAGGCAAGACGTGAGGAAGAGAGGCTGAGGAAGGAGGAGGCTGATGCTAAGAAGAGGGCAGATGATGATGCCAAGAAGAAGTCTGCCCTGTCCAACATGGGCTCCCAGTACAGCAGCTACCTGCAGAAGGTGCAGATCTTTCTCTCAGCCCCAACTCTGATTCTGTTCATCCTCATTCTGAGTACAGTATATGATTGGGAAATGTGTTGTGTTTGTGTGCTGATAAAACTAGGCTGACTCGAAGAGGGGAGGTAAGAAGCAAACTGAAAGGGAGAAGAAGAAGAAGATTCTGGCAGACAGACGCAAGCCTCTGAATATTGACCATCTCAATGAGGACAAGCTAAAGTCAGCACCAATACCGTTACAGCTCTCAGCCTACATAGGCGATGAGGCTGAAAAAAGACACCTTGTCCTGATGAAACATAATGTCTAAATTCTAAATGCGTGTTGGTGTATATGTGTGTTTACAGGGAGAAAGCTAAAGAGCTGTGGGACTGGTTGTACTCCCTGGAAGCTGAGAAGTTTGAGCACCTCGAGAAACTCAAGAGGCAGAAGTATGAGGTGAGGCAGCATTCTAATGGCCATTTGCACAAAACAATGTCTATAAACTTACTTTACTTGACATATTTTATTATGACCTACATTTGTTTTATTATGGGAGATTAACTACTTTGTCAACTGCATCCTTGACACACTTAAAAGCTTAAAGGGATTGTTGACCCAAAAATGAAAATCATTTACTGGTATCTGTGGTTCCATGTTAACCCATTAACATCCATGGAACATTTGCATTGCACAAACGGTTCTTTGTATTAGAAAAAGGTTAAAAGTTTTTTTTAGTTTATTTAAATTGTTGTTTTAAGAACTGTTAGCTGAAAGGTTCTTTGACAATTCCAAAATGGTTATTCTTGCATCTCTGTGAAAAACGTTTTTTGGAACCGTTATTTTTACGAGTGAATGGGATACAAAAAGAGATGACCATCTCAGTCACCATTCATTCTCACTGTATGCAAAAAAAAGATGCAATGAAAGTCAATGGTGACTTACTCTCAGCCTCAGATGTTATGTCCATGGACCACGCACACCCCGTTTACGTCTAATGCATATGGCAAACAAAACTGACTTTGAGAAGGCAAAAGTCTGAATCTAACTGGCTGACTTCTACATGTCTACATGTACATTCTTTACATGTCAATCAGCTATAGTGGCTATAGAGCACAGACCTTATGTCGTTAAGCAAAGGTCTGGCTACTTGAGATTAATGGTGACTGAGATGCTTATCCTACCCAACACAGAAGAAAGTCAATCTTACAGATTTGGAACAACATGACGATTAGTAAATGATGACTGAAATTTAATTTTTGGGTGAACTATCAATTTAGTCCTCAAATTTGGACTTACATTGCATTACAGACAGTCAGTCTGTACATTAGTGGTGGGAATTTTTCAGTGATTCCTTCTATAGGTCATCGTTACCGCTGTAGGAGGCTTTATGAGTGCATCATTGAATCATTTATTCAACTGATTCGATTCAATTCATTCAAAAAAGCTGATTCATTCAGGAATGGAACACTGTGAGTTGTTTGGAGATATGATGGTTTCACGTGATCAGAAATGAGCAATATGAAGGTGAACGATTTTCGTAATGCATTCAGGTTGGTGACTGATCTCGCTACATTGACCGACAGAAAGCTCCTTGGTTTGAAAGGGGCTTCTGTGTGAGCTGTGCTACAGATATCGCTACACTCTTGACATTGGACTTTTTGCCTACAAAATTTTGATAATGTGACTGAAATATTGGAAATTTCAGTGAAACTCCCAAAAATGTGGATTTCTGTTGAAATTACTGGATTTTGCCTGCAATTTTTGTCAATCAACTGTGAATGTGACCACACCTTTCATCAGAGGGCGAAAAAGTTACCCATTCAGATTTTGCTCATGTTGAAGATGGTCATGCACATTCTTCCCACTGCGCAACGTGACGTCGGCGTGACGTCTTTTTCATGTCATTTTTGGACGTCCAATTTCGGTCCACTGAAGGGGTTGTTTTGTAATGCCAGGCGATGTCTTTTTTCGACGTCTATCGCACGTCTAATGTCTTTTCAACATCAAATTTAAACTACATTTAGACGTCATTTTTATTCAACGTCTATAACAGTAGTCCCATGTTTCAAAAGGGTGGAGGACATGTTTTCTGTACCATGTATTTACATTTGGCAGATGCTTTTATCCAAAGTGATTTACATTGCATTACATATTTATATTCCTATCAATTCTTGCTTTCTCTGGGATTTGAACTCATGATCTTGGGGTTGAAAGCACCAATGCTCTACTGTTTGAGCTACTGGAAAGCTGTGTAAAACTGTATTCATTTTCCTGTAGCTTTGTTTGGCTCAGCATGTAGTTTTAACAGGAAATGCATTAAACCTTTGTATGCGTCTCCAGTTATCACCTTCTGCTGAGACGATCAAATGGACTTTTTGGAAAATGTTTAATGTATGTAATGTAATGTAATGGAAAATATATAAATAATTATAACTAATCTGTATTCATATGTATTAATCATGTTGATAACAACAATGTTGATATTTGTATAATATAAAAACATTACATATTAATCATATACACTCACCGGCCACTTTATTAGGTACCCCATGCTAGTAACGGGTTGGACCCCCTTTTGCCTTCAGAACTGCCTCAATTCTTCGTGGCATAGATTCAACAAGGTGCTGGAAGCATTCCTCAGGGAGTTTGGTCCATATTGACATGATGGCATCACACAGTTGCCGCAGATTTGTCGGCTGCACATCCATGATGCGAATCTCCCGTTCCACCACATCCCAAAGATGCTCTATTGGATTGAGATCTGGTGACTGTGGAGGCCATTTGAGTACAGCGAACTCATTGTCATGTTCAAGAAACCAGTCTGAGATGATTCCTGCTTTATGACATGGCGCATTATCCTGCTGAAAGTAGCCATCAGAAGTTGGGTACATTGTGGTCATAAAGGGATGGACATGGTCAGCAACAATACTCAGGTAGGCTGTGGCGTTGCAACGATGCTCAATTGGTACCAAGGGGCCCAAAGAGTGCCAAGAAAATATTCCCCACACCATGACACCACCACCACCAGCCTGAACCGTTGATACAAGGCAGGATGGATCCATGCTTTCATGTTGTAGACGCCAAATTCTGACCCTACCATCCGAATGTCGCAGCAGAAATCGAGACTCATCAGACCAGGCAACGTTTTTCCAATCTTCTATTGTCCAATTTCGATGAGCTTGTGCAAATTGTAGCCTCAGTTTCCTGTTCTTAGCTGAAAGGAGTGGCACCCGGTGTGGTCTTCTGCTGCTGTAGCCCATCTGCCTCAAAGTTCGACGTACTGTGCGTTCAGAGATGCTCTTCTGCCCACCTTGGTTGTAACGGGTGGTTATTTGAGTCACTGTTGCCCTTCTATCAGCTCGAACCAGTCTGGCCATTCTCCTCTGACCTCTGGCATCAACAAGGCATTTCCGCCCACAGAACTGCCGCTCACTGGATGTTTTTTCTTTTTCGGACCATTCTCTGTAAACCCTAGAGATGGTTGTGCGTGAAAATCCCAGTAGATTAGCAGTTTCTGAAATACTCAGACCAGCCCTTCTGGCACCAACAATCATGCCACGTTCAAAGTCACTCAAATCACCTTTCTTCCCCATACTGATGCTCGGTTTGAACTGCAGGAGATTGTCTTGACCATGTCTACATGCCTAAATGCACTGAGTTGCCGCCATGTGATTGGCTGCTTAGAAATTAAGTGTTAACGAGCAGTTGGACAGGTGTACCTAATAAAGTGGCCGGTGAGTGTAAATTCCCTGCACCTGTCATAGACGTCCAAATGACGTCCAAAAAAACTGCCCAGTTTAAAGCCAAATGTTGAACGTCAATATGACGTCCAAGTTGGGTCATGGTTGGACGTCCAAATAGTGGACCTGGTTTGGACGTCGAATAGATGTCCAGAATTGGTCATGGGCCGACCCAATATTGACATGATCTGCACGTCTTTCCGACGTCCAATGTTTAGGGGGTTTACACTGTTGACAACAGATAATGGACATGTGGACCTACTTGACCAGCACAACATTATGGAGAAATGCTGTTAGCAAAAAACGTCCATTGTCTATTATCAATAGGTCACTTTCAAATGAAGCAGCTGTCTGTTGGTCAGCACAGCAAATTCAAGTCACCAACTTGAACCCGTTGCAGAACCTTATCTGTTTTGGGGAATACTTCTTCTTCTCCTTTTGCCCGTGAAATGGTAAATGTGACTGCGCCTTAAGTAACTATTTAGCAACATACTGTCTAAAATGTAAGTAACTTAATATTAACATTCACTCATTCGCATAAATAGGTTAGCTTGACATTAAAAGAACATGACCATATCAGTCACAATGTGTGTGAGAGCAGGTCTGGGTGTGTCTGTGCTGGTGATTCAGAGTGTGTGTGTGTGGTAGTTCAGGTCTCAGCTGTGTTCTGGTGTTCTGCAGGTTACAACCCAGCGTAAGAGAGTGGAGGAGCTCAGTAAATAGTGAGTAACTGGAAATATAGGAAGCTAAGCATCAGGCTTTGGTCAGCAACAGGGACGTGACAGCATGGTCTGCATGCATGAGACTCTCTGGTCTCCATGGCTTCTGGGAAAAAAGGTCGATTCAGACCACAGGTGAAAGGTCAAATGTAATGTCACTCCTAAAAAAAGAGATTTTGGTTAGAGCCTTCACAACAAGTTGATCTCTTTACCACCAGCAGCTAAATCAAACCACTATGCCAACAACCTAGACACTGTCCAAACATGTGTCATTAAGCATCTGATCTTCCAAGATGTTTTCTCTCGCAGGTAAGTGTGTGTGATTGTTCAAGCTCAATACCGTCTTGCTGAGGAAGAACACACATGCCTGTGACATGCCCATACAATGTTGCTTTATACCAGCTCTTGACTTCAGCAAGTCCTGAGCATCAAGCCAGAATGATTTGTGTGTGTTTGTCAGCACTCGATGGTAGAGGACAGCTGTCACAATCCAGGATCCTGTGGTTAAGGTATGATCTGGCAGGTTTAAAAACGCTCATGTGTTGTTTTCAGGTCATCTCTCTCAGAAACCGCATTGATGAATTGCAGAAGCAGTAAGTAGTTCCTTGCCACCAAACACACAAAGCGCACGGATGAACTGACTACTTTATTCTAATATTACTGATTGAATTATCTAATCATTTTCACACCCCATGAAAACTCTCAAAGACACTCTGTCACACACAAGGTGCCAGTCATATTAGATAAAACGCATATGACTGTCAATGGCAGCAAGACTATACAAAACATGTCCTAAAACTTGATATAGGGCTATAGGCTTGAAGCTGCTGTAGAGATGGTAAGTATTTGGGACATTTTTGTAGCATTGTGACTGACAAGCTTGAAGCCTTTGAGAGTGAGTTTCTCTAGAGCTGAATGAGTTTTATCTCCCCTAGTCAGACAGCAAACGCTCTCTGCAGTCTCCCCATACAAGCTTCTCTTAGTAGCCTACGTTTACATGCATTTGAGTTTCATTTAATTCGGATTATTCATCTTTTTTAAATGTCGAAATCATGCCAGTCCAGTTTTTGTGAAGTTGAACTACCCATATAATGTGATTGTAGATCGGCCTCTTCCAGTGAATTCACGAATCGAACTACAGTTGGCCGCGGCATTGTGCTCATGCTCCGAAAAACAACTGTGACACGTGACTTATTTATGCTGCCTTTTGGGTGTGGTGTACCTGGGAAACTTTTATCTTGATCATTCGTTATTACTACATGTGAATTCAAAATTAGGAACAATATTCATTTCTATCACTGATTTATGCATAGTATCACACCTAAATGTTTTGTTACATAAAGCAAACTAATACATCTATCTATCTATCTATCTATCTATCTATCTATCTATCTATCTATCTATCTATCTATCTATCTATCTATCTATCTATCTATCTATCTGTTTCTAGTATAGATCATAGTTTCATCCGTTTCATAATTGTGCATGTAAACGTACTTGATTTCTGAAAGGATTTACAGACTTACAGATTTACAGATGAAAAATAAAGCTCACTATTTTATCTCTCAACATGCAACACATAGCATAGCCTAAGTTGCACTATGAAGCACTTGTCTATTCCAGATCTGGCTTATTTTTCATTGGTGCCATCAAATCTGAACTGTGATTAATGTGTTTGGTATACATGAGGTAATAATGAGTGATGTACATGTAATGTGTATAAGCTGCTGCGGTGATAAACATTTAAGACTAAGACAGGCCTGTTTAACAAACTGACAGAGCTCAGAGAAAGGACGGTAAGTCCTGCATGGTGTGAACAATATTTCAGTTCAATGTGCATGTCAAACTTTGTGTGGACACGAGAAGCAGAGAGGAACATCCTGCAGGACCGGACTGAGAACTGGACTGGAAAACAATAGTATTTAAAAAGGCTTTATGTTAGTAAAAACAGCCGAATCATCACTTATGCGTTTGTACTTAAAATAAAAAATGGAGCCCTGTCCTGGATGGTGTTTTTCTCAGTCGTCTACGAGCAGGTCAGTAAAGATCAGCACCGCTAACTCGCTCTTTCTTTGTCTGATATTCAGCTCCAAGAAGGGTGCTGCTGCTCGCCGCAGAAAGTAAGCGTTCATGGAGAAATCTACACTTGTGGTCAAGACATGCCTGTTGCCTGCGTCTCCGAGCTATGCCTTCATTCACCAGGCATCTCTGATCCCACCCACCATTTGCATTTTACCAGAGCCCATCAAAGGCGGTCTACCACCACCTGCGTGACATTAACACTGTCCGGTCTAAGCAACAGTTGTAGTAGGAACTTCCCCTCTTGCTATGTCTTTAGGTTCTCACCTTCCCTTTTTGTAAATAATGTTTGGCTCGCCAGCTTTATCTGTTGCATCTGGCAGTTCAATAAAATATACTTCAAGACTATACTTCAAGAATTGTATATTAGAATTGATTGTTTCCTTTATACTAAGAAACTCTGATGCTGAAACATTGAATCAAACTGAATATGAACCTTCTAAGCCTTCTGACATGTTCATGATGAATCTGAGTTGACAAGTACAAACCATTTCTATGGCAAACAAACAGACTGTTCTGTCTTTCCATGGATTTTCATATTTGCGGATTGATGGTCTAACCAATAAGAGTTTGGATGTCATTCCCCCCCCCAAAAGATGATTTAATGAGAAACCTTAAAAAAATTAGTTATCCAAAAAAAAAAAAACAGTTCTCCATTTCCCCCAATTTTCTGATGACATTTGTGCAAATGTGCATTGCAGTATGAGATGATAAGGTAATAATTAATAATTATTATCTATAAACAGACCTAAATAACTAACATTGAGCATTTATTACAGTATTTATTAATCTTTGGTTAAATACAGTTGCTCACTGTTTGTTCGTGTTAGTTCACAGTACATTAACTAATGTTAACAAATACTACTTTTGATTTTAATAATGTATTAGTATATTGCTGAAATTGACATGAACTCAGATTAATAAATGTATTGTTCATTCTTAGTTCATTAACTAAATTAGTTAACTAATGAAACCTTATTGTACAGTGTTAATGAGTTGTACATACACCATGCGTCATGCTGGAGCTTGGAAAATTATGTCATGACAACAGTGATTGGCTGATGCCACCATGCATGAAGGCCAGACAAGAAATAATTGTAATAATTTTCACGCCCATAATAATAATCTTAACTGGAAAACATCTACTGCAATAACATGAAATACTAGTTGATATAGATGTTGGCTGTAAAGAAGCATCAGAAGGCTACATGCCTGAAACTGCAGTTCCTCCACAAGAATGAACCCATTTTCTAAAGATTTTTATTGAAAATGTAAATATACATATAGTATGGTACAAAAAACTAAGCATATTATGAATGTTGCAATTATTCAGCAGGTACAATGTTAAACCAAGAACCTAAAAAGGACTCACTCCATAAAATAATTCATTGAGTCTATACAGAGGTATTCATTATGACCGTCCGTTTGCATTTTATAGATGCAACATTGCAATACTGTGGACACAGATATAAAAACAGGAACTTCACATATTCAGTTTTAAGTCAGTATTAAGTATTTCACAAAAAAATCTAAAGCTGTTCTTAAAATGTGCCATAGTGTATAAAGCTAATTTATGTTGACTTTGCAATAATTTATATCAGATCACGAAGATAAAAATGTATTTTGCATCAGCTGAAGTGCTTCATAAATCGTAAATCATGTGTAAAAAAATCTTGTATTTTGAGTGAAGCAATTGTTCTTATATGGTAATAAATAAATAAAGTGCTCAAAATACAGCATAAGGTCAATTATTCAATAAACATGTGATTGATATATAACTTGTCAAATCACATTATATTCAGATCATTAAGAAGTAACATTACCTGTAGAAAAGCATCTAAATACAATTAGTAAAACTTTATTTCAGCGTTCTCTGTTGAAGAATTCCATATATACAGAACAGGAGCACAAAGCTAGTATCATAACTGTCACTGTTACTGATTCACGTGCTTCCACATTACATGCAGCCATGCAGTTTATACCATTTTCTGAAATATTTGAGAATTTTGATAGAACAAACTATATATTCTGCTCTGGGAAATAGAGAAAAAGGACACTTTACAACACTAGATCTTAACGTTCAAGTTGATTGATAAGTAACACTTTCTGTTTTTATGGTTTAGGGTTTATGACCACTGACAGGAACAGTCGGTAGGTTCCTGTATGGTGTAACTGACCCACGTGGAGTTTCCACTGCAGTAGAGTTGGACTGAACGCCGCTGCAGTCCCATCTCTCTGCAGCACTTACAAAAGCGTGCATATGTGTTGATGTTGTAGTTATAAATACTCGCAGACGGACACTTCCCATCACATGACACTATGTTGACCTGTGAACATGACAGACATGATGTGAGCCCTTTTACAGCCAAACTAGAGCCAAATTATAATAGGTACATTCTGAAATGAACTCACCGGTCTGTTGCTACGGCAATCATTCTTTCTAATTGTCATCCTCACTGTGACTTTCTGACATGACTTCCCGTCCTCTTTACCTACAGCATGAGGAGTCAATTAATGACCTTTTTCATCCTGTGTTCTAAGTTCTAATTAATTTAATGAAAAATAACTTCTGCTCTCTCTATGCAAGCATTTTAACATATGAAAAAATTATAATAATTCTGGTAGATTCTCATTTAAATGTTTGTTATATGCTTGATTTCCTGTTGCTAAGATGATGTTTAAACTATTTAATTGCTTATCGTCAGTTTGGGTGACGAAAAGTTATTGAAAACAGTGTATTTCTCAAGAAAATTGCTGGGATACCACTTCAAGCGACGTCGCTGGATGGCTTTGACTCGGGTTATAAAGTAATCTTTGCATTCAGAACGAGCTTGATTATTGATTAGATTAGATTAATTTGTGAAAGTGAAAATGGTGTAATTTGTCTGAAAAGGATGAAGCTGAATAACAATTAAGATGAATTATAATGGTAGATGGCATCAGTACATATAAAGCTATTATTTTAATCTGGTTCAAGAACACAGAAAGCAGCAGGATGATTACATTAATTTTCCAATTCAATAAAAATGTATACTATGGAGAATAAACAGATTTTTGGTAGATTCTATAATAAATAAGAATTTACATCCTCCTCTAAGATTAAAGGCTTTGACTTTGCAAGATTGTAATGACTGTGACTTGTATACCTGACAGTGGAAATACAATTCTTTCCCCACTTAGCTGATAAATAATCACTATAAAACTACTCATCTACTGAAAATATTAAGATAACATGAATTTGCTTGTACTCAAGATCAATGCTTTTCCACCACCTCAAAAGCAAAAAGAAAAAAAAAAAGACTCAAATGAGCCCTGATACTTCCAATAAAAAGTATAGATCAGTAGTGAGAAAAAGCTGTAATGGTTTGAGTAATGTGGCAAAAAAAAAGGTGGCAAAACTGTATGTAAAAAGTGCTTTGTATTGCTACTGTTGCCATATCACTCAAAACATTACTAAACACCCCATTACCACAAACTACACATACTATATGATTAGAGGCTACAGCCTAAGCACTCTGAATCATGCAGAGCTACAGAAACTCTCTAACTGGCCACTACCAACAGTACATTGTTGGCAATCAACAATGCACTGCCCGACAGAGCAAAATGGGGAAAGATTTAGCTGCTTCCAAGAAACATCTGGGAGAAAAGTAACTAGAAGTATAAATGCCTTCAATGAGCAGTTATGTTCAAATTTTTTGAGAGTCCTGTATTGTTTGAATAGGGGGAGTACATTGTTGGAATTCAACAATGGTGATGGCGAGCCTTGAGGTCTGATGTTAGTATCAGGTACCTTGTTCACAGTTTGTGCTAACTGTGGGTTTCAAAGGGCTAACAGAGAAGGGGAACAGGGAGATTGCAGCGCCTGGAGAGATTGTTACAGAACGTTACACTGATGCAAGAAATGAACTTTTTGCTGTTGTGTGCATGTCAGTGCTTCTACACAATGCTTGACAGAATGTCTGTTCAAGTGAATTCTCGGAAGTGCCACCTTTCTATTCTGATATGTTTAGGTTTATGAATTTTGCCCTTTACCTTGCTGGTACAGAACAAAAGTATTGTATCATATCAATAGAGAGCATAAATGGTGATACATGAGTATAGCCGTGGCACTGTTGTTTTCATTCGGTACATACTGAGTGCAAATGACTTGAGAAAGAAACAGATGGAGCTTTTAAATGGTAACATTGCCCAGGTTTCTTGTTATAATAAGAGTAGAAATGAACGAAAGAATGTGACCTCTGTACTCACATGTCTTGCAGCACCCATCCATGTAACTCACAACGGTGCCCCCGATCTAAGACAAGATGAACACTTTGAAAAATGTAGCCAGGGTCAAACAGAAGGGACCATTATTTGCTAGACACATTTTGCCACAATGGAAGAAGTTAGTGAAAGTATGGAACCACTGTGTAACCACTGACTCAGGACCACATGATTATGGCTATGTATTAGTTCTAAGTCCATGTAGTAAATCTCTGTCACGTTCACGTGTGGTTTCTCTT
Organism: Semotilus atromaculatus; assembly: GCA_031834385.1. Lineage (NCBI taxonomy): Eukaryota > Metazoa > Chordata > Actinopteri > Cypriniformes > Leuciscidae > Semotilus > Semotilus atromaculatus. The sequence goes on along the minus strand of JAULUF010000009.1, from coordinate 14,846,309 downwards.
TATTTTCAGGGACCCTTTCTGTTGACTTTAAGTAACTTTGCACCTACTCTGTAAGTAGACTGGTAGGCTTAGGATTAGAATAAGTTGACATGTAGTTGCAAAGTTATTTATAGATCTTGTGTAGCCCCACCCCTTTTCAGCGCTGCGCTTCTTGTCTTTTCTTTCCACAGCGATCTTACATATTTATGAATGAACTGCCAGTTTTAAAATCTTCCCGGTCTACTGACATATATTAAGACATCTGCATTAAACATTACAATGCTCATTGCTCGTGATAACTTTCATTAAACTCTTCAATAAGTAAATCCACTTCACCAGCTAATAATGCCATAGAAATACACAGAGTCACAGCTAAATCGGAAGTTCAAAGACAGTATTCTAAAGATGGCTGCGCACTTGTTTCTCTGGCTCATAAGGTCTATAGTCGGTAGAATGTCTGTTGGAGGATCATCACAATAAAGAGTTAATTGACATGTTGTTGCAAAGTTACTTAAAGTTAACAGAATGTTCAAAAGGGACCAACAAAATAAAAGTGTTTGGATGTACCATAGCTGTACTTGGATGTATTATTTGGGTTCATGAGAGAGTGGATTTCACCTTCATGCACTCTGTTTCGTTGAAGGGGGGGCAGCTGTAGTGGTGGGAGATGAGCACAGGTCCTGACAGAGTGTCTGTACAGTCATAGCGCATACAGTCAGATACCCAACTGCGCCCTGGCTGGAGAGGAGAACACAGAGAATCCGTTCAAATCACAGACATTACTCCAGTCTTCAGTGTCACACGATCCTTAAGAAATCTTTCTTATATGCTGATTTGGTGCTTATCAATTATTATTGATGTTCAATTATGTTCAAATATATTTTATACGTTTTTTTAAATTGTAATTTTACTGTCTTTATGTATTTTTGATCAAATAAATGCAGCATTAGTGAGCATAAGAGACTTGAACAGCACCTTGTACATAGTTACAGATCCGTTTTCACTCCGGAGGAGGCAAGAGATGTTCTTACACACACCACAGCAGCTGCTGGGGTCTTTAGGAGGGATGTATAGTTGGTACTGTTGAACACATAACACTGTTAGGAGGTATTTTGAGTTTGGCTAGTGTGCGTGTCTTTGTGCATTTAAAATACTCACAGGTTGGCAGCGTGCAGTGCAGTTAGTGCCAGTGGCTTTGAGGACATAGAAACCTGTGGCAGAGTCCAGTGTGTGTGTGCACTGTGTGGTGTAACACACACCCTGATCACGATGCTCTACCAGTGTCTGCCCCGGCCGCATCACTCCTCGTTCCCCATCCACACACACTGCCTCTCTCACTATAAATACACAGAGAAAAGCACACATACAACAATATTTTATTATTTATTTTATATTTTATTTTCAGAGGATTTTAGACAGAGGTGTGTTCTCACCACACACAAATCTTTTGCAGGCACATCGGTTTTCTGGATCAGACAGAAACATTCTGTCTAACTGCATACTTTCCCCCTACAACACAATAACCTGTTATCAGATATGAACCAACCAGTCAAACAAAAGCCTGATTACAAACAATAACAGAATAATAAAATGTAAGCAAAATATACATGGTCATTTGAATATATTCATTTCTGGAGACTCACCAGAGCACATTTAGGACGAAGGATTTTCTCACATGCACATTCTAAGAGAGAGAGGAGCTTTAGTCTTTTCAGAAACACACACACATTTTGTTTCTTTAGCAGAGTTTAACAGACACAGTCAGACAAGCAACACACGTACTGATGCACTCTCACACTGATATACATGAACAAAGACACTAATGCAAATAAAAAGAGTTGGCGGACTTACCACATATCTGCGATGGACAACACTGTTCTTGAATCCTTGTGGAAACTACTGCCATGCCAACTGGACATGTGACGTCTAAGCATTGAGAGGTCTCACACACTAGATGCATGAACACACAACATAGTTACAATAACACTTCATCGTTTCAGTTGGTGTTTTGAAGGCAATCCTTAGTTATTTTGTTTTGTGGAGCTTGAGGGCTGTTTAGGCTACTTGTTCTACTGCAGATATATAATGGTTGTTGATATTGGTATTTTCCTACTGTTACTGGCTTACTATAAGCTCCACAACATTCTTAAATGGATAGTTTACCCGAAAAGTAAAATTATTTCATCATTTACTCACCCTCAAGTTATTTCAAACCTGTATGAATTTCATTCTTCTGCTGAACACAAAAGAAGATACTTTGATTAATGTCGGTAACCAAATAGCTGACTTCCATAATATTTTTTTTCATCCTATGGGAGTCAATGTTTGGTTACTCATATTCTTCCAAATATCTTCTTTTGTTTTAAGCAAAGGAAATACATTTATACAGGTTTGGAAAAACTTGAGGGTGAGTACATTTAAATTTTTGGGTGAACTATCCCTTTAACTGCATTTGTTGTCAGAATTTACTACAGAGAAAGAAAAATGTAAATGTCTGTATGTTTAATCATGTATTTGTACTCACAGCAGTGATAAACTGGACAGCAGTGCTCAGTGCTGTTTGTGTCCACAATCAGCAGTTCTCCATCTTTACACACTGGAGCTGCCTCAGAACATTTGTCACACACTAACACAATAATAAACACAATTTAAAAAAAAAATCACTTTACATTTTAATACATTACATGCCTGTCAAATGTAAGGCTGTTAGACTTCTAAAGGAGTGGAATATATATATTGTACAATTTATCCCTTTTTTTTTTTGTTCCATAGAGGAAAGCAAGTAAAATGGAATTGGAATTACATGATTTTAGCATTAATGGTATAGACTTACTGCAGATGTGTGCCAAACAGCAGCTGCCTTCTGCACGAGTGGCGATCAATGTCTGATCCTCACGACACACAGGAATGTCCAAGACACATTGATCTGGATCGCACTCTTAAAAAGGACAATAAAAAAACAGCACTCATACACACAAGTACACAGACTCAAATACACAACAAAATATGTCCAAACTCACCACATAAGTATTCTGGACAGCAGGAGTCCTGCCTATGATATGACACCAGCTTCTCCCCATATTTACAGTCCGTAGGAGCTGCCTCACACATACTCTGATTACAAACTGTCGCAAAACAATTAAGCACGAATTAAACAACCTCATAAAGCATCTGAACGTATTAAGTAATAGTAAAAGAATACAAATGCATTATATACATTAACATGTACAATGCCAAATTGTGTTGGGCAGTTTGAAAATGTTGTGTTATGATAGAGTTATTTGGCTGGAAATTCAATTTCAGAAAGTTTTAGAAATTCCATTACGATGTTCTTTTTGTTGTGGAAAATCTAGTGACTTAAAGGCTTTGTCTTATTTTAATGTGATGGATGTACAAGGTATATAGAATATACCATAATTCTGCCCAGCCCTTTTATAGTGAAATAATTTTATAGTGAAATAATTGATGTGTGAAATAATTGTATAACAGACCACAGGCTTTGTGAGGGCAGCAGCTGCGGTCATCTGCAAGGTTGACGGTAATCTCTCCTCTACGCGTACATACTGGCTGAGGGATGTTACTGCAATTATACTCCACCGGCACTATGCTGTCGTTCTCACACTTGTACATGCAGCAGCCATCAAGGGAAGCTTTCCACACCTCCCCAAGTGCACGTGGGGTTCCAAAACTATCAGTACATGCTACAAACAAATATCATAACACAAATTATTAACAACTAAATGCTCTTAAACAGATACAGTAGAAGAGAAAGACAAGGAGCGTACCACACTTGCTGGGTGGAATGCATAGGGCAGAATAGGGCCGATGCAATAGAGTTCCCTCTGGACATACACAGCCCTCTGAAAGGCCCGTGCATTGCTCTGGGACAAACTCAAACTCTTGGTTTGGGCAGGATGGGGCAGTGCAGGTGGGCAGACATGCTTGGTACCGCAGATTTTCTGGGCACATGAATGCTACACAGAAAAACATGCTAGCATTACCGTAAAATACACACCACACATAACATCAATACATAGCATTTTAACACCCTAAACCATTTCTACTTAAAGCTGTGTTGATATGCCTTGGTAACTACTTACGGCAGAAATCAGTGCTCCTCCATTCCATGCAGATGTTGAATTTGTGGCAGGAAGCAGCATAAGCGGCCAAAGCAACACATGGATTATTCACATACTCCACATCTCTCACCCAAATCTCACAGAACACTGCTGGAGGGACCTGAGCACAAAGACCAGTTAGGAAATGTAGTGTGCAATCACATGTTTGGTATTGGTGGGATGTTCATGTTATGTGCCGTACGTAAGGATGGCAGATGGTGAAGGTACGGTTGCTCAGCATGCTCATGCACTGAGAGCAGTCACTCGTGGTGCAGTTGAGCTCCCTTCGTCTGCTGTGGCTGACATAGCTGGTGGTGTTGGGAATCTGCCAGCTATCGATGAACACAGCCGGATCCTCTTGCTCAGGCACAACTGTACCGTTAGACAGAGTCAGATCATTCAGAGGATTACCATCACAACTACCTGGACAGGGTGACAAAGAGAAACATGTCATTAAAATATGACATGATCATTTTTACAGTCCATATAATCTGTTGTTAATGGATTCGTACCACATAAGCCCATTGTGGAGAGTCTGTTGTTATAGCTGTCTATCTCAATCACCATCATGCCTGTAGTGTGAAACCACTGGATCTTCAGACCAGCTGGACTTCGAATTAGGTACATGTTTCCTGTGTCCAGAATCTCAAAACCAAACTTCTTAAAACGTGGCTTTGCATACCTGGAGTTCACATACAGCTGGAAAAACAACGCATTGTTTATGTAAATATGCCAGACTGTCATAATAATATATATATTTTTTATTTATTAGTTTTTTTTAAATATATAATTCGTCATCACTAAAAAAAGGTGGCAATTTTTTCAAGAATTGCGAGCAGATGAATACTCACACGTCTCTGGAGACGATTGATGAGTACTTCGTTGGATTTGTGAGTGATGTTTAAAGCTGCCAGACACAAATTGGTAAAGTTCCACACAAGCTGGAAACAAACAGAATAATATCATGACTTTGATATATATAAATATAAATATATATATATATATATATATAAAAGAAAAAGAGTAGCACTAAACGCTTTTATCTCACTTTAGTTGTGAGGTGCTAATGTGAGGTTGTGCATATCTTACGGTGTAATCTGGTCCAGAACACTCTTGTACCAGAATGCTGACAGTCTCATTGGGAAGTTGAGTCACCACATATAAAGCAGCTTTATAAATCGCAACACTTATCCCATCGAATGTGATCAGATTAAGATCTGGGAACACTGAACAACGACCTGCATGCGAAAATTAAAATACATTTTGATAAAACATCAACAAATGGCAGAATGAAAATGATTATAGCAATGTGTTTAATACGGGTGTTCCTCACATGGGCAGTCCCATCGTGGACAACACTTATCACCATTGACCAGTACAGCAAAGCCAAGCAGACCACAGTTTGGGGGTGTAGGATCATAAGGGCAGCTCTGAGACTTATTGAAGAGGACCAACTGGCCACTGACACAAATAAGCTTTGTACATTCATCCACTACCTCTGAATATGGAGACTACAGACAAACAAACATAATTTAGTTACACATAAATGCAGACTTTTGTTATCCAAAATGTATAATATTTAAAAGCATTTTATAATTGACTCACAGTGCATACTCTGCTTGGCTCGACAGCAGTAGTTTTTGGGTCTATGTGTATCTGGCTTGTCATCAAGTGCTCTGTTTCTATGGTGTAGGGAAGACTGGTCACTACAGATGAACTCAGTGTTGCTCGGGCAGTGTCTGAGGCAGGTGGCATGGCTGTGACTGTGGTAATTTCATCCACCAGAGGGCGCTCAGTAGAGGGAATACCACTGGTTACGGAACTACTCTCAGTAACAGAAGAGGAAGTAGGTGGCTGTTTTGAAATGGTAGTCTGAGTAACAACTGATGCCACACTTGGCATTAGAGTTGTAGTTGTTCCAGTTGATGATGTCAGTGCTGTGGTCAGACCAGATTCAGTTGTGTACTCTGTAAATCCAGAGGTGTATTCAGTGATGTCAGGACTGTGTGTTGTAAGTGTACTAGAAGAAGCAACAGGGATACTAGAGGAAGATGTATATGTGGAAACAGCAGTCACTTTATCTGTAGAGATGGTAGAGAGTGTTGTCAATGTCGTCTCATTCCTTGTGGGAGGTGAAATGCTGGTTGTGGCCACAACTCGTGGTGTTTCTCGTCGCGTGGTAGCCCCAGACACCCGTGTAGTCAGGGCTGGTGTGACAAGGGTTGTGAATGTTGGTGTCATTGTGGAATGAAGGGTGCTGGAGGTCTCATGCACCAGTGTTGACGTCTGGGTTGTCGCAGTAGTTGACAGCACAGCTCTATCTGTGTCAGGTGAAACCCTAGTTGTCTCTGTGACATGATGTATACTAAAAGGTCTAGTTGTAGATGTTTGAGTGGTGGAAACAATATCCTTCTCAGCTGCAGTAGATGTAAGCAGAGGTATCTCAGAAGTGACAGTTGTTTCTGTGGTTTTTGTTGGGCCTTGAGATACTGATATTGCCATTGTAGGTTTAGATGGCGAAGCTGGAGAAATCGCAGGCAGTGCAGGTGTGGTGGTCATAGTTGTCGTAGAATAAGGAGGACGAATTGGCGATGTGCTGACTTTGTCTGTAAGGAGAGCAGTGGTGGATACTAAACTCCAGTGAGACACTGTAGGGCCCAATGTAGTAGAAGTGGAGACAACTCTAGAAGTTGTCTTGTCAGTGGGTGACACTTGTGATGTGAGCAGTGTTGATGTTTCCTCTGTAGGCGCTGAGGTGAATGACATGGTGGTGTAGGTGGTAAGTGGGGTCTCTGTTGTCCTGACACTGGTTTGGGATGTCTCTGGAAATACTGATGGAGTCGAAGTGGATTGGATTATTCTCCAATCTGTCTGTAATGTCCTATCAGTTGTTAGAACATCAGGATAAGTATACATAACAGATGTTGACTGATAGGTTGTTTTTGCTGTGGTTTCTGTTGGCACAAATGTAGGAGCTTGAGAGGACACTGTGGTGATGAGGGTTGGTGGAGCAGCTGTGGAGAAAGACAGTGTTGTTTTTGAAGTTTCAGGTTGCTCTGAGGTTGATGTTGAAGAAATAAAAGGTGTTGTTTGAGTTGGTGAAGTTGGTGTTTGAAAAGCGGAAATTGTGGATTTCACTGAAATGTGAGTCGTTGACGCCTTGATATCTGAAGGAGAAGTGGAAATGGTAGTGATGTCCAAAGGCTTCTGGGTTTCAGAAGAGCTCTCAGGGGTCTTCAGAGTGTGTAAAGTCGTTGGAAAGGAAAATGTTTCTGTGGTGACAGAGGTACTCAATCCTAATATAGGCATCGTGGTCGATGGTGTTGTGAACTTTGTTGTGCTGATAGTTTCAGCAGGAAACTGTGTGCCGCCACTAGAAGTCACAGTGGGAGTTGTGGTCTTTTCAGTAGGTGTGAGGATCTCTGAGACTCTAGGAGTCTCAATACTAGAGGTGAGGGGAGTTGAAATTTTTACAGTTGGGGAAGTGGCTTCTGTGGAGCTCATGCTGGTCGAGACTGGAAGCACAGGTAGAGTGCTTACTCTGGTCTGTTCTTTACCTGAGGTAGACGACAGAACAGGACTAGAAGTAGGCGGTAAGGAGATAGTTGTTGTCCGCATCAGTAGTGTTGAAGACTCTGTTGGCCTGCTTGTTGTAGAAGTGCCAGAGAGAGATGCTGAAATAAACATTGGGCTAGTGAGCAATGTGGTCGAGGAAGTGTGAGGGATGCTTGATTCTTTAGTGGTTCTCTCACTGGAAGCCAGTGGGCTTGGGGAGGAAGAGGATGTTGTTAATGTGGTAATGGTTTCCACCACCTCAGGTCTGAAAGGGGAAGATGTAAGCATTGCAGTGCTTGACTTGTGTGCTATAGGTATAGTAGCAGTGGCGCTACTCTCTGGCACTGTTGTAGATGTGAGTGACATAGACACCGCTGGGCCACTCAAGGTGTAATGTTCTGAGGATGTTGATGATAGGGCAGTGCTGGGTGGCGTGAATGGAGGAACAACAGCAGGCTTAATGCCTAAACACAATGGCAATATTTATTAGACACTGCACAAAATAGCTAATTTAAACTGATACAGCTAACTGTGTTATGTTAAGGTAGATAAACTGGAGCTTGAATTTACTATGGCAATAATAAAAAAAAATGTATATATATATATATATATATATATATATATATATATATATATATATATATATATATATTATATATATATATATATATTAATTTTAAATTGCTCCATTGATAATTAGTGGTCTGACTAGTGGTCTGTTTTACTCAAAGATTGTTAGCATTAGAGCTAGTTGAAATAGCATTTACAAATCTGTCACTACCTCATTTGACAATGATTATAGAAGTAAATCCTGAACTTAGCTATAGCATTAATCTCATTATAATAAATATAGTATTGACAGTGTTTTAGTTTTACATCAGATTTAGCAATAGAAGAAGCACAAATAGTTGCTTACAGTCCTCCATATAGACACATCTGTGAGTGACCTCATCTAAAACCATGTGACTTGGACACTGAGGAAGGCATCCCTCAACCCTATAGAAAGGTGCATGACAGCCACATCACTTAACCATACACTTAAACAATTTAGATACTTGTAGATATTTGCATAAATCAAATGTGTGTGTTTGCATGCATGATTGTGTGTACTCTTACTTCAGGATGCTGGCACAGCTCAGACCTGATGGGTCACTGCATGTCCTGAAGCACGGACTCACACATGATTCATACCTCCACTGACATCGAGGACCCATTGGATAGTATGGTATGCCACCTGTAGTAAAAAGTAATAATGATTTGGGAAAAAATGGGGTAAGGCCTAATATTTCTTTGCGATTTTTAGCAAGTTTGCAGATATGTTGCCACATGCTGACCTGTCAGTTTGAAAAGAGTAGCTCGGCGGTATCGATCTGAGTGACTGTATTTCATGAGCTGGAGTCTGGACAGCATGAAATGCAGAAAAAACCCTGGCTTTGCCAGGGACTCCAGCGAATCAAAGCCGGAGATCCAGGTGTCTCTATGAAGAACAAATGTAGCTGCATCCCAGAATACCTCAGTTTCTTCCCACTTCTGCAGTCTCAGCTGCCCACTGCGCTCTGCTTTTAAGAAGTAGTTGGGTCTGTCTGCCGCCTCAAATGACACCAGGGATGAGTCTGCAGCATTAACAACATTATCAACTGTATATACGTAGATGATGTATAAAATATATATATATATATATATAAATAATTTGTTTAAGAAAGTTGGAGGTTTGTATTATAACATTTTTAGATTGTCTAAAAATGTGCATGTTTTACTGTATATTTCCCCCTGTGGTGAAAATCAGGCTTTTAATGTTGTTTATATGTTTTTCTACTGTTTTTAATATGCTTTAAGACAAACCATGTGCAAATTCATAAGTTACCACCATTGCTGAGTATTTCTCCTTAAAACTGCAGTGAACCAAAGACAGCCTCAAAAACACGGTTTGAAATCGCTGGTGTTTCTTACGTCACAAATGACCTTGCAACCAATAATGTCAACTTGTGATTGTCAACGAGTGGATCTCTGAACTGGTGTGGGTGATTGGGGGCGGGGCTAATTTGCATAATCATAGAATCACATGTACTAAATGAGGCAAGGGTGCAGAGTTACATTAAAGCTATTTTGAGGGGAAAAAAAATTTAAATATGTAATTTTGTTGATAAAAGATGAGTTTTAATGGACACAATTAGTGACATGGGGGACTTTAAGCATTTTTATATGTTGATTGTGTGCTTTTGACTGACTGACTGACTAACCATGTGTTCTGGCTTTGCTGATGCCTGGAGTCATCATGAACAACGTCAGGATCTCATCAGTACTGGTCATTTCTCTTTTTGGGAACACCAGTCCAGTTGTCTTATTGGCTGCCAACATTGTTCCTCTCTCTCTGTAGGTCAAAAGCTTCAGTGGCCCTTTCCCTAAAGCTATGAACATGTTCATTCCCACACACATGCACAATTGTAAAAAATTATAATATTATATCATTTATATAATATAATATGTATCAGACATGTACGAATGTTATAATCATCACAATATTACAGATGTACCTTTGTTGTAGTATTCACAGTCATAAGCTGTAAGAGGAAGAAGATAGTATTACTCATTATAGCATACAAATAAAGCATTTGATGAAAAACTTTAGTATATATTGCGCAGTTCCTTCTTCCTTCTGACCATCATTGTCTTTTAGAAGAATGTGTGTTCACCGTAGTTTATTCAGTTATAAGCTATAAGGGTCCAATTCTCACTAAACTACGACTTTTGCCTTAATAAACTCTTAATTACTGCTTATTAATAGTTAGTAAGGTAGTTGTTAAGTTTAGGTATTGGGTAGGATTAAGGGATGTAGAATATCCTAAGCAACTAGTTAATAGTGAGAATTGGACCCTAAACTAAAATGTTACCATTATTATTGCAATGACTGATGTCAGGAATATCACTTACGGCAGACAGAAGGAGAGCGCCAATCAATGGTGACTCCCTTTTGGCAGCAGCGGTGTGAATATGCTGCAACACTTGTGCAGAAACACTCACAGTCTCCTCCGCGGTTGCAGCCACAGGTGTCCACCAGGCAGTTCATATAGAACCATGTGACATCTACCTATAGAGCATGAAAAACCTTTAAACACAGAGACCCTCTCTCACTCACATGTACATTTTGACTTGATGTGAATTTAAGCATTGATGTTCAGAAGTGATCAACTTACCACAGGGTGGCAGACTTGGAACACTTCACTGAGCAAAATCCCACACTGTCTTTTTGCAAAGGGCTCTCGAAGAGGATTTAGATTGCAGGGGTGCCTTATATCAGGACTGTTCACACACTGATGGGACATGCACACACAAACAGACAGTCATACTACAGTGTTTGATTTGTTGCTACCGCCAGATTTGAGACATTCAGAAGGGCAAAATGAAATGTTCAGTCATCTACAAACAATTTGAATAAAATAAAAGAGTATAATGTTTTTCAAAGACTCTTATGCTCACTAAGGTGCATTTATGTATTTGATTAAAAACAGTAATATTTTGAAATATTATTACAATTTACAATTAATGTTTTCTATTTGAATATATTTAAAAAAGTAATTTATTCCAGTGTTGACAAAGCAGAATTTTGGTCAATGGTCTTGGTTCTTTCTAAACCTTCCTGTTCATTTGGTGCTAAAGAAACATTTCTTATTACATTCCTTATCAATATTAAAATCAATTGTGCTGCTTAATATTTTTTGTGAAAAAGTTAAACACTATAATTTAAAGGGTTTTGGTAAGTAAGATTCTTTTAAATGAAATGAATACTTTTTAATTCAGCAAGGATGTATATTAGAATGATTTCTGAAGGATCTGAAATAATGACTGCTGAAAATTCAGCTTGGCCTTTAGGAATAAACTACATTTTAATATTCAATTAGAAAACACTTATTTTAAATTGTAATAATATTTCACAATATTACTATATACTTTTTGATCCAATAAATGCAGCCTTGGTAAGCATGAGAGACATCTTTCAAAAACACAAAACAATCGTAATTATTCCATATTCCACCATTTGACTGGTGTTGTTGTATGTGTGTTTATCTGTTTGTCATGCCTCTGCTGCTGTCCAACTGTTGCCAAACTCCTGTGGTGTTGATGAGTCGATGTTCTCTGGTGTTCTCATTTCATTTGCTGTCTTCTGATCAAAGTTCCCACAAAGACCAGTAAGCTTGCCCTAAAAATATCATGAACACAGAAATACAAACTCTGCAAATTAACGATTTGCTACTCAAAACAACAAGTTTACACCAGCAACACATTCACCTCTTTGAGTGTGTTTTTACCTGCCAGCGTGGTCCAGCTTGTATATGTACGGTGGTTTTTCTGTCCCACAGAACTGTGAGGTCTTCCCCAAGCAGATGCACAATGGTGTAGTATCCTGCTTGCCAGATATATACTCTCTGCCTGTCAATCACACTGGATGGATTCTGCACATGAACCATATCCGCAGATTATTATCAACCAGATTATCATTTATCATTTCACACCAAACCAATGTTTCAAGAAACATAAGTTACAGATGCAGCACTAACAAAACTATATCACCACTATAATGCAACTGCACTAACATTCCTTCCTTCACCAAAAGGAGCGTAGGAACGACCTGAAAGTGGGTGGGGCATATTATAAACCTCCTGAATAAAAATTAGGGCATCAACTGCATTGCTTTTTAATTCTAGCATAATTAGAATATGTTTATGTGTAACAATAGTAAGGTTTTATAACAGGTTCTGGAAAGAGTGAATGAGACAGAAAAGTTCGCTTACAGGTTTGCCGGTGTCATCATCAAACACAATGAAGGAACGACCCACAGAGATGAGGAGAGATTTCCTGCAGATCACGGCACTCTCAAAGCAGTCAACATTTTCTGCTGTGACAGTCATCATTCCATCTAGCAAGCTCTAACGCACACACAGGAGAACACATTAGTATTCAAATACAATACGTATGCAAACGCATTTTGTCTTTTGATAAAAGTGAGTTATGGGATATCTGGATCTGTTGCTAAAGCTCACCTTGACTAAGTACACCTTGCATGCACCAATATAATCAAACAGGAACCCATCAAACGTTCGGTAGTGTCGATCTCCATAAGTAGTGCACATTGACGGACATGGGCGAAACTCACACTGGAACGTGCCATGCTGACACACACTGCAAAACATTCGCATTCAGATCCTAGAAACAGTTTCTACACATTTCCTCTCTTAACTTTTAAAGTTTCTACAACATTTTATGTCTGTAACAAATTTGGAAAATGTCACTGTTACGTATAATTGTTTTCCTAGAAATCTTAATCTAAATCAAGGAATTCAACAAAATTCAAGTGACCACATGATCTTTGATATAAGTAGTTGAAAACGTAGTATAGCAGCTGACTGGTGTGGAGACATGAATGAAATGCACAGAATGTGACGTAATGTAATCTCACCACCGATGGCATGGGGACGAAACTCTGTCTCCTGGATAATATTCTTTCCCTTTCCACAAACACGGACATGCACGTGGCTCAAAACATTCATCACCATGCTTGAGGAGCCTGAAATATACAGATGCACATACTGAAACAGCACACAGAACGCATGTGTAAACGCATCTGAGTACATCTGAGTTCTGAGTCCAGAAGCCATGCAAGTATATGATGCAGGAACTCTGAAGATTCTGCCTGAGACAAGAATATTTGAATGGGTGGAGGGATGAAAGAAAAATCTCACTGGTCACATGAGAAAAACAGCCTATTCTCATTCTCACAGATCCAAAGAGCTTCTCTCTCTCACTCTGTCTCTGATAAAGATCTTGTAATATTGCAGTGAATCATTTCCATTGGCCCGAGGGTCTCTGAGAGTTCCCAGCATACTGTCTGTTAGAACTGAGTAAACTTACACCCCAGATAGACAGGTGTTAACAGCTCTCTTTATCCCACAGCCAGCACGCTGGATCACTTACTGCCATCAAAGAATGTGTGATCACCTGCTCCTGTTCTGCATGCATTAATTGAGAGTCAGAGAGATGGATCCATAACTAAACAATCACACACTCCATTGCTCACCAATTATCTTCATGCACCAGTGATGCTGTTCTCTCTCTGTACAAAGCAGACTTGAGAAAATAAAACCATGGCTCAAACAAAAACTCTGAGGGCTGAAATTACAGAAAAAAAAACGTTTTGTGTGCAAAATTATAATAATTGTTTTCAAATGAATTGCGGGATGAGTAACTGAAATGCCTTACGTTGGATTGAGCACAAGTGATGAGATATAATTTCATATTTCATTAATACGGGTGGCAGTCATTAAAAACACTGATTGTCAAATGTTATATAAACATTGGATTCAAAGCTGATTCATTTCTTAAAACATGGAGTATTATGAACAGAAACAGACATTTTGCCACATTTAGAATCAGTCTATCATAAGTGGATCAAGTATTTCAGGCAAGATGATATTCTCAGATGTCAGTTTCCCTTGATTAGCCTGTTCAGGTGTGTTTGATTAGAGCTAATCTCTGCAGAGCAGTGGCCCTCCAGGACCGGATCTGAGGAACCCTGCTCTATACTGTATGAGCATGGTTTCACAAGTACCCGCAGCACGTACATATTTACATAAACCCAGACCTTTCATGCAACCCATAAACTGTACTGCATGCTGACACTCATTATCACAAACTTCACATGACTTCCAAGCAAATCTCACACAAATTCAACAGAGGATATCACTGAAAAACCACTGACTGAAGGCTTATCACACTCTGATATCTTGAGTACTGTTGAATATTATTTAGTTCAACTTTTATGTTTTGGCTAAGTACTGTATATCAGAAATGTTCACTTCTCTAATTTATATCTCCTCATTGACAACAACTATATTAATTAATCAGTTAAAAACAGATCACAAATTCTGTCTATGAAATGAAAACAAAAACTCACCATATTGAAGCAGATATATCAGTTCAACGTTTGATGGTTGAACTGAGCAAAAGGTCAACGTTTTTGGTAAAACTTAAAGTACATGGAAATGACAGCAAAATCTCTGGGTGAAGATACAATGAGCACCATGACCATCAAAAGGCTTCAAGGAGTTAAACACACTTTAGAGACTCAACTTGGCATAATTTTCACTGTGAGAGCTTTAACCTCAGACCCAGTGAGATGCATTACACTAAAGAAGACGTAGAGGTCATCTGCATTGATCCCTGACCTTAACCCTTAACCTTGAAGAGAGAAAACAATTGTTCAGAAAACATCTATATTCATTCAAGCTGAAGGTCTGCAGCAGAGCACAGTAAAACCACAGAAACATAAAGATGGCTTTCTTTTCTTGTAGTTTCCTTTCTTTCTTTTCGTCTTGACAAATGAAAAAGTGCTGATTTTGAAGTATGGACTACAGGAATGTCTTTAAGCAGCTTATCAGTAATTTGATCCAACTGTGCACCTGTTTACTGTGTAAATAAGCATTGCAGCCATTAACCACTTTGCTTGAGGGGTGGAGGAGGGGGTAATTATTCCCTCTCATTAGTGCAGGAATTCCCCTGCTCACAAAAACACTCCTATACCTGCTACTCCCAGAGACAGGGATATCAGCATCACCCTTAGCTTAATGGACAGAGAGAAACAGAGTGAGAAGTCAGACTGCTGAAACATCTTCAACAAACTTTAAAGTTACAGAAAAAGTTCCACTGGCCAGTAACCAGTCTGGGGTGTGTTTCCCCAAAGCATCATTAGCCAACTTCTGTCGTTATCAACATAGTTCTATGATTTGTCGTTTCCTGAAATCATAGTTCCATTGGCAAACAGTATCTCAAACTTATGTTGTGGTTAGAAGCATAGTTTCTAGTTAGAATGACATAAATAGAGCATGCTCTTAAGCTTGATAAGCAAGGTAACATCCAGTACATTCTATATCTGTCATTCCATTAAAATATATATACATTTCAGTCTATAAATTTTAGCACATGTATGCGCATGTGCAGAAATGTGTAAGGGAACCCTAGAGCATGATGTAAGAGGATAGCCTTGAACTCCAGGGAATAACAATAGTAAAGTAGTCTTTAGATGCCATGTTTGTTATACAGCAGTTGACGTTATTAACATAACTAAAGACATAATAACTAAAGTGAGAACTTTAGTACAAGACTACAAAGTAGAAGCACACCTGACATGGTCATCATGTATAACAGAAAGACAAAAACCATGTCTTCAGTAATTAGAAAACTCATTTTCTGGGCATGAACAGGTGCACTGAGGAATTCATCCTACATGTAAGGTCTAGCTCACATATCAAACACAGCTTACACACACTCATACAACACACACACACACAAACAAACACACAAATACAATTTATATAGTTGGTAGTGAGACATTGCTCTCTGAATAAGACAGGATGTGACTGTGTATGTGTGTATCTGTGTGTGGAAGAGTATGGCTGCTTGGAAATTCCCTGGAAAAGGTCTAGAGTGTCAAGAGGCTCATGATAGTGTTCCACAGGGCAAACAATCAAATACTTTACATTCTGCCTTTTACCGTCATTTTAGGTACTTTCAAATGTATAAAAGCAGATGGACAATTATCAATGTATTCTACATCTCTTTTTAAGCTTATCTTTGCTAAATATGTTAAAATATTCAATGGCTCACAGTTACTTGAGACAAAAATTCTGCATGTGTAAGGTGATGTTGATTCAACCCGATCTCACTGCAATGCGTACAAATTATACGAGGTGGCTAATTCGTAAGAACACATACGACCTCACTCGTACGAATTCGTACGATCTTTGCTAATTCGTACATATTTTACAAGTTACCAAATTCGTATGAAAGACCTACCCCTGACCCCGCCCCTAAACCTACCCATCACGTGGGTTTAGACAAATCGTACAAATTCGTACGAGTGAGGTCGTACAAATTCATATGAATTAGCCACCTTTTAATCACTCGTACAAATTCGTCGTGAGATAGCGCTGTGTTCAGTCCAATACAGCCCTCCATCTGTACTGCTAAAAAAAAAAATCGGCCACAGTATATTTGCTTTGTTTTCCGGTACAAATATCTAAACATTAATAGATCAAGATACATGATAAATGACTTGTAAATATACTTGTATAAACAGGATGTAATATGATTTCGAGACACCTGTTGTGGACATTCCTTTACATCCTGTATATAACATCCTGCTGCTACTGCACTGCTCCACGATAATGATGTTAGACCACACGTACTGTATGACGCATTTCGTCATTTCCAGACTTATCAATAATATCATCACTACTTCTCATTGTGGCATAAGGGGCCTTTGTGCCATATTTACACCAGCCCAGATGCCAAACTATCGAGTTGCAGGAATTTATTAAACACTCATGACAGAATCTCAGCCATGATATTTCTTTCCCATGATGCTCTTGTGTAACTGTTTTCTGTTTAAAAGGTCAATAAGTCAGAAGAATGTGAATCACACGCACACACACACACTCAGCCATCTAAAATATCACATCCCCTCTGTGTGCAGTGGAGACTCTAGTTGCTCTCCAGATACATCCGTGACCTCACAGTCCTTTCACTACGTGACTGATGAATGTTTATGAGAGTCTTTCCCTTTGTATTGAGAGTATTAGATTGCCTTTGTAATTCAGAATTAGTGAGATCTGAGCATTAACAAAATGGTGTTATACTCATTCTAACTAAAAATCTAAGTAAAAATCTAAAATAATAATAAACTTTAAAAATATATTATCTTAATCAAAATTGTAACAGGAAAAACAACTGTCATTATAATTTGAGAACTGTTATATATTTTGAGATTAAATTAATTTCAAACCTTAATAGTTGAATCCATTTAACACAAATATTAAGAAGAAAGTGTTCAGCAGACACTCAAATTGTCTTTAAAGGGATAGTTCGCCCAAAAATTCCAAAACAGCATAAGACCTCATCTCAGTTATCCTCTCACCAACACCAGAACCAGCAACAGAGTCTGGGAATATGCCATGTTCTGTTTTTTTTAAGTTTATTTGTGAAAGATTCTGTGAGATTTTAAAGGGATAGTTCACCCAAAACTGAAAATTCTGTCATCATTTACTCACCCTCCAAACAGGTATGAATTTTTTTCTTCTGCTGAACACAAAAGAAGATATTTTAAAGAATGTCAGTGACCAAACAGTGGATGGGCCCCATTGACTTGCATAGTATTTTTTTCATACTATGGAAGTCAATGGGGCCCATCAACTTGAGGGTGAGTAAATAATGACTGAATTTTCAGTTTTGGGTGAACTATCCCTTTAAAAGATCAAAAATCTTTCACAAATAAACTTAAAAAAACAGAACATGGCATATTCCCAGACTCTCTGTTGCTGGTTCTGGTGTTGGTAAGAGGATAACTGAGACGAGGTCTTATCATGCTGTTATGGCTGAGGATGGCTTTAGGAAGTTAAGCTTGTGATATGGCACTTAACCTCAGTTTGCTTGTGTAGACACTGGCATTAAATGTATCAGATGACAAAAATCCATCTATAGAGCAAGAGTCGTGCTCTCTGAGGCCCCTTTAGTGGGAACGTGACGTGAAGGGGAAAAAAAGAAGGGGAAGTGAAGTTGAGCTACAAAGAACTCTTTTCACCTGCCGTAGACAGCAGCAAAGGTTCCCACTGAGTCAGTGGAGACCCTTTAACTGATCTGTATCGACATCATCACCTGCTCCGGCAGACACCATCCGAGTGAGACCTCAGCACGTAGAGCAAAATGTCATCAGTCCGTGAAAGTGCGCCTGGGAGGCTCGTGTACTTCTGCAAATCTACATTATATTGCTTGGTATGTCAATGGGGTCTGCATCTGCCAGTTAAAGGAGGTATGATTCAATACTTGAATGGAATTTAATTAAGAACAATATTTGAGCCAGATTAGCTAAAAATACCAATGTATGCATGTGTAATGGAAATGAGTAGTTCCTGAAGCTACTCAAGCGATTCCACCCACTAAGCTTAGCCACGGATCACTGCCTCATCACACACGTAAATACACAGCCATTCACCAATTAAATCCTCCACATCACACACAACCACGGAAACATCTAACCTTTAAAAATATAAAAAATATACTACCAAAACAGATGAGGAATAAACAATGCTCTGGTACTTTTAAAGAGTCCTCAGTGTCTGTAAAAGTGTTTAAATTGGCTAAAATGCAACTGGGAGTCATTGAATAGATGACACCAAAAGCAATCACATTAGAACTCAGTAAAGGGATAGCTATTTGATTTTTTTAAACGGTTACATTTACACTTTGCCACATAAAGGTGTCTCCGCAAAACGAATATAATTCCGATCATCAATTCCCATGGTATATGCATATTTTAATGGTGTTCACGTCAATGAAAGTAACAGATAGGCACTGCACTTTATTTGTCATCAGCTAATTTCAAGATCAAAGACCGCAATAGGAGAGAGAGCGATGCATTTACACTTGTCCAGTTTTGGTTGGAATGCGTCTCAGACCACCTGCTGAAGTGGTTTGAGCTAGCGGATTTAAAACCATCTCAAAAGCATTTGGAAGGGCATTTACATCTGGTCTCCTAATGATCGGAAACGCATGAAGTGACCAGTTGTAAACAGGTACTAAAACAGAGTAGTGAATGGCACAATAGCAGCATCACTTACAATAAAGTACCATGATAGTGTTTTTTTTTTAAAACTGGTGTGCCTTCAAATAAAATTCAATCAAAAGCATAAAATGCATCAAATTCGTACAACATGATGCACTTATCAATATAAGCATAGGATTCAATGGACACTCAAATAAGAGTTTTTTGAAGATAAGGTACTTGTATCTTTCATCTTAATGGAGCAAAACTCAATGTTCTTTTGAAAAGAGGCTCTAAACGTGTCATTGTGGGTCACTTTTGATTGTTTATTGGACATTAGGCTTTTAATCTGTATTTGTGTTTTCTCTGTGATGATTGGGTGAGCTCTGAAATGGACAACAAATGGGACCATTTTTCAGGAATCATTCTAATATGCTGATTTGATGCAGTAGTAGAAGAAGTAGTTTAGTAGTAGAAGAAACATTTGAATATGGTCCACCTCAGTATGTTTTTGTAAGTGATAACAGATGCCAAGAATGCAAACATGAAAGACTCCACTCACCCTGCGGGACAAACACAGCCAGGAACGCATGGCTCATGAGTGGAGCAGGTGAGGTTCAGCAAATACGACTCACAGGTCTGTTCACAGGCTAAACCTTTACTGGCCGAAGGGCCGTCTACTCGGTTCCCGCAGTCCTCATAAAACTGTCCTGGTGGGCACAGGGTATCTGAGAGAGGAGAGAAAGACAACAGACACTGAACTCAAGGGGTCGGTTGCACCAGCTGGATGTACACCAGGTTGTAAGACTAGACTGGACATAATACGCGTTTTATTGTTACTGTGGACGTGAACTGTGAAGTTAATTCACGCAGGATAGGCTATATACCTATAGCAATCGTTAAGATGGGTGCGTCTACTGCACACTGCAGTGCCGACAGCTGACCTAACAAAATTTCTGTATGTAATTATGTTAGAAATATTAAATACGAACATATATCTGGTGTTATTGGGAGAAACTGTCTACCATTTGTGGAGGGACAGTAGGCCTATGCTTGGAAATAATTATATTTCACATCTTTAAGTCCATTCACAGCAAGCCAGCCAATCATTTAAATAAAGTTACTGTCCTAAAAAGAACAATATTATCAAACACATAACAGTTACAAAACAAATGGGAATAACTGTAAGCTACAATGTGAATTAAGTTGCACATTAAAAACACATACATCTCTATTGAGATTTCAGAATGAGTGCTTTGACATTTGCAGAAAGCTTAGGCCTGTAGGCTCGCTCACGCTTAAGCAGGGACAATTCCTGACTTTAAATAAATAACTATTTACATGCTTAGGACGTTTGTATTTTACAGGGAGTTCAGATATAAAAACGTTGACTTGTTAGGCAATATTTACGCACTGAAATCAGATGGTGCTCTGGCTTCACTTGTTATGATGTCATGAGCAAGTCAGTTCTTTATTAATAGCAAAGTTTGAATGGCATCTTAATATAACTGCAGTAGAATGTGTTAGCGTGGACGCGCATCATCTACGCCGGGCGTAATTGTGCCTGGTCGTAGTTTTAGTTGGTGTAAATATTTATCGGAAGGCTGGACGTAGCTAAACCCAGTGTAGAGCTTTTTTAGAGAGAAGAACTCAACTTTTTTACGTCCAGGTAGTACAACTAGCCCCAGCACTATAGATATGCAAATTTAAACAAACTGCAAACAGACTGCAGACATTCAAAGAGTTTTACACTTGTAAACAACATCAGGATGCTGAAATACAACACTCACCAATAATTGAGCTCTGGGAAACGAGTTTTCCACCTTGGCAAATTCTGTTGATGTTAAAAAAGATTTTAACTGATGTGAGGCAGTGAGTGTATTCTACAGGGCTGCTGTGATATACAGAGATAAAACATTATGCCCTGACAAAAAATAATTTTTTATTAGGAATGTAATATAATGGAGAAATAATGGAAAGTGATATAATGAACAGTGTGGTGATGTTTAATATGAGTAATAATAAGGCAATCTTACTGTACACCGGATGATGTCATGATCACATCTCCAGGAGAGTAGTCAGCACCGAGAAAACTGCATGGACACTCACTCCTGTACCACAATATATAAAAAATTATTCGACTCAGAACATCAGATATGCAATATCACATGCAAGGAAATATTTTTACTGAAATTCTAGACAATTTAGTTAACTATAACACAGTGTCCTAACCTAACATTGTCAAAAGTGACACATGATATGACAGCACAGCCAATCACAAGACATTGGATGGTTAATGTGATTTAAGCCAAAAAAAAAAAAAAATCTCTCAGATCTGTTTAAAAGAGTTGAACTACTATTAGCTGGGTTAGAGGTGAGAGACTACAGGCCACAGTGCAGCGGTTGAGTCTATAGTGGAGAAAGAGGCCAAAGTCCCCCTCTATCACACCCCTGATTTTCTCTCAGCCTCTGCCAGCGTGAGTGCTGTAACTCTAGTACACGCTGAGTATGTGGCAGTGGGACACGGGACATTTAAGGGAAGTGAACCCTTGTGAGGGTGATGAGGCTAAAAGCGTTATACAACACCCGAGGTTGTTGGGCCCATAACATTTTACAGCCTGCTTAAAAGAGGACTGCAAATAACTTCACTCTCACACACACTAAATATCTCAATCTAGGTCACAGTCACAAAGCTATTGTTTAAAAAAATTAGGAGGGCTTTAAAATTGTGCATATTTATTCATTTCATGAGGTCATATAATGGCTTTAACTTGAGTGAGTTACAGGTAAACAAGCTTGTCGGAGCCATAGCCTAGTGATCATATCGCAGTAGCGCTTTGGGCGACCTGAGTCCTTTCCCGATCTCATTGCTTCCTGTCTCCTTTAAACTGCTTAATCCACACACAAAAAAACAATAACTTAAAAAAAAAAAAGTAAACAAGCCTCAACATTAGCTCTACTACATTAATACAAAAAAATATATAATATTCTTTACATAACAGAAGTGAATAGAAGAAAATGTAGAGTTGAGGTGGTGTTGTGGGGAGAGAGCAGTTTTTGTGTTGAGATTGACAGGATTAGATGATCATGGTTCTCATGAAGTTTCATTTGGAACTCCATTTAATTCTCAAATGTAATGGAACAACACTGTTGTAAATAGATAGTTCATTAAAAATCATATCTTCTGTTATTATTACTCATGTTGTTCCAAATTTAAACAACTTTTTGAAGCAGTTCATAGGCAAGCACCAAAAAAAAGCACTATAAAGTACCATAAAGTAGTTCATATGACTATATTTTAACTTTTACCGTGGCACACAGGTGTGTGAATGCATGTTGAAGTATGTTCCCTCTGGGCACACGCAACCCTCCTCACACTCATCTCCACACGGCTGTGGAAGGGACAGAAACAGGCAGCGGTGTTGACATGACGACACGCAGACTCCATACTCCATAGTAGACGGACACGAGACGGCTGCAAAAACAGTCACACACAGGGCAGACACATACACATTTTATCCTCATGCACAATGGATTAGCTAGGTTCTGAGGCTCATGTACACTACCATTTTTAAAAAAAATCAGCAAGGATGCATTAAATTGATAAAAAGTGACAGATTGATTGATTAAAATGTTACATTGTTGCAAAAAATTCTCTCTCAGATAAAGAAATTTTTAAACTTTTGAATGCAGAACACAACTGTTGACAACAATAAGATAAAAATATCATCTCAATAAGATAATAAAAAGGATAACATTGATAATAAAAAAGAAATGTTTCTTAATTACCAAATTACCATTAGAAAGATTTCTTAAGCATCATGTGACACTGGAGTAATGACTGCTGAAAAATTCAGCTTTGCCATCACAGGAACAAATTATTCATATATTATATCATATTAATATTTAATATTAATATATTCAAACAGAAAACATATCTTTTAAATTGTAATATTATTTCATAGCATTAGTGTTTTTATCAAATAAATGCAGCCTTTGTCAACATAAGAGATAGAAAAAAAAAAAGAGTATGTGTTATACTCACCACACTCAGGCATGTGTGAGCGGAACTCAATAATGACACCGTGTCTCCTGCAGGTGCGAGCGTAGTGAGCGAGGATGGAGCACAGGCATGGTGCTCCACATTTGCAGACGTCTGCACGACACTGTAGCTGAAAAGCCACCGGACTCACATACTCATGACAGGCAGAAAACACCTCTTGCGTCAGCACGTCACACTTCTCAACTGCATAAGAGGCTGAAATCGCACAGAAAGACATTTAAGCCAAGCAGCCTAAAAAGGCTCTAGGTTATGCATAACAAGATGAATGTATCACCTGCTTGTTGGTGTGTGTCACAAGGATCAAGTTGGGGTAAGCTGGGCCGTGGCACACACGCTGAAGACACACGCCATGCATTTCCAAACAAGTATGGGGTGCTTTCAATCATGCCAGAGGGTGCACTATAGTAACACATAAAAAAGATTCACTCACAAATTGAAGAAGAGTTGAAGAATAAGTTAAGTATATGACCAAAAACAGACAGCAAATGGGGCAATAAAGCAGGAAGTAGAGTGAAACCCACAGGAAGTCATCCTGAATGTTGCCGTTAAAGGTTCCGCAGAGCCCCACGGTATCATCTCTCCACTGCTCTCCCAACTGCAGGTACAGCCTGAACTCCCTCCAGTTATACTGCAGCCGCAGACCCTGCGAGGACTTCACCTGAACAAACATAGACGACAGCTCCTGGATCTGAAAGGCATCTGAAAAGACATCAGTATATTAAACACATGAAGAACAATGAATAACAGACAGACATTTTTTTGTATTTTTTTTTTTTTTGTATAGTTCACCCAACGATGAAAATTATGTCATTATTTACTCCTTTCTTACTTTCTTCTGCAGAACATAAATTAAGGTATTTTGAAGAATGTTGGCAACCAAACAGTTTTGGTAACTACTGACTTCTATTGTAAGGACAAAAAACACATGTTTGAGACATGTTTCAAATTTATATTCTATTGTGTTCCAAATATGTAAGAAAGTCATACAGACTTGGAACGACATGAGGGTGAACAAAGTTAATAATGACAGAACTTTCATTTTTGGGTAAATTATTCCCTTGAAGAAATACTTTAAAAAAGTAAAACACAAAACCAGACATTACGGTTAGACATCAGTGTGATGGGTATGTGTCTGTATGTAATCTGTAATGTATCCAGATTCAGTTGAGGAACGAATTTAAGGTAATAGATTAAAACTCAGATATAGATTCACCAACTAATATAAGAATTCCCATACATAAAAGCATGAGGCAGTACCATGGTACAGTCATGGTATCACATGGTAATATTAAGACAAATACATGTACTTCATGAATTTCATGAAGTTGGTATTTACATGGTTGGCCAAGGTACTTTTGTCCTGGGAAAGACTTATTGGTACATTTTTGGAAATGTCAACGCATGCCAGTCTCATTACAGTACAGCTGTAGTACATTACCATCTGAATACGGCAGTGAGATCCTGAACTGGCTGGCCAGAAAAACCTCTCCACTGTGGCTCATTGTGATCTCAGTACGTGGATCCTCATCCAACACCAGGTTGACTGACTGAATACAAGCACCATCCAGATTCTGAAGACATAAAGGAAAATTAAATCAGAACGTCAGAACGTCCATACAAACACACATGTTATCAGCAGCTATAGAACTACTGCATCAAACACAATGGATGAATATCAGCACAGGGAAACAAACCTATCGGATCATCGCTTTCAATTTTGACTAATTCAGTAATCATGTTGTTTAGGAATTAAGCATTTATGCTCGTGAATGAGTTACTGAGAGCTGTTCACAGGAGATAAATCACTCGGACTCTGAATCGCTCCATTCAAGGAAATGATGGATGCTTCCAACGGGTGCCTATGTGGGGATCTTTCAGCAGTCGCTTTACTGAAATACATCTCTCGCTCTCTCTTCTCTCCCTCTCTCTCTATCAGCAACTACAAAGTCTGTGGCTCTGTCATTCAGAGGCTCAGATAAGCAGAATAGCTTGTTCAGAGTCCAGACAGTGACACCATACACCAGACTGCTCTCTGTGTGTTGAGTTTTAGCATCAGCAGGTCTGGGCTTCAGGAAAGGAAGGCTCTGAGGGGAAGAAACTCTTCATGTTTTGTATCGTTTCATGTCTTATCTGTCAAAGTTAAACAGGCTCTAATCTTGGTACAAGCTCGTCTAAGACTTTGTTTCATCTCAACCCCAAAAATGAAACTTTAGCCGAAAGAAAGACTGTGCAATTATTTGTGCCTAATCTAGCGACTAATTTAATTTACAGACTAACAAGTACAGCTACTCTACTGCTGATATGCCAATAGCTTGACTAATCACACAAATCTAGAAGCTGTAATCTTAAGTATGTCTACTGAAGCTGTGTTCCAGCCACCAGATTACTCTTTAGATCACAACACTAGACCAATTCCGGAACGTGATGAATAAAGGTTTGGCATGCTACATCTGGCATGCCTTATGTCTTTTCTCCTTTGTGTGCTATTACTTGAGGTTTGTGTTGCTGCGGATAGCATGAAAGTGCAGAGAGACTTACGGCTCCACAGGGTGCATTCTGAATGGTCACAGTGAACCTGCCCGAGTTTCTGCTCTTGGCTAAAACGTACTGGCATGTTGCAGGAAATGTGTAAACACGGTCATCAAATGTCTGGAAGAACATATCTCCTGTCACAGAGCACTCCCCTGTTAAAAATAAATAAGTAAAAAATAAAAAATAGGTTACACCACCGTTTAAAGGTTTGGGGTTGGATATGCTTATGCTTAAGTCTCTTATGATCCCCAAGGCTGCATTTATTTGATCACAAATACAGTAAGAAACTGTAATCATATAATATACTATCATAATAAAACAGTTGTTTAATATTTTTGTGAATAATTCATTCTTACTGATGCCAAACTACTAAATGGTAGTTTAGGGTTTATGCTACACCTTTTAATTAATATTATATTCATCTTAGCAAAGTAAAATGTTGTAATGGTTATTAAAGATAAGTATTTCCTCTAGAATCAGGTAATTCATTAATACACAAAAATGATTTGAGGAAGGGTGAATCAGACCTGTAATATTTGGCTAAATGAATAAAATCTCTGGAATTGCAAGACAATTAAAAGGTAATAAGATGCATTCGAAAATAAATATACAATGAGGGAACAGTAAATATGAAAAAAGTGAATAAAAACAAACAAACAGATAAACACCTGGGCAGTTGTGCTCTGTGCAGTTCCACATGCCCCTAACACATGTGCTGAAAAAGATGCAGGAACAAATATGGATACATACTGTACGTTCAGTACCACACAAACACAAGCATTAATATTTCTTCAGGCGTTCAAGTATGCAGTGCATAAGATAATATAGTGTCTGACCAGTTGTTGCAGTCTTCCTGTATGACATGTCCGGAGGGATACAGCATACTGTGGTGCTCACATGGACAGTCTGATGCCTTAACACACACCCCATCCTCGTAGATCAAATCTAGAGTCAGTCAAATTATTTTATTGTCTTCAAACATTCATAAATTAACATATATATATATATATATATATATAAAGCTTGTGTTTAGTTCATTTAGTGTTACTACCATCAGGGCAGTAGCAGCCATCCAAACACTGTAGCTTGCTGTCTATACACATGTGTTCAATCTTGCAGTGCATGGGACAGCAGGTAATACACTCTCTGAAAAGGAGCGTGCCAGGGCAATCAACATCTATAACAAAGAACAACAGATACTCTCACAATATGTATCTCACGGCAAAAAAAATTACATATAACATATATATATATGGCTAAAAGTACTGAAATATTTGACGTTTGCAGATGAAATAAAGCACCTGAGGATGTTTGTTAGGGATTTTACAAATTAACGTCATACCTGTGGTAAAATTACTGTGACACATTATTTTGCTTTTATAAAATGGCAATAGCAAAATATCTCAATAAATCGTCACCAATGTTAAATCAACTGTTAAAATTATTTATTTACACTACCATTCAAAAGGTTGGGGTCAGGAAGATTTTTTTGTAAATAAATTAATACTTTTATTCAGCAAGGGTGCATTAAATTAATCAAAAGTTACATTAAATACATTTACTTTGTCACAAAAGATATCATATAAATGCTGTTCTTTCCATTCATCAAAGAATACTGATAATTTGTATCATGGTTTTCAGAAAACTATTAAGCATCATAACCGTTTTCAATATTGATAATAATGATAAATGTTACTTGAGCAACAAATCAGCATATTAGACTGATTTCTGAAGGATCATGTGACACTGAAGAAAAATTCAGCTTCGCCATCACATGCAGGAATAATTTATGTTTTGAAATATATTTATGATATATTATTACTAAAAATAAAGTAATAATATGAATAAAAATATATTCATAAAAAATATATTAAATATACATGTATTAGCATAAGAGACTTTTTTTTATTTTTTATTATACAAATCTTGCCGACTCCAAATCCTACGCCAATAGTTCACTAAGATAAACTTCAGGTTGTTTAAAGTTGTCAAGCAATGCAGCAACTTGGCACATAGGATTCATTTGTGGTCAAAGGTGTGTATAGCCTATTGACTATTTTACATCTGAATACTCATTCAGTCAGTCTGAAATGTATGTACATTTAACACCTTTACGAAATAAACTCAAACATCTGAGCAACATTTATGCATTTGCACGTAACTTACTGCAAACAGGAAAGTGTGCTCTCCAGTTATGCAGCGGATGTTCAGCATGGGCACATGCTCTTGCATACTCTGTAAACACCTGGCACACCACATCACCATTGGGACCAGACCTGCACCAGGTGAAACAATTACACACACAACAATTATAAAGTGCAATAGCAGCAATAGCATGAGTATGTTAAGGAATGCACTTTGGAAAGTAATGTCAGTAGCTTTGCAATGCAGGTTTAAAGCTTTCCGATAGGTATGGCAGTGTCAGTACTTACAGACAGAGGTCATTGGAGCAACTGGCCATGTATGAATATGGACTGACAAACTCATGGCAAGACTGGAACGGTTCCTTCAGTAGGGTGGCACAAACTTCCTCCACTTTCTGCAGTGAAGAACCAGAGTCTTTATTAACCAGCTGTATTTTGGGTTGGTGTGGTGTGACAAGAATATATAAAAAATAAAACATGCATATATATATATGTGTGTGTGTGTGTGTGTGTGTGTGTGTGTGTGGTACCAATAAGACATGAGGATCCTGGGAGGCACATGGTGAGGGATAGAGAGAGGGAACGACAGAGCATCTGGCCACCTGTGGCTCCTCCTCTGCCCAGCTGTTTCCAAACATGGATAAATCCTGTGTGAAAACACCTGGAATGATAAATGCATATGAGTAGGTGATGCATTATCCATTATTTTAAATCAACATCAAGATTTTAAAATTTGTGTAAGGGTGACAAAAGGTGTGACAAATAAAATTATTCTATAAAACTACACACGTAGTGTAGTATTTAAAGTACAAGTATTTAATGTCAACTTCCATAAGAATCATTACATATAACTTCTCTGACTGTCACAGGCAAAAAAAAAATTTGTATGATTGAATTTTAATTACTATATTAAATATAGTATTGTATATCACCGGTATTGACAGGCATAATGTGAATGCCAGGGTTATATTCTGTTCTATGTGTTTTGGTTCTGTTTTATTAAAGATTCCGTTCACATGTTCTGTTTATGTGTTCTCCTTGTTATTTAAGCCCTGTGTTCCCTGAGTTCATTGTTTGGTGTCGTCAAAGTTATGTGGTTGTATTTCCCTATCCTCCTGTATTTGTTGGACTTTTGGATTAAAGACTATTTTGTTTGAATTATTGTCTTTGTGCACTTCTTTGGAGCAACCACCCGTGACACTGAACCGACCACCCGTGACACTTCTTGTTTCTCTTTCTTTTCTTTTTTTTTCTCCACCCTGTCAACATGCCATTAGCCTGCTATGCCTGGAACAGAGGGACTACTCCCTGGAGTCTCACATCAAGGATTCTTTTTTTAATTGGTATGCCAAACTCACTATCCAGACTGCTCATTTTGCGTCTTTCAAGACTCAGGGAGTGGTCCAAAAGGCACACATCCCAGGGAAACCTCCTTGTTAAACCTCTCCGCATTCGTGGAGTGGGTGCTGGTGAACAACGACTCGCAGTTCACCATTTTCCCCACGGAGGACGACACCATCCCCACTCCAGACCCTGACCCCAGTCAGCCTTCACCCCGCCTGAAGAAGCTACAGCAAAACTCCACTGCAGACACGTAGCCAGAGCCTGCCATGGACAACAAGCCAGTACATCAAGCTAAACCCGGAGCCTAAGCCCAGGGATACGTCTGACCAGGTGCGCGAGATTCCCATCCTTGAACTTCCTGTGTCCTCGCTGGTTTCACCCAGCTTAGAACTTCCTGTGTTTCCTGAGTTCCCGCCCAGCCACCCTCTCCCTCCTCCTCTACCTAAGTCATCCTGTTCACCAGCCCGTCCTCCACTGGCAACTGTCAGTCCCTCGGCTCATTCACAGTTGGTCTCCTGCAATACAGTGGATTCGCCTTGGGTCTTCCAACCCACAGCTCTGCTTTGGTGTGAGGATTCAGCCACAGAGCCTTGGAGCTCCACTGTGGCCTGTCATCTAACCAGTTCCACCAGTTCCTCCGCCATGGTGAGGCATCATTAATGATTAATCTGATTAATGATTCTTTTTAATGATCTCATTAGTTCTCCTTGTTATTTAAGCCCTGTGTTCCCAGAGTTCACTGTTTGGTGTTGTCAAAGTTATGTGGTTGTATCTCCCTGTTATTCTCCTGTATTTGTTGGACTTTTGGATTAAAGAACATGCACTATCAGTACAATCTCTGTCACACAGGCGTAACTATGGGTAAGCAGGGTACACGGTTGTTTATGGGCCTGGACCAATCAGGTTGCATTTTGTCGCATTTTATTACTTTTAGTCTGATTGCATTTGACTTTATCGTGAATTTATTTGAATAATGACAACAACATATTTTACTGATCATTAAATACATGTGTGAAACGAACAACGATGGTCATAGCAGTGAGTAACAATGTGTTATGGTGCACCGTCACCAGCAGTATTTTTTCATGTGTTATTATGATGCGCATTCACCAGTGGGGTTTTTTTTTGTGCGCGTAGGCTACTCCTGATTTAGTCAGTCATCTCATCTCTTATATGCTGTGTCTCTATGATCCTATTCATGGCAGCCTACTCGTGGACATTGCGTCATCACGTGCTGTAGTAGTGGGGCCGCCTTTATAATCCTGCATAAGGGCTCGGTGTTGGCTCGTTACGCCACTGCTCTGTAATTATGTATTTCGTACTATTCAAATAATTCACTATTTTTTATATGGTCAAATAAAATCTATACTTTCTAATCTTGATCTATTATTGTTGATGTTTTTCCTTTCCATTACACAGTTTTAATTCAAATGCCACAGTCTGTAACAAATTGAGTGAAACTTGCCATAGCTGGTCATTAAGTCATCCTGAGTGTCAGCATTGAAATTGCCACAAAGTCCACAGGTGTGTCCTACAAACTCAGGACTCATCTTGATGTACACAGAGCCAGTGAACCCCTGCCAGGCTAGTGTGAAACCCTGTGGCTGTGTCACTACAATGTAGTCCGAGATTCGCTCCAGCTCAACATCGTGGATGTGATGGGGCAGCTGCACACTACAGAATATTAGAATAGAGAATATTCAACTACAGTTAATACTACACACACATTTAAACCATTACTGAACAGCTCTTTAAAAGAATCCCTGAAATATTGTGTAGGTCAGGATGAGATTATGTGACTAGTGTGTGGTTGAATGTGAATGTTCATTACCTTTGGCTCTTGAAAGTAACACTGAAGTTCTGTAACCTAATCTCGCCCTCCCACGGCAGGAAGAGGCTGATTGAACGTGTACAAGAGTATGGGAAAGAACTGCATTCTGGGTCATTATGCACCTGCAAATAAATAATTAATAATGAAGCACGATATAAGAATCTCGCCGTATAAAGACTGGAATATTGCAGCATTTATAATAAATACATTTTGCATGCACATCTTTTTATTATTATTCATGTACCCTCCATAATGTTTAATCAAAATAACTTCCTGTCCCCTTGCAACAACAACTCTTTTCTAGGGGTGGGACATCCTGTAACTCACATGAGATCACAGCAATAGCAAACCACAACAATCCAACGATTCAATTCCCGATGGACAAAATCAAGTCCCACCATACATATTTTCTTGTTCTAGAAGGTGTTTTACTTGGATATATGTCACAACAAGGAAGAGAAGACTATTGCAACTTATATTTCATGGCGACTTAAAAAACCTAAAATGAACCTTTATTTTAGATTATAAAGAATTCCAACACTAAAATGAGACGGAAGTAAGCCACATTACCACTAAAATAAAGAATCTGCAAATACAGTGTGTGCAGCTCTTAAGAAGCTTCCTCTACATCATCAAAGAGCGGAGTCTACTTATCCAGAGCAGCCGGGCCAATCCTGCTTAAGTTCTGCATTACTGTCAGCCATCCTTTCAATTCATTGATAAATGATATTGGCACTTAAGCTAATGGCCTAAAGAAACTCCTGGCTGAGTTAACTCACCTTCTCTGGATTCCCATCAGTGAGTCTGGGAGAACAAAGCCAATTCTGTTTTGGCCCTGGCTGTAATTACTGTATTAAACTGTAATGGGCATAAATGACCATAATAATGAGATCACTTTCTCTATGAATGCCAATAAATATCTTCCTCAGGCAAGAGCTGTGCAGTACACACACACACACACACATATGGCATCTCTGACACAAAGCAGAGAACAGTAGTCTGCTCAAACGAGCCACATCTGAAGCTAATAGCAGTCAAATGGCAAAAAAAGGCAACAAATCACCATCTGGTAAAGGACATATTTTCTAGCACTATGAACATCAGTGGAACTACAAACGTATGCTGTAGTAAATAAGTATTTATACACATTATAAGAGATCACCTGTATATGTACACTTGACCGAGTGCTTTCTTCACAGTCTTTCAGTAACGTGTAGCTGCATTTTCCAGGGAAGTAGTAATAAAGTCCATCGAAGGTTTCATAGTTGTATTGTCCCCACGAGCGGCATGTCATCTCTCGCTCAAAGCCTAGGTTGGGAACTGAAACATTTGATCTATTATTGGTCATGCCGAAACTAAAAGAGGAATGTGAAATTGAGTGTTGTATGTTGCACAGTACAGTACCTGTCTGGCAGTGTGTTCCAGTTCCCTGGTATAAAGTGCAGTTACAGGAGTCTGGATGGACACACCAACCCCCATTCAGACAAGGAGATGTACACTCACCTGCACGACACAAACAAAGCACATTAAAATAGTGTGCGTTTCAGATGTGTTTGAGATCTGGTAACTGAAGTGGTCAGTGAAGCATTGAGATGAATCCAGCTCTTATGTGTAATGATGACACTCAGCCTGTTGAACAGATGTCCACTGAAAGAGGGGGCAGTCCCTTTCTCACATTTCAGATGAGCATAACTCTTATTATGCAGTTTCTTATAACAAAAATAAGGGTTATGCATCACAAACTTACATAAACTGTAATTATCAACTTGTTATACTAGTTTACAATAAATCCTAAATGCAATGAACAAATAAAGTTTGTGACAAGCAAATTCCAGTGCATCCACATTGACACACATTAACAAACAGTTCCTTACAGATTTATTCATACGTGCATGTGTAAACAAAAAGACATGCTGAAATTAAACACAGAGCAATGTTCATAGGGGGAAAACATGCATAAAGTCCCACGACACACACAAAGAGAGCTCTGGGCCTCCTCCTAAAGTCACATTCGGCTCAGGTCTTACCGGTGGCTCTGCGGGGTGATGGCTTCTGTGCTTCTGTTTGCTCTGCTGACAATGTGTTGCTCTCTAAGGATCTCTTTGGAGAATAAAATGATTGAATTAACACATAGTTTGTGTAACTGGGGTACTGTGACCCCTAGCAGGTCCACACAGTCAATGGAGTTTCTCAAACAAAAATTCAATATTTAGCTGATGTTAACCAGCTGAAGTTTAGTTGATCCCACATTCAAATGTAAGTCAAATTCAAATGTAATGTGCATGACATTGAAAATTATTATAATTTGCATGAAAATATGTAAGCTCATTAATATTGTTGCATAACGTATTTCATGTTTAAAATGAAACACTTTACTTTAAACATTTTGTAGCTATATACAATTAAAAAAAAATATATATATATATATATGTAGCATGGGGTCCCTAATCTTGGATCATTGGCTTGGAAAGACTCCTGCATTAGACTGAAAGAATGAATTGAATAGGCAGAAAAGTCACAGAACTCTTAAAGCTTGAGGTTATACAAAGGCTGTTTTTTGTTAGGCTACAAGCAAATAAATATTGAGCTTATGTAACTCTAGCAGTTCTAATTAGTTGACTAATTAAACCTACGATCTGTCCTGCAACTAGGCTACAATAATTTGTTTTCATATCGGATTATGAAGACCTCCAAGATTCAATTTATCAGGATATAGGCTAATAGAAGCAGGGCGCCGCAGGGCAAATGTGAAATTTCAATCAAAGTCCTAATCTAATAAATCATTGTTCGCTTGACTGTACAGAAGCTGCAAGAATGTTCTGCGCATAACATGGATAAGAGTTTATTATCACCGCATGAGGGTATAGGCTACATGAGAGCGATCAGCGATTCACTTCACTTCAGAACTAAATCATTTTCTTATCTGACCGAAACCAGCTCTATTCTGCCCGCTTCTCCCCATCACACCTGATATCTGAGAGTTCAATAATTTCATGTAGCTTACGAGGCAATAAAGGGAGATGTATTCTGACATAATGAACGGGGCCAGTGTGTCTCAGTGAATAGCGGCTCTGGGGAACAGCCGCGCCAGCTTTACCAATCCTGAGCGCCCAGCGGACACCTGAAACCGCTTTACTGCCTCCGAAATGACGACTTTTTGTCCCAAAGATCTCCACAAAGCCAGCACTGGGGGTTGTGTTTTCTGTGTGCGAATTAAACAATGAATTTAAGGGGGGTCAACTTCTTGTTAAAGAAAAGTTGCAAGGAATTTTTTTCCGATGCGCAATCTATCTCGGTCCAAATGTGATTTTTGTGCGCACGAACCTGACACCAACTGACCAAATGCCAAATAAATAATTTTAAAACAAACAAACCAAAAACACAAATTTTATGTTAGCCTACATGTAAAATTATAATAAAAAATATAATGACGCACAGTGTTTAGAAAATGTTTTTTTATACTCAAAATGCGCGTGCTGATGTTAATTCTTTAGCCCAACAAGGTTTCGTTCAAGAAAATATGCGCCCTGACATCTTTCATGCATAATTCGCATAATCTTTTCTTCTTCAGTAGGCTAACGTTAGGCTAATTAATTAGATGGCATTGGTGAATGGGAGGCTTATGAAAAACAGTAGGCCTAGCTTAGCTAATGAAAAATAAAAAGATCCAGATTATTCCTTTTGCTGGAATTGTGTAGAAAACGTTTTAAATTCCTTTATCTTTTATCATTTAAACCTCATTGAAGGTTAGAAAATGTCACTTTGATTTAGATCCTAATTGAATCAGGTAGGCTATTCTCACCATAGCTTGCTCAACAACCTCGCTTTTATCACAGATCAAGAAAGCACATCTTTTGCAAACACCTTGTTTTCTGTAATGTTATGCATTTAACCTCATGGCACTGCATTTAGCGCAGGTTTCCTGTGCGCTCTCTCAATGCATCGCTTCAGCTCTCCTACCTGCTCCGTTTGGGAAGCGGGATCCCATTTCTCCAGCATTATCCTGCTGCTTTCGCTGCTGCTGGGACACACAGAGAACAAGGAGCGGTTTGTTCCTCACACACAGCTAATCAGCACTTGTGTTCGACAGAAAAGCCAGAGACTCACAGGCGTTTCGACTGAGCTTTGACGGCCTGTTTCACAACTAGAACAGACCTGAAGACCTTTCAATACGCCTTATTCACGCCAGCGCCATCTTTGATTTTTAATGAGAATGAAAGCGAGGCTGTGAGGGATAGACATGCATCTCTTCAATGGGCTGTACTGTTATTTAATGTGTTTTCGTTTTGTTCTGCTCATGAAACACTGGAAAAAATATCTTTCCAAGAAATTTCAGTTGACAAAAAACTCCCGACAATATAAGCTGTGGAAAATTATAAGTAATCTAGGAGCTTTATTCAGCTTTTTACAGCGGATGCCATTGGAAACACGGCAAGTCTATCCCTCACAGCCTCACTTTCATACCTGTCATGGCGCTGCTCTGAATAAGGTCTATTGATTTCATCAAACATGCGTAAAATTAGCGCGAGTAAAGTCATGAGTCAAGATATCAAAGTTTCAAGATGCTCAAAATGTGCAGAATGTTTAACATTACCATGTAAATAGATGTAAGGTTGTAATAGAAAAGTTTTTCCCCCCCCGTTACAATAAATAAACAAATAATTAGCCTAAATAAATAAATAAATAAATAAATGAAAATAAAAAATACAGCACGCATAGGTCATTCGGGTAATCACATAAATTTAAATCGTAGGCTAATACTTACTTTTCAAAATCATGCTGTTGTGTTAAATTCAGACTTTCAGTTCCACACGTGAGATTTGCTAAAAAGAAACAAATTATCACATTAGTAATAGTGCAGCACTTCAAAGTTTATGGTTAGATTTTTTTTACAGTCAGTGTAACACTTTTCTGTATCAAACAATTTAATAAAACGTTCGGAAACTATCATACAAAAAATTTGAATCCTAGCTATATATTATTATTTTAAAATTATTAAGATTGTCACTTTGATACATTTTACGACAATGAATTTAGGCATATTGACCATTAGCATTAAATTATAGTTCTCCCTTCACTGCCGGAGGAAGTGTTTTCCTCAAAGTCAAAAGGAAAACAAAATTGAAGGAAAACAATAATAAAAGGCAATACATTTTTTTTGTAAAATATATAGGCCTAGGCCTATATATATATATATATATATATATATAATAGGCTAATCAATATGTCAGAGCAAAATTTACCCCACCAGCCCATCGTCATGCAACTTACCTTGATATATTAAGATAAAGAATAATAAATAGAGTAAAAAAAGTTTCTTTCCGGGAGTTAAAATAGGATCCATTCGTGACTCATGCGAATCACTTGAAATGGAATGAGATTCTCCCCTCACAGTCTTACACCGATGGGCACTATCGACGCATGTTCCCGTCTGACTGCAGCAGCTGCTTGCGCTCTCTCTCTCTCTTGTGTGTCCGCGCGCATCTCAGGTGCTGAAGATAACACCCGTTGCGCGCTCGCACTCATTAGCATAATATATGCTAATGAAACCCACTAATGCATAACCACAACTTCAGAGAGACAACGGGATGCCCGTTTACTGTTGCTGCAAGAAAACGACAAAGTGTAGGCTTAAATGTTGATATAGGCTATATTTTTATTTTATTTTACATAGGCTACATTGACAATGAAAACCAATTGATCCAACAACTGACAGGTGTTAAAAGGATCGTTCACCCTTCAAAAGACAATTCTGTCATCATTTACTCATCCCTGTGTTTCACATCTGCATAACTGCCTTTCTTCTCAAAAGTAGATGGTAGGCAGAATGAGAGGTCACCATTCACTTTAATATGGAAAATAAAAAGATGCAATGAAAGTGAAAAGTAACTGAGGCTGTCGGTGCATTCTGCTTAAAGAGTTAGTTTACCCAAAGACTTTCGTTTATCATTGGAACACAAATCAAGATACTTTCTGAGAGATTTCTGTCCATTCATCATATACGCAATTACCATTTTGACGCTTCAAAAGCCCAAAGAGATTGTAAATCCATATGAATTGAGCAGTTTAGTCCAAATTTCCGGAAGAGACATGTTCGCTTTATTTGATGAACAGATTAAAGTTAAAGCTTTTATTTACATTTAAACATTGATCAGCAAACATAAACATAATCACAACCGAACATGCTTGACATGAGAGAACAAACGTCATTGGTTCAAGCTCAAACATGCTGCGTAACACAAGAGGATGAGCCTCATTGTTCTCGAACGTCAAGCAAGCATGCCTGAGCATCCTTTACCACAACGCATGCGTGCGTTGATCAATGAGGATAAAATCCTGAATTAAATCTGTTCATCCTATAATGACCGTGTCTCTTTAGAAAATTTGGACTTAACCGCTCAATTCATATGAATTAGTTTTACGATCTCTTTATTAACATTTTGAAGCATCAAAGTGTCAGTTGCATAGCTGTCTATGGCGTGACAGAAAGCTCACCGATTTACCACATTAAAAGTATCGTAATTTGTGTTCCAAAAATGAACTAGTCTTACGGGTTTGGAACAACATGAGAGTGAGTAATTCATGACAGAATTTTTATGTTTGGGTGAACTAACCCTTTAACATCTGCCTAATAAAGAACATTCTTGAAACATTCTTTTTGGAAACTTGAATGCAGTAGTGGAATGGAGAGTAAAGTTCAGAATCTATAAACCAGTGATGTGCACATAATCTGCAGCTGGATTGTTGTGAAGCTTAAACATGGAAAATGGATGGTAAATGGACTGCATTTATATAGCGCTTTCACAGACCCACTGGGCCACCAAAGCGCTTTACATTTGCCTCACATTCACCCATTCACACACTCATTCATACACCGACGGCGGTGTCTGCCATACATGGCGCCATCCAGCTCGTCGGGAGCAGTTGGGGTTAGGTGTCTTGCTCATGGACACCTCGACACTTGGTCAGGTGGAACCGAGGATCGAACCACCAACCTTCCAGTTTGTAGACAACTGGAAAAGAGTGGACAGACACAAAAGCCTTTCTCAGAAACAGAGCTGAAAGACGTGGGGGATTTATCAATCAAAAGGGAATAGAACAACAGATTTGACTGCAAATACATTTGAGTATAGTTTCAGGTACAATGACCTTTAAGGTGATTATGGATTTAGAATTTTGCCCTTCTACATGACACATCTCCTAACTGCAACATCATTGTAATGAATAATTACTGTATAATCTGGGATTGTTTAAATTAGTCTAATGCCACACAGATACATTCGGCATAGTTTTGTACTGGCCAACAGGAAACATTTACATGCCAGCTTCTTTTCAACATATGAAACTTCATAAAAGACAATCCTGAGTTAAGAGGAGTAATTTGACAGTAACAAGGTATTTGGAATGTCTGTGGCATTTACAAAACCTAAGATCAGCTGGGTTATTTATTGGGACTAAATTCTTCCCCAGTATATGAGGAGGTTAGTTAAATGCCCATGGTGTTTTGTAAACAGCCTTCTCTCACACAATGTGGCCACAAACATGATACTCATAAACTTTTTAAAAAAATGTTATGGTCTATATGACTGTGAGCGCCCTCCAGTGGCTAGCAGAAGGCTAAATACAGCAGCATTGATGACACACTGGATGAATCCAAAGGATGGTACACCGTATGTCTCATAGAGGAATCCTCCAATAGTTGGCCCCACAGTTCGCAAAAGAGACTGCACCGAAGAACACAGACCCAGCATGGTTCCTGAATACACACAAACACCACACAAAATGTTTTTTGGTAACACTTTACGGTAAGGGTACATGAATTATCATGAATTCATGTATAAATTCATGCATGAATTATGCATTCGTTCATGCATTAATATCTCATGAATCATCAGGAACTAACACGAGTTCAACGTTTTTCATTCATGACTTCATGGATGAACAACACCTTAATTAAAACATTAACTAAGATGAGCACATCATCATGAATTATGATTTATTAAGCATGATCATGATGTTTTCTTTGTTCTTTGTCTAGGTCAGTGACCTTGTCACCACTTTAGTTGAGGGGCCACACACATGATGAAGTCATTGATAGATAATGCTTAGTTAATGATGACTACTGTATTGGACAGACCCCAAAATAGACCAATCACAGCTCATAGCACATACATTCTGTTAATCAAATACAGTAGTCATCATTAACTAAGCATTATCTATCAATGACTTCATCATGTGACTTCACCACCTCAACTAAAGTGGTGACTATGTCCTTTGAAACACTAATGAACAATGTGCTATTAATGGTGGCATAACTGTGAACAAAGAAAACATCATGATCATGCGTAATAAATCATAATTCATGATGATGTGCTCATAATGTTTTAATTAAGGTGTTGTTCATCCATGAAGTCATGAATGAAAAACGTTGAACTCGTGTTAGTTCCTGATGATTCATGAGATATTAATGCATGAATGAATGCATAATTCATGCATGAATTTATACATGAATTCATGATAATTCATGTACCCTTACCGTAAAGTGTTACCAGTTTTTTTTTTATGAACGTTTAACTAGTTGATGATTAATTATAACTGTTAGAGCCTGCTTTTTATTAAATATATTGTTAATATAAACGTGTAAAAGCTGAATTCAAGGTGCAGTAATGGATTTCTGAGAAAAGGCAGTTAAAAGTGGATCACACCAAGCACCACAACCAAATTTGCTGGTTGAACTCACAATTAAATAACATGTCTCCAATCAGCAACAAAATCTAACATGATCTGTCATTAAAATGGTGTTTCTTATGCTCAAAATAGCGTTAAAAAAGCGTTTTTCTTTCTTTTTTCAGGCTAGACCAGCCAATGTGCATGTGCAGTCCTAAGTGCACGTCTCAGAACACTGACTCTCTCTAAAGCAACCGGAGCTTCTAAAAGCAGCTGCACTGATGCGATGACTTTAACAATCAGCGAATGGCAATTTTATTCAGAATGC
This sequence comes from Semotilus atromaculatus, assembly GCA_031834385.1. Taxonomy (NCBI): domain Eukaryota; kingdom Metazoa; phylum Chordata; class Actinopteri; order Cypriniformes; family Leuciscidae; genus Semotilus; species Semotilus atromaculatus. The sequence continues at coordinate 14,806,158 of JAULUF010000009.1, read as the reverse complement.
GAGACTTATTCCACCATATTGTGTGTTGCACTTATTCACGTTCATGAGTAATATGAGTGTCTATCTAAAGTCTTTGACCACAACACACTCTTGTAGCCAATTAGCAGTAAGGGGCTTATAGACTCATGGTGCGGGAGGAGAGAGAGTGAGATAGAGGGAGATTTGAAGAAAGAGAGATGGCTGAGGGACATTACAAAAGAAAAAAAGGTCAGAGGAATATCACTGGAAAAAGAAAGGTTATGATCAGGCAAGAGTTTTAGGACTTGCTTTAATATTATAAAAGCTTTCCAGCACTGAAGAGACCCAAGCGGGAAGGCCTGAAAATGTAAGGTTGTGCTGGTTCTGCTCCATACGCGAGTAACATTGGTTTAACTATGTTTCAAAGAACCAAGATATGCTGTTGTTGTAATGTTAGCTTACAGGACAGGTTTGAGTGTCGTTGTTCTTCTGGAGCAGGTTAGGTGCTGCTGGCAACTAACACAGACTCTTGCTTGTATATACTCATGTACTGTATGTTTTTTTTGTCCTTTCTTGTCGTTCGTACGTCATGTTCACTTTATTTTTCACGAAGCGTTTTTTTTCCTGCTTTGCTTCAGCTATGATAAAGAGACATCCACTCTTGCAATGCGTGTTTGTGCCTTTTGGAGGCAGAACAATGGTGTGTTTGTTTCTCATAAATCACTTACTGCACTTTTACTACTATTATTATTATTATTATTATTATTATTATAAAAAAACAATTGTAATTTTCAGATTTATTGATTATATAAAAACCTTAGTAAGGAAAATTATTCCTCAGGCATTGAGTACATTTATATGTACTCATAAGTACTATTTATATGCACAAGGGCATCCAGTTGAGTGCGTAGATTTACCTGTGTCAGAGGGAGACACACTCTTGGTCAACATGCTATCTGTGATGACATTGAAGACACTTAGAGAAAACATCATCGGTATCACGATTAAACAAAATTGAAACACATTGGTCATCATAGCCTGAAAAATACACAAAGCACATATATTAAACATACGCACTTAAAGGAGATACACACATCACTAATTATTCCATAGTTAACTGATAACACTGTTATGCAACTAATTAAAAATAAAAAAGGCAACTGGAAGGATGATTTTGCAATATCTGTTTACCTGTGCAAGGCCCACTACACTGCTTATCCCAACAGACAGCAGCAGTAAGGTATATTCTGAAAATCTAGATGTAAGACGCCCAATTACAGCACCTTGGATCACCTTTAAAAGTAAGAGTCACTTATTACCAAAGCAAACCACCTCAGCACAGTTTTAATTCAAAACTATTTATATGGCATATGATTGAGTAGAAGTGTGCATGTGCTTATACCATTTGAACAACGCCAAAGTAAGCCATCAGATAGCCATTCTGCTCAGCCTTTAGTTGGAAGAAGTTTATGGCAATGATGGAGAACATAACTTGAAATATACCTGAAGCACAAAGGAAACAGACATATATATATATATATATATACATTCAGATCTTGCATAAATGCTTAAAGGGATAGTTCACCCAAAAATTAAAATTAGACCTTGATTTACTCACCTAGGTGTATATGACATTCTTCTTTCAGACGAATACAATCGGAGTTATATTAAAAAAATGTCCTGGGTCTTCCAAGCTATATAATGGCAGAAAATGGCAAGTCCATAAAAGTGCATCCAACACAGCTCCGGGGGTTAATAAAGGCCTTTTGAAGTGAAGCCATGCGTTTGTGTAAGGAAAATACCCATATTTAAAACTTTATCGACTAAAATAACTAGCTTCCGGCAGATGGCCGTACGCGTCGATTTACAGCGAAAGGTTAAACCTAGACCTTGACGCACAACGTAATGACGAATGAGGAAGTGCAGAGGATAGAGCTAAACAAAACACGGCAGTGCAGAGGATAGAGCAAAACAAAACACAAGTCATGAATTAGAAGTCTAAAACGACAATTTTTAAAGAGAAATGTCACAACCGCAAGAGGCATCAAAACTTAAGCATCTCCTACATCCTACGTCATACATCGTCAAGTGTTACTCTTTTGGCATTAGTCAACTTGGCCATCTGCCGGAAGCAAGTTATTTTAATCAATAAAGTTTTAAATATGGATATTTTTCTTACACAAACGCATCGCTTCACTTCAAAAGGCCTTTATTACCCCCCACAGCTGCGTGGAGCACTTTTATCATGGATGAATGCGCTTTGATAGCCTGGATGCCAGCCGAACTTAGCCCCACCCACAACATTTGAGGGTGGGAAGTTCGGTCTGGACTTGATCCGTTGTGAAGCAAGTATGCCCGAACCAAAGCTGTTCGGAGAGATGATCAACAGTAACGTAATCATCCACGTCACCAAAGAGCGCTTGGGTTGAATTGGGTTGGCATTTGTCGATCCAAATCGAGTGCAGAGGCATTCTCTTTCCTGGTTCGGTTGAAACTCCCCATTATCACAGCCCAATGGAGCAGTGTCAGACTCACATTCTGACTAGAATCTAAGTATGACGATGTCAGGCTAGCTCTTTGATGGACTTCAAAATAGAAAGTGAACTATCCCTTTCAATGGACTAAATGATTGGAGAAGAGATATATATATTATACATATGTTCACCTGATGGCAATCCAGAGATAATCTTCACTATAAACGTCTTTGCAACACCTGGAAACTTCATCAGTCTAGTGATCTCCCCCAGATTAAACACCGACTTTGATGATCCCTTCTCTAAACACAGACAAAAGTATTAATATACAAGATTTTTATAAAACAGTTAGCTACAGTAAAGCTACAGTAAAGAGTATTTCTTCTGTATCTAGGTGAGTCTTGTGTGTTTGTCATACGGTCACTCTCTGGCACGGTCTGAATTTTGGTCTGTTTAGGGATGAAGTTCAACACCAAAAGCAAGGAAACAAAACTCCCGATAGCCGCAAAAGATGCTGCAAACTTTTCCCTGCAAAACACACACACACACACACACACACACACACACAAATAATCATTGGTATTTAAATTGTGTTGCACTGGATCAGTGCTGCCTTCATCTAATTATGTTGTTTATCACATAAAAATTAGATTTTCTTAGAATGTAGTTTTTCCAAAGTACAAATGCTAATGGACAAAAAGCACACAAAGTATGGCATATATATTCACTTGATATAATACTTGCTATATAAACATGTTCTTTTTTTCTTCTTTTTTTTAATCAAGGATGCATTAAATTGATTAAAAAAATGACAGCAAATATATGCTGTTCTTTTGTACTTTCTATTAAATCAAAGAATCAAAGATCACAGTTTCCACAAAAATATTAAGAAGCACAACTGTTTCCAGCATTGAAAATAATTAAAAATGTTTATTGAGATTCTTGACCAGATTAGCATATGAGAATTATTTCTGAAAGATCATGTGACACTGAAGACAGGTGTAATGATGCTGAAAATCAGCTTTTCCATCACAGGAATAAATACCTTATTTTAAAATACAAAACAGGTTATTTACTTTCTTTCTTTTTTTTTCTTTTTTTTTTTTTATCAAATAATTGCAGCAATGGTGAACATAGGAGACTTATTTTGAAAACCTTTAAAAAAATGTGATGACCCCAAACTTTATAAATGATAGAAGTAGGTGGTGTAGTGTGTTTTACCCAAAGCGTGTGCTGAGGGTCCCACCCAGTGTTGATCCTGTGATCATGCCAATGCCAAAACAGAGGCCAAGTTTCCCAAGAGCTTCTGCTCGCTTCTCATTCTCTGACAAATCTGCTACCACCATTTGAGCTCCTACACACACAGATACAAATGTACTCATGTACCTGTGTACAGAGTGTGAGTTACGTGCATGTGTGTGTATGTGTGTGTGTGCTTGTTTATGTGATTTAGGAGGACACAAATTTGTATAATGACATGTGTATTACACTGGTATTACAACTTAAACGTGGTTTATGAGGACATTTCATGAGTCCTTGTAATTCAAATAAATAAATAAAAAAACTATGTTTTATTAAAAATGCAGAATGTTTCCTGTGATGGGTAGGTTTAGGGATAGGGAGCCCTGATAAATACATGCTCCTTTCCAAAGGAGCTCCACCACCTCTGGGTGGAGTATCCATTCCCTGGGCCTCGGCCCTCGGCCCCTGCCTCGACAGGATGTCCGACCCCTTACACTGATAGTTTAGCAGTGTAAGGGGATAGAATATACAGCTTGTACAGTATAAAAACCTATGGAGAGTCCTCATAATGTAGTTGCACCAACATGTGTATGTGTGTGTGTATGTGTGTGTGTGTGTGTGTAAGAGCATGTTTTACCTGGCAGTCCATGCATGAAAACAGCAGGTAGTTTGTGCACAAAAAGCATAAAAGTGCTGTCTGCCACGGTCAACAGTAGGAAATAAACCACTGATGCCAAGCAAGACACAGAGAGAGCTGCACGTGCTCCAAACACATCTGCAAACCTGAGAACAGACACAAGGACATGATGACACACATCCAAGTATGTGAATAAAAGAAATCACTTCTGTACATACGATAAAGTAACTGTATTCTTCTAACTTAAATAAGATGTTAAATAATTAGATACTTTCAGTAAGCACACATAATTACATACATGTATTTATCAACACTATTCCATATATCCATACATTATACTACCATAAACAACACAGATCTGATATCTTCTTACCTTCCATAAATAGGGCCTCCAAGCAGCTGAATCACTCCAACTGTGGTCTGCAGATATCCGAACCAAATAGTGTCGAACCCGAGCCTCTTTGCCAAGTACTGTTCCACAGAAGACAAAACTGAACATGCAATGCAACCCATCTGTAATAACTCCTGAATAGCTGAATAAATCTAAATGGCTGAAAGAGCCTGGATTAGACTAAAATAGGGCAAACATCATGGCCAGCTTTGATCCACTATAGCCTTTATGTTGCATTTACATTTAGTAATTTAGCAGCAGCTTTTATCCGAAGTGACTTATAATTCATTAAGAAAATCCCCCATGGGCATGATGCAGATGAATAAATAATCACACATTAAAGATATCCAATAGATATATAAATGTTATAATATATATTATAAGTACATTTATAGCCTACATAAATATCGCATTTAATATTGTTGTTGTAGTGCTTCAAAAGGTATCAAAACAACTCAAAATATATTGAAATAATTTATATTATATTTATTACAATTATGTATATGATCATTTATAATATAAATTATAGGCTATTATATACAAATTATATCAAATGTAAGTGTACAATCAATTATATCACATTAATTAACAAGACTTACATTAATAGTTTGCTGCCTGGAATGTCATGTGAAAATCTCACTATAAGAATACAGCAGTACACATAAAAAAATAAAAATAAAAAAAACCCTGTAACGTTAGATATTACAGAGGACAGCTAAAGATTGACTCAAGCTCGTCTCATTTAACACTTAACGTTAACTCTGAATGAAGTCGAAAAAGCAAGACCGACGTACCGGTGTTATGGAGAACTGGAGGAAGAGCCAGGTGACGTCCAGAGCTGCGATGAGGTAGGTGATGTAAATCACTTTCTGCTTTGCTGCAGGTTCCATCATCCAAATTACTTAAATATCAGCTCTACGTTTGTATTCCCCGACACTATACAGTTCTCCTTCCACTCGATCTGCTCCTCAAACTGGTAAAATAAGAGCATCTGCTCCAGCGTATGAGTCCCTCCTGACGATTTAACTGGTACGAAAAATAGTAGAAACGCAGCGCTTAACGCTTTACGGCTGACTCCAGCTGGAGAACAAGTGACAATGCATAATTTCATGTAAGGGAAAGGGGAAACGCATGAGCGCGACGCCCTGAACTTCGACCAGTCTTCAGACTCTCAACAGGTTAAACTTTAACGTTATTTCAGTTTCGCTGAAGTTCTGCTCACTCCGGTAGGGGAAAGGTTAATAAGGGTTAAAAATATAATATGAAATATTATTATTTATATAAACATAATTATAAAAGACTTACAAATACTTTATACAAATCTGCAGGCTTTTCATTTCCGCACATAGGCTACCATAGATTTAGGCTACCTAGGACTGTTTAAACTGACCGACTAAGTTACAAATGTTGTGGCAAACAAGTAACCGGATTTAATGAGAAAAATAAAAGTGTAAAACGTATATAGGTGTATTAAGTGCTAAAAGAAAACCCTTAATACAACGTCCTCGCCATTTTGTTGTGGATAACGGCAGTAAATAGCTGCCGCCTCCTCTCTGTGTCGTGAACACTGGAGGCGTGACTATGAAGGTAAAAGAGTAGCAAAACTCGAGAGCGCATAGATGTGAATTTGAGAACTTATACTGTAAAATAAAAATCTGAACTTGAACGCTGAGATTTGCAGTCGCAGACACTAGTCACAAACCTGTATTCTGAATTTGAAGCTGCAGACAATTAGTCACAAATGTGTAAAACGCCATTCACAAAGATATGACAGACACAAACTTGTAACACAAATTTGCACTTCTTCTAACATTCAAATTCGCAGTACAACCTCAAACTGGCACTTACAACTTCTCAAATCTGTCACTGCAAGTGCAAATTTCGCGCCTTGACTTTTGCTACTCTTTTCGCGATATATTAGATGCAAAACTGATTTGTGCACTTGCAACCATAGACAGTATGCTTGCAACTCAGTAGAGGTGCGAGAGCCATATGGTGAGAGCAGGCGAGGGGAGTGTTGCGGAAATGGAGTCGTTCTATTGGTCGGCGTCTAGCCAATGAAATCGGACTGATATTGTACACGATAATGCCACGAAACAACGCGTCCTCGGGGACGCTCTGAAACGCTGCCTTTTACAGTCTACATTAGAGTAGACTGATATTAAAATAAATAAATTATATTATCAAACTCAGTGATCCAAAATTCAGTAAACACCATTCTAGTAATGCATACTATGTACAGCAAAGCAGATGACGAAGTGGTCAAAATCATGTCCACTCCATGTCTCCAGATCTCATGATATATCATCTTTCTCACTTTATGCTCACTTTCATAGTAAACATTGATTAAATAAAAAAATAACATTAGCCTATAATATTTAAACATAAATATGAAACTAATACGTTTTCTTTAATGGCTGCAACACATACTACAGATACATTAATGTCTTGTCATCAGCCACAACACAATGACGTAACATATTTTCCAAAACAGCCCTCAGCCCCCCTCGCATGAAACAGCTTCCAGCGCGCCTGCCTGCAGCCCATCGGCGCGAAACATAGAAATACACACCTATGGGCGCGAAAGTTTGTTCCGCTACAATTAATATGTGCCACGTCAATCATTATTTTGGGGGTGGGGAGGGGAGGGGGCGGCAACGGTTTGCTCTCACACGCGCGGTCTTGCTTCAGATTCCGGGAGATTGGATCTCATTTGCGGGCGTCAAAGAGCCGCTATCAATATGTGAGAGACTCCCGGAACTTCAGGGACAGTTAGGATGTCTAGGATATGTTAGGATAGGATGTGTTAGGATATAATGGCATTAAAAGGAAAATTTCCTCTCGTTTGGCGCGCCCCACCTGTCACGTCTATTCCCCACCAGAAGTGGGGCGCGCCCCACACTTTGAGAACCGCTGGCTTAATGCATTAGACTATATTAAAATAAATAAATGATTATCAAAACTCAGTGATCCAAAATTCAGTAAACACCATACTAATAATGCATATGCCTACTATGTACAGAAAAACAGATGAGCTTTTTATTTGCTTTTTATACGTGTTTAAATGTACGTAAGCATTTTTCCTTCCATAGAAAACCAAGAAAGCGCTTAATTTATTCATTTAGCAGACGCTTTTATCCAAAGCGACTTACTCATAAGAACAATAGCAGTTAAACTAACAATAGGACGAAAATATGCAAGTGCTTTAATCTAACGCAGTAACGTTACGTTTTTTTAGGCTTATGGACCAATAGTTATAAAAAATAAATAAACATACACAATGCGTTATGTAAGGGATAAGGTTTAAGCAACAGCCTCTGGTGGAACGGCAACGGCATTCTGGCGTTCTATTGCGCATGCGCGACTTTAACTGCTACCTCGCGACGTTTTACTGCAGGGATCACCAATCCTGGTCCTGGAGGGCCGCTGTCCTGCAGAGTTTAGCTCCAACCAGGTCTAACACCTCTGCCTGGAAGTTTCTAGTATTCCTATGAGACCTTGATTAGCTGGTTCAGGTGTGTTTAATTGGGGTTGGAGCTAAACTCTGCAGGACAGCGGCCCTCCAGGACCAGGATTGGTGACCACTGTTTTACTGTAACCGTCCACTACGGGAGAACAGCTGATTTGCCGTAGTCGTTACTACGTGAAAGATTAAGAAAGATAATGTTATGTTTTATAGTATGTGGCATTGAAATTGTTTATGTATATCATTAAATGTCTAAAGCAACCCTCTCCTGTTTTTTAAAATCACTTTCTTTATTTGTATTTTGTCAAATGATTAAATTATCCCCTACGCCGTACTCTTTACTGTTGCTTGCTTAGTGATTTTTGTGTTCTTTAGCTACGGCAGTTAACCGTTTACTTCCGGCTGCCGTTGCCGTTCCATCAGCAGCTGTTGCTTAAAGTCCCTAATGTATAGCGAGGCGGTCGTTATAACGAATACCACCCCGACAGGCTAGGAGCCCGACGCGAAGCGGAGGGATAATCAGCCTGAAGGGGTGGTATTCGTTATAACGACCGCCTCGCTATAAGTTACATTATCCCGCTTATTACATGGCTACCTACCAAATAAATCAATAATTTGACTCAAATATTTATTTAAAAAGGAGTTTATTGATTAAAAACGATTGTATTGCTTCCGCTAAAGAAAATAGTCCGTTCCGTCTCTGAACTGCGTCCATGGCAACGCTCTGTTTTTCATGGCAACGGACTGTTATCAAGAAATAACAGACCTTGGAATTCTTCCAAGCCATGTAATAAAGATTAATAAAACACAGGCAGCAGGTTTATTTGCACTGAACAGAAATTTGCTTTCTTTCGTCATATTCTGGGCTGATCTGCTTTCCTGTACATAGTATGCATTACTAGAATGGTACGTGTTTACTGAATTTTGGATCACTGAGTTTGATAATATCATTTATTTATTTTAATATCAGTCTACTGATAGCGTTTCAGCGCGTTGTTTCGTGACATCATCGCGTACAATATCAGTCCGATTTCATTGGCTAGACGCCAACCAATAGAACGACTCCATTTCCGCAACACTCCCCTCGCCTGCTCTCGCCTCTACTGAGCTCAGGCTTGTCATCTGGCTTTTTATTGTTGGATAAGAATGGTAAGGACCCCCATACTGAGATATAATTTAATTTTCACAATAAATAAAATAACGTTTTCTTATTGTTGAAAAAGCATTTTCTGTGATTGACCCGATTTTAGCAATAACAAAGATAACTGATGGATCATTTATGGTAATACATATATTATGGTACAACTACAGTGCAATGCAAATAGTAAATATAAGATGAAGTGAGAAGTAATAGTAAATAATTTAGTCAATAAAATAAACAAACAGTATACAGCAAATAAAATAAGAATGAATAGTATAATTATATAATATAGCAATAATGCAAAACAACCATACAAATATTGATAATGGCATATAGTTTATGTATAATACTATAAAAATAGCACTACAATAAGAAATATTATAAAAAATAAAAAAAAAGTAAACGATTCAGTCAAACATACAGCAGGATACAACGCATAGGCTAAATATAAAGTTATGAAACTTCACTTTCCCCTCAGCCAAAACGATTTGCCAGTGAACAAATTATAGATTAATGAGACCAAAGATCGCCCGTTAGATATACAGAAGACGAATTATATCTCATGTTTAACCAGTAGACTAGAGACATCTGAGCCAGCGGCACACGTCAGAAGCACTAGCCGAGGAACGGCTGTTCCAGGCGGGGTACATGAGCGCTGAGAGCCCGCTGATCTCATGGGTCTCACAACTCCGAAAACGTCAGGTCAAATCTTTAAATAGGCGCTATCTTTATAAATAAACCACAGATTTGAGCTTTAAAACAACAACATTATCGACTGAAAAACTATTAAAACAACATTTTGTGACACAATAACAGCAGTATTTTTAAATTTCGCGGCCTTTCTCCTCTGAACATTACTATTACTAATTATATCATGATCAAATACAACCAGAAACAAATGTTCAGTCTTGCTTGTGAAAGGTAGTTCCTCGAGACCTGTTTTCAATAGTGTGGCGATTTGTACAGCCCCAAGCAGAACACGAAACAGGCATTTTTCTCAATTCCAGGTATGAGAGGTATGCAGCGGCCAATAGGGCGTCTATGTATTTATTATGTCTATGATTAACACCATGTAATAGTAAGCTCCGTGTTTTGTTACTTTCGATAATAAGCAAGGTGTAATCTTTCAAATTCTGACTATTTGATCACGAAATTCAAACAATAATTGTGCGGGCTTACAGCATTAGCAGATTTTTGTTAATCCTTGCAAAACGTTTAATTGTAATTTAATTAATTTAAAGACAAAGACAAGTTTTTCATTAAACCACTGTTTAAAAAAAAAAGAAGAAGCTATTTTGGCTTTCTAAACCACGCCCACCGAACCGAACCGAGACGTCAAAACCGTGGGAAGAACCGAATCGTCAGATTTGTGTATCGTTACACCCCTAGAAGTAATACATATGACTTCTGTGCTATGTGTCAATCTTCTAATATTGAATGTGAATATACACTCACCGGCCACTTTATTAGGTACACCTGTCCAACTGCTCGTTAACACTTAATTTCTAAGCAGCCAATCACATGGCGCCAACTCAGTGCATTTAGGCATGTAGACATGGTCAAGACAATCTCCTGCAGTTCAAACCGAGCATCAGTATGGGGAAGAAAGGTGATTTGAGTGACTTTGAACGTGGCATGATTGTTGGTGCCAGAAGGGCTGGTCTGAGTATTTCAGAAACTGCTAATCTACTGGGATTTTCACGCACAACCATCTCTAGGGTTTACAGAGAATGGTCTGAAAAAGAAAAAACATCCAGTGAGCGGCAGTTCTGTGGGCGGAAATGCCTTGTTGATGCCAGAGGTCAGAGGAGAATGGCCAGACTGGTTCGAGCTGATAGAAGGGCAACAGTGACTCAAATAACCACCCGTTACAACCAAGGTGGGCAGAAGAGCATCTCTGAACGCACAGTACGTCGAACTTTGAGGCAGATGGGCTACAGCAGCAGAAGACCACACCGGGTGCCACTCCTTTCAGCTAAGAACAGGAAACTGAGGCTACAATTTGCACAAGCTCATCGAAATTGGACAATAGAAGATTGGAAAAACGTTGCCTGGTCTGATGAGTCTCGATTTCTGCTGCGACATTCGGATGGTAGGGTCAGAATTTGGCGTCTACAACATGAAAGCATGGATCCATCCTGCCTTGTATCAACGGTTCAGGCTGGTGGTGGTGGTGTCATGGTGTGGGGAATATTTTCTTGGCACTCTTTGGGCCCCTTGGTACCAATTGAGCATCGTTGCAACGCCACAGCCTACCTGAGTATTGTTGCTGACCATGTCCATCCCTTTATGACCACAATGTACCCAACTTCTGATGGCTACTTTCAGCAGGATAATGCGCCATGTCATAAAGCTGGAATCATCTCAGACTGGTTTCTTGAACATGACAATGAGTTCGCTGTACTCAAATGGCCTCCACAGTCACCAGATCTCAATCCAATAGAGCATCTTTGGGATGTGGTGGAACGGGAGATTCGCATCATGGATGTGCAGCCGACAAATCTGCGGCAACTGTGTGATGCCATCATGTCAATATGGACCAAACTCCCTGAGGAATGCTTCCAGCACCTTGTTGAATCTATGCCACGAAGAATTGAGGCAGTTCTGAAGGCAAAAGGGGGTCCAACCCGTTACTAGCATGGGGTACCTAATAAAGTGGCCGGTGAGTGTAGAATATAATATAGAACATGTCCTTTGTTTTTTGATGGACTTCAGAACACATGTTTTGTTAGTCATGATTCGTTATACTGTATGAAAACTTTACAGCCTGACTGCTGTGCGAGTTATGAATAATAATGCGAGTCAGATGATGATTAAAAGGTGATTGATGATGATTGTGAAACAAATACAGAAAGTTGAGCAAAGTCAAAATTGGTATGAAATGAATGACAAATGTGAGCAACAGTTTGGTAATGCTATATATGCTGATGACAGAAGCTGGTCTCCTGCAGGTTCTCGTCTGGCTGCAGCAGGTCCAGGTGTTTGGGCTCTTGCTGTCTTTCTCCTCATAAGCCTGATCTCTTCAAGTTTAAAAGGTGTCAGTTACTTCAGTTTTTTTTTTTCTACATTAAAAAGTGTTATGTCAACCTTGTTATCTGACAAAATGTCTGTTGAAAATTGTTTTGTTTAGGCTAATTCAAAAATAGTCTATGCCTGTAAATTCAAAAATCATCTACATATAATATTACATTTATAGCATCACACTTAAAAGTTCATCATACAAATAATAACTGTTAGCAACTCCCTCTAGTGTCAAACACTATAAAAAAATAAAATAATGCTCTTCACTTCATACATAATACATGTCATATCTGAAATTAAATCTAAAATTGGTATTGAAATGGGTTTTTAAACTATGTTTTTCTTCCAGCAAAACTAAATGCACTACACATTGCTGTATTGTGTCGACTGTAGGGCCCTATGAAATCCCTTATATATATATTCCCAAATTCAGTTTAATTTTTTTCCAATAAAATGTTTCTGGTCCATTTTAATGGTTAAATTAAATGTTAGTAATCAAAAAGCACATCTATTTAATTTAAATCAATACAACGTATACAATTTAGCAACAATTTACTAAGTTTAACAAAAAAATAGGTGCTTTTAATAAATAAATAAAATTTAGGGGCCCATGACATTCGTTTTATTTTTATTTTCTCAAATTCCATTTTATATTTTACCAAATTCTGTGTTTTCTGTTTTAAGGTTTCTGGATTCCATTTGAATCATTTACTTACATTTGAATAATTAATCAAACAAAGTGACAGCAAACGATAGCCTTTAGTTTTTTACACTCTAACCTCTCTCTCTAAAATCTCTCCCTCTGTATTTTTAGGCACACGCACACACAGCTAGTGATGGAAACCGAGGCTTTCTGAAGCATTTGAGGCTTTCATCAAATTGTGCCGAAAAAGGTTAATTACTCAAAGCTTTTAACACAAAGGCCAGACAAGTAGTTTGTTGAGGGTTGATTTGTGAAGGACTACCGATCGACTGAACACGTGATGCGAATGTGCGCGCAGTCTGCATTTTCGCAGGTTTGCGTTTTTGAGGTTTGCGCAGAGAAAACGGATAATCGTTTGCACCTTCGAACCTATTTCAGGGACTGCGTTCTCGAGACACCAAGCACTGTTTTGTGCAGATGGGCGGCCGGAGCTGGTTAAGGGTTTTTCTGTTAGAACAATGTGCTCTCCACCGGGACATTAGTTATTGTCATTAGTTATTAGTTACTTAGGGGCCGTAACTAATGCAGATTTTGCTAATCTCAAACAGTTAATTTCAAAAGTGCTTTGAAAACTGCGTCGGAGCGTAGGAGTCCAGAGACCTTGACCACGTGATCTGTCCTCCCCCCTCCCCCTCGTCGACTGAATTCCGACCGTCACAGGGCCCTAGTACTGTGTAGGCTACATATTGTATAATTTGATTTAATAGGAAGTTGTACTTTACCTTTCTCTGTCTCATTCTTCAGGCACGAAAGCTTTCTTCTCCTGTGAAAACAAAAACCATCTTTACAGTCTATTGAGTTTTTCCAGACAGGCAATAAGAAAATTAAAGTGATGTGGTATTAAATTTGTCTGCAATCAATTTCTGTGCACAGTGTTTACCTGGTGTAAAATGATATTGTCGTTGAACACCAGTAATAAAAGTCAATTAATATAAAGATTTGATCAAAAATGTAAAAAAAGATCTCAAACATTTGTCTGTGCCTATGTGCACATCATTTTTTTTAGAGAATGATTTAAAATTATTGTTGGCTAATATTACTATTGAGATAAGCAAATTATAATGATTAATAATATTTTGTATTCCAGATTGTCAGCCAATGTGTTCTTTATCAGTCATACTGTGTATATGCTTTTATTTATTTGTACAATTTGATATTACTGCTCTATGCAACTGCATTAGCCCTATATATCTATATATGAAATAATATCCTAATATCTGTGTTGAGTAGCCATATAAAAAATTTATGTTTTGGGTAAATGACAAACTCACCCTCAATGATCGTGCCCACATCATTGTCATGTTGTTCTGTTTGAGGGAACTCAATCTCACCCTCAGACAGGATAACTGTACTGTCTTGGACACAAGGTTGAGTGAGGTCATGCATTTGCTTGTCCCCAAAAGAGGCGAGGGCGTCAGGGCTGCTGTTAGGAAGTTCCTCCTGATGATCACAGCCCTCTAAAGTACATGTGATGTTCTCTAGAGAAATTTAAAGAGAGGAATTTACATCATAATAAATATTCTCCAAGCCAACATGTTAAAACAGTAGGGGGCAGTGTTTTTTATTTATTTTTTATTTATTGAAAAAGTGCAACAAAAATGCAAAATAAGTATTGTAAAGGGGAAGTTAATAAGTCTGGGTGGGATTAGTACCCAAACCAGAAAGATTTCAACATTCGGCAAAATACTGTATTCACAGAGACAAAAATAAAAAGGTTAATATATATATTTTTTTTTGTTATTATTAGTTGTTCTAAACATATCCAAAGGTGTATTTATAAAGTGATTTTTTTGGTGACAGAGCTCCAATATATACAAAAGGGTGATGTGAATTACCATCAGTTGACCTCCTAGAAGGTCCCGCCTCAGCCTCCAGCTCCTGATTCTCGCTCTGCTTCACTTCACCTTTTCCAGCTCTATGGCGAGAGAAATGGAAGCAGAACAGCTTCCTCCAAAATCTTTCTTTCCTACTCAGCCCCTTCTCTCTCGCTCTCTCTCTCCTCCATCCACCTCAGCAATACAAGCACGGCTCTCATCAAGCGGACGAGGATTTGGCGTGTTGGCGGTGGTTTGCAGTGGTGTACTTGGATGTGAATTGTACACACACTCGCTACTTTCCGCTTTCTTAGCACCAGAAACTCGCTGACCCATGATCACAAAAGTACAAAGCTTGCTAATTCTCTCCAAACTACCTAGAAAAGTCATAATGAGAAACATGCAAAACTGTCTAAAAATTCTTTGTGATGTCATAAGGGCTTGTGTAGTGCAGCACTGAATCTAATGTTGTTATTTTAACGTATCATTCATATCTAATGATACAAGTAAATTTCACAAATTACTTAAGAAATTTATGGTTAAATAAAAAATAAATAATATTATGAATGTACTCATTTTGATTGTTAAATAATAATATTTTTCTTTTAATAAAACAGCATATCTACAATCTATAATACCAAGACTGAATTATTTGATGGGAGAAATCCTGATCCACCCACCCTCCCACACACACACCCCCACACCCCCACACCCATAAATTACCACAGAAGTGTGCAATAAAGAGCAGCATTTTTTAATCCTAATATAATACAGTGTTGTCTGTATGGTTCTTTACCATGACCAGCAGATTATCAATAAACAAACTTTTTTTAAAAATTGTGCTGAAAATTGCAGAATATTAAAACCACACAAGCAAAATCTCCCTGGAACAACACTGAAAAAATAGTTTGAAAGTTCTGTTTGAACAAAATATATTATGTACAAATATAACAATTTAAGTGCATAAACATGTTACAGAGTCACACTCTGTTAAAACCTTTTTGCAATAAGTTTTCAGTCGGAATGTTCTAAACTGACCTGATTCTAAAAGGAAAACAAAAACATTTACAATCCAGGAACAGACAAGTCAGCATGTATCTTTACTGGGAATAAGCAATTCCAGAAACAAACCAAAGAGATAGCTACTGGTCATTGCTAACTTATTGTCCTTATGGTCCAATAAGGTTGACTTTTGACCTGTGAAATCATAGATATATTGAAGCCACAGACCAAAGAACAGCATACTGGCACAACAGCTCAGATACAACCTCCAGCATACCTCAATGGATACCTCACAGCACATTGTCAACTATTAACCAGCCTACTGGCTAATACCAAGCTTAGCTGCTATGTTAAATCACAGTAGAAGGGTTTTAAAAACCCATCCTGTCTTCACTACTCCTGCAGTGAAGAAGAAATGCACTGTTACTGTCTAATGATGAAGTCCTATGTGACGTGTACATTCTAGATTTCTATTCATGCTCATCTTCATTTCACCTGGAAATGCCATTTTTATGATGCCATATTACAGAATTGGAACATTAACAACTTTATTCTATGAAAACTCTCACAAAACATCCCTGCAGCTACATTTCTGTATTTAATAAAAACATTTGTTTTAAAACATTTCTGAGTATTTATATACCTTTATAAACAAACTTTTTAATAAATATATTTGTTTTTTCCTCTTTAAATAAAAATGTAAAAAATGAAAGAAAAACTTTTCATTAACAGCAGTGCAGCGAACTGTTCAAGGTAGACGGTCAAGCTTTATGGTAGCCATTTTTGGGTTTTTTCAAGGGCTCTAAATTCTCATAAATGGTGAGTGCAGCTGTGTTTTGGTAGATCAAATCTACATTGTTTCCAGTCCGAGACTTGATGATGTCCATGGAGCACTGGTTAAGAAACACATATTGATCCTGCAAAAGTAGAGAATGTAAAGGCCTGCACTGTTAGAGATTAAGATCCCGATTATGGCTTACAAAAGTTATTGAAATTTCATATTTGATGATTATTTGTCAAAGATATATCCACACTATTTTAAACGTATAGGTAAGCTATTTTCTGTGTAATAATCAATTCAAATAATATGATAAGTCACAGTTTGCAATATCAACAGCATAACGGAGAGTTTACAGTGTACAGCAATAATAACTGGAAGCGGATGAGACCGGAAGTCTCAACACATTCGTTACAATCGTGCTCTTACGTTAAGAATAAGGTGGATGAAAGAACATACAAACAGTGCAGTGAGATGACAAAAATGTGTTGTACCTCTGTTTGCACCATGAGTGGTCTGTGCATGCGTAAATCGTGGATGATCCCATATACATCCACTACACCATCCCGCTCGATCTGAAAGATTAACCGATCAATGGCGATGAAGGTTCCCGTCCGGCCCACACCGGCACTGCATTACGAAAACGAAAGGTGTTCAGAAAAATACTGTTTTCTTTGAGGGAGTATAATAATAAAACAGTGTTGAGTAGACTTGTTTGTATATTTGAGAGTTCAGGAACTATTCAAGTACCTGCAGTGCACAAGTGTGGGTGAATGTCTCGAGTACTGGTCCATGTGTTCTCGGACCAGGTGTCTGAAGTTGATGAGAAGCTCAGTGGTCTCAGGAACTCCATGGTCTGGCCATGCAGTGAAATGGAAGTGACGAACTGATCGAGACTCTGCTGTTTTCACCTGTCATGACAAGAATCATTTATCCCAAAACATCAACACATCAAGTACTTTACAGTACATGAGGCATAATGTTACAATTAATACATAACACTAAGACATTACAAACATGATACCAGTTAAGATTGTGACTTTCTAGGAATAAAAAAAAAAAAAAACAACACTGACAAAAATGTTTTTGTGTGTAACGTGTAATTTAGTGTTACAGTAGACTGGGTCAATCTGTAATATTAATATAGACTTACATTTTTCACTTCAAAGTCACGTAAAGTCCAGTCCTCCAATGGAATCTCAGAAGTAGTCATCACTGTCAGATTGTTAAAATGTTTTATATCTGCTGGCCAGTATTCCTCACATTTTACCTGAGGGACAGAACATTGTGGCAACATTTATTTAAGCTCATTAAGTTCAATACTTCAATTAGAAAAAAATCTGAAAGAGGATATGAACATTGAATATGTAGTGGTCAAGCGATTTAGGCTTTTAAAGATGATGCATGTATGATGAAGACTTGTATCCTAATCTGACAATACAATTGACTGAAACATGTGAAATGAAGGCTCTGGCAGGTGAGATCACAGATAAAGTGAAGAATGAATGTATACTGTACCCGTCCCTGCTCGTTGCATTTGGTGAGCATGACAATAGTGTGCACATTTTTCTCCCAAATCAGCCTCCAAAAGTCATTGACGGTGCAGGGCAGTGGCCCTTGGGCTGCGATAAACTCCTTCTTTGATGTGTAACCCTGGAAATATCACACAGTTAGTATGAAAAATGTGTAGATAGCTTCTTTTCTTTTTTTTTCCTTTTTTTCATACCGGCATGTAGCTGGCATTGATGTAGTCATCAAACGAGTTGCTGAGCACAGAGAGCTTGACACGAGATGAATCATCTGTAGAGAAGACATGAACCATTATAAATATGTCCAGAACAGACTAGATGTGGAGGGAACTTGCTCTTGTGTTACTTCATGAAATGAAATGAGGCATTTATTCAGCACTTTACTATGTACTACTATACACCCAAAGTGCTTTACAATCATGTCAGGGGTCTCTCCTCACTCACATAGAGCCAATTGAAAACATGAGCGTTATTATTAGGAGGCCATGATTAATAAAGGCTAATGGAGGGAATTTGATCAGGACCCTGGAGTTACACCCCTACTCTCTACATGGGATTTTTAAAGACTACAGAGAGTCAGGACCTCGGTTTAACGTCTCATCCGAAGGACAGGTGAAGGTAAACACTTGTGATTGGAGAAGTTCTTACATGGAAGGACATTGTTATAACGATTCTTGGCTTTGTTTTCTGGGGCCAGAGCAACAGTCTTCAGCTGATTTATCCCAACCGGCCTTAGATCCTACAACCACACATACACATACATTTATTTAATCATACATTATTTTCTGTTTCATTTTATTTTACTACATTTCACATAAATAATTAAACATCTGTCATAAAGCATTTGTTAAAAGCAATAAAGAGGAACAAAACATGGTCAAAGCAAACCAATCAGACATTGCTACCAAAAATAATGGAAAATTGAAATCTAGTTGCAATACTTGCAATGCCAATCATTATTTATTATTAATGTTGATCAGTTGTAAATCTGCAAAGAAACCAAATATATAATCACCTCAAATTCTTCAGCAAATCCACAGAAGGAATCAGCCCTTTGCCTCCTGTAGTAAGCCTCATAATCCTCCACCCTTATTGGATCACTCCTGTGACACCATTAAATAACATGTGATAAAACGTGATTCACGTTTTATCACATGTTAAAAACTATACAAGACACCACAGAACACAGAAAACTATACAAGACACCACAGAACACTGTATTTAAACAGCATAATGCAGCAGATTATGTGTAAATACAATAATGTATGAACATAAATGTTACAGAAAAAGGGGCTTATTTTCAATTGCTATTATGAGACACAATTTTTACATTATTTACCTCAAAATCAACTGACATTCTAAATCTCAAAAATCACAGACATTCAGATATTCAGTCAAATCATGAATTATGCACAAAAATGCATGTATGATTACTTACACTTTGTTTCTGTAAGAAAACAAAAATAAAAGGTTAAATTTTTATGTACATTTTATTGATATTTATTACTTTTTCTATTGTTTGTTTCCAGTATGTATTATGTTTTATTGAGGAGACCAGTATACTGACCTTATAGAGTGGATAGGAACACTAATAGAATCATCTTTGCTTTGCTTCCTGAGATATTGAGAGCATAAATATGATTATCTAGTTGCCACTGTACATTAATACATAAAAACAGACTTGAGGAACACTGTAATCTAGCATTACTGTGGGGGCACATGCTCCTTTAAATCCTTCAAATCTATCATATCAAACACAAACTCTAAATCAAACCATTAAAACACTCCACACATCGAGAGTCATGTATGAGATCTGTAAAATGTTTTACCGTTTACAAACCACAAGCCCAATGATGATTATAACAAGAACAACAGCTACACCGGTTCCTGCAGCTGCTCCTCCTATTACCACTGAAAGATGGAGAGTGACAAAACAATTCAGTCAAGTCAACAAAAATAGAACTGTATGGAATTTATCAAATTTGATACAATTTATATATACACTGTGGCTCTAGAGTTGCAGATGGAAAGATTTTATGACTATCCAAAATATCACATATTTGTTACACATAGGCCAAGTCCACTCATTAGACGGTAAGAGAACAAATAATTCGGGAGCACGTTCATTGGCACAGTTGTTACAAAGTAAAAAAAACTAAAAAAACTAAATTAAATTGGAATAATATAAGTGTTGTTATTCGTAACAATGCAAGATTTTTAAAAGCTAAAAATATGCGACCACAAAAGTCTGGGAACCCCAGCTGTAATCTCATCTAAATGTTTGTTCTTAATGGAAAAGTGTTTGTCATGTACACACATCAATAATTTTCATGTGACATGTGTTAACTGTGAAAAAACAGGTGCAATGAAGTAAGTGCTTTAAATATTGACAGAACGTCTCCCAGTTGTTACCTGGGTTCTCTGGCAGAGTGATGGGACTAAACTCAGATATGGAGTAGTATGAATTAGACACATCCACTAAACTGTTATTTAACTCCAGATGTGTGAAAGTGATGACAGCAACACTGCAAGAAAGCCAAACACATGACAGCATAATGCAGAAGACATAACAACATTATGTGACTCATCACAGTAGTCCAGAAGATGGAGGCAGCATCAGGAAGCATGAGGAACAAAGTGCAGCAGTTCAGTTTAGTTTAGTGATGGAAATAACCATAACACTGTTATGATGGGTTTTAATCTATGCAGCACTGAAGTTAATGCAAAGTATGTGAAGTGTATTGATTTACTTGTAACTGCCTTTGGCATTTAGTTCTCCATTTTTGTAACTATTCCACATAGTTCCATCTCCAATGATGATTGTTTGGTCCTGCACACTTCCAGACCCTGTTGTGTTTTTGACAACAGCCAGAAATGTGTTGCACCGCTCTGCTTTCCAGTCCTCATAGGTGTTCAACAGGCATAGATCCAACTTCTTAGTCTTGACCAAGCAGTCTGCACAAGGTAAATCTCATATTTAGTGCACCAAAAATACATTATATTATACATCTAAAAAGAATAGTAATAGTAAATGTAGAGTATTAAAATGGAAAATTGAGATAAAATACATTCTAATAAAATAATAAAATATGCACTATCATTCAAAAGTATTTTTTTTTAAAGAAATTGATACTTAAGGATGCATTAAATTGATCAAAAGTTACAGTAAATACATTTAGTAATGTTGTAATATTTCAGAATGTTACAAAAGATAAAACATTTTCCCAACTTTCTATTCATCAAAGAATCCTAAAAAAAAATGATGATTTACACAAACATATTAAGCAGCATTTTCAACATTAATAATAATAAGAAATGCTTCTTGAGAGGCAAGCATAAGCATATTAGAATGATTTCTGAAGGATCATCTGACACTGGAGTAATGATGCTGAAAATTCAGCTTTGACATCACAGGAATAAATTACATTTTAAAATGTATTAAAATAGAAATAAATTATTTTAAATTGTAATTATTATTATTAACATCATTATTATGTATACTCTAGTTTGATCAAATAAATGCATTCTTGGCGAGCATAAGAGACTTCTTTCAAAAACATTTTTAAAAAATCTTGCCGACCCCAAACTTTTGATTGGTAGCGTAAATTAGTATTTTTTTACTACCCAATTATTAAATACACTAATATAGTGGTTACAATAATCCATCAATGGATTTTAGAGAAGTACAAAAGAAGACACATAAAAGTCTCAGGTTTATTAGACATACCATCTGTACCGGAGGAGACAAACACCCCATAATAGACCACAGAACCATTTGTGTCATTAAAGATGTCTTGATGAAGAATCAAAGTAAACTTGTTATATTGTAGCTCAGATACACTCACTGCTGTCACTTTAGGTACAACAGGTCCTACAAACACAGAAAAATAAGAAACATGTAACATGCACTCATATATAAAAACAAAAAACGAAACAGATATAACTCTCCTTACTTGTGAAGCCGGTCATACAGGAGATATTCTCCACTGTGCTTTTCTTCCCACAGCCGAGTGTCCAGAGATTGGCACTGTACTTTTTGTTGTACTTGAGTCCACTGAAGTTGTAGTTTAGATTGGAGGTTAGATTGTGCTCGAACTCTTCAGAACCGGAAAACAGCTGGATTTCAAAGCCCAGGTTTCCACCGGGAGGACGGCTCCATGAGAGGGTGAGCATTGGTAAGGTTAAATTAGGACCCGTACAGGTCACATTGCCCACAGGTGCTGCATCTGTACACAGCAAAACACACCAAAGACAATGCTGCGTTACCTTTTTTTGAATTAAGACATTCAGAACGACGTCTAATGAACTTCACCAGACTAAAGAGTTTAAAAATTACTTAAAATAAGTAATCAAGAAAGAGGACATGTTTGTGCAAGCTAGAAAAACTACAGATACAGCACAAGAGAACTCAATGCAGCAAATTTCATAGTTTAAGTTCCTGAGAACAATATATATATATACACAGAATATAACAGTTTATGGTGTTTGTACTAACCTGTGCAAGCTTGCAGCCACACAGCTTCTCCAGAAGTGTTGTCAGAAGTGCTGCTCTGGACACTGATGTTGTAGTGTGTTGAAGGCATCAGACTGTCTATAGTCATGCTGTCTGAACTGGTTGTGTTGCTCTCTACCTTGTTACTATACACTCTCACTACATAATTTGGGACCCCTTCCACTCTTGCCCAAACTACAGAGATGGCATTTATTTTTGTGGAAATAACTTGTAGGTTTTGAACAGGATTAGGCTCTGAAAACAGATGCAGAGAGTAGGATCAGGACTTTAGAGGAGATCTCAATGCACATATTCATGGTAGTTCCCTTTCGAAGGGAACTCGAACTGCGTAAAGCACTATGGGGGAAGCTGCTCGTGAAGAAAAAAAAATTTAAAAAAAAAAAAAATTAATTTTTGCGAGCGCTTTTTCTCTGGCTCTGGGCCGTACTCCCTTAAAGGGCCGTACTCCTCTGAAAGTCGGGCTGTGGTTCCCATGCCCTTGAGCTGGCAAGCCCTTTGTGTGATTCACGGAGTTCATCCTCGTTTAGCATGAAGCTCAGGCAGTGGCAGTAGGGAGTAGTGCTACTGTTAGCCTGACGTGTAAGCAGTAAGGGGCTTTAACTTTAGTTAATGTGTTTTGCTTGTAGCCATAGTTGCTAATGCATCCCCTCAGCATGGCAGCTTGGGCATCTCGTTCCCCATATCGCTTTACACAGTTCGAGTTCCCTTCGAAAGGGAACGTCTCAGGTTACGACTGTAACCTATGTTCCCTGAGAACAGGGAACGAGACACTGCGTCTCATCGCCATGCCTCCGGTCTGCTTTTACAGTTCCTTCAGATGAAGAAGTGGATGACATGTTCTCTAGGCGCCCCTTTTATACTTCCTGGTCGTGCTAGAGCATGACGTCATGGCTGACGCCGGCCAACAAGGTTGTCGTGATTATACAGTGTTTCAGTCATCAGTCACGCTGAGGCGTTTCCCCCATAGCATTTGACGCAGTGTCTCGTTCCCTGTTCTCAGGGAACATAGGTTACAGTCGTAACCTGAGATGGTTTATGTAAATGGAAACTGTCTAAAAGGCACAGTTCACCCAAAATGTTACCTATGTCAATATTTACCCTCACATTGTTTCAAGCCTGCTAGACTGTCTTTCTTATGTGATAAATAGAAGGTGACTTTTTTGTTTTTTAAAAATATATGTAATTTATTGCTGTGACGGACAGTTTTCAGTGACACATGATCCTTTAGAAATCATTCTAATTTGTTGTTCAATAAACATTTATTATTTTCACAAAATGTTGAAAACAGTTGTGCTGCTTTTCAAAAGAAGAGCATTTATTTGAAATAGAAATCTTAAAATCTTAAAGTCTTTAATGTCACTTTAATGTGAATGTTGTTGAATTAATTTCTACTTACTGGTGGTTACATTGTAGCTGACAGATTCACTGCTGAAATTCATTGGCCCTACAGTAGCCACAGAAACAGTATAGGATGTTCCAGATCGCAAGCCATCCAAAAGGAAAGTGTAATTAGGAGTGAGATAATGGCCGTTGTTATAGCTGGACGAGTAGGTCAGGTTGTAGGTGAAGCTGCCAGCTGTCATGCCCTGAGCTTCAGCCCATTGAAACAACAAAGAATGATTGCTCTTTAACAAATCCTTAATCTCTCCCGGTCTGTTTGGATCTGCAACATACACAATCATAATCTATAATCACTGCAGTCCAATATGCTTATTTATAAAGGTCTGCCGCATGAATTCCTGACTATGGTTTGGGGTTGAATACTCACAAGTTGCCATTTCTACTGGACACGATGTTTCCTGGAAGTCTGCATTGACAGTCGTGAGTGTGACAATGAATACAGTTGCTGCTTTTAGTTGAGTGAAGGTGTGATTGTGTTCAGTGCTATTGAGAACTGTAGAGCTGCTCCATCCATTACTGCTGATGTTCAGAATGTACTGGTCCAGGCCACCAACAGGATGATCCCACGTCACAAAGACTGAGTGATTAGACCCTTCATTACATATTTTGGGAATCACTGTAGAGGGCTCTGTGGAGAGAAAGAGAGAGAATGAGGAAGTAAAGTGTCCCTTCAAGAGCAATAATTACCCAAATTGTCTGGATCAAATGTAGTATTTGTGTTTGATTTGTTGGAGTGTGTGGGAGTACATACTCGTGAGGACAGAGATGTTCATTGGTTCTCCCAGAATGCCGCAGGCCAAACTATATAGACTGAAATGACACATGGTGCCAGGCTGCAAGTCTTGTACTGTGATATTTTCAGAGGAAGTAGACAAGTTCCTAATGTTATCTGTGCAGTTGGACACTAATACTTGGTAGGAAAACCCATCGCGGTACTCCTGAGGACGGAACCAGTTCAGCCTCACAGCAGAAACATTCAAAACCTTGAATGTCACATTGGAAACCGAAAACGGCTCTGGAAAGCAAATAACAACTGACTGTAGCGCAGATGTGATAGCATGATATGTGGCAAGAATGTACTCGGTACGGTGTTGTCATGTAGTGTAGTTACTTACTACTGCAGGCTGTTATAAACTGGGGATTAGACTTGGTTCTGTCTGCCGTCTGAGTGATAATGCTGATGTTGTATTGACTAGCCGACTGCAGTGACAGTAGCTGCACTGTGGTGTTATTCACAGTCTTCGAGTCAACTGTACCATTGGGGTGTGTGAAGTTGAGCAGGTAGGAGTAACCGGATTGCTGAACATCATGCTGCTGCCAGCTCAGAGTTATACTGGTCTCAGTGTATCCATTCACTTTCAAATCACTTACAGAAGTAGGATCTGAAAATTATTGAAAAAAAAAAAAACACATACACTTATCTTTCAGCAATGTACGGCAAAAAAATTAGCTGTACAGGACCAAGGGTCCTATTCTAACCATCAGTGAAGTATACAATGACCACATATATATATATATATATATATATATACAGGGCTTGGCATTGACACATGCCAACGCGCCAAATGCAGGTGAATTTCAGCTGTGGCGTGTAATGAAGTCACTCATACTAGTTTGCTGTAAAACACCTCCTCAGAGAGCGAGGGACCACTTCTCAAGCTCTACCTGGAGGGCTGTTTGCACGGAGGCCTCAGCAGTACTACTTTGGTGGGTTGCATTTTATAATATCTGAATGAAATGCTTCCAATACAAATTTTCCGCAGAATAGCATGATACCAGCTGCGCTTTCTCGCCTGTTCATCTCTCCGACAGCAAGTTGACACACAAACCTGCTTCCCCTCATGCACTTCCCCTCATTTCATTTGCTACTGATGAATATTGTTGGTGTTACAGGGCTTGAATTTCTGCGTGGGATTGAGCGTATTGCGTATAATTTTACTCATTCCCGCAGATGCTGTGCTCACACTCAAATTGCCTGCACATAAAGCTCCCTCTCAGTACTAAATTGAGGGCTTTTTTGCTGCTTATTACGATTAAACAGTCAAATACACACAAAATAACGTCAGAATGCCATTCTTGGTGAGTATTATAACACTAACACTATAACGAATCCGTGCGCCATGTCTTAAATTGACGGCAAACTAATATAATATAATATCATATTAGGCCATGTGTCCACCAAAGCGTTTTTAGTCAGCTGAAAATGCTAGGCACTCTGCTGAAAACGCCTAGCTGTGGGCGCTTGAGAGTGTTTTGGCAGCACAGCGGGGGGGTTTTTTCAGTTGAGACGCTTTGCTATGATACAGAGTATCCGAGGAAGTGTTACTAGTATCTCATTTCACAGACAGTTGTTTCTACATAAAAGTTTCGATACAATGTAAGTATTTGCTATGGGTCTTGTTTTAAATAATTTAGTTCCGTTATTATGCTTGTTGTTGTCATTTGTGGGCGCTCAACAAGCAGAATGTGATGGTCGGTGTGGTATTTGTCCCGCCCCTCCTTCACTGTGTTGGGCATCTGCGTAAAAAGTGACGGTGATGAGAGCTGCGTTTTACCCAAAGTTGAACATTCTCAGCAACCAGTAAAAAATGGCAGATGCTCAGCACTTCAGCGTGAAAAATTTTGCATACTGAAATTATTTCCTATTTGAACAATGTAATATTACAACCTTTTGGATTTACAACCACCACATTAAATGAACCACACTTATATAGAGACATGTAATGGCATCACCAGATTATGTGTCTACAGCAAGCCACATGGATATGAAAAAAGAACGAAAAAGAGCAGGGGAAGGGAACCCTGTATTTATTTATTAATATAAATACATTTATGTATGATAAAAAAAAAAACAATGTTGAAAGTTTTTCATATTCTTGTGTCTAAATAAGTATCAATACAATATCAAAATATTGTATTGTCGAAATCAAATTTATAGTGAGAAAGAGTTCAAAGGTGTGTTTATTCATTTAAACTTGTGTGAT
Organism: Semotilus atromaculatus; assembly: GCA_031834385.1. Lineage (NCBI taxonomy): Eukaryota > Metazoa > Chordata > Actinopteri > Cypriniformes > Leuciscidae > Semotilus > Semotilus atromaculatus. Next base: position 14,779,104 of record JAULUF010000009.1, on the reverse strand, counting down.
ATGAGTAAACATGAATAACTACAAATGTGCATTGCTTACTTGTATATGCAGTGAGATTCTGAGGAGAACTCAAATATCCCAGTGCACCAACAGTCCTCACAGTGATGCTGTACTGGACACCTGCACTGAGTCCTGTCAGAGAGCTGTAGTTTTGGATGCAGTTCATCGAGTTCGTAATGAGTGTGTTGTTGCTGTACTGCAATAAGTAGTAATGTGACACTAAGCTCATGTTGAGCGGTCGAGCCCAGCTGATGTACAGAGAGTTTGTGCTCCTCTCTGTCGTTAACTCGCCAGGAGAAGTAGGCACTGAAATGGACGAAACAGTCACAGATGTGATATACACACAGGCCGAGAGCACCACCTACAGGTCATCCTATCACATTTTCATATCCATGTCTGTTATAAAAGTTATGAAATCTGTTAATGGTTTTTTAAATAGTTGCATTAATTGTAACAATATCTAATGATGACTACCATATCCCCCCCAAAAAAAAGCTGCTGTAAATGTAAACTTACAAACACATACAGCACTGTGAAAAAAAGAATTAGGAAACGTGTGAAATCTATCAAAAAACTGCACATTGGTGTAAAAACTATAATACTCTTTCTAGAAAAGGACATACTCAAGTGCTACTTCAGTTTAACATGCCTGGTAAGAACAGACTAGTCAGTTCTTTGTTTCTGAAAGCAAATGTCTTACTTCCTTTTCACACAAAGTGCATGCAAATGGCAATACAATCGTGTGCAGTGAGAGTTTAATGCGAGTAGTGCTTTAAGTGCTTGTGCAGGAGTAATTTACAGTGTTTATTTCAGAATGTATGAAGGGTCTTACATGTGGCATTTAACACACTATCGCTGTCCTGCTTTATGGGTCCACTGATGCTTGTCACAATGACCAAGTACTGAGTTCCAGGCAGCAGGTCTGAGAACACCACGGTAGTCTCATTCGTTCGGTTCTCGGTTTTTAAAACAGTTCCGTTTAGCAGGATTTTGACGTTGTAGAGACTCACAATACCAGTAGGCGGTCTCCAATCCACTCTCATACTCTGAGTACTGCCTACTGCAGAAATATTGGACGCTTTCCCAGGAACTGATAACACATAATAAGAGAGGAGGAGAAAGATGGTTACTAATCAACATCACAGCGGTATAGACAGTGTCCTGTAAAAATGTGTGGAATAAATACATCTAGTAGTTTTACTGCCTTGTGGTGTGTAGTATAAGAGATGTGTTTGAGAAATGTGTGAATTGGAATACCTGTGAATGCAGAGATAGCTACAGGTTCAGAGATCATGCCGTTTACTACAGTTCGCACAGTAAAGGTGTAGTTGTTGCCAGGGATCAGGTCAGAGACATTTATGGTCTCACTGTTACTCTGTATCCATTGTTCCCCATTTACACTCACATTATACAGATATAAAGATTGGTTGTTACTCTGATAAGACCAGGACAGGCGCATCACAGTGGTGTTGACAGGAGAGGCAGTTAAATTAGTCACTGGCAGTGGCTCTGAAAGAGAATGCACTCAATTATATTTTTGCACTAGACATATTAATGTGTGTGAATTTGAGTAAGCAAAGACTAAAGACCTTAGAAGCCATACT